>CM051528.1:8465801-9665801 GCA_028017165.1 Herpetospermum pedunculosum | reverse complement strand
CGTCAAAATGTCAATTTAGTTCTTTTAAGTTTTAAAATTGAATAAACAGAAACCTTGTATTATGTAACGGATGTGTTTTTGGGCTGGTATCCAAAATAATTGTAAATTTAGCAAAGTTTAATTTTTTTTACAAATATGGTAAAAAATCTTGCAAATTTAGCAAAGTTTAAAAACTTTTATAAATATGGCAAAAACTTTATGACTATCACTGATAGAACTACAAGAAAACAGGGCTATTGCAGAGGTTTTTTTTTAGATATAACAGCGATTTTAAACTGCTGCAACACTTTTTGCAGCGCTTGAGAAACCTCGTGCTAAACCAGTGTTGTAAGGGATCTAGCAACACTTTTTAAAGTGCGACTTCTCACAACCGTTGCAATAGCACCCATCCTATTGCAACATTTTTGAAATAAATAGCAACACTTTCTTATTTGTTTGGGCTAAAATTACACATTTTAAAATCGCAGCAAGAAAATCGTTGCAATACATATATTTTGCAACAGTTTTTTATTTGTTTTTAGAAATTGTTGCGATTTTATTAAATTTTGTAGCATTTTTTAGTAAAAAAATTGTCGCAATAGACTAATTTTCTTGTAGTTTATCACGACAAAATTCTATAAAAAAGACTTCTATCGCGCGATAGACTTCTTCTATCAATGATAAATTTTTATCAGCGATAGATCATAATATCAGTTATAAAAATTGATAGATCATAATATCAGTTATAAAAATTGATATATCCGTAATTTTTTTAAAAAAATTGCCATATTTTTAATTATTTTACTAATTGACACCTGTTACAATTTTTCGGTGTTTTTTTAAAATAAAATAATAAAAATAATTTTAATAAAAGTATCTCTCTTTTCCCTCTCCCCACCGCTTGTCCAGTTCTTTTCCCTCTTCCTTTTCATGAAACAAATCTGGTCACCCCCTCTCTTTTTATTTATTTTAGGACAGATTCATATTCTGTTTCTATGTTTCAATGAATTCAGCTATTATAATCTATATTCTATTTTAGGTTTGAATCTGATTTTAGATTCAATGTATATAATCTAGATTCTGTTTTGGATGCTATGATCGAAGCAATATAATTTTTTATTTTTTTTTCACCTTCTTCAGATTTTAAATTAGAAATTTTATATATTATAGAATTATAATTAAAATTATAAAAACTTGAATAAATATAACCTTCCAATTCATGTTATAAAGTCGATTCATTTTATATATTAATTTAAATTTTATAACATAGAATATGTTCACAATTTTGTGAATAATAGTTTATATTCAACGGAATATATAGTTGTTAATTTTAACTAGTTTTATGGTTTATAAAATTTTTATCAAAAATTGAGATCAAATTTCTAAATCTGCTACCAAATATATATTTATAATACAACTCTCTTTTTATTGAATTTATTGTTTTCAAATTTCTGTTTTTGTTTTCAAAACACCTACCAAATCGGCCATAAACTTCTTCAATACTTAATTTTTTTTTTGAAAGAAGTTCTTAACTATGAAAATATGGAAAATTATAGAAAAATTTGGATAGTTGATTCATGCGGAATGAAGAGTTTTAGGAGGGTGGAGGCGGAATGACGAGTTTAGGAGGGTGGGCGGAGTGACGAGTTTAAGAGGGTGGATGCGGAGAAAGATGTGTTTGACACATAGATCATGATAATACATTTTTTTTTTTCTATTAAAAGTTTACAAAATATACCTACCTTAATAAAGACAAAATAATCTCAATCATATAATTTATAAAAGTAAAGATGAGTCTCAACAAAAATGGATATATATATATATAATATCAAATATATATTTGTTCGAAGAAGAGGGGTGAGAAAAAAAAAGTTGTATTACATATATATGTGTTTGATAATCGATTTAGAAATTTGATATAAAGTTTTGAGGTCAAAAAGTCCAATCATCCCCTCCTATGTAATTATTTTTATCTCCCTCATTAGAAAAATGTCACCTTTTAGGCCAACTCATTAAAATATGCCACTTATTTTAAGCAAACTTATTAAAATGTCACTTAATCTAGTACAATCATTCTACCACATCAATTTTTCTTATTACTAAAATATGTTTTTTTTAAACTTCATAATCAAATATCAAATTCAAATTTTATGACCAAACCAAAAATATAATTGACTCTTTTTTATTTGATGGTATATGCCTTAACTACTTAAGCTTATGAGATTAGGAGTGAAAATAACCGACATTTACTTCATTTTTTTTTATAGATGTAAAATTAGATGCGAATGATCAACATTTATTTCATGTTTTTTTTTTTTTTTTTTTTTTTTTTTTTTTTTTTTTTTTTTTTTTTTAAATGTAGTTAAACCTAAGTTGATTGGTTAAACCATTTCTATTTTTACAATCTTTCAAAATTTTACCCCATATGCAAATCTATAATATATTATTCTTAAAAAGGGTGAATGGGCACATTTAAAAAATTACAAACAAATTATAGAATATAAATGGTTGGTACCCGAATTTGGTCGAACGGTGAATTTGTATATCTTGGTGGAACGAGTATAGAGAAAGAAGATGAGTGATGTCTTCTAACGTTGTGATGCTATAACCACACGGTCTCGATCAAATAAGATATGAGAGTGATTTAGGAAATATGGGAGAGAGTGTAGCTCATATGAAAAGTATTTTTTTATTACCCTTTTCACTATGTGTCTTCTCCTCTCTCTTCATGTAGCTGTTATGGATCGTTATGCTCATAAATGGTCTTTGATGACCATTGTAAACAATTAATAACACGAAACCATTTAAATGAGGGGTAATTATGCATTTGGTTTGACTTACCCTTAAATTGGGCAAAATTTAGTCTTTAGAACTCTAGAAGTAAAATATATATATACATTTTTTTTTTTTAATATAACAAGTAACAAAATTCTCAAAGATTCTTGGAGCAAGATCTTAAAATAATTAACCTATAAGAACAATTGGAAAACCCAATTAAAAAAAAAATAATAATAGATCACCTTCTTGTCAAACTCAATTTCAATCAACAAATTCAAATTCAACTCAATTTAGTCTCATTCTAACAAATTCAATCAACAAACTAAAATTCAATTCAACCTCTGAATTGCAATCACACTACAAGAATCCAATCAATTAAAGATTACAAGTCAATTTTTCAGTACATCAAAAATTTAGAAGAATCAATTTTTTTTGATAGACTCCCAAAAGATTATGATCTTTCTTTTTCTTTTTCAGACTAACAAGAACACAAATAACCCTAATTATGGACTAGACTCAACAAAGAAAGCAATTAAAGAAAACACATATACTCAATCTAGAGTCTATGCTCTGATACCAAATGATATGAAAACTCTATTCAACTGGAATTAAAAACTCTTTGGCTATGTGAACTCCTAATTCTCAAATGTCAAAACCCCCAAATCAATTAGATTCCAATCCCAATGATAAGATTAGATATGAATTATCTTGTGATTGAAGACCAAGAGGTAAGGAGAACTAGTTTCTTGTTTGAATACTCCACAAACAAATTGACCAGACTTACTTGAATGCTCAAGCATGCAACCCTAGTTCAAGAATTGCAAAAATTGGTGATGATGCCCAATCATCAACGTGCATCAACTTTCATTCCAAAAAAACTTCTCGGTACAATGTTTCATTCAGAATTTAAACCTAGTCTGCTTAGCTAATTAGCTAATTAGCTAAATGACCACTCTACCCTTAAATGAAATTTATCAAATAACACTCAAAATAAATGATAAATAATAAATCTAATTTGAGCCAATATAAGCATCTAAAGTAAACATATATAGCTAGCAAAATTACAATAGTAATTTGCTAACATAAAATTTCATTTTCTTCTTGTAACATCATTTGACATAATATATAGAGATTTTGTTCATTTGCTCTTCACCTTCCTTAATTGAGTTCACCAATGTTTGTGTATGGAAATTGAAAGTCAGTTGTAGTTGTTTGACTCTTGAATACGTGATTGGTCTTAGAGTCAAAGCGAGGACATCCTGGTTCATATCAATTATTTGTTTTTTTTGTTCTTGCTTGCTTGCAGATGATAGTCTTTTATTTCTCAAAGCTCGGCACGAGGAATTCGTGGAACTTTAGAGAATTTTTGAAGTTTACTACATAATAAATCAAAGTAGTCGCACATGCAATATTCTCACGTACAAGGAAGCTCAATTTCCACTTTTCTAATACTTTGGATCTGTTTTGCAGGGCATATGAGACTCTTCCTAAACATGTGTGGAAAGGTTGAATAGTGTTGTTTTCAATGCCAACATTAGGTGCATGTTTTGAGAATGATTTTAAAATGGCTAAAATCATTTTTGCCACGTTCAAATTCACTGAAACATGTCTATAATCATTCTAAATCAATTACATGCTTGATTTTACACTTTGAATTATTAATGACATATTTGAGAGTGATTTTGAATGTGAACAAGTGATTTTAACCATTTTAAAATCACTCTCAAATATGTTCTACACCGCAGACCTTCCAACTGATTCCTACAATTCCACTTTCATCAAATGGGTTTTGCTACCTTGCGATCAGTATAAACTAAATGGTTGATGCGTTTGTGATCAAGAATAATTTCGAAACGCGGGGCGTTACATCTTTGGACACCAGTCTTACTCCCGTTTGGACGGAAATGGACTCCAAAATCGTGTGTAACCTACTAATGGATGGAGACCGCCATTTTAATGAGATTGCACCTCTTATATTGAGCGTCGCTTGGCTACTCTGATGAAGAGTCGTTTGGCTAAAAGTGATAATGTTGAATCTAAACCTGGACAAATAACTATTTGAGTGGAGATTTTGTGGATAATTTAGGAGGGGTGATATTTGAAACAAATTAAAAGAATAGGATGCTTTTAAAAAAAAATCGAGAAAAGGGATATGCTCAGAGTGCTGTTCTACCTGCGCATTCTGAGTCCTTCTTGAAGGAGCGCACCCTATATTATTGCAACAACTTCCCCGTCCGTTCTCTACCATTGAAGTTTTACGTGGTTGTTAAAATTAATTTTTAAGGCAACATTTGAAAATGAGAATAATAGTTTTCGACAATAATGTTGTCGTTATTTTCAAATGTTAAAACATAACCAATTTTTTAAAAGAACCAATTAGTAATAAATTTTTAAGGTTATGTTTTCAATATTTGAAAACATCGATAATAGTAATCAATGTTTTTTAAAAAAAATTGACAATAAACTTATTTCAAAATATTTAACTAATTCTAAAATCAAGGTAAGAAGTGAATTTTCAATCTTGGGTTTGATAGGTCTCGAAGTTTAAGGTTTATAATAAGTTAATTTTAATATCTAGGACTTTGGTTTTTTTGATTTTGTATCCAATCAATTTCATATATTCATCTTAAGAATGCCTTGTTTTTAAGAATTTAAATTTAAAGATGGCCAAATTTTTTATTTGAATTGAAATGCATTTTTATGAATGCAATAATTTTATTTTATTTATTTTTTATTCACCCATTATTTTTTGTTATTAAAAAATAATTATATATTGTTAAGATGTTATATGTTTGTTGTATGTGGTGGAATGCAGCAATAAAAGATTTAATAAACTATAAACTATATAAGTTAACTTATTATAAACCTTAAAGTTCGTGAACTGTTAAACAAATTGTAAAAAAAAAAAAAAAAAAACTATTAAAAGCAAAATTGAAATTTCATTTCTTAGATTCGTTTTAAAATTAATTAAATATTTTAAAATAAATTGTAAAAAAAAAAAAAGGAAAAACTCAATTTATACCCTTAAACTTTAGAGGTTGTATAAATTAAAACCTTAAACTAATGGTTGTATCAATTTAAACCCTAAACTTTTAGAAGTGTATCAATTTACACCTTCTGTTAGAATTTTATTTTAAAAACGTTAATTTAAACACGTGGAAACTTATAATTTTAGCCATTTAACCTCTAAACTTCCATAAGTGAATCAATTGTATGAAAAATTAGAGGTTTAATTGATAAATTATAAGTCTCCATGCGTGTGAAAACTAACATTTTTCTAAGAGAGGGTGTAAATTGATACACTTATGAAAGTTCAGGGTTTAGATTAATACAATCAATAGTTTGAGGTTTTAATTGATACAACCTCCAAAGGGTATAAATTGATTTTTACCCCAAAAAAAAAAAAAAAAAAAAAAAAAAAAAAAAAAACTATTAAAAGTAAAATTGAAATTGAAATTTCTTAGATTCGTTTTAAAATGAATTAAATATTTTAAAAATTTTAAGTTTACTGTTAATTTTTTTTTAAAAAAATAAAATTGATTACAATTATGCGAATATAAGGTGCGTTTAATTTTTTTTATAAAAAATTGATTACATTTATGTGTTTCGGGAAGTTGTTGCAATAATATAGGGTGTGCTCCTTCAAGAAGCGTAGTCCATGTGGCAAGTGGAAAGATTTGACGGGTCAGACTACTCTAATAGGACAAAAAAAAAAAAAAAAACACATTTTCTCGATTGTTTTTCAAAAACACCATATTCTTCTAATTTGGTTCAACTATCACCCCTTCTCCTAAATTACCCAGATTTTGTGGTCCTTTTCGTTTGAGTGGAGGATTGTTGTGAGTGCAACCAAAGTCTCACATGGGTTAGACAAGAGGAAGATCATGAGTATATAACTAAGGGACAACATCTCTAACGTCTTTTGGGTGAAACAAGAGCAAAAAAATAAAAAAATAAATAAAAAAAAAATAAATATCTTTCAATTTCAACTTCTAGAACTTGTATGTGTGCTTGTTTTAATTTTTTTAATTTAGAAATTTCTCACCTTAATTTCATGAAACAAGAAAATAACAACACTCGACCCAATTATTCGAATAGGCAACTTCTGCTTTGGAAGGAGAGTTGGTCGTTTTACACGTCAGAATAGATGTACGAAATGGACAATTCTATCTACACTGATGCTCGGTTAAACACTACACTCTAATTAATTTCTTTATTGACTTAAGCCTCAAAGTGTGTGATTGGGCACCACACTACTTAAACATTAGAGTGTGTGACCGAACACCACACTGGTGCATGATCTCTTCTTTGTAGGTCAGCTCGAGTCCGGCCGCTCATTCGGCCTTGGCTGAGCAGAACACAAATCTAGCAACAATTTTTTATTTTATTTTTTTTTGTTAGAAACTTGTAGATAGTTATACTTTAACAGAGTTACGTTTTTATTGGCATTTATTTTATTCAATTTAATTATTTGAATGTTAATCTTTTCTATTCCAAAGCATTCATACAAATTAGACAGCAATTAAGCTATTTTACAACCAACTTTTTTTGTGAAGTAGTTAAAATTAGCTCTAATTTTGTAATTAAGTGAGATTAAGGAGGGAGAAAATGGATCTTTCTAACCTACACATTTTTAGTTTTTGAAATTTATTGTTAATTTTAAAAACACATAATTTGTTATAAAGCAGATCATAAAAATAAAATAAGGAAAATTGTTAGCAAAGGACTGTTTTTTTTCTTAAATACTTTATGTTGGGAACAAAACTAAAAATGGGTTAAATTTAGGTGCATTCATTCTTTGTACTTAAAATAGCTCTCTCCCTCTAAATATGATGAACCAAATAAAATAAAAACTAAAAAAAAAAGATTGACCCTTTCAAAACAAAAGAGAACCACAAACCATTAACCTTCCACATCTCAAATTTGGTTGGAAACAAATCCATTTGCCTATTTCTTTTCTTTTTCTTCCTTTAGAGTTGGAGGAGAAAGAAACCTAATTAAGTTTGCACACATTTCTCTTCATCTCTTCCTTCTCTCCATCTCTCAAAGGCTTCAAAGAAGGAGTGGCCAACCAAAATGGACAAAATGTATCTAACTTTGATGGTTGGAATAATGAGTTGCTTGTTCATGATGGGATCTGTTAATGCATTCACTCACATTGTTGGTGGAAACCATGGCTGGAAAGTCCCTGTTAACGTTACCTTTTTTCAAGAATGGGCTTCTCCTCGAACTTTTGGTGTTGGAGACAAGCTTGGTATGTATATAGAAATTCAAAATAATCGTTACAATCAAACCCTAAAATCTTTACATCGATCGAGATGACATCAACGTCAGCCTAAAAGGATTTGATTATAACAATCATTATAATTCAAATGTGATGGTTTATGCATTTTTTTCAATATTTAAGTGCTTGATTGTAAAACAATTGTAAGTTAGGGTGAAACCATGCAAGATTGTAACATTTTTTTATTTTTATTTTTAATTTCTCTCTTACATCCAATAATATAACACTTTCATTCATTTTGTAACATGTTAAATGTTTCTTTTTCCGATGTTCGTGTCAACTTTCCATTTCTGCACGTGAGCAGTCTTCCCGTACCGACCAGGTTGCAACAACCTAGTGGCAGCGAAGAAGGAAGACTACGACGCATGTGGTCTAGAGGCCGATATACAACAGGATGTGATCCAAATGTACTTCCTAGGACCAACCATCCTGACCCTGACCCAGCCAGGTGACTACTACTACTACGATGGAATTGGAAAGCACTGTGAAGCTGGCCAAAAGCTCCACATCACAGTGGGCTCCAAAGAAGGATCCTCTGGCTCGGACCCATTGCCATTTAAGCTTGAATCTTTTGGCCTTTGAATTATTTTGAATTAAACTTTTGGACTTCCAAATACCTATTTTAATTGTTTTAAAAAAATTCAAGATTGATTGTTCTCATCTTGATCGATGATCGCGCGAATTACAAAATATTATCTCTAAAAATTCATGTATTACACAATTTTATGTCTAATAGAACTATAAACTTTTGATTTTGTTGTAAAGAAATTGTGTTGTGAGAACACAATTGTAATGTCTCCTTAACAAAAAGACAAGTAACAGTCTTACAATTGGGTGAGAGATAGTAAAATGCTAGTTTTAGAGAGAAAAATAGAGCTGAAAAAAAGGCATTAGAGAATTTTGGATATAAAGTTGAATTTTATGCAACCTTAAACTCTCAATTTTGTGTTTAGTAAGTTAGTAAATTTTGGAAAACTATTGAATACAAAATTAAAAATTTAAAGACATATTAAACATTTTTAGAGACTCTTTTGACAAAAATTTAAAAGTTCATGAACTTATACACAAAATTTAAAGTTTGTTGAAAACGCTAAACTTGTAATTTAATCTATAATTTTTTATACCATAAATTATATCATATGTTTTGAAAATATTTAAGCATCAGTTTATAATAGGTGTTTTGTTATAATAACTTAACCTATGTTTATGTTTAGAATGTCAGTATTTTTTTACTTTATCATAAAAGAATGCTCTTGGAAAAAGTAAGCGTTTAAAATATTACAATTTCTATAATATTTTTGGTCGAGTAGTATTTCAGTAGCACGGTGTAAGATTAGACATCAATTTTTTATTTTATTTTTTTATTTATTGTAAGAAAGAATGAGGAACAAAAAAAAAAACTAGACTCTAAGAAGTTTATTCGACGAAAGTGGGCTAGAAGGACCGATCCTTTAAGAGAGTAGGATGGACTAAAAGAACCGACCTTATAAGAGTCCACAAAGAGGTAGGGGCTGACCCCAAAGGACTTGGCCCGAAAGAAGAGGGAGCAAACTTCGAGAGGAGTCGGTCTGAAGGAACTAAGTTGCTTCATGAAGGGGTTAAACCTACGAAGGAGGTGCCGATCCCATGAAGGATCGTCTCCAAAGATGACATGAGGTTGGTCTGAAGAGCTACTGAGTCGATCCCGATAGGTTTGTCCCCTTGCTCAGGCGGTTACATAATCATTAGTGATGGAACCTTACGACAACCATCGGCACTTTTAATATCAAAATGATCCATAACTGTCATAAGCAGAAGGACTATAAAAAGAGGGAAGAGAATGAGAATTAAACAAAATATAAAGTTAAGCAAACATACATTAGTAAATCCATAAACTTCATTAAAGTAAATCCATAAGAGATTGGAAAACGTGAAGTTTATCTTTGTAATAATTTATTTTTTTCGTTATTCTAACTTTTTTTCATTTCTTTTCAAAAAAAAAAAAAAAAAACTTTTTTTCATTAATATTGTTGTTGTTGAATAAATAATTCTTATTAAATGTGTTTAAAAAGAATATGAAAAAATGGATTGGGAAAAGAGAAGAGTTTACCTCTCTTTGAGGGATTGCTCACCTTGGCTGTACAAAGTGCCAATCTTTTCCTAAATTAAATAATATATTTATAATATCTAATAGAAATCTTGAAATGTTGATTTTTATGATTGGAAGGATTGAAGTTGATTTTTATAGTTGGAAGTTTATCATATGTTTTTTTTTTTGTTTTTTTTTAAATAAAAGAAGCTTTTTTTATTAATGAACCGTCATATTACAAATTGAGGAGAGGGCATCTGCAACCTTATTACAAGACCTACGGACAAACACGACAGAGAAATCATCAAAATTTGAGAGAAGAGCCTTGAAATCGTTGATCAAAGTGTCAAGCTCGTTGATGAAGGAGTTGTTGGAGTGAAGTGCATGAATAGCCAGACAAGAATCAGACTCCAAAATGAGATGACGAATCCTCAATTTGGAAGCAAGAAGAAGCCCTCGAATGATAGCCTTATTGACCAACTTCAAGGAGCATGAGTTTTCGCTAAGCTAGATTTTCGATCGTGATACCATTAGCTAAGGATCAAGGAGGTTAGCTTCTTAAAGAACGCTTTCGGGTTTAGGTGTGATCAATATGAGTTTATTTTGTTGTCTTTTGGTATTCACCAATATTTTTGCAACTTTCATGAATCTCACGAACTGGGCCTTCAAGAGATTTCGAAACTCGTTTATGGTAGTAGTTGTACGACCTATTGGCCTATTGGTAGACTAAGTAGCAACACGAGGAACGCCCCGAGTTAGCTAGTTTTGAAGGTATTGAGAAGTAGTTAGATACATGCCCAATTTTCTAAGTTTGAGTTATGATCGTACAAAATGATTTTTCTCAGGCACCGGTTGTTAAGGACAACATGTCATTTTGAGCCTTCTAAAGTAGAAGCAGTTTGGAGTTGGCTTAGACTAGTACAACGACATAGATTCGTGGGGTCTTGGGTCTGGCAGACCACCGTATGGGAGTTTGTTAAGAATTATATTCTAGTTTGGCAACACCTCTAACTCAGTTAACCAGGAAAATAAATTTATTTGTCAGGGGTAGCACCTATGAAGAAAGTTCTGAAGTTCAGTAAGAAAGAGAAGCTTAGTCCACGATTCATTGGGTCGTTTGAGATTTTGGAACGTATTGGCCCTGGGGCATATCGCTTAGGTGGCAACTGCAATTCACAATGTTTTTCATGTTTCTATGTTGCGAAAGTATATGACAGACCCTTCTCATGTGATTGACTTTGAGTCACTAAGCTTAGACGAGAATATGATTTATGAAGGAAAGCCCAAACAGATCTTGGCAAAGGAGTCGAAGACCCTGCAGAATCGAGAAATAGCCCTTGTCAAAGTTCTTTGACAGAACCATCCGTTGGAGGAAGAAACATGGGAACGAGAGGATGAGATGAAGTCTAAATACCAGGGGCTCTCCCAAGATGAGGAACTTTCGAGGACGAAAGTTCTTAAGGAGGGAAGATTGTAACGACCCGAACTCCAGGTAAGAGAAATTTATTTAATTGTTATTATTTTCGAGCTCGATAGTGAGTTTAAGTGGAAGGATTATGTGGAATTTGAGCTTAAAATAGGCTAGGGATAGTCGTTTGACTAGGTAGAACGTGGGTCAACGAATTAATAATAATAATAATAATATTATTATTATTATTTAAAATAAAAATAAAAGAAAGAATTTTTTTTCACTTCTACTTCAGCAAACGCACGCTCCGCCCCCTACATTTTTTTCCTCTACCTATCTCTCCCTCAACTCACCCTTTCTCTCAGCTCTAACTGTCGCTCTCTCTCCCTCTCCGATCTCCCCACTCTGCCGCTCCTTTCCGCCCAATCCCACGTCGTCGTCGCCATCTGTCGCTCACCCACAGCCGCTGTCGAACTTCGTCGGTCTTTTGCGAGCTTTGGAGTCGTTCGGTTGGTCGGGTTCGTGGCGAAATTTGTAGCCTCTGTAGGTAAGATTCATGGTTATCTAAATTTTGATATTCCTTTTCTTATTAGATTCGTTAACAATGAACACTTTTCATGGGTAGCGTTGGATTGTTTGTGAGTTGATATGATCGAGCATTTTGTGCACATGTCCAGCAAGAACAAGCGATGTTTTTAGCATTGTTTCCGTGTGTAAGGAAGTTCTAAAATCATTATTGTGTTTACTATGGTTGCTGTTTTTCTTAGTTGTAAGCCTTGAGTTTTATCGTGCCTAGGTTCAGACGATTTATTAAGATCGGGAGACAAACTTTGGAGTAGATAGCAGTTTGGGTAAAATTTCTAACCACTGTAGTTTGGGTGAAATTTTACAGTAGTTTTTTGCCTCAAGATTTTGGTATTTATTTTCAAGTCATGTTATAGGTTGGGTTAAGCTTTACAAGCCAAGTTTGAGGATTCCTCTTGCTAAATTAGATTTGAGGTAAGTAACCTTACTGTTGGCTAGCCTTCGGGCTAGGTTGGGAACTCTTGTTGGAAATGTGAAATATAATTTTGTATTAGCTCTGCACGCTTGTTTATTGTTGAAGAATTTATTCATGTGATGTGAGATTGTTGTGAATGATGTCAAGGACAAGATATGTCTTTATTGCGATGAACTTTATGTTATGGTTATGCATGAAATTCGATTATAAAGTTTGAATGTAGCTGAGATGAAGTGTCTATGAATGGGATGTATGCTGAAATATGACAGTTAATGCATGAGAGAAAATTACTCCATGTTGCATCACTTTATAGTATATAAAATATTTTAGGTAGGACCTGTGGCATTTGTGTGTGACATATGAGTCATGAAATTGTAAAATAGCTACCCTCTATTTTCGGTAAGATTTGTCTGCATGAAAGTGATGCAAGTTTAGGGGTTCTTATCACATATAAAAGCGATGTGCTTAGAGTCGGTGGGTATGAAAGTGATGTTCACCTATGCATGAAAGTGATGCATACCTAGAGGTTGACGTGCATGAAAGTGATGCATGCCTAGAGAGTTCCCAGTACATGAAATTGATGTATCAGAGACTGATATACTCATTCTTTTTTAAAACCTTTTTTTTTCTTCAGGAAATGTTAGGAACATACAAGCCGTTTGACGAGGTAATTGGTTGATGAAGCCATGGGATCTGAGAAGTCAGAGCTTCCACATTTAGTTATATTATTCATTCGAGTCTCGTTACGTTCTTCTCCTAAGCATTTGGACCGACAGTTTTGACTTAAAGTTTGTTTTAAATGAACTTGATTTAATTATTTAATGTTTTATTGGGATCTCAAAAGTAAATGTATTTGTTTTGATGTTGAGATATTCTGAAAAAAATTATATTTTGATTTCTTCACTTCTAAAATAGAGTTTTTGTTATTTATTGAGAATTATGACGTCATGCATGTAGTAACGGTCCTAGAATGAGGTCTTAGAAAATCGAGTCGTTACACTATCATCACTCGATGACCCTCAAAATTTTTCAGGCCCATGGTTCATTATGGATTTTTCAAATTCAGAAAGTTCATCAAGATGCCCCTTATCTTTAGATTTTCCTTTTCCATGAAATTGAACGTTGGCTACCTCCATCTGTTTTGGAAAAGTCGTTGCGAGCACATGCTTCTTTAATTGACAACCTTTAGTTTCCTTTCCTGCATTACTTAATTTCGGGAGAATTGTACGACTGACCCCCTATTTTAACTCATTTGTCAAACTGACTCGGATTTGAAAAATAAGTCAAACTGACCTTCTGCTAACATCATTAGTTTTTTTTTAATATTATTTTCTAGCTCTAGCTGCGGGCGTGGGCTGATCTCGCTCTAGCTCGGGCGCGGGTTGGTCTCGCTCTAGCTGCGGGCTGGTCTCGAATCTGAAAAAAACTTCAAGATTTTGAAATTTTCAGATCTTAAATGAAGCTAGAGCTAGAGCGAGACCAGCCCGCAGCTAGAACGAGACCAGCCCGCGCCCGAGCTAGAGCGAGATCAGCCCGCGCCCGCAGCTAGAGCTAGAAAATAATATTAAAAAAAAAACTGATGATGTCAGCATAAGGTCAGTTTGCCTTTTTTTTCAGATCCGGGTCATTTTGACAATCCACTTAAAATAAGGGGTCAATCGTACAATTCTCCCATTAATTTCCTTACATAATTTGCTCATACTTAAAGCCTTTGATATAATATTTTTTTTGTGATTTTTGCACTATCCTTATTTACATTTTTTACCATTCCGCTAGCTATACTAGGGTGGCGGGATTGGAAACTCATCCTCTGCTTTCTCAATTGGAAATTAACAATCTTTGTGTAGGTGTGACTGAGTCGTTCACATCCATAGCAGAAATCTGGTAGCTTCTCGTACGTAAGATGTTAGCAAACATTTGAAAATGCCCCGCTTCAAATGTTTGCTAACATCAAATTGCACTCTTGTTTTTAAACATATCTATGTAGATTCTTTTCAGCCTCGTCAATCTCATCATCGCCCAACTAAAAAATGCATGCTCTTTCTGTTAGGTAAATTCGATACAAATATAATCAATCCAAATTCTATACTAGATTCAGACAATATATATTTTATCTAAAAACCCAGATCAGTTATTGATTCCAAATTTAAAGCGGAATAAAGAATTTGGAAACCAAAGCTTAGAAGAATAGATAAACCAACCTAAAACTTCTAAGCAATAAGAACGATAATAAAACAAGTTCAATAGAAGAGAGATTGACACCAGATTTATACTGGTTCACCTAGTATGGGCTACGTTCAGTTCTCTGCTACCGATACAGGTTCCACTATAACGCCAGGAGAAAGTTGCAAGAATTTAGAAACGCTCAAGAGTGATTTCTCTCACTTTTCTCTCAAGGAAAAATGCTCACGAATCACTCTAACAATAACTCTTGAATTCTTCAGTGCAAAAAGGCTCCTACAATAACACTAAAAAAACCACGTTTGTACTTCCTCAAAATGTTCTTCCCGACCAACCTCTGGTTTTTGTTGTTGTGAATAATAAGCTCACATTGAGTTTTATAAGAAAAACTCTACTGCAACTATTCTTTACTTTTAATTATAAAAGTATTCCAAGCCCACTTGCAACCTCACTTATAACCAATTACAAAACAAAGTTTATTTGTTAAGCAACCTTTATTTTAGCCAATTAGAATAGTTAGCTTAATGAAGTTAAATTGGGCCTTAATGTTTGGGCTTCAATTTTTCTAACACTTTCTTCATTCAAAATTTAAGAAGAATGTCTACAAACAATTAGGGTAATGAAAAATGTCTAAATACATTAATAGTTTGCACTATATGTCTAGAGTAATTTTAGGGAGTAGTTTGTTTTAGTTGTTTCCCATTATAACCCTATTAGTTTTTTTCTATTTTTAAATTCTCATTTAATTAGTTTTGAAATTAATTAATTGAATACCATATTTTGTTTGGGTGATGTGGGTGATTTACAGTTTCGTTATTTTTTCCGTTAAGTTATTTGTGGCGTTGTATACCTTCATGGATTTCTTCAATTAGGGTCGTCCCACACACCTTCGATAGGGGTATACCTATGGACACGCCCATAAGAATTACTCCCACCCGTGTAATTCAAATGTAGTCTTTTCTAAAAATAGGCAACAACCAAAACAGTGCTCACCCTACCAACGAGGCGGTTATATTTAACAAAGTATATTTAATCGTGCCCATCCTATTTTAATTCTTGAACTCTTAAAAAATAATCAATTTGGTATTTGTTATATATTTTTTTTTATCTAATATCCACTTGTCCAATGTTCATCACGGACCTGTATGACTTAAAATAATATTCATACTCGAAGCTAATGTCATTAATTTGTAGAAAATAAAAAATATAAAAGTAAGAACCAAAATAATTAATTTTTTAAAACTTGAATGATTAAAAATAAACATTTTAAAAGTTTAGGAACCAAAATATAAAAACCAAAAAATCAAAGACCAAAATAGACGTATTAAAAAATTAATCAAAGACCCTATAACCGTGCAATCTTACAAATCTTGGAGCTAAACTGAATCCATCAAAAAAAGGTACACCACCTATTCTTCAAAATCGGGTAGCCGAAACCATATTCAACCCTCTGTACTAAATCTTTTCACCCGATTCAAAAATCTTTTATCTAGTTCCTGCAAGCTTGAATCCTAGATTCCTAAACCGAAACCCTCATAACCAAACTACATTTTACTTATTCGTTCAAAAACCAGACGGGAACAAGAAATGCGAGAGAGGATAAACGCTTACCAAATTAGGGGATTCTGCCGTATGCTTGTAGAACGGAATCGATAAGCCTCTAGGTCGAAAGATGTCGTCGAATGGCTGTTGTTTTCGTTTTTTTTTTTTTAACATGTTGGGGCGAGGGATTAAACTTAGGATCTCATGGTCACTAGGCGATACATCATGTCGTTGAGCTATGCTCTTGTTGGCCTGTTGTTTTCGCGTTTGAAGAGCTTTGTGTATGCGTTTTCGGGGAATGAGCCTTTTGGTTGTGGAATGGTATACACCCAGATTCTTTGAGTCGCCCGGAGCTTCTGATCAATAGGAATAGGAGAAAAAAAAAATTATAATGAGCATCTATTTGAGTCGCCCGGAGCTGCGAAACTAATTACTTTATTAGAAAGTAGAATTACCAACTTTTACACGAATTTTAAAGTGGATGAGATCAGTCGAGTGGTCTCAGTTGGAGATAGGATTGCACGTATTTATGGATTGAAGAAGATTCAAGCTGGGAAAATGGTAGAATTTGCCCGCGGTGTAAAAGGAATAGCATTAAATCTTGAGAATGAGAATGTAGGAAATGTGGTCTTTGGTAGTGATACCGCTATTAAAGAATGAGATCTTGTCAAGCTAATCCGATAAAGGTGCTCTATTTTCCACGAAACTTCCGTCTTAGTCTTGATTTTTCAAGCAGAGGATATAGATATTAAAAAAAAAAAGTAACAGTCTGGCAAGTCGTTTTTTTATTAGTTTTTAAGTAGAGTGTTCATTATGGTCATGGCTCGCAGGTAGATCGCCCCAACATTCTTTAGATCAAATGGCATCATCTTATGATAGAACGTGCCCTTTTATCTGATATGGTGATAAACATCGTTTTCTTATCTCTCTTAAAATAGAAACCTATCATTAAATTCAAGGGTTAAAAGTGTTTTTTACGTTCTGAAGGAGCATTAATGGATAAGTTTTCGCATCTCGATAAAATAGAAACTTCTTAAAATACATTTTTAATCCCTAAGTTGAATGATAGGATTTCTCATTTGAGAGGGGGCATCAATAGTCTACTTTGAGATTTTTGTTTTTGTCAATGGTACTGGTTAGTTTTCAACATTCTAAATTTGACGACAAAATTGACTTTTAGTCTTGAAAAATAAATAGAAGTGGAAACTTATCCACAACTTGACATGACACTATTTCAAATAGAATTTCTCTTTTTTATGATCCTATGAAAAATCTCCAACCTTAATTAAGGCATGTTTAAAAGTAATGGTTGAAAAGTTTAATTAGAATTAATTTTGTAGTAATGGTTGAAAAGTTTAATTAGAATTAATTTTGTAAAATTAATTTTCACATGAGTAATTTTCATAAAATTATAAGTAATTTTTAATTATTATGTTTGATTTCAAAAGTAATTTTAGAATTACTAAACTATTAAAAATAACATTATATTTAGAAAATTATTTAATTATTTACTAAGAAAAATATACATAATAAATATCAAAAGTAAAATTCATGAACCATACATCGCATTCAATCTTAGAACATTTGTATCATTATAAAACTTAAATTACATATTATGTATTCAAACAATTTTTTTTTTTACTGATTTTAGCCAATTCTCTTTGTTGATTTGAAAGAAGAACAAGAGTATAAAAAAAGAAAACAAATATGTGGAAAAAAATAAAGAAGACAAGGAAAGGATCTTGAACAAGCTTTTGGAGGTATGTAAAATGCTAGCATTGTATTCTCTTTTAGCTTCTTTAACATTTGAAATTTGTTATTGAGATTTTTGAAGTGATTCTTGTGTTCTTTTTTAGCTTATTTAATATTTGAACTTTGTTATTGAACTTTTTGACAAAAAAATGTGTGTATTATATATTCAAAATATAATTGAAGTTTGTTATTTGAACTTTTTGAAGTGATTTTGTTATTAGCTTTTTAAAGTGTTATTTGAAACCTTATGTGATTGAAGTTTGTTTTGGAACTTATTGTTTATGAAATGTTGTAAGTTTATATACACATTGTAGCTTTTTCTTTTGTTAAGTTAAGTTCTTGATAAGTTGTCATTTGATTTTCCTAGGATAAAATATGGATAAAACTTGGACAAAACTTCGAAATAGATTATGCAAAGAATATTCTGATGGAGTAAGGTCATTTATTAGTTTGGCAAAGGAGCATGTCGATCATAGAGGGTTTACACGTTGTCCATGTAAAAATTGTCAAAATGTCAAAATGTCAGAATGTATTGAGATTTTGTGAAGTTGTTTGAGTAAATGTAGTTTGCTTGTGGCTTAAGTTGGAGATTATATAATTGTTTGAAACTTTGTGATGTTGTTTAGTAAATGTAGTTTAGGATGAGAGTTGTGTGGTTAGTGTGAATGTTAGGTTTCTAAAGTGGTTTTTTTTCATGTGCCGGATTAATTATCAATACTTGCGGACCACAGAACAAATGATCAACGTCTTTCTACTCATTTTGGAATAGTATGTTTTTGTAAATTTAAACTTTTTCAAGGAAAGAATGATCCATCAATGTATGTAAAAGCTTCAGTTTTTTATTTTGCGACGAACTTTGTAAACGTCTCTATATTAAGACATTCAATTTAATTTGTTTTTATTTGCCTCAAACATTGGAACAATTTAAATTAAAAAAAAAATTCCACATCAAACGTTGCGACGAAATGTAATGACCGAACGTCGCAAGCTGCGACGATATTTTGAACGTCGCAAGCTGCGACGATCTTTTGAACGTCGCAAGCTGCGACGATGCGTTAAACGTCGTAAGTTGCGACGGTTTGCGACGTTTTTTGAAAAACGTCGCTGAATGGTTAGAGCGACGGAGCTACCGCGACGTTCTTTGCGACGTTAAAATTTACGTCGCTGCTAGTCTTCAGCTACGAAATTGGGGCTTCAGAGACGAAATTAAAACGTCGCTAAAAGCAGTGTTTTTTGTAGTGTCCAAATCAACTTACAGACATCTCGACTAATCAATCTTATGTAATTACAACATTCAATTGTTAGGCTCATAGTATTTTAATATGTTAAATTACAAATTTAATTATGAACTTTTATGTTTGTGTCTAATAGATCTTAACTTTAAAATGTATATAATATGTTCCTATACTTTAAAAATGTCAAGTAGCTAGGTTTCTAAAGTTTCACTTTTATATCTAATTAATTCCTAATATATTTAACCTTATTAGAAAATTAACACATAGACATAAAATTGAATTATGTGTCTAATAAGACATTAAACTTTTAATTTTATGTCCAATACGTTTATATGAATTTTTAAAAAGATTGAATATGTCAATGATTTATTAAAAACAAAATCGAAAGAACTATTTGACACAAATCTAAGAGTTAATAAGTGAAATTGTAAAACTCGAGTTTGATAACCATGTAGATTTTTGTTTTTAAAAATTAAATCTAGAAATACTACTTTCATTTTTTTTTAGTTCATTTATTTTGTCATATATCTTTACAAGTGTTGGAAGAAAAAAAAAATCACAAAAATTGAAGCCATTTTTCAAAATATCTCTACTTTTGATGAGTGGGATAGCACACAAAAGAGAGTGAGAGACTGTACCCTACAATCCAATGCTTATTCAAAAGAGTAAAACTTAGTTGCACTGGTTACAACTATCTTTTGTAGTTCAGCCATATGTCACAATTTTATTGTCCAAATATTTATGCTATTTTAAAATTAAAAAAAGTCTTTATTAGCTTTTCATTGTCGTTTATTGCTCTCTTTTTTTTCTTCGTTTATTGCTCTCCTTTTTTTTTCCTTTACTTTGTGACTTTCATTCTTTCATCCCATGGAAATTTAACTTCAACCTCCTAGATTAATCACGAGACATAAATCCGTCTCAAACAATGCAAACTTCATCCACTCAGGCTTCAATTCCATTATCAGTAAGACAGTAAGAATAAAAAAGTTATTGCATAATAGAGAGCAGAGGAGGACATTTTTCTTATTATTATTATTTTTTAGTTGTGTTTGTTCTTCAATTTTCATCCACCTTAAAAAGACGATTGGAAAAAGTGGGAAGGGAAGAAGGAAAAACATATAAAGAATCAAAGAAGAAAACGATAGTGAAAAAAATAAATATATTGTTTCTTTGTTCATTTTGTATTTTTCTCTACAATGGAAGAAGTTAATTTATTGGAGGTTAGAAATTGATTTTTCTAGCCAAAGGAGGAGAGTTACAAAGTAAAGAAAAAAAAGAAGGGGAGCAATAAACGGTGTGAAAAACTAATAAGATTTTTTTTTATTTAAAAAATAGCATAAAATTTTACCATTAAAATTGTAACACGTGGCTGGACTGCAAAAGATATTCGTAACCAACGTGCAACTAAGTTTTACTGTATTCAAAATTAGGGTTGGCTAAGGCAATGAATGACCACGCAAGCCAAGAAATAGAAAAAGGCTAGTTTTAGAGAGAGAAATAGAGCTGAAAAAAGACATGAGAAAATTTTGTTTTAAAGGCAGAGAAAATTGATTGGATTTGCAGAGTGGCTGCCACTGCTAACCTATACAATCTATTATTATGCTAACTCCTCCTGCCCACTTCCTCTCTTCACAATTCAGATACTCTTTTTCTACCCATTTTCAATCCCCATTCACTTTTTTTAAAAGTATTTTTCTTCTATTATCTTAGGTAAAGAAAGTCATTTTTTATTCCATTGATATAAGGATGTGTTTATTGGACGATTAGTCCTTCGTAATAAATATGATTTGACATGAAGCAATGTGTTTGGAAGTGTTTTCGAAAAACCTGCAAACGTAATTTAGTATGGACCTCACTCGTAATTCGTCGCCTTATTACCCAATTTGATTGAGCCCAAATACGTATTTAATCCTATTGCGATGCAATATTACGTGGGTCCCACCATAAAGTAACTAATTATTATGCGAGACTGACGTCTCATTTTTCATTGTTCTAAGCACATTTGCATCCATTTTTCATATTTTATACAATTTATCTCTCTTTCACGTCACTTTATTTCAATGTAACTAGACTCACAACCAAGTATGAAAGTAGAGTGTTATCGTACATGACCTAAACAAATAACGTGAATTGAAACCAGAATAGATACTTGTCATCCAACTCTACAACAAACTAGATGGTAAGCTAGATAGATCATAAAAGTGTGTAAGCATGCACATGTCAAGTGCGAATACTCCTATTACTATCAGAAAACCATATTCATAATTAAAAATTAAAAATCATTACATTTTTAGACAAAAAAAAAAAAAAAAAAAAAAATGTATTATCCTAATCAGGCAAATGTGATTACAAATGAATGCAACTAATGGTATTAACATTGTGAATGCAACCAATGGTATTAACATTGTGAATGATTGATGGCGCAAGTAAATAGAACAAAGGGAAACCGATTACAATTGCGAAAAATCCATTACGATTTATTTTCATTACGATTGTTGGGGTTTTTTTTTTATTACGGTCGAGTAAACACACCCTATTTTTTGTTCAATTATAAGTTTAGTTCTTGAAATTTTAAGTTTATTTTTAAAAAATCTCTAATTTTTTAAAAGTGTGTATAATAGGTCCTTGAATTGTTAATAAGTTCCTAAAGTTAGAAATGTGTCTAATATGTTTTTTAATTTTTAATTGTGTATCTAATAGATCTCTGACATATAAAAATTTAAAAAAAAATACTAAATGGTTTATTAGATATAAAATTGAATTTTATGTAACTAAACACTCAATTTTGTGTCTAGCAAGTCCGTGAATTTTAAAATATATTGAATATGTCAAAGGCATATTATACATAAAATTGAAAATTTAAAGACATATTAGACGGGTTTTTTTTTTTAGTACAAAATTGCTAGATATTTTTTAAACTTTAAAGAAAATTTAAAGACTGAGACATATTAGACCTGTTTTAAAGTTCAGACTCATGGAGATTTATTAAATATTTTTTAAACTTTTAGAATCTATTAGACACATAATCTAAAAATTGAGACCAAATAGACTCAAACTTAAAAATTTAGAGACTAAACTTATAATTTAACTTATAATTTTGTATATGATAAATAGATATATGTTTTCAAAACGATTTAAGCATCAGTTTAATTTGTAATAACTGCTAAGAATAATATTCTTAAGCTATTTTAGAATGTCAAAGAGTATCTTTTACTTGATTATCATAAAAGAATGCTCTTGGAAAAAGTAGGCATTTAAAATATTAGAATTTGTAGAATAATTTTGGCCCAAGTGTTTCATCGGGTAGTATTTCAGAAGCACTTGTGTAAAATTAGACATCAAACCAATCTTCTTACTTATTTATTATTTTTTTTTTTTTAAATATCAAAACAATCTTCTAATACTATAATGAAGTAAAAATGGTAACAAATGTCGATTTAAAGTAAAATAATTAAAAATATAATACTTTCTAAAAATATTTGTAAATATGACAATTTCTATCGGGAATACTAGTCTATCACCTCAGTTTTTTATAAAATTTTGTCAGTGATGGTCATATATCAGTGATAGTCACTGATTTTTTGTCATATTTACAAAATATTTTAAATTTTACTATATTTGTCATCATTTTTGGTCCTGATTGCTATTTATGCAACCTGACCAGGATTATAATTAATAATGTGTTTAGAATAATTTTTGGAAAAAAAAAAATGAAGCAAAATCAGTTTTTTTTTTTTTTATAAATACTATTAAAAAAATCATAATTTTAAATGTGTTTAATATAGTGATTTAGATGTTGAATCATATATAATTTTTTTAAAAGTCATAAAAGGAATTTAAAAAAAAATATTAAAAATAATCTTAATCAAAAGAAAACTATCCTCACTCAAAAAAAAAACATTTAAGAGTTAAATTATTCAAAAATAACGTGATTAATTAAAAAAAAAAAAATAATTAACCATTTTTTTAACATAGTACAAGCACTTCTTACAAAATGGAATATATAATAATACTTTTTTTTAATTGAAAATATCTTTTTAAAAAGTGCTACAAGGTATATTTCAAACACATCCTAAAATTGTTGCTCTTGCTAAATTAAACGTGTTTATATGAGAAACATTATTCCTAACTTCTCTTTAATATAAATGCTTTTGGGAAAAAAAAAAAAAAAAAAAAACGATTGAAATCTTTTTTAAAAGTACTTTAAATTACTTTTTTAAGTATTTTTATAATTTTTGAAAACACTTTTATTGTGTACTTCAAATATCATCATGAAGTTGTTCTTTGAATTAGCTAAAAGTGTTTTATTATAGTTAACTTTTTTGGAACAAAACATAATTATTTTTAAAATTTGTTCACAAAAATCAAATAATTAACTTTTAGGTTTAAATGGAATAAAAATCAAATAAAATCAAAGGCAGTTATGAAATAGTGAATATTAATTTATGTTTGACTATGTGTTTGTAATCAACTTTCCTTAAATGAAGGTATGAATGTCATTTTTGATTTTTTTTCTATTTAAGGGCGTTTGGATGAAAGGGTGCAAATGATTTTCTCTCGACAAGCTGATGTTTGGTACACAAATTTCAATATTTTTAATAATTTATTCTCGTGCATCATTTTTTTTATCACTTTCTTTATCTTTTCATTTTGTGAACTTTGTTCAAATGTCTTTGGTTTCGTATTTTTTTCTACTTCATTTCTTTTTAAATGCATTGATTTCATTTTTTTACTTTATTTATTTTATATTTATTTATATATAAAGTTTATCCAATTTAAGTATACAATTAGGTTGAATTGTAAATCATTGTGTTAAAATGTTAAGTAAAATAATGAAGACTAAATAAAATGTAAAAAGTAAATAGTTGTTATGAAATTTAATTATATAGAAATAATTTAATAATTAGAGATAGTTAATATAATTTTTTTAAAAAAATATTAATATAAAATAACTAATAGTTTAAATTATTTTATTTATTTAAATAAATTTTATTTGATTATTAATTAATATTTTTAATAATATTTTTTTTATTTTAGACACTACAGAAAAACGAAATTAAGAATGGGAGAGATAAATTTGAAGAGCCATTCGGGTGAGTTCCCTCCCCAATCACTCAATAGACCCAACTTAGAAGCGTGGTTAGTCAATGCATTAGCAACCCTATTGTTATTCCGTTTTGATATTGTACGATCCATTTTTGAGATTTGAAGTAACTTGTTAAGTAGTCAACAAGAGCATAGCTCAACGGCATGATGTATCGCCTAGTGACCATGAGGTCTTAGGTTCAATCTCCCACCCAAACATGTTGTAAAAAAAAAAAACTCGTAAGCAGCCCGATTCGGCAATAACACTATTAGTGCAGGTAATAATAAATAATGCTTTAAAATAATTATATTTGTCTGTTAACAATTTTTTAATCTTGTAATCTATTTTTCAAAATTCAAACAAAAATTTATAAAACTGATAAAAAAAAAACATTTTTTTTAAGAAAAAGGTAAATTGAAAAAAAGCTACCCACACAGGCCACTTACTCGTTGACACATTGGGGAAAATACATCCGCCCTTCTGAAATTCAATAATTTTTAATAACGTGGAATACATAAAAGGAAATTATCTTATATAATTATTATTTTATTGTTTTTAGTACAAATCTTTAATAATTCGTTAAAATAATTTTAGCTCTCAATGAATAATGGTGGGGATGTGGCATTCGCCAATTCGACGAGGAACAATCTCACACGTGTACCCTCTCTCGCACGTGTATAGCAAATTCTTTTCACGAACTTTATAAAAAAAAATTAAATGTGCGTGTCACGTGCCAGACCGTTAAAAGGAAGATAAAAGAAAAAGGTAAAGAGAACAACACGTACACAAAATTTGTCCATCACCGTTACCGTGACGGAAGAGACCGTTCCATTTTTAATACACGTCATCAACTTATAACAAATTACAACCCCTAAAATTTACGATTAAAAAAAAAAAAAAAAACGACACTCACAAAATTGCCGAAAACTCGGCCTATTTTTTTATATTAAAAAAAAAAAAAAAAAAAAATCTCAAAGCGCAACGAGAGGATCCGACCCGAATATGTCGCTGATGTCTTGGAAAGAATCTTCAACCATATGCCACGTGGAGAATCCGAATCCGAATCCGAACCCGAAATCATCGGCCGGGTTAACGAACATACTACTACTACTGCCGTAATCGTCCTTCAAAACGGCGTCGTCGAGCGTCGTCTCGCCGAAGAACGACGGAACCGGCGGTTGGAAATCGAAGATATCGTTAGGGAAGAACGTATCACAGTTTGAATAGAATGAAAAATCGGGGAATTTCTCTGATTCGTCTCGGCGGGTAATTTCTTTACCGGTTGTTGTTGCAGTTGCAGGGATTTTTTCCGACAGCGAGGGGCAGCGGAGAACGGAAGTCGGAGAGGAGAGATTGTCGTTGGAATCCTCGGCGGAGACATACCCAGAGCTAGCCGTCGGCGGCGGAGTGAAATTAGTTAGGGCGGTGGGCCCACGGAGTTGAATGGCAGCATTGTCGTAGACCATAGCGGCTTCTTCGGCCGTATCGTAGGTACCTAACCAAACCCGTACACGTCGTAAAGGATCTCTAATCTCAGCCGCCCATTTCCCCCATGGCCGTTGCCGTACGCCGCGGAATTTTCTACTTCCCGCCGGTGCCACCTGCTTCAATGAACACCGATTAACCGCCGTGGACTTCCTCCGGGTAGTTTTAGTTTTTCCCGTGGAGGTCGCGATTGTAATCTCGTTAACGAATTTCCTCACTCGCCGGCGGCAGGAGTAGTCTTGTTGTTGTTGTTCTTCATCGCCGGAAGAGTCGGTGGCGTCGGCGTCAGTTACAGAAATCCTGACGACCTTAGGAGACTTTAATGGCGGAGACGAGTGAGAGACGAGGCTAGTGTGGTTTCGATGTTCAGTGTACTTGATCGGAGGTACAAAAACACTGGAGAACAAATCGATTTCTTCCATTAGAGAGAGAGAAAACAGGAAAAAATGAATTCCCAGTGTCAGAATCTCAGAGCTACCATTGAAAGCGAAATGTAGAGAGGAAATATAGAGATTGTGGAGGAAAAAGAAAGGGGAAGATTCCTGTAAAGAGAATAAAGAAAAGAATGGTAAAAAGCTGAAATGGGACGAACACGTCAAAGAGAAGCTGAAATTATGAAACTAATCTCAGCTCAGCGACGACCTCCGCTAATGGGTTTTTGTTTCATTCAATCAAAAACTAAACCCACAAAAGAAATTTCCGGGAAAGTTAGTTGCAGAATGTTGGGAAGCTCAGAACCGTTCGTTGAAGGGGATAAAGGAAATTAAAAGGGAGAAAAAGGGAAGTTTTCTGGGGAAATTAGGGCGTGGGAGAGAAAAAAGAAAAGTTCCTCAGAGCAGAAGCAGCTTTTCGAGAAAGAGGAAGAGAGGAATAAATGCCTCGAATCGATTTTCTTTGTGTTTTTTAGGGCAAAAAGGGAGAGAGACAAAGCTTTTCCCCACCCCACTTACTTCCAAAAGTGCTTATCCTTCCTTCACTTGATTTTTTTTCTCACTCAATTTTCCCGGAAAATTATCTCAGAAGGAAACCAAATGAGAGAGTGATTTGAAGAGATAAGGAAGACACACTGAAGAAAAGCTTACCCAATAACCAAACCTCACTATTTTATAGGATCCCTAACAAACACCCGTATTTAAAAATTAAAAAATTATCCAAATGAAAAAATGAATCAAACTTATTTTATTATCCATTCAAATCTCAAATTAATAATAAATCAATTTAGACCATTTATTTGTGATTTTATGATTATTTTCACTTGATTTTAAAGTGACTTAAATATAATCCCATTATTCTTTTTAAATTAGTAGAAAAAGTTAGAAGAAGACCAAGCAATGAAAAACGACTCATTTTAGGGACGTGTACAATATTTTTACATTAATCTTTGCATTTTAATAAGTCTGATATACAGTGAAAGTTGTGCACTACCAAATTTAAAACGGAAGGTTAAAAAAAAATAGTTCAACAAATGAAAATGAAGTAGAGGATTCGAATATTTGACATAAAAAAAATTTATTACAAGTCAATTATCGTTGAATTGTGTTTATTGAGAGAGTCTTAATATTTTACCCTACCTTATTATGATTTAAATTGATATAATTAATAGAGTGAGATTTTTAAAGTTTTTGAGTATAAATTGTTTTTTTCCTTTCATTGGGAATGTTGAAGAAAAAATTGGGAGACACGCGCCGCCGTTGACTGGGGAGGTTAGGATTTCGGCGAGGGGATATTTTCACGAGGCGCCGCAAAAATCGGGCTTATGAGAAGAGGACACGTGGCGGATGGAGATTGAAGGGAGTGGGAGATCCAACGGAGCGGGAGAGGACGAGACTTGTGCTGACTGGGCCAAAAGATTTGTTATTGAAATCAGCGATTCAAAGTGAATTTTGTTGACCGAAACGATTTAGGGGCTTATAATCAAATTGAATCTTAACCATTTTGAATTACCCATTCAATGCGTCATAATTACCATTTATGCCTTCTGTTATTACTTTTTTTAATTTTTCATATTTAATTACACTCTCCACCTATTCTTCTTCAATTTCCTTTTTTATTTCTCTTTTAAATCATTTCTTTACTTTTTATATTTTAGAGATTTTTATTTATAATATACTTTCTTATTCTTTTTTTCTTTTTTTTTTAATTTTATGTTATTTCAAATATGTAATTCTACCTTTTATTTTCAACGTGCCAATCTTTATCAAAATACAATTTGGTTAAATTAGAAGAAAAGAATACAAATAAAAAGGTCTCAATTACCGAACCAAGTATAAGTCAATTGACATACGAATGTGTCGGTGACTAAGATGTCATAAGTTCAATCCTCGCATTAATTAAAATATATTTAAAAAAAAAATACCTCAAACAAAATAACCATGAAAAAAATGGTTGATTGCATGGAAAATACCAAAAAAATCCAAACATCCCAAAATCAATGATTAAAATCCTTAAACCCCATACCCTAAACCCTAACAGAACACTTCAATGCATAGTGAACGAAGAAAAATCTCAAGCACTAAACCTTAACCTCCAAACCACAAACCCTAAACCTTAATACATAGCGAACGCCAAAACGAAGATAACTCATTTTTTTAATTCTTCTTATTTATTTATTAAAGGTAATATAGGAATAAAAAAAATTATTTTAGAAATTTTTCATATTTACAAATATTTTAAAAAGTTACTAAATCTTTAATTATTTTAGTTTAAATTGACATCTCCTACCATTTATCTCAAACAAACAAATGCATCAATATATTTTATTCCAGCATGCAGAAGTTTTAGATTAACAAATGTGAAAATGTATATTATTTATAATTTTAGTCAATTTATTGAAACACATAAATAAAAAAATTTAAAAAAAAGTCATATCATGCCATATAACTTTACACATGCCAATTTTATCATTATACTATTTAAGAAAAAAAAAAAAGATTATTGTAATGAATATACTTAAATTATTTAAAATTCGTAATTATCTATATAAGTCAATGGTGAAATTTTGTTAGATCACATTAGCATCAAATCAAAAATTGATTCCATTTGACATAAACAGAAAAAAGTCAAATATAGAATGTAAGGTAGGGAATACGGAAATGTGTGAATTGTTTAGGTAAATAAATGAGAAGGGCAAAAATGTAAAAACGAAAAATAGTGGGGGAGTTATAAAGAGACCGTTATGGGGTCAGCAAAGTGGTAACGTGGGAGGCAGCCTTGAATTTCGCGCCATTTTCACCATTTTTTTTTTTTCTTTGAATTTTTTATTTTATTTTATGTTTAGAGAAAATATCTATTTATATCCTTAAACGAAATTGTATGAATTAAAATCATAAACTAATGATATAAATTTAAGGGAAATTGTAGTAAATGACAATTTAAGACTTATTGTTTGCAAATATAGCATGTTTTTAAAAAATTTGCGAATATAGCAATTTCTATCGCTATATGTTATGACTGATAGAAGTCTATCGCTGATCACCTCAGCTTTTTATAGATTTTTGTCAGTGATAATAGTCTATCAGAGATAATAGTCTATCACTGATAGAAGTCTATCCGTGATATAATAAAGTCTATCAGTGATAGAAACGGGTTTTTTTGCCATATTTGCAAAACATTTTAAAGTTTGCTAAATTTGCAATTAGTTTGGGCCTGATTGCTATTTGTGCAACCAGCCCTAAATTTAAACCTGAACTTTTAAAAATGTATTTGTTTATACTCTTTGTCAGGATTTTATTTTAAAAACGTTAATTTAAACACGTGGAGACTTATAATTTTAGTAATTAAATTTCTAAACTTTCATACATTCAAAATAATTGTATGAAAATTTAGGAGTTTAATTGATAAATTATAGGTCTCTACAAGTGTAAAAACTAACATTTTTTAAGGGTGGGTGTAAATTGATACAATTATAAAAGTTTCGGGTTTAAATTGATACCATCGTTAATTTAGGGTTTTAATTATACAATCTCCAAAGGATATATAAATTGATTTTTCTCCTAATTTAGGGTTTTACTTTCATGTGCGATGAACACGTGTGACTCTATTATTCGCAGAAGAGAAAGTCGTTCCGACTATATATACCATCTTCCACTTTGAATGAAAATTTATATATACATATATATACATTTGTCAATTTTTTTTTATTTTTTTTGTAAATATATTTAATTAATACGGAGCGGAGGATTGGACCCCTACCCTTTTAATTTTATCATTGTTATTAGTATCATAATTAAGAGAAACGAATAAGATGAAAATGATGAAGAGTAAAATAATTTTTTTGTCACCAATTCATATATTATGTCAGTTAGTTATGAAATCTAAGTTTAGATTTTTTTTTTTTTTTATTGCGATGGTGGATTGAACTGAGGATTTCAGAGTCACTAAACGATACATTTGAATTATGTTCTCGTGGGCAAATCTAAGTTTATAGTTAAAACAAAAAGTATAACTAATTAATATTTATAAATTGAGACCCAATTAAAACAACAAAGGAATTATAACTCAAATTTATAAATTGAGACACGGTCTTTAAATGAGTTTTGAATCTAAATATATATATTAAGAATTTTGAATCTAAATATTTATTAAAAAAAAATGTCAATTAACCTTGTTAAGTTAGATTGAGGAAAATATATAGTCAATTATATTTTCTTAAATCTAAAATTAAATACTCACGTTAAGAATTTTCTATTTTTAACCCTTACAAATTATATATATATATATATTAATTGATCTGCACTGTGAGGAGGGAGAACGTTACAATGTGGTGAGTGGTGACTCATCGGCACGTAACTTGCACGCAGAAACGACGCCGTTATGCGCTTTTTACTGATTTAGCCTCCGTCCTTAATCACGTGGTTTACTACTTCTCAACCCATTGTTTTTATAACAGAAACGGTTAAATGGGGCAATTCTTAAAACGTCTATTTGCATTTCAACATTATTAGTGCAATTAATATCTAATCGCAACACTTCTAAAAAGAAAAACAGCTAATTAACTGAGATTAATTACTAATATAAATATACATAATTGACATCTACTCCATCCTTAAGATCGCAAGTTCAATTTTTGTTTACTCTTTTTTAGACATTAACAATAGAAAACAACTATTTCTGATACGCACTTTTTTCTTTGAGGTGAGACACCACATTTGTAGTACTAATAAAAAAAATTATCAATTTATGTTTTTTTTTTTTTTTTTTTTTTTTTTTTTTTTGTATCAATTCGATAACCTTAGGTCTCGATACATCTATTTTTTTTTAGTACAATATGAAAGGGAGGGATTCGAACCATAGATCTCTCGATCGATAACACATATTTTATGTTGATATTTCGATGAATCATTTCGTTCAAAATTTAATAATTAAGGATAATCTAAAGGATTATTATCTACTTCAAAAGGATTAAATTTATGTATTTGCTTACAAATTAGGTTCATGTAATTTATATAATTAAAGATTAAAATTTTGAGTTTAGCTCATGGTGGAAGTTCGATCTTGCATTTATGCAACGGTTTAAAATATTTTTGCTAATATGAACATAATTCAACTGACATAATTAATAATGTATGAATTAATGATCAAAAGGTAAGAGATTCGAATCTACACTTGTTATAAAAAAAAATAAGTAAATTATTGTTAAACAATGAGGCTAATGTTGGTGACATTTTAAATTTTAAATTTTTTTTTTTTTTTTTTTTTTGGTTTTTTAAACGTAAAAAAGGTGTTGGGTGTCCTTTAATGATTGGTGGTTGGGTCTTCATAATCGTCATTAGCTAATAATAAGCAAAAATATATATTTAATTTATTTAAAGAATTTTGGAAATGTTTGAAGAGGACAGCAAATACTAATTTTGCCGCTTAATTTGTTTTGATTACCAAAGTTTGGATTATTTTGTAACTTTTAGTGATTGTGAGCATATGCTCTTTTTAATTACTTCATTATTAACAAATTTTAATCAATTGTATATTTAAAGTAGCTATATATATATTTTTTTTTTAACAAACGTATATAATTTGTTTCAATAATGCCTAAATATATTGCACCCAAATACTAGTATTTTTATATGTTTTTCTTTGGAAGATATTAAACTTCAAATATATTTCAAAAGCAAAATAATGGTCAAAATTTAGTTTATCTAACGTATTTATTATGTGTTCAAATCTTTAACTCTTATTTATATCGACATTCACATGTCGATAATAGATTACATCTTTTACTTTCATATTGAAATTTAGGCAAACATAATTTTTTTTTTTTGGTGACTATGACGTCATAACATGTAAGGAAATAACAAAGATATCAAGAGTTTTATCATTGGGCATTTGGTCTAGTGGTATGATTCTCGCTTAGGGTGCGAGAGGTCCCGAGTTCAATTCTCGGAATGCCCCCTTTTGATTGATGTGAGGTCAATCTTTCGTACTTTGACAGCATGTTGAGGTGGGGTATTGAATCTAGAACCCTATAATGACTAATCGATACATTATGTATGTTTTTTTTTATTGGCTTTAAGAAATAATTTTTTCATTAAATCATTTGATTAATGTAAAAATTACAACTATACAATCGTGAAAATTGTACACATGCAAAGAATATAAAGTTTGTTAAATAACAAAAGTCAAAGATTTAATAATATCCTTTTTGTTATCTCACACTTTTAACTATAAATTTAGGCATGAAGTATTTAATCATTAAAGTAACAATCACATTCTATCTCCAAATAAACAAAACATTAATGAAAGTTCAAACAAACAAAACTATATATATTAAGAAAAAAAAAAGGTTTTTGTTGGACAGTGTCTTTTGGTGGGCAAGTGGTGAAATACAAACATATAATAAAAAAACAAAAGAAAGAAGAACATGAGATTCGACAAAATGGTTTCTTACATGATAATTAATGGACACAAAGTACAACAAAACTTTTTGTCTTGTTATTATTTTCTTATTGGGATTGTGAGAATAATTAGTGGATTTTGAGTTTAATTAGCTCAACATTATAATTAGCATACTCCCCAACTATGCCATTAACATTGAGCCATAAAATGCATAGGGAATCCCACTCTTAATTTTCATGAGTTAAAAATTAAGGGTCGGTTTGAAATTACGGTGGCACCGTGAAAAATCAATTTTAACAAATTTGTTGTGTGTTAAAACGATCTCCATCAATGTAGAGCAAAATTGAAATACGGCTTTTGCTGGGCGTGTAAAAACTACAATATTTTTATAAAAAAAATTGAAAACTACAATATTAAAAAAAAAAAAACAGCCATTTGAATGATGTTATAATGATTGAGCGGTGATATTTTAATAAGTTAGGTTTAAAATTGGTGAATGACTTGAAAATGAGGATAATACTTTTTTTTATCTTTTAATTTATATTGATTTTGAATTATCGTTTTAGCTTTATTCTATTAATTTAAACATTAACAAAAAAATGACTGACATAGTCACAATGTGGCGTTGAGACTTCCCAAAAATCTTTCATCTTTTTTAACTATTTTTTTTTTTTATTATTATATCCTTCCATGTATCTTGATTGATTCAAGTTTTTTATAACCATTATTTTTATTAAACTTCATCAAATTTTAAACAAATATCTTATAATAAATTAGAAATTAAATATCAATATAAAAATAAAAACTGCATGAAGTTGTCAATAATTATGGCAAAAGCTAGGAAAATCTCAAACTTCTCTATTAAGAACTTATTTTCTAGAGATAAATATGATTTTTTTTAAGATTAGTAAGTTTTTATATTGGTTAAATTTTTAAAAGTGTTTAATTAATACACGTTGGAAAATTGAGCGTTTGACCTCTCAGTCAAAGTCACAATGTCAATTGAACTATTTCATTCCCAGGACCGTCTCGTCTATATGTACTCTTCGCCTTTCAAGGAATGAAATATTTTCAAGCACCTTTCACCTTTCTTGATCTATAGTTCCTATTTTTTCTCTCTCTTGACCAATGCTCCGACTTCCCTCACTCAAAAGATCATTGAGCCTTCCTCGGACCTACTCGAAAAGAGAATCTAGTGTTTTTTGGTCGTAAATATCCCTTCAACTTGCATCATAGGCAAGTATGTTCGATTAATTTTTTTTTTGACAACATGAGAAAAATGAGATTTGAACTTGAGACCTCTTATTCATAGTTCATATATTATGTCGATTGAACTATGTTTTTGTTGGTAACTATGTTCGGTTAGAAATCATATTGTTTTTTTTTTTTTTGCAACGATAGTTTAATTAATGCGGGGATTGAACCCATGACCTTTTGATCACCGACACAACTTTATGTCAATTGAGCTATGCACGATTTGACTCATATTGTTTTTTTTTTTTTTATAGAAGATAGATTTGATTTAATGAATAAATTTGTACATAAATAAAAAAATAAGAAAGTAATCTTTTTATAACGAAATTAGTGATAAGAGTGGTATAGAAGTGGATGTTACTAAATTAGGTTAGGTGGGTCCCACTGAAGGTTTTGCCTTTAGCCTTATTTCAACAGGCTTTAATGGCGAAGGGAAGCTGCCCTTCACGCCTTTCGAGTACACAAAATTCGTACTGTCCACATGTCTCCTGCACGTGACGCTAATTTCTCTTCTACCTTTTTTTTTTTTTTTCTTTTTTTTAATTCTTCACTTAAATTATATAACTCTACCATTTTAATTTGCATATTTTTTTATATATATATACCACAAGATATAGATAGAGATGTCCATGGGGCGGGGCGGGGCCGGGTAATGCCTTCTCCGCCCCCGCCCCCGTCCCCGCGAAATTCCCCGTTTAATTTCGCGAGGACGGGGCGGGTATTCCCAGCGGAGAATTCGCGGGTAACGGGTATTCCCCGCGGATAATTTTTCCGCGAATAATTTAGTTTTTTAATTTATTCTTATCTATTCTTTTAAGTTTTGCTATTGGTTAAGTTGATTAATATTATATATATTTAATTTCATAAACTTTATTTGTAAGATGTGTATTTTTTTTGGAACTTTATCGGTAAAATGTGTATTTTTTATATAAAAAAAGAAGTGTGTAGTTAATTTTTTATAAATAATGTATATATGTATATATATAAAAAGTATACGGGGCGGGGCGGGGCGGGGCGGGTATGTTATTACCCGCCCCCGCCCCCGCCCCGTTTAGTTAACGGGGCAAAAAAAATTTCTCGCTCCCTGCCCCATTCCCCGTGTAATCGGGGATTTTTCGTCCTATTCGGGGCGGGTCGGGGTTGGGGCGGGGCAAATGGACATCTCTAGATATAGAACTTGCATCATTCAATAATCATTAGAACTCACTTCATTTATTGTCTAAAATAAAAATTAATGTCTATAATTTTTTTTATTTTATATCTTATAAGCTCATTTTTAATTAGCCAACATAAAATTAAATTTTGTATTTTATAAGATGTTTTTTAATAGGTTAAAGATCTATTAGACGAAATCTTAAGTTTAGAGGTTTATTAAGGTTCGGTAGACAATTTGGATTATGTTTTATGTTTTTAGATTTACTAACTCTAATGAATATACGTTTGGTATGTATTATTCTAGATTATGTTTTTGAAAATTGTTTCCAAATTTTATGATCTGATCCAAATCATGTAAATTTTGAAAATATATATATATATTTTTAATCCAAAATTTGAATTTGAAATTTTAAAATACAAAACTATATAAAAGGATAAAAGTTTGAATAGATAATGTATTTCTAGTTATAAGCTCAATTCAGTTTTTGATAAATTTAAATAGGTATAATATAATATATTATAAATTCTATGATATTGTGAAATAATAATTATACAAAATTTATAACATAAAATATGTTTATAAATTAATAATAATAATTTATATTCAACCTAATATTTAGTTGATAACTACAATTTTTTTTTTTTTAATAATTTATAAAATTTGTATGAAACATATGTTGAAGAATTAATTAAATTGAGATCCAATTTTTAACTATGTTACCAAACACGTATATGAAACCATGAAATACAACTATGTTTTTATTGAATTCATTAATTTCAAATTTATGTTTCAAAATCACCAACCAAACTGATCCTAAATTTTTTAAAGTTCGAGAACTTACTAAACACAAAATCGAAAGTTTAGGGATCTAATAGAGAACTTACTAAACATAAAATCGAAAATTTAGGAATCTAATAGACACTTTTCAAAGTTCAAGAACCTATATTTGACAAAAATTTGAAAGTTCAAGGATTGGATTTATAATTTAACCTAAATCTTTTTAATTATATTTTATTTTTAAGTTTTACACATCTCTTAACTAGTTGAGTGAGACTTAAGTTGTAGGTTCAAATATACTGTACTCTATCTAATTTTGTTGCTTCCATATTTTTATTTATTCAGTGACCAACATCTATTTGATAGGAAAAAAAATAACAGTATAGATTTTTTTTTTCACTTTATTGTAAAAATATTTAAATTGTAATTTGGTTAACAATGTAAGTATAACTTAGTAATTAAGATGCATATAACTTCCGTAAGGTTGGAGATTCAATCCCTACTCATATATTTGTTAAATAAATTAACCAAAACACGTTTTAAAAGTATCGGGACAAAGATAACCTATTTCAAAAGTATATAAGGATTAAAAGTGTTTGAATTGACTACTAAAAAAAATGTTTTTCAAATAATGCATTATTTTTAAACATTTTTTCTATAAATGTTTATAATCAGAACATTCACGTATTTGGTTACATTTTTTCAAAAGTATTTTTTTTATGTACAACTATGTTTGGTTTGTTCTAAACTAATAGTGGTTCTTTTAATGTAAAATTACTATAAAGGACAATTATTAATAAACAATATAAATTAATAGGTTTAAATTTATATTTGCGTAACAAATCAACCTTAGCTCAATTGACATAAGATTATGCCTGAGTAGTTGTGAGGGTATTTTGATAATTTTAATAGTTTTTCAATTAAACACCAAAAACATTTTTGTCAAAAGTTAATATCAGGTGTTTTATCCAAAATGCATTATTTAAAAAATTCATTTTCAAAAAAATCATTTTGGATGGTTCTCAAACCTCAATTTATTCCAAAATTACTTTTTTCAAAAATCAAAAAATAAATAAATAATAAATAATGTGTAAAAGTAAAAATAGGATTTAACATTTAAAAAATTTATAACATTTTAAAATGTATATTTTAAAAATTAGGCTGAATTTTCAAAATTGTATTTTAGATTTTAAAATTAAGAAAAATAATTAATTAATAAACATTTTTTTTTAGTTCAACAATGGTGGGTGGGAGTCAAACCATCTCCTGTGTAGATGATAATTAATGTCATTATTCCTTGAGCTTACATATGAATCATCACTTGTGTAGTCAGTGGTTATAATAGTCTGTGAATAGTTGATACTATGAAGTCGGTGCAATTAAACGTGGACTGTATTATAATAACTCAGTTCATCCAACTTCGCGTTGGTTACCTAAACACTTCTTAAATATTTAATTATATTTTTTTTGTAAGCACTTCCAAAGTTATAAAGAGACCCTTCAACTGTTTTGTAGCTATTTAAAAGAATGGTGGTAGAGTGCTTTGTAAAATCTAAAATTGTACTTAGAAAGCCTACCATTTAGGAATGAGAAATAATTTGAATTGTTTCTGAAGGACAAATTTAAAAACATACTAATAATGTTCTTTCCCCTATAAAATTATTTAACAATGACACAGTACAACTGTTAAAAAAAAAAGTACAATTTTAAAAAGAAAAACTATAATTTATACCTTGAATGATAAATTAATGCTTATTTCTAAAATTAAAAAAAATAATAAAAAAATAATAATAATGTTCTTTTCCCTATAAATTATTTAACAGACACAATACTGTAAAATAAAAAATATATATCAACAAACATGTTTCGTTGAAGGATTGAACCTAAAATTCATACTCATTAAGCAATACATGCGGTTGAGTTATGCTCTTGTTGACACTACAACTGAAAAAAAAAATCATTTTTTTCAAAAAAATATTTAATTAATGCGAGAATTGAACCATGATCCCAGAACCTTATGCCAACCATACTCGGTTTGATTTCATATCTTACACTTCCGTACACCTAAGGAGGTTTTTTTTAATTGAGTAAAATAAATTTTTAAAGGTTTTTTTTTTTTTTTTTTTTTTTTAATCACCACATGCATGTATGTAACAACTAACAAGACATAGTAGGAAAATATATATATATATATATATATATATATATATATATATATATATATTTCAAAAAAATATTTAACTAATGCGAGAATCGAACTCATGACCTCAGAACTTTATGCCAATTGAACTCTACTCGGTTTGATATCATATATTACACCTCAGTAGACCTAATGAGGTTTTTTTTAATTAAATAAAATAAATTTTTAAAGGTTTTTTTTTTTTTTTTAAATAATCACCACATGCATGTATGTATGTAACAACTAACAAGGCATAGGCATGGTTCATGAGTTTTTAGTCATTTCCATATGCAATTATTTTATTTTATTCCTTATTTTCTTGGTTGGAAAAATATATATAATAATTTATTTAGAATTTTTTAGTACTCAATTGAATTAGATTTAGATTTAAAGTGGCATGCAAAAGCACTTTATTATATGATTACTAATTTTATTTTCTCATCTGAGATTTGAATTATCAACAAAGTGAACAGAATTTGATTTTTTGTTTTTTTTTTTTTTTTTTTTTTACAACATATTAAAGTGGAGAATTGAATCTAAGACCTCATGGTCACTAGTTGAGCTATGTTCTTGTTGGCAACAGAATTTGAACTGACTATATGAGCATTTGTTATGGAATTTTAATATTTACAGAAATGAGGTTTTTTTTATTTTTTTTTTAAGTATTAAATTAAAGCAGAAATTGAACTCATCACCTCTCACTGAAGGACACAACCTTATACGAATTGAATATACTCGGTTTGACAATTATTTTGAGAGTTGAAGCTTCAAAATATTTTATTAAAATATTATATTGGTCTTAAGTAATTTATATTCAATGTATTTTCAATCAATATTAAAATTAATCTTACTGATAGTTTAGTTTACTATTTTTATTTTTAAATCTTTATTAGTCTTTCATCTATAAATATCTTTTCTTAATTGAAAATAAGTATTGTTATTTTATGTAAATTTAAAACTAAGCGTAAAAACTAATTTTAAGATTAAAAAAAATAATAATTTTAAAATTTATTTAAAATATATGAACTCAATTTTTTTTAAGATTAAAAAAAAATAATAATAATTTTAAAATTTATTTAAAATATATGAACTCAATTTTGACATTGGGGAAGTAGAATAACTAAAGTTTAATGACATCCAAAACTCCCTCCATTAAAATGTTATTTTAACAAAAATATTTATAATAAAAAAATAAATAAAAAATGAAGATATATTTTGAATATTGTAATTTAAAAGTTGTTTTTCGTATATTGTATGATTAAAGTTGAACCATCTTTAAGAATAAAACGAGTCTCTTTGTTCATAATTTTATTGAGAGATAATCAGACGAACTATCTTTTTTTACCAACAAATAATAATTAATAATAATAATAATAATAATGTACAACTATAGTAGTAGTACTACTAAAAAATTAATAATAATAGTAATAATAAGATGAATTTTCAGTGATAGTACATTTTGGATGGCTATATTTTCCTAACTTTATTCAATTTAGTATTAAAGTTTAACTGTTTTTTATTTTTGAAACAAAATGAGACGAATTTTTAGGTAAGGTAACGAGACGAATCCAATTAGTATGATATGAATAGTTGAAGTCACGTTTGATAATCATTTGGTTTTTTATTTTTTATTTTTGAAAATTAAATCTATAAATCATACATTTATATGTGAATTCCTACCATGACTTTCAACTTTGTTAAGTAAACATTACAACTCTGAGCCAAATTTAAAAAACGAAAGCAAAATTTTGAAAACTTCTTTTTTTTTTTTTTTCTAAATTTTTGTTTGGATTTTGGAAACACTTCAAAAAAGATAACACAATCAAGAAATTCGTGAATGTATTGTTTATAGATTTAATTTTCAAAAACCAAAAATTAAAATCCAAATAGTTATGAAAGAGAGCCTAAATTATCTAAATCATAAAATGCTTTATTTGACTGATTATTATTTCGTAAATATGAAAATAGTGTACATACAACAACAAAATAAATAAATAAATAAAAATAAAAAATAAAAAATCTTGAGACAAATTTAATATGATAGCTAGCATAATCGATGTTGTAAAAACTAATTTTTAATGGAGTAAAACTTGCTTACAGCTTGGGCTACAAGTATCTTTTGCAGTCCAACACGATTGACTGAATATTTATATTATTTTTTAAATAAAAAAAACCATTCACACCGTTTATTGAGATGTTTTTCTTCAATAACTTTTTCTTCTTCTTCGTATAAACAACTTCTCCTATTTTCTGTCTCTTTCCTCCACTTCCATCTGTCATGACATTTGTTTTCAATTTCGTCTGTCACTCTCTCTTCCTTTCTCAACCATAAGTATTTTTTTTTCTTTTTTTTTGGTTAATTATTTTTTAACGCAGTAAGATTTGCAATAATCATATCTTTAAACAAATAAAATCTAAAATCCAATCGACATTTCTCTTTACCATCCTCGGATGAATCCAACAGTGAAATTTCCCACTTTTCGTTCACTCCCTCTAAAAACTCACTTGAAAATTTATGCCTATATAACACACAGCCCTGCAAATTTCAAATAACCCCAATTGAAATTTCATGACCTTGAGTTTGAAGTGCAGATAAATGAAGAGAGAGAAAGTAGGAGAAATTGTTAATTTGTTAGAATAAGAAAATGAAAGTTATGAAAAAAAACCAAATAAACAGGCGTGAAATATTTTTTTATTATTTAAAAATAGTTTAAATATTAGTCAATCAAATTTTGACAGGTGGTTGGTGCTGCAAAAGATACTTGTAGCCCATGCAGCAAGCAAGTTTTACTATTTTTAATGCCTTCTGATTTGACTTAAATATTATGTATTGGGCCTAAATTATTGATTCTTAAACAACTAAAAAAAAAGACTTTAATTTTTTTTTTCTTCATGGTTACATAGAGAGCATTCTTGCAAAATAAAGCAAAAGAAAAACCTTCTCATACACTCATTGTTGATTTGAAATAATATATTTGGTTACATTATACCAAAAAAAAAAAAAAAAAAATTAATAAATAATAATAATAATACCTTAATTCTGGGATAAGTTTCAATTACATTTTTTTTTTTTTTTTTTTTTTTAATATATGTCCATAAGACTTTCAAAAATTACATTTTTATCTTTGAATTTTGAAATTTATTCCAAAAAATATTTTATGATTAAATAAATGAGAAAAATTGACGTGATAACTAATGTGTACAAATTAGAATGCATATGTGATATTATTTACAACTATATAGAAGATTAAGATCACTATTACCATTTATTTCATCTCAAAATATATCTTTAGAATCATTTATATAATCAATTTTTACACATCATTTGCCATGTGAATTTACATCTTGTTTTAACGAAATGAAAAAATATAACAACTATCCAAGTGTAGATTTTGGAACAAATTTCAAAGTTAGAGGTATTGAAACTTTAAAAAGTCTAAGGGTATAATTCAAACCTTTTTTATAAAAAAAAATAAAAATTTGAAACTTACCCTAAAAATCAAGAGTATTTTATTTATTTATATTTTTTTTAAAGAATATTTTGTATAATTTAACTAACATATTTCACCCCTTTAGTAAAAAAAAAGAGAGACTTGTTCTTGCTCTCCCAATTCAGGAAGACGGTCTCTTTGTACTGTTTTTTTTTTCAAAGAAAAAAAAAGAGTTTGCTTTACCCAACTCTCTTTTTGATAACCAAAAAACATTTTTTTTTTTCGAAAAGTCTCAACGTCTTTGACGAATTTCGTTTTTGCCAGAGATATTTTTTTTGAAAGATTCTCCCGGAACAGACGGCAGTGTTTTGCTGACGCCTCGAATCAAGTTTTTGTTGCGACTTACTATGTTTTCTCCCCCATTTATTAGCCCACATGTATTTGTACCAAAAAAAAAAAAAAAAAAAAAAAAAAAAAAAAAAAAAAAAAAAAAAAAAAAACATGTATTATTACACTTATGTGGCAAATTAACATTTAAATTTGATTAAAGCATACCTAAGTAATTTGACATTAATGTTTTCTTTTGTACGCTAAAGGTACTAAAGTTTACGTGAGCATAATTTAGTGATAACTTTTATGAAATTGGAAGTTTAATTTTTCTCATTTTATTTAAAATAATGTAATGTACTTTAGAGTTTTGTTTTTTAAATAGTCTTATTATAACGATAATAATGAGAATGACTTTGAATGAATGAACAATAATATAAAGGAAAATTGTAACCAATGTCAATTTAGAGTAAAATAATTAAAAATATAATATTTTTTTTTAAAAAATACAAATATGTCAATCTATCACTGTAGTCTATCACCTCAGTTTTTTTTTTATAGAATTTTGTCAATGTTGATAGTAGTCTATCCGCGATAGTCACTGATTTTCTTCCATAATTTTGCCAGTGTCTATCACTGATAGTAGTCTATCAGTGATAGTCACTTATTTTTCTGATAATAGTCTATTAATGATAGTCACTGATTTTTTTTTTCTATATTGCAAAATGTTTTAAATTTTGCTTCTGAATTGTTATTTATGCAACCAACCCTAATATATATTAATTTGACTGCAATTTTTTTTTCCAAATATATTTTAATTAATGCGGGGATTGAACCCATGACCTCGTAGTCAACAACCTTATGTCAATTGAGCTATGTTCGGTTTGACTGCAATTATGAACTTATATAGAATTCATGATTTTTTTCCAGGATTTAAAATATGTTTTTGTATTACCGGAGAGAATCAAACCTATGACTTCTTAGTCACTAAATGTTTTTTATTATATTTTCTCTCTCTTATTATTATTATTTTATTTTTTGCAACATATGGAGGTTGGGGGAATCAGACCTATGACTTCTTAGTCACTAAATCGTACATTATCCCGGTTGAATGTTCAATATTGACTCATTATTTATTTTAATATTAGATAAACTGGGCAGTCGTATAGGCCCTTGATTTTTTATCTCATTTTTATTCTTGTTCCTAAAATTTTGGAAGTTTAATTTTGGTAAATACACTTTTATTCAATTCTTATTTTTGGCCCTTAACCATTTAAAATTCCATTTAACAAAAACATATAAATAATTAATGAGATTATATGAAAATTATAATAAGTATAGACAACATTTTTACCACAGGGTACACCAAGTGCAGAATTCAATAAATGTTGGAGGATCAAAATTGAAAATTTGAATGTTAAACTAAAATGAAATTGCAAATCGAGCATAGCTCAATTGACATAAAGTTTGTGCCCTTAACTAAAAGGTCGAGAGATCACTCACATTAATTAAATATCTTTGTAAAAAAAAAAAAAAAAAAAAAAAACTATGCAACTCATAAAATGATCATTTTTTTTTTTTTTATAAAAATGAAGGTGTTTGGAAGAAAAGGAAAATTTACAAGCAGACCAGATTTTACAGAAGACAAGTTTATATTTGATATAAGAACTTTCATACAATTGGTTTTACATTGAAGAGTCATAGCTGAAGGGAGGCAAATAAAAAAGACATCTCCACTTCCCATTAAAAGGAGAATCTAATATCAACAACAACAAATCAAACTAGTATGATTGTTCAGTTATTTACTCTCAACAACAACAATTTGGTTAGAACAAAGCACCAAATTACTTACCAAACTTCAATGGCTTTATTGGAATCCCGACTGTTTTCGATCTTTCTGAACTTATGTGTCGTTAACTCGAGGGGAGGACGGATAGTTCCAAGCGGCCAGTCCATTCCTCACCTGGCTTCAAGGTAATAGGTTTCTCAATTGCAGCTCCATCAACACAAAGCATCTGTTTGTAGTCTTCGTCCCCAAGATCGACGATGGATTTTGCTTTCTTCTCCCATGGATTCCACACCACTGCATCAGAATTCAAAACAAGTATCTTGTTATTAACGAAGCTGCTTGGCTTTCTTAACATATGGAACCGAATCGGATTCCATTCTAGTATGTTCTGATTCCTGTTAAAAGGCAATTACTTGGACCTTCATCTTCATACTAACAATAAATTATTATCTGATGCAGATGAATTAACAGAATTCAGAGACCAGCAGTCTACGATTAGGTTCTTGATCGCTTGCGAATCAAGAACAGCTTAAGACGGGGAGAAGGAACTAATGCTACTATTGTTTACAGTGCACATTCCAGTTCTTTAAGTTATACATGGATGCTTAAAATCAGAGGGGAATGATAATATTATTACCAACATCTGGAAGTCCTTCCTTTCTCATAACAAAGGTGCGCTTTCTTTCATGATCAAGCACAGCGATAAGATCCGAAGAACTAAGATAAACCCGATCAATCTGACAAGCAAAAAAAGAGTTAACGAAGAGACTAGACTCTCGAATCTAGCTCAGTGAACCGTTGTCAACTCAGAATTTATATGAATGAAACTTGCTCAGTGAACCGTGACACAACCGATATCAACTCAGAATTTATATGAATGAAACTTCACTACAATTTGGTAATTAGCTTTTACCTCAGATTCAAATGTTAAGGCATCTCCTTGCTCGGTGAACCGTTGTTTATCGCGTAAGTTGTCAAGATAGTCAAGAATCTCAAGCCCCTCAAGTCTAACCTCACTGTAAATACAGTAGACAGTCAATGGGCAGAAGGCAAAGGAATAATTTGAAAACCCATTAAAAAAAGTATGCACTTTGATAATGAAACAAGAAAATAAACAGTGAGGAACAACTGGATCTTCCTCCTTTTATGAGTAAGTCATACCTGATATCAGAAATGGAGAAATATGTGTGGAATGCAATTGAGAAACTGAAAGGCTTGCAATTGATATTCCGAATTCGTGATATTAATGTGAGATTCCCATCTGCTGCCAAAGAGACCTTCAGTCTGAATTCAAAACTGTAAAAAACAAAACTAAGTTGTTAACTACAACTAAACCAGAAGATTTTGAAGCTCATGACCTACATAATCTGACTCAACCATTTGACAGATTGTTGAGAATCAGATTTGACTATCTTTCTTCAATTATATTATTTACGTTAATTTGTAACAACCATATGTTTCTGAGTTCGAATAATAAAATTGTGCTTCCTTAATTTTTCTTAAAAGATGAAGGAGACGTAATTATCTCATGTCTAACCTATGTGGCCATATTTTCAGATCATCTTCAGAAGGTTTAAGTAGCAAATCAATGCAGGATTTGTCCTTGATTTCACCCCGATTAAGAGGAGGAGGATTGTCATCGATTTTCCAAATCTTGTTTCGAGCAAACCCGTGCTGCTCAAGGTTTCCTCGAGCTCCAAACTAGATACAGAACGAAACAAATCAATTATTTAAATGCAACAACCAGCCCCCAAAACGGATCTCCAAAACTAGATACATTAGGGAGCAAACCAACTAGGTTATATGAAACAAATGATGGGGAAAAAATGATCTTCACAAATATGCACTACATACCTGTGGAAAACAAATTGGAATTCCTCCTCTCACAGCTTTTGGTGGCTTAAAAACTGCCTACAGTGAAGAAGAAAGGAAATGCTAAGCTCCTTTGCTTAATGCTTGTTATTTCCAATTGTGACAATTGAGACCGGCCAGAGTAATTAGGAGAACCAAAAATGTTCATCTAAGCCATCAAATCAAACCAGAACAGAGAAAACAATTGAAAATGGACAACAACAAGACAAGGAAAATAAGCTATCTCATGCTTCACAACTGTTTTTTGCCTATCAATACAATTTAAATTCTTGATTGGTAATGAAGTGAGAATAGATCTACAGAGAGAGTAGCATTTCAAAGGCTAACTTCCGTTTCTGCACGGGTTTTGGCTGGTTGAATAGCTAGAAAATGAGATTACCTTGGTGCTAGTGAACAATAATTCTTCACCCCTTTCAGTTTTCCATGAAAGAACTTGGCCTCCATGCAAGCTAACCTGGATTATTCATACAGCAATAAAGAAAACATCAAGAACAATAAGAGTTATTACAAAGATGCAAACCACAATCATTTTAATTGTCATATCTCTCCCCCAGACAACATTGGGATGGCTATGATCATATGAATGAAAACAAATATATATAACATTTAAAGCCTCGTTTGATAACAATTTCGTTTTTAATTTTCTGTTTTTGAAAATTATGCTTGTTTCTTCCCAATTCTTTACTATCATTTTAAACTCTCTTAAATAAACATTTGAATTCTTATCCAAATTCCAAATTTCAAAAACTACTGTTTTTAGTTTTCAAAACTTGGCTTGGATTCTGAAAACTTTTTTAAGTAGATAACAAAACAAAAAAAATCATAGGTGGAAGTAGAATTTATAAGCTTAATTTTCAAAAACCAAAAATGAAATGGTTGGTTATCAACCGGGCCTAAGATTTTGTTTTTTTGCTTTCTGTTTTTTTAAAAAATAAGCTCAACTTACTAGTACCTATGTTTCCTTTGTTTGATTTTTCAAATTTAAAAAGATACTAGCCAAGTTTCAAAAACAAAAAACAATTTTCTTTAGTTTTTTGAAATTTGGGTAGGATTTCAGAAAGGTTCTTTCAACTTTCAAGTAAATAATAGGTCACGATCTTAGAAAACAAGTGTAAAAAACTTCATGTCTGTAGTTTGATTAATTTCATTTGATGTCCTCCATTACACTTGATGACCTAATGTGAAGGTCTGAAGGGGGAACATTTTGCCTTGATAAAAAGGCAAAAGTATGTCTTCAGATTCCCAGTACTACAAAGAAACATCATAAAGGCCATGTATAAAATATACCAATCAAAAGCGACATGGCATGCCTATTGCTATTGATCTGTTTAACTATATACCACATCACACCAACTCTGTCATAATTTTTTTTTTTTTTTTTTGAGTTCAACAAGAAGTGGGCTTGGAGAGATTCGAACCTCTGACCTCTTTGTCATGAGCATATGCCTTAACCAATTGAGTTATGCTCTGGTTGACCGTCATAATTCATTTAATGAACATGTCACACTTGTGTTTCATTAATAACGTTAACGATATTGATTAAATAGAAACATAATCATAACTTAGTGACAATCGAAACTTTCTATACTTTAAGGACGAGACAGGCCAACCAACCTGAGCATAGTTCAACTAGTTAAAACATATATCCTCGACCAGAAGGTCAGAGGTTCGAATCCTCACCCACATATGTTGTTGAGCTAAAAACTGGTCAAAACACAATACTAAATTAATAATCTAACCTAGAATTCTATATTGTATAAATGGAGAAAAGGGAAAAGGTACCCTTGCTGAAGCTCCCCGAGAGTTCCGAAGCAGCACTTGTTCTACACCATTCTTGTCTTTGACAACTTCAATTGCTGATTTCTGGTTACTGGCTTCCCCAGAATGATCCATTCCAAAAACACAACGAGCAAATCAATAAAGGAATAACAAAGAGAAATTTCTCTCTCTCTCTGTATTTCTCCCCTCCCCTTTTGTTTTTCTCTCTAAAGGATAGGTTAGAACAATTTCCCAAATGCAGAAGAACAGCAACCTAATTGAAAAAGTAAGAGGATGAACAGAAAATTTGCAATTTCTCAGAAGCAGTTGAGAAATCTAAGCTTTACCCTCCCTAGGCCTCAACACACTTTCTCGTGACAAACCATTTCTCTCGTGAATTTAAACCAAAAAATCCACCAACCCACTTTAACAACCAACCCCAAATTTTCCCCAACAGAAAAAGTTTCTTTCTAATACTACGAATTTTCCAAAATCCACCGACAAAAGAAATAAGAAAGATTCAAACCCTCGAAACATAAAGCAACATCATAAGAACAAACACCAATCCATGTGAAGCAGAAAGCAAGACAAAACCGCTAATCGATTTCGTAACAGTAAACCCAAAACGCCAAAAATGCGAAGAAGAAAAAAACGAAACTGAAGAACTGATTTTTAAAAAAAATCAACAGTGTCAATTTCGAGGTCAAAAACCATCAATGGAGGAAAGAATCGATGTTCATCAAAGACAAAAGAAAACCCAAATCCCCATTCGTTACGACCGCCCAGTTTATAAAAACAAAAACAAAAGAAAAATCAAAGGGTCAAAATCGTGCAAGAACAGTTTCAGTTCATCATCGTTCTTAAAAGGGGGCGAAGAATATTGAATAGGAAGCATCGAGGATGGCGATTGACTGAAATAAAGAAATACCCACTTGCAGATTAGAGCCGATAATTATATAATTACGCAAATGAAGCAAAAGGGTGAAGCTAGCAGCCATTACTTTTGGGATTTTCAAAGTGTTAGCGGCTGTGAATTGCGATAGAAGATAGAACCCATCTTCGATTTTGATTCCTAATACCTGAATTAACGACCTTTAGACATTTTTAATTAGTATAATTAATCAAAGCTTTTGCTGCAAGGCCTTGTCATTATCATCATCATAGCTAATTAATTTAAAATATTTGTGAGATATTTTCTTCTTGTTATTTATTTGAAACTATTAAAGTCAGCACCCTGTAGAAAATTTGAAGGGTTGAATTAGATGGATTAATTTTATTTTTTAAAATTAGATTTGTACTTAAATATATTGATTTATAAGGTCAGCCCTGTAGAGAATTTGAGGGGTTGAATTAGATGTATTTATACAGAGTATTAGTTTTTAGTAATGTTTTTTTAGAAAAATCAGATTTGTACTTGAAAACATTGTTTTATAAAGTCAGCCTTGTAGAAAATTCGTGGGTTGTGTGTATTTTTATGAGTATTAGGTTTTAGTAATGTTTGTTTTTTTAAAAAAATAGATTTGTACTTAGAATCTGTCCATAGTTTTAAATGGACCAAATAATAATAATAAATGGGTGTGCCGGTGTGGTATGATTTAAAGAAAACAAGGTTTCGAATCAAATGAGGAGCTCATAGTCCGAGGCCGCAAGGCACTCTAACACACATAAAATAAAATACGGAGAACAACTCGCGAAAACAAGTCTCAAGGAGGAACACTAATAGAGGTAAGGGTCGATAAATACCCTAAACCATGAAGCACACCTATGGGCTATATCATATTGGACACCAATAAGAACCACCTGGAGAGAACGGGACTAGTCCCATGAACACGGGAGTTCCATTCTCTCCAAATATGGTAAATTATCGCACACCAAACAAACTTCCAAAACGCATATGTCGGTCACCCCATCTCATGCGGCATATCCAAAGCAACTTAGTAGAACATGTAGCAACCTAATGGGAGGACCGCCCCCATCGCATAAGCCTCATCCACGCCCGCTTAATGAACGGCCAATCAAAGAAAAGATGATGCCTCGTCTCCAGAGCATCCGAGCACAACACACACCCTGATGGAATCAAAAGATCTTAGGCATGAAGTCAGACCCGTACATAAACTAGGGGTGTACAAATGACCCTAAACTCGGATTACCCAACCCAAATTGTAAGGGTTGGGTTGGGTTGAAAATTTAAAGAACAGAAAATTCTATTTGCAGGTTAGACAACTTTTTGACTTGGTTGAACCTGAATCGAAACAAATTTATATATATATATATATATATATAGAAAACCTAAAAAAATTCACGTTCATTTCTCAGTCTCTCGCCTCTCTAATGTCGTCGGTTGTCGCCTCTCAACTCTCCCGGTCTCCTTTCGTCGTGAAAAATTCCACGATTCTCTCTCGTCGCACGTTGTTACTGAGCTCAATTTCTATTGTCGGTTTACTTATCTTTTATCCCAATCATTGGAGGTTGTGCTCTTTCCATCATTACTGAGCTCAATTTCAACATGATTGATGAGGAATCTTTGCTGGAATTTTGTGTTTGGTTGTTGTGCGTAAATTTAAATTTTGATGTGAAATTAGAAATTGGAGTAGTTTGTGTTTTTTTTTAGGTTTCATGGGAGGGATGATATCGAATTTGGCATTTGTGTTTAGAAAAACATGTTCTCAAAGAAAGCGATGAAGGAAAAATGAGTGAGTGAGATGAATTACCTATGCTTGTCTTTCATTGTTGTCTCTGCTCATTCTTATTCCTTTCACCATTATTGTGGAGGACCCAAGTCGTGGGCTGAAATTGAAAGATGAAAAAGAAAATAATTTTTTTTGAAGGCTCAAGACTTTGAGGAAGGGATCAAAGATCTTTGAAGACTCCAAGATTTCGCAGATCAAAAGACTTCGAACATCTCAATGAAGATAAGTTGAAAATCTTTGAAGTGTGTAGGATCGATTATCAAAGAATATCAACAAGCACAAAACCGACCCAAACAAATCAATGCACTTGAGAATAAAAACACTCAAGCCCTTGAGACAAATTTACCTTCGATTATCAAAGAATATCAACAAGCACAAAATCGACACAAACAAATCAATGCACTTCAGAATAAAAACACTCAAGCCCTTGAGACAAATTTACCTTTTGAGAGAGAATCAAGGATAAATATTAGAGATTTTAATTAGTATACTTACATACAAATTAATACAAATCAAATTTATTTACACTATACATATTTTTTTTTTAAATCTTGTGTACAAAACATATTGAATCTTTAAATCAAAAAAAAAAAAAATAACATAAAAACATATTATTCTTATCTAAAAAAAATGAAGAAAAAAAATATCCGTTTAGTCCCAACATTTTGAGTATAGTTTCTATTTAGTTCCTAAGTTTCGAAATAATACATTTTTATCTTTGAATTTTTTTACACTTCTACTTTTAAGTTTTCACTAATACTCACTTTTAGTCATTCATGTTAATTTTCTATAAATTAATTTAAGAGAATTAAATTAGTTTTCACTAATTTGTCATCACTATTAAATTTAATTAACAAAAATCACATCATAACTATTTTTAAATTAATTAATCGAAAGTTCCAAAGTTGTACACATTAATGACAACTTAAGAGTAAAAATGTAAAATTTTAAAACTTAGGGATTAAATCAAAACTAAAGAGTAAAATTGTAACATTTTGAATCCTATGTGTCAAATAAAAAATAACTCAAATTCAGAGTTAAAAATGTAACAATTTGAAACACCAAATAAAAACTACACAACAAATATTATTTCCCCAAAAGAAACTATCATGTATATGAACTGGTGTAGGTAGGGTCTAAGGGAGGGGTAATTTAAGGTGACAGGGAGACATAATTAAAAAAAAAAAATCATGTGGGTTAAAATTGAAAAGAATTTTTCTAAATTTAAACTATTGCGAAATTTGACCTATTTAGAACGACTTAAAAAAAAACCAAAAAACAAGTGACAAATTATAGGGCTGTTTTTTTTTTTTTTTTAATATGGTAGTTTTCAAAACTTTTTATAAAAATATTGTAGTTTTAAAGTGTACCCGCAAGCAAAGGTCTTCTTTTGAAAAGACGATGTACATGGATGAAGATCGTCTTTTCAAAAGACGACCTCCTTCCGCAGCTATGAAAAAAAAAATTGGATTACAAAATTGATATTTTTTTATCCAAATATCCAAAAATTTCGAAAAATGTATGGTTGAAAAGCTAGCCGAGAGAGCTTCAATTTGATACTTGGTTTCAATATTTTTTGAATTGTATATTAAAAGATAAAAATCATCGAAGTTGGATTATAGTTGTGCAAATTTCAAAACTGAAGATTCTTTTGAGCCGTTTGCATTAAAAAATGATATCTTTTTACCCAGATATTCAAAAAAAAAAAAAATACGTTGGAAAGCTAACACAAAGAGCTTCAATTTGATACCTGGTTTCACTATTTTTTTAGTTGTGTATCAAAAGATACAAATTATCGAATTTGAGCTACAGTTCTAAACACTTCACTAAACCCAGAACTGAAGATATGACTGAAAATTTCAAAATTGTAGTTCAACTTCGACGATCTTTATCTTTTGATACATGACTCAAAAAATAGTGAAACCAGTTATCAAATTGAAGCTCTTTGGGTTAGCTTTCCAACCGTATTTTTTTTTTTTTTTTTTTTTTTTTAATATCTGGGTAAAAAGATATCATTAAAAAAAAAACAGCCCAAATTATAGTTTTTTTTTTTTTTTTTTTTATTTTTAAAGTTAAAAATTAGAATATAATTTTAATTTTATAAAATCGAACACATTTCAACATCTTATTCAAGATAAATATTTTAGATTTTGCTTTTTTTATATATATATTGTATCTTAATTTTAAATATTTGTATATTAATTTATTGAAAATAAATAATAAATTAAAAAATATCACAATATATTATTTATTCGATTTAATCAATTTTTAGTTATATTTTAAAATGAAATGATAATTAATTTTAGCCTAAAAAAATGATAATTAATTTTTCTAAAAAACAAAAGTTGAATTTAATATATATATTTTTTTTTACAACGGGTTGAGCTATGCTTTTGTTGACTAACTATTTTTTTTTTTTTTTATTACATTGGGGGTGGGGGGATTCGAACTTTTTTTTTTATTACATTGGGGGTGGGGGGATTCGAACCACAGACTTCGTGGTCGTCAACTAATACATATGCCAGCTGAGCCATGCTCGCTTTCTAACTATTTTCTTTTGACTAATAATAATACTGTAGTTTTTTTTCTTCTTCTTCGTACAATTTATTATGGACTGGTCTAAAGGAAGGTCCATAGGCCTAAGATTAAAAGGTCCAATCGATCCAATTTTTTAAGAGGGAATGTTTATGAAGTTGCTCGGGCGAAACGTCAAAGAAGGACAATCGACCAACTTAAAAAAAGGAATACGTCCCATTATACTACACATGTTAGGGCAAAAGAATCTATAAATAAGAAGATTGATTTCTCACGTAAGGTATGCAACTATTTACTGTACTCTCCAATTACTTTATGACCACTGAACTGACTTTGACACCGGAATGTGTTGGGCATAAAATCATGCTCAGATTTGTCTTTTAAATCGAATCGGCTAGGACGAAAACTTGAAGATAAGAGCTGTCAACCATCAGCCAACGAGAATGAAGATTCGAAATGCCAAATCGCCGACCACAGATTCCTGAATCTAACAAAATTAACATTTTTTTTTTTTTTTTTTTTTGGGCTAACAGTTAACATTCAAACTTTAATGAAGGTAAGATTTTAAAATCAACCAATAAAATTTAAAGATAAAAATAAACCCAATTTTGAAAGTGTAGTTTTTACTAATTATGTATTATTGTTAAGTTCTTATTTTAAAAATAAAAAAAAATTACAATATTATAAAAATAAATGAATCATTAAAATGAAATTCCTCTTGCCACATGTAGTTGAACGAAAAAGAAAAAGAAAAAAGAAAAAAGAAAAAGAAAAAAAGAGTCACTTAAAAAACAATTAAAATTCTTTGCAAAAAAAAAACAATTAAATTAAAATATATTTATTTAAAGAATAGAAATTAGAAAGTGTGAGAAAAACCCAGGTATGTGGCCCAATAATCAAGCCCAGCCCACATTTTAAACTTAACGGCGTCTCCTGCCCCGTGATCGAACCGGTTCGAGTGGCTCGGTTCGGGATAAAAGGGGGTCGGGTTTTTGAATTCGATAAACCCTTTCTCTATAGCGAGAATCCATTTCTTCTCTTTGAGTGTTCATCCCCATTGAAATCCGAAGTTGTCGCAGAGCTCCAGGTTTTGTAATGGACAGAAATTCTGGCATCCATTGAAAGCATTCCAACCTAACTGAACGGTATCAGCCCTTCCTCGACGGTGAAGAGGAGATCACTGATCAGACATAACTTCGAGGTCACTTTTCTGTTTTAGTATTCAGAAATTCAATCGTATTTTACTTCCTTAACACTTGATGATGAACTCTGCTACATTTTATGGTTGCCCCGCTAACTGATTTTTATTCTTTTTTCTTCTTCAATGCTATCTTCTAAATCATGTGATGAATTTTTGCTTCATTGCCGCCGTATTCATTCATATTTGAATGTAGGATTTTTTTCTTTTTCTGATCACTTTCTTTCATTATTCGATGAATTGGGTATGTGAATTCTGATTCCAACTTGGTTGTTTTTTTCACTATGGTTTTCGATTTTAGAATAGTTTATCTTCCGGAGATTGAAGGGATTCGGATTAAGCATTTTGTTTGTCCTATTATACAGGTAGCAGAACTCACTCAGATACTTATGAATGGCTTGGAAAGAGCTGGGGAAAAAGGTGAGCTCATTTTTCCCAATTATAATTTTTACTCCATGTTTGTTTTCAGTTTTATTTATGCTTGAGCTCAGAGATAGTGCCATTTAGTTTCAACTTTTGAATGAACTCTGTGTTCAACGACTTCAACCTAGACCACCAAAAAAAAAAACTGTCATGTCTCTGCAGCTAGTCCCAATTATCGATTCATTGCTTTGTGTGTAGTGTGGCCTTATCGTTCTATTCATATGGTGTGAGTTTTGTCGGACCTAGGGCTCCTTCAATGCATGTAGGTATTAGATCCTTCACTTGTTCAAAATCCAAGGGTTCCTCTACTTTAGTCCTCTTGTCCCTTGATCTTTCCCTGATTCTCCATCTCTCCCTCGGTTGACATTTACAATTACTGAAAAGATAGGGTGTGAGCAGGTTGGTTTTTGGCTAAATTGGGTGAACCATTGCCAAATTACATTTTGGTTCAAGAAAAATTTAAACCTAGTTAAAAATCAGCCACCCAGAAAGAAAAAAAAAAAACTACCAAATTCCACAAACCTAGCTGATTACCAAAATTTACCAACAACCAAAACCACAACGACTGAAATATTTCCAGTTTTGGATTTGTATGAAACCAATCTGACTGAAAAGAGCCTTAATCCTTTTCATGTTTGTCTCATACTCTAAAGGTCCCGTTTGGTAACGTTCCCTTTTCCTGGTTCTTGTTCTCATTTCTTATTTTTTTGAGAAACAAACATGTCTGATAAACGATCATGTTTTTTGTTTCTAAATTTTAAAAGCGATCCAAAAAAATGGTTCAAAATTTGAGAAACTACAAAAAAAAAAAAAAAAAAAAGTTTCTATTGATCCGTTTCTTTTTTTCTCGTTCTGTTTTTCCGTCTTTCCTTCTCACGTGTTGCTTATGGATTTCTTCTATCTCTCATGCTCACCAAGCCCTAACTGAACAAATCACTCTTCTGTCAATCTCTCTCTCTCATGCTCGCCAAACCCTAACGCTGATAGTTTCCTCTCTTCCGTCAATCTCTCTCTCTCTCTCTCTCTCTCTCTCTCTCGGTCGCCAAGCTCGATTACCTAACTCTCTCTCTCGGTCATCAATCTCTCTTGTGGTCACCAAACACACATCAACGGTGAGGATGCCGTCTCTCTACTGCTTTTTGCTTGTTTGATGTTTTAATATCCATTGAGAATGTACTGATTGATGGATTTGAATTGAGTTTCCATGCGAATATTCTCATGCTTGATCATTTTAGAATTGTTGGGAGAAAAGTTTATATCTACTTCACTGTCTCTGCTTTGCTATTGAACTATATGCTTGCAAGTACTTGTTCTGCAACTGAAATGGACACCGTATTGGCCCTGTGATGGTGGAGTTGTGGATATAATTTTGCTTTCAAGTGTAGAGTAGTGTGTGCAAAATCTATGTGCAAGAGATTAGTGTAGAAAGAAATAAAAGTATCCAAGGAGGGCCAAATTTGAATGAAGTTTTATGTTTAAATTATAAACAAAACAATTGAAGCCTTTTTTATAAATTTTGTTTGGTTCCCCCGTTCAGCTCCTTTTCTCCTTTTCTGTGTTGCCCACATGTATTATTTTATTGGTCCTAATGAAAAGAGTTCTTAGATTTGTTTCTGCTACATAGAGTTAGAAAATGTATATGCACACATCTATGATCTACACACTGTAGAAAAATAAAAAAAAACAGGGGAATCTAATGGTTCTCAATGATTACTCTCAAATGTAATGTCAATGGCTAAGGAGCTTGGTGGAAAAGGGGTCCAGATTAAAAACACTATTCTGAATGATTGCTCAAATTAACTGTCAATGGCTAAGGTGCTTGGTGGAAAAGGGTCCAGATTAAAAACACTATTCTGAAATGTCATCCAGACCATGCCGTTTTGCAAGGAAGGAAAAAAAAAACTCAGCTTGCTAAAAACTGCTCTCTGATTAAATCAATAGGTCCTCTAGAGACAATAGTCGAACCTCTCTCAAATTGACTCTTTATGGAGTCATTCCCAACCTTCGGAAATATTTGGCTATGTAGTCATTGATCCGGTTGAAGGTTCTTTCTTGCTCACCCTATCAGTAGCACATACTGACGACTTTTCTTTTTGGCTAAAGAATAATGAGTACCTATGGTCCTTCATCTCAGAGGGAAGTAGAAAAATGATATATGTTTAGACAATTGGATTTTGGAGGTGACTTTAACGTCAGTTGTTGGGCTTGGGAGACATCTATACAATCTAGACCAAATAGAAGCATGGAGCTCTTTACTAGATTGACCATCAATTTGGCTCTTGTTAATTTCCCTCTCAGTAACAATTGAATCACAACTTTATTAAACATCAAGGTGAAGGTGGTAAAGATGCCAAAATTGTTGAATTAAGGAGCTGCTAGGCTGGAACAAATAATTGAATTAACGAAGTCACAAAAGTTATGGAGCAAAATGTGCAGCAATCTATCATTGAAATCTGGGCATTGAAATCAATTCTCACTTATGGAGCAGATTATGCATCCAACGGCATTATACCATCCACTTTTGGCAAGTTATATCAGCAAATCTCCTTACCAAACATATTTATGTTTCTAGTTTTTGGAAAACAATAAACCAGAAGTAGAAAACGGGAACGTTACCAAAGGGGGCCGAGGTGGTTGTTTCTTGCTATGCTTACCTTATTTCTTGTGATGTGAAAACTGTTTACCTGAACTACACCATTTTTTTCTCATTTAGGGAATGCATGCTGGTCTTCGAAGAACTTTTACTGGTTCACGAAGGCATATAGCCAGGCCAAATTTTGTGACTACTGATGAGATTGTTGTTAAGTTAATCCCCGCATCATCAAGATGCATACTAGGTAACACTTTGTAAATGCATTTTTTTGCCTTACTTCATATGAAGCCTTGGAATTTGATCCCATTAGATGTGCTTAAATGACCATTTGCATTTCAAATGTTGGGTACAGAATTCCCTTGTGGTTCAACATATCGTGGGTCCAATTATTATATGGCTTCTACACTAGAACCTTCAAGACGGTAATCCAACCATTTCATTCTGTACTTTCTTTTCTGTTGTCTAGTAATATCACCTACTTGCTGCTGCTATTATGATTCCTTAACAGTTCTAATGAACTTACCAATGTAATTTTGGACCAGGAAATATTGATTAGTTCTAGGGAGAGGATGCCTAGATTGATTCATGTATATGCACTTAAAAGGAAGAAAATTAAACTGGTGGTTTGCAGTGCATCTTATGGTTCTTTCTTTCTTTTTTTTTTTTTTTTTAAATTGTTTAGGTACTTCCATTCAAGTGCGGAATTATTGGTTAGGAGAGGACATGATCAGGAATTTGGTTTGAAGACTCAAAAGAGAGAAAAGTTTGTAAAAAGGGATGGCAAGAATCAGCCACCAGTTGAAGCTCCATATATTCCTCCAAAACCAAAAAGCACTATTAGATCTTTTCCAGATAAAACAATTGAGATATTTGATGGCATGACAATTGTGGAGCTTGCTAAACGTACCAGTGAGTCCATATCCAGACTGCAGGATATTCTCGTAAATGTTGGTGAAAAGATCAACTCAGAGTTTGATCCGCTCAGCATTGACGTTGCGGAGCTGGTTGCCATGGTATGTCTGCTTTAATAGATAATAATCATATGCTTAGAAATATCCAATTGGGTTAAGCATATGTCAAACATCTTCATTGCTAGTGTGTATTTTCCCCCTTCCCTTTCCTTTTTTTTAAATTGCTAATGTGATTACCAGCTAGGCAGCTTACTCAGTAGTAGTGTTTAGAAATATATGGTTACATATTATTTCATCCGTTCAGGAAGTTGGAGTAAACATTAAGAGATTACACTCTAGTGAAGGTTCTGAAATTCTACCACGGTCTGCAGTTGTAACAGTCATGGGTCATGTTGATCATGGAAAAACTTCTCTTTTAGATGCACTTCGCCAGACATCAGTGGCAGCCAGAGAAGCTGGGGGTATAACTCAGCACCTGGGTGCATTTGTTGTGAGCATGCCTTCAGGTGCTTCAATCACTTTCCTTGACACCCCAGGTCATGCTGCATTTAGTGCTATGCGAGCGAGAGGTGCAGCAGTTACCGATTTAGTTGTCCTGGTAGTGGCTGCTGATGATGGGGTGATGCCTCAAACTCTGGAAGCTATGGCACATGCTAAAGCAGCAAACGTGCCTATCGTGCTTGCTATTAATAAATGTGACAAGCCTGCTGCTGATCCTGAGAGAGTCAAACTGCAGCTTGCTTCAGAGGGTTTGCTGCTTGAGGAGATGGGAGGAGATGTTCAAGTTGTTTATGTGTCAGCATTGAAGAAAACAGGATTAGATAGCTTGGAGGAATCATTGCTTCTCCAGGCTGAAATGATGGATTTGAAAGCTCGTATTGACGGACCAGCTCAAGCTTATGTAGTGGAGGCACGGCTTGACAAAGGTCGAGGTCCTTTGGCTACTACAATTGTAAAGGCAGGGACCTTAGAAAGTGGTCAGTATGTGGTTGTGGGCTGCGAGTGGGGCAGAATAAGGGCTATTAGGGATATGATGGGGAGATTGACAGACCGAGCAGGGCCTGCAATGCCTGTTGAGATTGAAGGATTAAGGGGGCTTCCTATGGCGGGTGATGATATTATTGTTGTAGAATCTGAGGAGCGTGCACGAATGCTCAGTGCGGGGAGGAAAAGGAAATTTGAGAAAGATAGGCTGAAGAAGCTGAGTGAGGGGAAGACTGAAACTGAAGATCAATCTGAGGAGGTAATTCAGAGGGTTGAATTACCAATAATAGTAAAAGCCGATGTTCAGGGTACTGTGCAAGCAGTTACAGATGCATTGAAGACTTTAAACAGTCCTCAGGTACGCCCCCCATCTGTTTCTCTCTCATGGTCTTTCAATAGCTGTCTGAAACCACCTTAACAGCTTCTCGTTTTTGGTTCAAATGGTAGTTCTTTATTGAACTGTCAAACAACTTTATCTGGTAATTCAGATGAATGGATAAGCCTAATATTGTATATTGGATAACCAGTTTGATTTATTAATTATTACATTAAACATTAACTTCAACCTCGTCCCACACCACCTGAAACCATAAGTGCTTCTTTATAGAAATTAGAGTGATTACACATGGTTGGTTGTCTCATTTTCCTCATTCTTCTCTGTACTTGAGCAGTTGTGCATAATGTTTACTAATTCACATCCAGGTTTTTGTAAATATCGTCCATGTTGGCGTCGGCACAGTTTCGCAGTCTGATATGGACTTAGCTCAAGCGTGTGGTGCATATATAGTAGGATTTAATGTGAAGAATCCCCCAAGTTCTATGAGTCAGGCAGCTACTCAAGCTGGTATAAAGGTATGAGTTGCCATTAAATCTCAATATCCCCATGAAATGTTCGTTTCCATCTTCTAGACCATAAGAAACAATGAAAAGTTGGTTATTGTTTCATATTTCATGCCTGATGCTTTTTGATAGGTTCTGAATTTCACATCTATGCAGGAGTTTGCCCATTAATATGTTAATGCTGGGGAAAGATTAGTTGTTTATGTGAGAGAATTCGTTCTCAATAGGAAATAAACTTGAGTTTATGAGATTAAAAAACTAAAGAGGAATTAGTAGGTGAAATTGGAGTCCTAAGATCCCGTTTGATAACTATTTAGTTTTTGAAAATTAAGCCTGTAAACACTACTTCCACCTTTGGGTTCCTTTATTTTGTTATCTACCTTTTACAAGTGTTTTTAAAATACAAGCCCAATTTTGAAAACTAAAAAAAGTAGTTTTTGTTTTTTGAATTTGACTAAATTTTTTAATGTTTCTTAAACATGACAACCACCGTAGAGAAATCTAAGAAAACAAGCACAATTTTTTAAAACCAAAGATAAAAAATCGAGAATGGTTATCAAACGGGACCTAAGGTTTTCGTTATTTGTTTACAATTATTCTCTTTTGTTCATTCACATATCTTATATCAATTGATCAAATAGGTAGAGGTCAAATTTAGTTGGTAATTATATGTTTTTTCATAATCATGTTTCATAAAAAATAATAATAATAATAGTTATATGTTCATTCATAATCACTATGGAGACAATACTTATTACTTTTTTACTTCGTACGCTAACGAATTCATGCAACAAATTATGTTACATGACAAAAAAGAAAGGTTGAAAGGTGTATTAAGTTTGATTCGTTCTTTAATGGCTCAGATAATTCTACATCGTGTAATCTATCGCCTTTTGGAGGATATTGGGAATCTGATAGTTGACAAGGCACCTGGGACCAGCGAGACGCAGATTGCCGGGGAGGCCGAGGTGCTGAACATTTTCGAGCTCAAAGGAAGGAGCAAGTCGAAGGGACCTGATGTTAAAATTGCTGGATGTCGGGTGATTGATGGTTGTTTTTCAAGATCATCAACCATGAGGCTTCTACGAAGCGGGGAAGTCTTGTTCGAAGGATCATGCGCATCTCTTAAGCGGGAAAAACAAGATGTCGATGCGGTGAAGAAGGGAAATGAGTGTGGGATCGTGATAAACAATTGGGATGATTTCCAGATTGGAGATGTCGTGCAGTGCTTGGAGCAGGTAATAAGGAAGCCGAAGTTCATTTCATCCGAGAGCGGTGCCGTTAGAATCGAATGCTGAAGTTTTTTCCCTCTTTGGCCGAATAAAGGGTCAGTAAAATTCACTCTCACTTGAATCTGTTATGGCTGCAGCTAGATAAAATCACCCATTTTAGAGACTTTGATCCCTTGGGGGGGGTAGTTCTTTATGCTCTGCCCCAAAATGCAGATATAGTTTGAAACTGTCTTCAACATAGTTAAGGTTAGTAAATTTTGGGAGTGGAAAGAATCTCCATGAGCTGTGACAGATTTATGATGTAGAATTGAGGAAATTATATGAATATTGTAGCAACCAAAAAGAATGAACAAATTTTGTGATCTACTAATAAGGAAAATCATTTTTGAAAACTGAGTTATTATTTCATGTGATGGATAGTTTAAAGAAGGTGGAAGGAACTTCAATCTTAGATAAATTAATTTAGATCAATCAGAGACCTTAATTTGTATTAGATAAGATGATATGGCTATGGTTAACAAAGTGATTGAAGTTGGAGGCTTGTTCTTACAACTAATAACTGTCCAAAACGTCGTCGTTTAGAAGGATATTCTAAAAATACAGACACCTGAAAAAAAAACATACCACTGACGAATCAGATTTTAGCTAATAATTTCTTTTTCAAAATTAAAAAGAAAAAGAAAAAGTGAATTAAAATCAGCGACCCTTGGCCGGATTTTTTTATTGACTAATAGGACCTTGAGGCTATGAAATGACCATTTGCCCCTTTTAAAGTAAAAAACATCATTGTACTAATAAAAAAAAAAAAAAAAAAAAAAATCCATTTTCTTCGCTTTCTCTAATACCTCTTATTTCTACGATTCATTTGGAGCGTTGAGTGAGGTTATTAATAATTTGTGTTTGTGGTGCATAATTGTTTAACTTTTTTTTTTAGTACATTGGGGTGGTAGAATTCGTCGGTTGAACCATGCTTGCTTTGGCGCTAAGTTGTTTTAACTTAGTTGTGAAGCTAATTTTTTTTTTTTCTTCTTTCCTATTTTTTTTTATATGCATAAATTTTAATTTCTCAATTTTTTTTATTAACAAATATATTAAATAAAAAAAAAAAAAAAAAAAAAATCTTCATCCATTTTAAATATGTATATTTTCCTCCGTCTTAATTTTTTTATATTTAAAATTATAAATTTTAATTTCTCAATTTTTTTTTTATTAACAAGTATATTTATCATTTTTTTTTATTATTAACAAGTAAATTTCTCATTTTTTATAATAAAAAAATTATTAAATAATAATAATAATTTAAAACAAAACCATCTCTCCCTCCTCCTTCATTATTCCCCTCTTCATCCCTTCCCTCCTTCAACCCTCCTCCGGTGAAGCGGTCGCGGACAACGAGCACCCCCACTATTATCGTCTTATTCTTCTTCTCCTCCCTCTTTCCCTTGTCACTCGTTGTCCCAACGTCGCCCGCCGAAAAGAAATAAAAAAAAAACGTTGTGGCGGCGAGGACCTTACTCTTCACGATTATTATTATTTTTGCATTTTCAATACTGAGAGGAAGGGGAGAAGAAGAAGAAAAAGAAGAAGAAAGTGACGATGCGTCAGATCTGAGGGGAATGTGAGAAGAAGAAGACGGCTTACTTGGGAGGCTTGCAAACTTCAACACATTACCCACCTATTTGTGAAGTCTTTGGGCTAAACGGGAAGTCGACTAAACCCAACTCAACTCAATGGGTCAAACGCCCCCTTCAAAAACTTGAACACCTAAGTTTTAACAGTGAAGATTAATTAAATTGGTTGTTATGAATTTAATATGGAGGATGTAGACAAAGAGGAGATTGTCATCTTTAATACTTGTGAGTGCAATTGTAAGGAGTCTCTCAACTAGAGCAACTACCATGTGCACATGGAATCAATGCAGCCGCCGGTGAACGGAGCATAAATGTGTACAATTTATGGGTTCAAGTATAATATTTGTTGGTTGTATATGCATCAACCTATTTTTTCAGTTGGTAATTTGATGTGTTAGGATAAAGGTTAAATTCATATCACTCATGTTTAATTCTTTGGTTAATTTTTTTTAGTTCCGTTTAAGATTTTTTAGTTTATTTTTCATTCTCTAAAAATAGAGAATCTCTCGTAACTATTCTTAGTTACTTAGCCAACATCAAATTGGTATCAGAGCAACCGTCTAGGCCAACATTGACTGTCGTCCGTGAAAGACCGAGAAACTCTTGTCGACGTAGATCACAAGAGAGAGTTTCGTTAGTTGTGCTCGTTGTCGAACAACGTACCCTTAATTACAAGGAAACCCCTTTAAAGAAAATTCACAAAAAAAATTCAAGAATGGAAAATTACAAGACAAGAAAGATACCAAGAAAAGATATCATGATCGGTATAGGCAAGAAAACCACAAATACATTCAAGAACAGTGTTGGAATTTCGATTCAGAAGATGAATTTCAACATAACAACTCGACCCATGCTCGATTCTTTCAAAGATCCTATCAAGATCTAAATTGGAATTCTTATTGTAGTGACTCTAGTGATTCTGAAGAGAAGACCATGGTGCTATTTCAAGAATGTTCAAGAAATTGTCAAGAACGAAAATTTACAACACAAGAAAGAAGTTCAAGACCAAAAAAATTTCCTATGAATGTGAATCACGCTCATTGGAGACAAAAATGGAAGAAAATCATGACAGACACTACAACAACTATGATGCAATCTGACACGAGGAATTCTAGAAGTTCAATATATTCTTTCAATTGGTATTTTTACTTATCCATTCACGTATCTTTCAAAAATGGAAACTTAGGGGGAAATGATTTATAAACATATGGATAAAAATAACGTATTTCATTTAGCCTCGTCATGCCTATACTATCACGTTATTTCGATTTTCTACTAGCGGTTTTAACTATAACATCAGCTCTATTTTATCGGTCTAAACAAGATACGACTTATTTGATTGAAATTAAGATCTTCATGGGTTATTATTGAACAAAAAAATCTCGTGGGTTAATTGGTGTTCTTGGTACAGCTGGAAATTTTATTAAAAAAACTCCATCCGAATAAATTGATTAAAAGACAAGATCTCAATGTTTTCCTCCCAAAGAACCGATAAGTTTAAACGATTTGGAAGATGAATTTCTTTTCAGTTTTGCTGAATATTTTGACAAAGAGAATGTAATGTTATTTTGTTTGGATAAATTGTTTAATGTTGTTGAAGATAATTTTGGGCTGGAAAATTTTCAGAACCATATTCATGAATATTAGTCGAAATTTTTTGTAGCACCTCTTGTGGTCCATAATGGGAGAAGTTCAAATGAGGCTACAATTGAGTTTGGAACTTCAAAAATCCTGCAACCACCTACTTGTGAGTTGTTACTTGAAATTCTAGAAGCTTGCAGATTTCAGATTTTTTCGTTCATGTTCTGCAATCTCCAGCTTCTTCGAGAGTATTGAGTCCTCTTCCACATAGAATTCGAATGGAACGACTTTTGTCATGGAAACCACACGTTGGAACAATTTGGTTTGCTTTCTTGGCATGATGAGTTTCAAAAGCAACTTTTAGTGGGAGTTTTTTCAAATCATCGAAAGAAGCGTCGTTGGAACAAGACCGACTCATCAACTATTATCATCCACTTTGTTTTTTTTTCTTTCTTTATTTTCTTTTTTAAACTCGAGAACGAGTTTTTTTTAGGGATAGAATGATGTGCTAGGATAAGTGTTAAATTCATATTACTCATGTTTAATCCTGGGTTAATCCTTTTAGTTTCCTAGTTTTTTAGTTTACTTTTCATTATCTATAAATAGGGAATCCCTCCCATGTATCATTAATTTTTTATTCATAATAAGATTATTGGATAGATTCTTGGGGGGAACTCTCCTTAGTCACTCATGCTATATCATAATGTCAGAGTGAAAGACACCAGTAATCTACCTCCCAAAGTCGTGACAACTTGACAAGGGTTTGGTCGATGCCAAAAAGAGAGAACTCCATGAGTTATGAAACTCCCAAATTGCGTACACAGATATAGGGGTGTCTCTACTTCGTACATAAATAAGTGGTGTAATCAGTTCTAATCGGTTCGGTGATTTAATGGGCTGATGGAGCCGCCCACGCGTTCTAATCGGTTCGATGATTTAACTTTAGTGGGCTGATGGAGCCACCCACTTGTTTATGTGTTATTGACTTGTCCCATCTCTACTTCATAGATAAATAAAGGGATTTAGATAAATAAAGGGTGTAATCGGTTCTAATCGAACCCCCCACGCGACTACAACAAGCGAACTTTAACCTGTTGGGTTTTATGTCCTAAAACTCGTGGTTTGTAAATTGAATGTATATTCTATTTTGCAATAAAGTTGTTATTGAGATTTATTCAGTAAAGTTGTTATTGAATAAAGTGAATTGTGTTTACTTTTGACCTAACTCCAATAAACAAAGAACCCATGGCTATAAGTTGTATACTTGAACTTCATGTGTGACATGATTGTGGATCAAGTTCAAGTAATAGCCAGAACGGTCTGTAGTATAGGGATAAGGCTGGGTACCTTATCCTGGGGACACTATTGGACGCGGGTCGCTTTGCATAGTACAAACGATGTGATCCGAAATCGTTCATGTGGAGACATGCGAGTGGGGGCGTCATGTGCAACGAGTTTGCATAAGACTGAACCGCTAAACAAGTCGCTCTTTCTTTATAACTCCGTTTACTGCAAAGACCGACTTTTTCATATGATGACCTAGGTAACTCGATCTGAATCCTGAGCACGCTATGAACTCCTGTTTATTCGGGCTTATCCTTTGACTTGTATGGGTGAGAGTGGCCCGAGATCGCCGACACAATAAGCCTACCATCTTGGGGATAAGACCGGGTAGGTAGCTGGGAACATAGTCCTGCGAGATGGAATTCACTCCTACCCGCCTTGAGAGATTAGTAGAGAGGTTGTTCCCTTAAGTGCTGACTCCAGGTCTTGAACTAGGGATCCCACCTTCTCATTGGCCCGAGAGGGACTTGGTATAGTGATGAGATCACATACCAATCGGTTTGGTGGTTGGACCACAAACCAATAGTTCATTAGAGGATCAGTGAGACTTAAGGGACAAGATGTAATTACGGGGGTAAAACAGTTATTTTGACCCTGTAATTACGAACAACCTGTGAAGGATCGACTTACTAATGATGGTTATATCAAGAGGACAAAAATATACCTACGGTGAGAAGAGTGCAACCCTTGGACTTTAGTGGAGTCTCCGGGGGTTAACGAATGTTGGTTAGCTTGGCTAAAGAGTTTGGTCGGTTAATCTCGTATCGTTGGAACTCATGATCCGTAGGTTCTTTAGGTTCTTCTGGCTAGCTCGGATTAAGCCGTGTAACAATATGAGAGAAAAAGAATTTAAATTTATTCAAATTCGTTTTTTGAAGAATGATAGACATATTTAAATATGATTTAAATATGAGATCGGTCTAAAACATGAATAGAGATTCATGTGTGATGATTAAACCGGGATTAGGCTTATTATTTGATTAATATTTGATATTGAATTAAATAATACTAATAATTAATTAAAAAATTTAATTAATTAAAATTTATTTTTTTTATTAAAATTATAATTTTAAAATGACAAAATATTACTGGGATTTTCAGTCAAGCACCCATGTACTTAGCAGGCACACTCCTTAACAACTCGGCCAAAGCAACTGTTATTATTATTTTAATACACTCATATACCTATCCACTTTACACAATCAACAAAATTTTCATAATCAAGAAAGATTCGAACTCTCGCAGGGAAACCCCATGTACTTAGCAAGCACACGCCTTAACCACTCAGCCAAAGCGACGCTGTTATTATTATTTTGATGTTGCACTTATATACCTATCCACTTTACACAATCAACAAAATTTTCATAGTCAAGCACAACTTTATGTCTATGTTCGGTTTGACATAAATATGAAAAGTCATCGTCACCTAAGAGAATCAAACTCTCGCGAGGAAACCCCATGTACTTAGCAGGCACACGCCTTAACCACTCGGCCAAAGCGACGCTATTATTATTATTTTGATGTTACACTCATATACCTATCCACTTTACATAATCAACAAAATTTTCATAGTCAAGCACAACTTTATGTCTATGTTCGGTTTGACATAAATATGAAAAGTAATCGTCACCCGAGTACCTATCCACTTTACACAATCAACAAAATTTTCATAGTCAAGCACAACTTTATGTTTATGTTCGGTTGGATATAAATATGAAAAGTAATTGTTGCCTGAGAGATTCGAACTCTCGCGGGGAAACCCCATGTACTTAGCAGGCACATGCCTTAACCACTCGGCCAAAACGACACTATTATTATTATTATTTTGATGTTACACTCATATACCTATCCACTTTACACAATCAACAAAATTTTCATAGTCAAGCACAACTTTATGTCTATGTTCGGTTTGACATAAATATAAAAGGTAATCGTCGCCTAAGAGATTCGAACTCTCGTGGGGAAACCCCATGTACTTAGCAGGCACACGCCTTAACCACTCGGCCAAAGCGACGCTGTTTTTATTATTTTGATGTTACACTCATATACCTATCTACTTTACACAATCAACAAAATTTTCATAGTCAAGCACAATTTTATGTCTATGTTCGGTTTGACATAAATATGAAAAGTAATTGTCACCCGAGAGATCGCGGGGAAACCCCATGTACTTAGCAGGCGTAACCACTCGGCCAAAGCAACGCTATTATTAGTCAAGCACAACTTTATGTCTATGTTCGGTTTGACATAAATATGAAAGGTAATCGTCGCCTGAGAGATTCGAACTCTCGCGGGGAAACCCCATGTACTTAGCACGCACACGCCTTAACCACTCGGCCAAAGCGACGCTATTATTATTATTATTTTGATGTTACACTCATATACCTATCCACTTTACACAATCAACAAAATTTTCATAGTCAAGCACAACTTTATGTCTATGTTCGGTTTGACATAAATATGAAAGGTAATCGTTGCCTAAGAGATTCGACCTCTCGCGGGGAAACCCCATGTACTTAGCAGGCACACGCCTTAACCACTCGGCCAAAGCGACGTTGTTATTATTATTTTGATGTTACACTCATATACCTATCCACTTTACACAATCAACAAAATTTTCATAGTCAAGCACAACTTTATGTCTATGTTCGGTTTGACATAAATATGAAAAGTAATTGTCACCCAAGAGATTCAAACTCTCGCGGGGAAACCCCATGTACTTAGCAGGCACACGCCTTAACCACTCTTCCAAAGCGACGCTATTATTAGTCAAGCACAACTTTATGTCTATGTTCGGTTTGACATAAATATGAAAGGTAATCGTCGCCTGAGAGATTCGAACTCTCGCGGGGAAACCACATGTACTTAGCAGGCACACGCCTTAACCACTCGGCCAAAGCGACGCTGTTATTATTATTATTTTGATGTTACACTCATATACCTATCCACTTTACACAATCAACAAAATTTTCATAGTTAAGCACAACTTTATGTCTATGTTCGGTTTGACATAAATATGAAAGGTAATCGTCGCCTAAGAGATTCGAACTCTCGCGGGGAAACCCCATGTACTTAGCAGGCACACGCCTTAACCACTCGGCCAAAGCGACGCTGTTATTATTATTTTGATGTTACACTCATATACCTATCCACTTTACACAATCAACAAAATTTTCATAGTCAAGCACCTCTTTATGTCTATGTTCGGTTTGACATAAATATGAAAAATAATTGTCACCCGAGAGATTCAAACTATCGCGGGGAAACCCCATGTACTTAGCAGGCACACGCCTTAACCACTCGGCCAAAGCGACGCTATTATTAGTCAAGCACAACTTTATGTCTATGTTCGGTTTGACATAAATATGAAAGGTAATCGTCGCCTGAGAGATTCGAACTCTCGCTGGGAAACCCAATGTACTTAGCAGGCACACGCCTTAACCACTCGGCCAAAGCGACGCTGTTATTATTATTATTTTGATGTTACACTCATATACCTATCCACTTTACACAATCAACAAAATTTTCATAGTCAAGCACAACTTTATGTCTATGTTCGGTTTGACATAAATATGAAAAGTAATTGTCACCCGAGAGATTCAAACTCTCGCGGGGAAACCCCATGTACTTAGCAGACACACACCTTAACCACTCGGCCAAAGCACAACTTTATGTCTATGTTCGGTTTGACATAAATATGAAAGGTAATCGTCGCCTGAGAGATTCGAACTCTCGCGGGGAAACCCCATGTACTTAGCAGGCACACGCCTTAACCACTCGGCCAAAGCGACATTGTTATTATTATTTTGATGTTACACTCATATACCTATCCACTTTACACAATCAACAAAATTTTCATAGTCAAGCACAACTTTATGTCTATGTTCGGTTTGACATAAATATGAAAAGTAATCGTCACCCAAGAGATTCTAACTCCATGTACTTAGCAGACACACGCCTTAACCACTCGGCCAAAGCGACGTTGTTATTATTATTTTGATGTTACACTCATATACCTATCCACTTTACACAATCAACAAAATTTTCATAGTCAAGCACAACTTTATGTTTATGTTCGGTTTGATATAAATATGAAAAGTAATCGTCGCCTGAGAGATTCGAACTCTCGCGGGGAAACCCCATGTACTTAGCAGGCACACGCCTTAACCACTCGGCCAAAGCGACACTATTATTATTATTATTTTGATGTTATACTGATATACCTATCCACTTTACACAATCAACAAAATTTTCATAGTCAAGCACAACTTTATGTCTATGTTCGGTTTGACATAAATATGAAAGGTAATCGTCGCCTGAGAGATTCGAACTCTCGCGGGGAAACCCCATGTACTTAGCAGGCACACGCCTTAACCACTCGGCCAAAGCGACGCTGTTATTATTATTTTGATGTTACACTCATATACCTATCCACTTTACACAATCAACAAAATTTTCATAGTCAAGCACCTCTTTATGTCTATGTTCGGTTTGACATAAATATGAAAAATAATTGTCACCGGAAAACCCCTATACTTAGCAGGCACACGCCTTAACCACTCGGCCAAAGCGACGCTATTATTAGTCAAGCACAACTTTATGTCTATGTTCGGTTTGACATAAATATGAAAAGTAATTGTCACCCAAGAGATTCAAACTCTCGCGGGGAAACCCCATGTACTTAGCAGGCACACGCCTTAACCACTCGGCCAAAGCGACGCTATTATTAGTCAAGCACAACTTTATGTCTATGTTCGGTTTGACATAAATATGAAAGGTAATCGTCGCCTAAGAGATTCGAACTCTCGCGGGGAAACCACATGTACTTAGCAGGCACACGCCTTAACCACTCGGCCAAAGCGACGCTGTTATTATTATTATTTTGATGTTACACTCATATACCTATCCACTTTACACAATCAACAAAATTTTCATAGTTAAGCACAACTTTATGTCTATGTTCGGTTTGACATAAATATGAAAGGTAATCGTCGCCTAAGAGATTAGAACTCTCGCGGGGAAACCCCATGTACTTAGCAGGCACACGCCTTAACCACTCGGCCAAAGCGACGCTGTTATTATTATTTTGATGTTACACTCATATACCTATCCACTTTACACAATCAACAAAATTTTCATAGTCAAGCACCTCTTTATGTCTATGTTCGGTTTGACATAAATATGAAAGGTAATCGTCGCCTAAGAGATTCGAACTCTCGCGGGGAAACCCCATGTACTTAGCAGGCACACGCCTTAACCACTCGGCCAAAGCGACGCTGTTATTATTATTTTGATGTTACACTCATATACCTATCCACTTTACACAATCAACAAAATTTTCATAGTCAAGCACCTCTTTATGTCTATGTTCGGTTTGACATAAATATGAAAAATAATTGTCACCCGAGAGATTCAAACTATCGCGGGGAAACCCCATGTACTTAGCAGGCACACGCCTTAACCACTCGGCCAAAGCGACGCTATTATTAGTCAAGCACAACTTTATGTCTATGTTCGGTTTGACATAAATATGAAAAGTAATTGTCACCCAAGAGATTCAAACTCTCGCGGGGAAACCCCATGTACTTAGCAGGCACACGCCTTAACCACTCGGCCAAAGCGACGCTATTATTAGTCAAGCACAACTTTATGTCTATGTTCGGTTTGACATAAATATGAAAGGTAATCGTCGCCTAAGAGATTCGAACTCTCGCGGGGAAACCACATGTACTTAGCAGGCACACGCCTTAACCACTCGGCCAAAGCGACGCTGTTATTATTATTATTTTGATGTTACACTCATATACCTATCCACTTTACACAATCAACAAAATTTTCATAGTTAAGCACAACTTTATGTCTATGTTCGGTTTGACATAAATATGAAAGGTAATCGTCGCCTAAGAGATTCGAACTCTTGCGGGGAAACCCCATGTACTTAGCAGGCACACGCCTTAACCACTCGGCCAAAGCGACGCTGTTATTATTATTTTGATGTTACACTCATATACCTATCCACTTTACACAATCAACAAAAATTTCATAGTCAAGCACCTCTTTATGTCTATGTTCGGTTTGACATAAATATGAAAAATAATTGTCACCCGAGAGATTCAAACTATCGCGGGGAAACCCCATGTACTTAGCAGGCACACGCCTTAACCACTCGTCCAAAGCAACGCTATTATTAGTCAAGCACAACTTTATGTCTATGTTCGGTTTGACATAAATATGAAAGGTAATCGTCGCCTGAGAGATTCGAACTCTCGCGGGGAAACCCCATGTACTTAGCAGGCACACGCCTTAACCACTCGGCCAAAGCGTTGTTATTATTATTTTGATGTTACACTCATATACCTATCCACTTTACACAATCAACAAAATTTTCATAGTCAAGCACAACTTTATGTTTATGTTCGGTTGGATATAAATATGAAAAGTAATCGTCGCCTGAGAGATTCGAACTCTCGCGGGGAAACCCCATGTACTTAGCAGGCACACGCCTTAACCACTCGGCCAAAGCGACACTATTATTATTATTATTTTGATGTTATACTCATATACCTATCCACTTTACACAATCAACAAAATTTTCATAGTCAAGCACAACTTTATGTCTATGTTCGGTTTGACATAAATATGAAACGTAATCGTCGCCTGAGAGATTCGAACTCTCGCGGGAAAACCCCATGTACTTAGCAGGCACACGCCTTAACCACTCGGCCAAAGCGACGCTGTTATTATTATTTTGATGTTACACTCATATACCTATCCACTTTACACAATCAACAAAATTTTCATAGTCAAGCACAACTTTATGTCTATGTTCGGTTTGACATAAATATGAAAAGTAATGGTCACCCGAGAGATTCAAACTCTATGTACTTAGCAGGCACACGCCTTAACCACTCGACAAAAGCGACGTTGTTATTATTATTTTGATGTTACACTCATATACCTATCCACTTTACACAATCAACAAAATTTTCATAGTCAAGCACAACTTTATGTTTATGTTCGGTTTGATATAAATATGAAAAGTAATCGTCACCTGAGAGATTCGAACTCTCGCGGAGAAACCCCATGTACTTAGCAGGCACACGCCTTAACCACTCGGCCAAACGACTCTATTATTATTATTATTTTGATGTTACACTCATATACCTATCCACTTTACACAATCAACAAAATTTTCATAGTCAAGCACAACTTTATGTCTATGTTCGGTTTGACATAAATATGAAAAGTAATCGTCGCCTGAGAGATTCGAACTCTCGCGGGAAAACCCAATGTACATAGCAGGCACACGCCTTAACCACTCGGCCAAAGCGACACTATTATTATTATTATTTTGATGTTACACTCATATACCTATCCACTTTACACAATCAACAAAATTTTCATAGTCAAGCACAACTTTATGTCTATGTTCGGTTTGACATAAATATGAAAAGTAATTGTCACCCGAGAGATTGTCGCGGGGAAACCCCATGTACTTAGCAGGCACACGCCTTAACCACTCGGCCAAAGCGACACTATTATTATTATTATTTTGATGTTACACTCATATACCTATCCACTTTACACAATCAACAAAATTTTCATAGTCAAGCACAACTTTATGTCTATGTTCGGTTTGACATAAATATGAAATTAACCACTCGGCCAAAGCGACACTATTATTATTATTATTTTGATGTTACACTCATATACCTATCCACTTTACACAATCAACAAAATTTTCATAGTCAAGCACAACTTTATGTCTATGTTCGGTTTGACATAAATATGAAATTAACCACTCGGCCAAAGCGACACTATTATTGTTCGGTTTGACATAAATATGAAAAGTAATTGTCACCCGAGAGATTCAAACTCATGTACTTAGCAGACACACGGCTTAACCACTCGGCCAAAGCGACACTATTATTAGTCAAGCACAACTTTATGTCTATGTTCGGTTTGACATAAATATGAAACGTAATCGTCGCCTGAGAGATTCGAACTCTCGCGGGGAAACCCCATGTACTTAGCAGGCACACGCCTTAACCACTCGGCCAAAGCGACGCTGTTATTATTATTTTGATGTTACACTCATATACCTATCCACTTTACACAATCAACAAAATTTTCATAGTCAAGCACAACTTTATGTCTATGTTCGGTTTGACATAAATATGAAACGTAATCGTCGCCTGAGAGATTCGAAGCGACGCTATTATTATTATTTTGATGTTACACCCATATACCTATTCACTTTACACAATCAACATATTTTATTTTCCAGAATGATAAACGTATTGACCTAATAATTTTTATTTTATTTTAGAGAAAATCATTTTTTACCCTAAATTTTCAATTGCATCAAATAATTGGACCTTAATTAAATCTTAGATAACGGTTGCAATTTTTACCTTCTAATAAATTAACATTATTTTAAAAAAATAATTTTAATTTTATAAAAAAAAAATATAAAACAAATGGTAATTATAAACTTTTGTGTTTTTAAAAATCAAAAACAAAAAATAGTTATCAAATAAGTTTGGCAAAAAAAAATATTTATCAAATATATATTATTTTTGTTTTTAAAAAACATAAAATCAAAATAAAAAATCAGAAAAAATAAAACTAAAAAACTAAATGCATTATCAAGCCTTAAATATTTTAATTTAATTGTTATTTTAGATTCATGTTTGAGAGGGGGTTTGCACGAGAAAAGAGTTAAATTGATTTAGGGTTTGTTTTTTTTTTTTTTATTAAAAAAAAGGGCAATGGGGTATTTTCACTTCTAAAAAATAGTCTTATTTTTTTCAATTTCCCTGACCCTTCGCTGCCTCGACGAGTCCGATATTTTGTATTTGTTGGGTTTGGCTTTTTTTTAAATATCCAATTTTATTTTTATTTAATTTAAATTATTTTTGCTTTTTGTTTCAAATTATTTATCTGTCTTCTTCTTCTTCAGTTCTTCATCGAAACACCAACCTCCACACCTCGACCTCGACTCCTCCGTCCCTTTCTCTCCATCTCCAAGCTGCCATGGAAGCTTCACCAGCTCTTTCTCGCATAGGCCTCGCCGGCTTGGCCGTCATGGGCCAAAACCTCGCCCTCAACATCGCCGACAAAGGCTTCCCCATTTCCGTCTACAATCGCACCACTTCCAAAGTCGACGAGACGGTAGATCGTGCCCACAACGAAGGTAATCTCCCTCTCTTTGGTCAGTACAATCCTCGCGATTTTGTTCTCTCCATTCAACGCCCTAGATCGGTTATCATCCTCGTTAAGGCTGGTTTGCCCGTCGATCAGACCATCGCCGCCTTGTCCGACCACTTGGAGCCCGGCGATGCCATCATCGACGGTGGTAATGAGTGGTATGAGAATACTGAGCGCCGAATTGCTCAGGTTTCTGACCGCGGGATTTTGTATCTTGGGATGGGGGTTTCTGGTGGCGAAGAGGGTGCTCGTCGTGGCCCGTCGTTGATGCCTGGAGGATCTTTTCAGGCTTATTCTAATGTTGAGGATATTCTGAAGAAGGTGGCTGCTCAAGTCGATGATGGTCCTTGCGTTACTTACATTGGTGAAGGGGGATCGGGTAATTTCGTTAAGATGGTGCATAATGGTATTGAGTATGGTGATATGCAGCTGATTTCGGAGGCCTACGACGTTCTAAAACACGTCGGAGGGTTATCGAACCCCGAATTAGCTGACATTTTCTCTGAGTGGAACAGGGGGGAGCTTGAGAGCTTTTTAATTGAGATATCAGCGGATATCTTCAAAGTTAAGGATGAACATGGTGATGGGGAATTGGTGGATAAGATTTTGGACAAGACTGGGATGAAAGGAACTGGGAAATGGACTGTGCAGCAAGCTGCTGAGCTTTCCATTGCGGCGCCGACGATTGCAGCGTCCCTCGATTGTAGGTACTTGAGTGGATTGAAAGAGGAGAGGGAAAGTGCAGCCGAGGCGTTGAAGGAAGCAGGGCTGAGTGACAGCGTCGGGTCAGTGAGGAGTGGGATTGACAAGAAGAAGTTGATTGAAGATGTGAGGCAGGCTTTGTATGCCTCAAAGATTTGCAGCTATGCTCAGGGGATGAACTTGCTGAGAGCCAAGAGCTTGGAGAAGGGATGGAACTTGAATTTGGGGGAAATGTCAAGGATTTGGAAAGGTGGGTGCATCATAAGAGCTGTGTTCTTGGATAGGATCAAGCAGGCATATCAGCGCAATCCCAACCTTGCAAGCTTGCTGGTGGATCCTGAGTTCGCCAGAGAGATGGTGCAGAGGCAGGCTGCTTGGAGGAGGGTGGTCGGGTTGGCGATATCAGCAGGGATCAGCACGCCGGGGATGTGCGCTAGCCTTGCCTATTTCGACACGTACAGGCGGGCTAGGCTGCCGGCCAATCTCGTGCAAGCGCAAAGAGACCTGTTTGGGGCTCATACATATGAGCGGGTGGATCGCCAAGGCGCCTTCCACACAGAGTGGACAAAGCTCGCTCGCAAGGCTGATGCTGGAGTTGGCATTCTCAACTGAGATGCTGCCTTCCCATTTGGTTGGTTTTCTTTCTCTGCTTCAATTGGGTGCAAATTTCCTACTTTATTTTGCTTGCCCATTTCAAAACTTGTAGTTTTTCTTTTTTGTGTATCACAATCTGAACAGTCTTCCATGCTTCTTAGGTAGTAGATAGCAGATATTATTTACTAGCCTCAAGTATTTGCTATGAATAATAGTTAATAAGGAAAAAACAAGAAAAAAAGAAGAAGCAGCATGGCCATTTGAGTTCTTCGTGTTAGTTCTTTTCACATCTCTTTGTAGTTCAAAATGAAGAATTTCCCTTTTATTTAATCATGTGTCTTTGTAGTTGGAATGAAAATAATTCTACCATTGATGTCAGGTAAAAATATTGAAGTTCTGATTTAGATCTTGAGGATGTTGATTATTTGAATTTGCCGATCTTTGAGGAATTAGAGTGTGTTTGGAATGATTTTGTAGGTTTCTTTTCCCAAGTATTTCTAAAATTTTCAAACACAGAGAAAAATACAAAGGTAATTTTTTACTAATTAAAAACATTTTTCACCAGTTTAAAAGTTATGCAAAATGCACTTTTAGTCTTAATTGGTTACTTTTTCGTAAATATGATCCAGGAACATAAACGAGCATAGACATAATGTATCACCAAGTGACCATGAGGTCCTAGATTCAATCTCCGACCCCAACATGTTGTTAAAAAAAAAAAAAAAATTCATGAACATTGGTTTTTAGAACAATGTTATAATTAAGATGTTAGTTTGTTAATAAAGAAATATACTCTCACACTTCTGTCACTTTTACTCTCAGTACTAGAGTGCTTAATTTTTAGTCTATGTAATTGATTGTATTTCATAATTAGGCCATATCATTAATTGAGTTAATACTTAATAGCAGATATCAATATCATGGCACTATTTTAGATGCAAAGATAAAGTCAAATGAAGGTTGACATCTACTACTTCTTTTATTGAGGTTGAAAGTTTGAAGTTTGTACTGAAACTGTTCTACATGACAATATTCAACTAATTCTAAGATAGTATCTAAGTGTAAGTATTAAAGATAAGTTTGGGATTTATTTTTTTTTAAAAAAAGAATGATAAGTTTGGGATGAGGGTAGAAAAAGGCAAAAGTATTTTTATGGGGTTTTTTCACCGATGATCCTCTTAGGCTTCGTAATGTTTTTGGACCCTCCCTCGAAAATAATGTTTTTTTGTTCGTTTACTGACGTCATCAGCACTTCGCTTTGCTGAACACTTGCATGATCACGAGAAAAAGACTGTAATATCCTTTGTTGAGCATATGTACTAGACTCGCCCCTTGCGATCGTGTTCAACGAATGGTATTATATACTTTTTTCTTGTGATCGTTCTCACCAAACGCATGCTCGTGCTCAGCAAGTAAAAAAACATACGTTTTAAAAAATTGGATCATTTTGCATTAAGACTCGAGTGGATCATCTGTGCAAACCCGGCACCTTAATAAAAAAATGATTTTTATTATTTTATTATTATTTTTGAGGTGTTTTGGTTGGACTATGACTGTCAACATTTTGAAAGTTATATAAAATACAAAAAAGGCATTTAAAGTGATTTTACACCAACTTAAAATGGATTGAAACGGAAAACAATAGTGACACAATTAATTAAATATTAGTACTAATTATGTTACTTATTTTTTTAAAAAAATAATTGTTTATAAATGGTTGGGAGGTGTTAAACGAAATTTAAAAGCAAGAGATTAAAAGAAAATAAAGTTGTATTTCATAGGTTTGGTGGTCGATTTAGAAATTAGATCTCAATTTAACGATTTTTTCAAAATATGTTTAAATTATTTTTTTAAAAAAAATCATAAAACTAGGTCACCCACTATTAGGTTGAATATAAATTATTTTAAATTCATTTATGAACATATTTATGTTTGAGTTTATAACATGAAATATTATATTTATGTTTATTAAAGTTTTTATTTTTTTAAATATAATTCTGTATTTTAAAATTTAAATTCAAAATCTAGATACACTAACAAAAAAAATTGTTTTCAAAATTTGCATTGTTTGGATCACAAAAATTGTAAACATGTAACAAAATCTGAATTGTTGCCCAACAAGCCCTAACTTGTTATTCAAATTTATAAAATCATATACTTATTTAGTTCTAATTTATAAAATCATATGCTTATTTACTAGAACTATTATATTTGAATTTAATATGTTTTTTTTTTTCAAATGGGTTGAATTACAAGAACTATTATATTTGAATTCAGGGGCGGATCCAGACATTGATGTTTGGGAGGGCCAAAAAATTAGAGTATATAAATATTAAACAAATATCGCCAAAAATCCAGAGGTTCGAATTCACTATGTTGACATTAAAAAAAAGTTATCAGTGATAAACATATGTGAGTGTATCAAAGACTTACGGACTAAGTTTAAATAAACTTAATACCATCATATAATTTTGTTCATCTAAAAAAAAATTATTGGGTCTCTAAACTCTAAAAAGTCTTTAATGCATTCCTATACTTTCAATTTTGTTTCTAATGAATTCCTAGATTTTAAAAAAATGCCAAATAAATACAAGGATATATTAGACTTAAACTTGAAAATTTGAGGACAAATTAAATACAAAATTGAAAGTTAAAAAATATATTGAACTCTTTTTGAAGTTCGTGGTCTATTAAACACAAAATTAAAAGTTCAAAAATTTATTAGACATTTTCTTAAAAAAAAAACACAATATAACATGAATTTGTTTACAAAAATTTATAAAAGGAAGGTTAATATAGTCTAAATTACTTTTGAAAATGTTAATAAATAAATTAATACAAGAGTTAATAAATTTTTTTAAAGTATGAAAATACTAAATTTAGATATTTGAAATTACAATGACTAAAATAATATAACTCTGAAAAAAAGATAGTACTTAATTATTTTTAAGAATAAAATTTATATATTTTTAAATATATATAAACAAAACATTAAAAAGAACCATCCTTTTTTAAGAAAATATACATAAAGAAAATGTAAAGCAAATAAATTATTGTTGTGGTTGAGTTTCGAACTCAGGCACAACAAAATATAAACCATGCACATGACCAGCAGAATAAGATTTTGTTAATTTATGGGGGCCAAAATGTATTTAATAACAACAGTATATATTTAACGCATTAATTTTTCCTACGAGAGAAAATCAAAAATTTTGGGGGGGCCGTGGCCCCCCTAGTCCCTTCAGAGGTCCGCCCCTGTTTGAATTTAATATGTTTTTTTTTCAAATGGGTTAAATTACAAGGGACGCGGTTGAACGGTTGTATTTAATAAGTATGAAATTTCAATTTTGTGTGTAATAAATTCGTAATTTATTTTAAAAAAAATGTTAAAGACCGATTAGACACAAAATTGAAAATTTAGAATACCTATTTAACACAAATTGAAAGTTTAAGAATAATCTAGAGACCAAATAAACACAAATGGATAAGTTGAAGGACCTATTAAATATTTTTTAAAAATTTAGAGACTAAATAAATATAAACCTCAAAATTTAGAAACTAAACTTATAATTTAACTTTTAAAATATTATATCAAACATTTCTGTCAATATGAGCACCACTCAACTCGATATAAACTACGACCAAAATGTCTCAACTTTGAATTTTCTTTCCAAAAAAAAAAAAAAAAAAAAAAAAAGTGAATGAAAATAAGGCTATGGAAAACTTGAATTCTCAAGAACCGGCATTGTTCTTGTCACTGCTGCACTTGGCATTTTGCTGTTGCCGACCCATCTACTCTGTAGAACCAAATCTTCATCGGCTTGTTTCTCCATTATCTGAATCTTCTTCGTCTTCAAAGCTCTGATCGAAACCATGGCCGCATATCCAGCCACCACCAGCCCACCAACGCCCAAAACAAACCCAATAATCACCCACAAATACCACACTTTCTTCGTCTTCCTCTTCAACTTTGAAACCACTGCAAAATACCCCTGTTTCTTCGAGTAACACACGTCGAGGGAGCCCATTTGGGTCAGATGAAACACACCATTTTCATCAAACTCCGCACACAAATTGTTCGACGATTTGCCTGAATGTAATTTCACGTTTGGGAAGTGAATTTCTATGGGGTTTTCCACTGTGTTGATGCTGAGTTTTGTGATGTTTTTGTCTTCAGTGTTTGATGTTGCATTGAAAACCATGAATCCAACGACTGGAGTTAGAAGTGAGAAGCCTGGAATTTTGAAGTAGGAGGAAGACCAATTGCCGAAGTCTTGGTACACAATTACCATTCTTCTAACGTGGGGCACCGGCAAGGTGTTTGATGGAATGCCGAAGTGACTGAAATTAGCTCCTTTGTACCACAGCCTCCGGCTTCTTAGCCGGACGACAGAGACCTCCATACCGGAGAGATTCGCAGGGAGACTGGCGCGGTACAACGCGCCCGTATACGGCCTGCGTCGAACCAAGGTCTTGAAGGCAGTTTCTTGAAGAAAGGCATCCATAGAGATGGAGTCATTGTCCTGCAAGGAGTGAACAAATGGGCAGAAAGTGATGGAGAAAACCAGGAAGATGAAGTTCCAGTTCATGTTGGAGTTGGAGTTGGAGTTGGACACCATTTAGAGGTAAAGAAAATTTCTTCTGTTTGCTAACTTGACATACAAACAAAATAGGCTGAATTAGAGATGGGGGAGAAGGAAAATAGGTGAAATGATTTGGTGGGTATCTTTAGAAATTTCATGTCTTGCTGAATGGATGATGAAGGAGGTGTTTTTTGCTTCAAGGAGAACAAGCATGCTCAAGAAATGGGACCCCAAGAGGAGACAACAGGAGGCTGGAATTATGGATCAAAGGGTCAGTTTGGATTTTCTTTTTTTGTTTACTTTGTAAAAGTAGAGAACTTTTGGTGTGGGTTACCTTTCAATTCTCACACTTTATACAGCAATGAGTTTTTGGTGTAAAGAGAAGATGAAATTATTAACAACACTTGGACAAAGTTTTGATTGTTCTAAGGTATTTGAGTATTGGTTGTGATGTTGTTTGTTACTTATAATGTGTTTTGTTTTATCATTTGTGTGTTGATTTTTTATTCAGTTCTTTAAACAAGGAAATCATGGGTACAAAAGTTTCTTTTGGGGTTAAAATATCATTTTCGTTCATATACTTTGGTTATCATCCCATTTTAGTCTTTTTACTTTCAAATGTCTAAATTTTTCACACTCTTTCCACACTCTTTCCACCGTTTTAGTCTTTTTACTTTCAAATGTCCAAATTTTTCACTAAAAACCTAAATTCTCTTTTCACGGGTGCGCTGGTAAATGAACAACAATAATATAAGTGACAAAAGAAGTAAAAAAGATAGAATAGACAAAGAAAATACACCACCAAAACTTTCTGAATTTGCCTCAAATTTGGGACTACTTTCTCTTTTAAAACTATAGGTTCTATTAATAATGATGAAGATTACAATAAGATCAATAGAAAGACATGCTCGCTCTTACGGGGAGAGCGTCTCTAGTAAGCTCCCTCGAGAGATGGGGAAAATGGAGTATTTGAATTTCCAATGGAGTATTTGAATTTCCAATGAAATTCTTTTATACTCTTATAGGAAGTGAACCGAGCTACAACTGTATTTTAATTAATGCGGGGATTGAACCTATGATCTTTTGGTCACCGGCACAACCCTATGCCAATTGAGCTATGCTCGGTTTGGCAAAACTATGTGTTAAGAACAACAATAAGTCTGAAGTTGTTTAGTCTTAATTAGTCTAGGAAATTCGTATTTGGGGTGCATAATTGTTGAAGTTCTCAAGTTTGTGTTGGTTTTGGGGCTTAAATTTGGAGCTCTAAAGTCTAAGTTTATATTTTATTCTACAGCTTTTTTCTACAAAATTTCATTATTAAAAATTTCTTTCAATAAATTCTAAGAATTTCTAAGAATGAATTTTTTATTTTTATTTTATTTATCCTCTACAAATTTATTTGAAAGCAACAAAAATAATTTTGAGCTCAATACCTCACAATTATATATATATATATAATTTTTTTTTTTTCAGACTGATCTTTTGTTATTTGTATTTTTTTTTGCAACCGTGTTTTAATAAATGCGATGATTGAACCTATGGCCTTTTAGTCACGGGCACAACCTTATGTCAATTGATCTATGCTCGGTTTGGCATGTATGTGTATTTTACAAACTTCTTTGAAGAAAAAAAAAACACATAAATATAGTCTTACCCATATATCCAATACATATTTATCGGCCTCCACCCAGTTAAATTCGTCGTTTCCATCCAATTAAATTCGTCATTCCATCTAAATCCACTGCACCGGAACCCAATGTACTTTAAAGAAAAAAAAAACATTCAACAACCACCATTAAACAACCACCATTATTTTGAAAAAAGAAAATCAACAAGCATTGATTGCTGTCCTAAATTGAAGGAATTTTGGCATTAAAAAATAGTACACTTTGCTTCCCTTGTTCTTCCATTTCATCATGGATAATTATGGTTCCGATAAAGGTATCTTATGTTACCTTTTGTCCTGTGGATTATGTAAATTAATCTAAACAAAGTAAATTAACATTATGATTATTATAATAAATGTATTTTTTTAAAAATTATTTAGTACTCGTGTTTTTTTTATAATAAATGTATTTATTTTAAATTATTTAGTACTCGTGTTTTTTTAAAGCTTTAATATAATTACTAAAATTGTACAACTAGTTAATTTATTAAGTCTTTGATAACCATTTCAATTTTTAATTTTTAATTTTTCTGATTTCTATTTATTAGAAACAAAAATCATATATTTGATAACTAATTTTTGTTTTCTGTTTTTAAAAAATAAAATTAAATTTGTTTGATAACTCTATTTAGTTTTTTATTTTTGAACAGTAATTAATAATTACTCATTGATTTTTTTTTTTGGTATATTTTTATAAAATGAAAAATTAAATTTTATAAAATAACGTTTTAATCCATTGGAATGTAAAAATTGTTAATGATTAATTTAAAATAAAGTAAATTATTTTAAAATAATAAAAATTTAAAGACAAAAGACTTGCTGCATATGTACATTGTTAATAATATTTTCAAATTTCTAATAATTCAAATATTTAAGTGGCATTTTATAATTTATTAAACATTATTTTAAATTAACGGATAATATTTAAATTTAAACGTCAGTTAGAAAATAATTAAATTAATCAGCATAATTGAGGTTAGAAATTTATATCTTCATATTTATTTATAGACTTGTTGCACAAACAATCAGATCAAAAATAATTATAAATTTAGCAAAATTTAAAACATTTTGCAAATATGACAAAAAAAAATCAATGGCTATCTAATAGATTCTTGATATATGATTATCACTGATGGACTACTTTAAAACATTTTGCAAATATGACAAAAAAAAATCAGTGGCTATCTGATAGATTCTTGATATATGATTATCACTGATGGACTATTATCACTGACAAAATTGTATAAAAAACTGAGGTGATAGACTACTATCAGCCATAAACTTCTATTAGCGATAGAAATTATCATATCCGCAAATTATTTTAAAAAATGTTATATTTTAAATTATTTTATGAGATCTGGTACAATTTTTATTTATTTATTGTATTAAAAAAGAATTAAATTAAAATATGTTATTTAAGTAATAGAAATTAAAAAAGTAAAGAAAAAACTCAGCCCAAGCCCAATATAGTTGAATAACTCACTCAGCCTACCCGAAGTAAAGAAAAAAGAAACCCTAGGCCCTTTCAGTTGCTCTCATTCTCACGTGATCCGGTGAAGTCCCGCTGCCGGCGACGTCGTATCTCTCTCGCTCAGTGCCGGCGCCACCGTGCCTCTACCGCTCAGTGCCGCCGCCGCCGCTTTCATCTAGCAGTTTGCTGTATATCCTTTGACAGGTATTCTCCCAATCTCCATCTAAAGGTTTTTCTAATGAAAGAAAGCAGAAGTTGTTTTTGATGAATTTTTAGATTAAAACTTAAAAGCTTGGTAATGAGGAAGATGAGCCTTTTGTGAATAGATTTGAGGGTTGAGACTTCGACTTTTTTGTTTTAGTAGAACAAATGTGCAGTCGGGATTCGAACTTTCAACCTCAAGAATTTCAACCTCAAGAAAAATAGTAGAGTCAATTATAGCTGAATTATATGATTTTTTTCATTATTTGGATTTGTTTCCTTATAGTTTCAAAGGTTTGAATTAGTCTACTGACTCAGATTTTTTAAATTATCCAAATTACTTAGAAGTAATTTTGTTAGTTGACTCATAGGGGTTAGGTCCATGGAAAAAATAAAAGGAAATGTTTCTCTAACATCATTCTCTTTAATATACTAATAGAATAGATTACATAATGAATAATTTTAGTAGAATTACTCTTTATAATGCACCCAAGTAATTCTAAACAGAAGACAATTGTGAATATTACAGGTTGTAGAATTACTCTTTAGAGTTCCTATGGTTTAATTTTATTCGTGCTTTTTTTATAAGAGAAACACTCATAACTGCTTGCTTTTCTTTTGAAATCTTTGGAATGAGAAACACTCGTTAGAGACTAATCCAAAGATACTCGAAAATTATTAGAGATACTCGGAAATTATTAGCAATATCCTGGAGCAAGTCTCTTTTTTATAGTTATGATCTTACCACCCTCTATAATCAATGAAGGTGTTTTTGTAATTAACATGATAGAATGTTATTGTAACGCTCTTTCATAGATCAATGAAATTGTTTCTGTTTTCTTCACACCATCTCCTTCTTCTCTTAATCTCGTGTCACCCACCTTTTTTTGACTTAGGGCAACAAAAATAAAATAAAAAAATAATAGTTCATCAAACCGAAAACCGAACCGACAAATAACCGAACCAATCGGTTATACACCTTATTGGACATCGGTTCGGTTCTATATTTGACAAAATCGATATTTTCGGTTCGATTCTCGGTTTAACCAAAAACCAAAGAAAATCGAACCGATATCAACCCTAACTTTCAGTAACATTTTCAAATGTCATAGGTTTTACATAGACATGAGAGCTTAATTGATACTTCCATTGTCTTGTAAAAATATTGACAAAATATAAAGCTTTCAACTAACTATCACTCATGCGAATATAATTAATCATGATTATTAACTTATTTTAAAAAATGTTGAAATGTTTAATTATTAATTTAAATATTTTTTATAAATTTCCAAAAATATCTACTAACGTTGATATTTTATTGGCATTTTATTGATATTCTCGTCACATTCCAATAAAATTGAGATATTATCTTTTAGTTGGTACTAGTATTCAAAAGCTAATTTCACTCGCCTAAATAATTTTAGCTTTTTTTTTAATGCTTCGAGTTATTTGCGGGTTAATCATTTTATAAAGATTAATGAATTATTAATAATAATAAGATTATTATTATTATTATTATTATTATGAATATATTAAAAAAATTATTATTTATTAAAAAAAAAAAAATTGAAAAAAAGCAGCGTAGATCTTCGTAAGAAGACCCACGTCAATCTTCAAACACCGCTCCGCCTCCCTTCCCTCATTCCACTCTCTCTCTCAATTCAATCTCTCCCTCAGCTCCGACCACCCACACGCCGTCTCTCCCCTCCGATATTTCCCACCGGCGAACGCCCATCCACGACGGCGACATTGGCAGCGATTTTCTTCGGCGTTTCTCTGGCGTTTGGGCAACGACAATCGCGCGGCTTCGTCTCCGACGACGGCGTGACGTGACCAGCAGTGGGTAAGCTTTCCCTCTGACAATTTCGTGTCTTGTCCTTCTGAATATCATTTTTTTACCACAGCCCCTTTCGATTCTGATTTTATAGTTCATGAACGTTCTGTTCGGCTTCGTAATTCCATACCCGCCCCATTCTAGTGTTGAAATCATGAGTTTTGAGGCTTTGGGCTTACTGTCCAGCAAGGAATAACGAACTCCGTAGCGAGTTTTCGGTGGGCAATCGCTTTTGAATTTCTCTAATGTGAAATTCTTTTAAATTAAGACTTGGTTTAAAGTCATTTAGGATTCAAACGATTGGTTGTTCGTTGTTGTCAAGAGACGTATTTTTGGGTAGAGTTTTCTTGAGTTGGTACTTAGCCTTGTGTAAGCCAACATAAAATTATTTTTGCAGGCAATCAATTGAGGTAAGTGACCTTACTGTTGGCCAGCCTTCGCGCTAGGTTGGGAATTTATCTGATATTGTTGAGATGATTGAACTGTATATTGAAGTGTAATTTAAAGGTGAAATGTTGAATATTTGTGGTTGAGATGTTGATTTGATTTTGATGTAAATGCTGAATTGAATTTATGTAGCTCTAAAAGCTTATGTTATGTGGATGAAAGTGCTCCTATGATGTTAGAGGATAATTTATGAATGAAGTGATGAGAATGTTATGTTTATCATGTTGAACATATGAGAAATATATGATTGATGTTATGAAATTTTATGTTTTAACATGATGAGTATATATGTTGTGAGTCCTCATTATTGCATGCCACATTTTTCAGTAAGGATAATTTAGTGACAATTATACTCGTCCCCTAGTCATGTTTGGTACCTACTAGACTGAGACTTTGCTCCACTGACTGGATGCCAACTAACCATCAGTTGGGGTGAGTCTACTACACTAAGTAGTTGTGAGAGTTATTGCGGGATTGGGTTAATTGTTCATTTAGATGGCCATCACAGAAGATTTCAGAACAGTCAAGTTTATAAAGTTTCAAATTATTTATTTTGTTTTATGATGTCATGCTCTTAGTAATGGCTCTAGAGTGATGTCATAGATAGTCGGGTCGTTACAGAAACATTGCTTCGAGGTTAGTGAAAGCGTTTCTCAATTCTCAGGTTCACAACAAGGAAAAGTGGGGCTTGAACGTGACTTTCAAATAACTCAAGCATAAATTCGAATATACATATGTTAATTTAAATTTGAAGAATGAACACCCTTTTTTATAAATTGCTTGTGTGATATTATTTACCCCTTTCCATGATTTGTGCTCTATTGGTAGCTAAGAAGGTTTGTAAACCATGAGATTTTTTTATCATTCCAGGTAGCAGAGTATAAAGTTCCCATCCTTCCTTTGATAGAATTCATTTTTTGGGGGATTTATGCCTCTTTCTTCATATTATTGTAGGTTATAATTTCCTTTTCTAATGGAAATGGTTGGATGGAATTACGCTTTTTAAATATTTGTTTTCTTGTAGGCATGCCCCTCTACTCTTTGATCAAACCTGTAAATATCAAGATCTTTTTGAAAGGGTTCGAACCAAGGAGAAGAATTGAAGCTCGTGAAATGCTTCTTTCTATATAATAGCATAGAAAGTTGAAGGATATTCGTTGGAATAACAGGATGGGGGAGAAAGTCATCACTCCTAGTGGCAAGGACAGGTCAATTCCCAGAAATCTCAATGTGCATAAGTTTGTAGACCCTCGAGCATCTGAGCTAGAAGCTCTTCAATCCATTGTTTTGAATCGGATGAATAGTGATATTTGTGATCAAAGATCAAAGAGGAGAAGAACTTCTTCTTATTTAACTAATGCTTCGAGTAAAAGGAAAAATAAGAAAATGAGATTGGGTAGCAACAATCTGGATTTAGAGAAAGTTGAGAAGACTTCTCGAAAAATACGTCGCAGAGCTGAGCTTAAAATGAATTCTGGAACTGGATTTTCTACTTCTGGAGATGGTACAAAAAGGCTCAGAACACATGTTTGGCATGCTAAGCGTTTTGCTATGACTAAGCTTTGGGGTTTTCACCTCCCTCTTGGGTTGCAAGGCAGGTAATGCTTTACTTTTTCTTGTTTAATATTCTTTAATATCCCAAAAGAAGAAAAAGGGAAACAGGATTAATGTAATTATTGATCTTAAAATGCGAAATTTTTGAAAGATTTCCTGAGTTGGTTGAATATTGTAAAGGTACAGGTTTATAATTCTAAAGGCTTTTATTCGTTCAAGCATTGATGGATACCTTGTAGAGTTGTAGTTAGTAACAAGATGTATAAACTTCACATTCGACAATTATTTAAAAACATCAATGATGTACTTTTTCTTTTATATTCTTAAATTGTTGAACCGTCAAAGTTTGGAAATTGGACATAATTATATTTTAATAATGTAGGTTTGCTTAAGATTTTTCTTTGTGTAAAGGATAATTACATTTAAGAGTTTAATGTGATAGAATGAAATCAATCTTCTATTATGCAGAGGTAAGGGTTCTAGAGCTCTTTTGAAATGGTACAAGGATGGAGTACTTATACATGATGCTAGTTATTACGTTCCCATCCAGTTGGAGGGTCCAGAGGTGGGAATCATCTTTCCTTTGTGCCATTCAATTGTTCATATGCATATGATTTATTTATTTATTTTTAAATTTTAAATCAGTTATGTTTTTCTTGATCATTTGTCATCTAAACGTCGTTGTCATGTGTCTACAGGACTCTCTGATTTCGGTTCTAAGAATGGTGTTGGGACCATCCATAGTATCTCATTCTCAAGACATTTCTCGTGCAATTATTTCTGGTGACATATATGGTAGAGCAATTGTATGTCATCTGGTTACACATTATTACTAGTTGAATGATGTGCAAGTAATTGGATTTGTAATTACCTAGACTTTGTTCTTCTGCAGCTTCATGATGTCAGATCCCCAGGTGCTAATGCAATTGCTCCTATTACATATATGTGGCGGCCGTGTCCTTGTCAGAATGAAGAATTAAATGTTGATAATCATAATAGTAGTGTATTTAAGACGATTGATGGCATAGACACGTCTTTTACTACACGCCAGCTTTGGGTTTGGTTACATGCTTCTGCCTCTAGTGAAGGATATGATGCTCTAAAATTCGCTTGCCAAAAAGAGGTAAATATTATGTTCATGTCGTCAAATTATGGCCAATTGAGCCTCGTTTTTGTAGCCCTTTGGTCTTGTGATGTCTATATCTATATCTGTGATGCATAGCAGGTTGACCTCTTCTAAAAGTGTTGTTTTTAGAATTGAAAAATTATGAGTCAGTGTCAGACACCAACCATTTTTATGGTGTGATTGATAAAAATTCAAGAGCCCCCCCCCCCCCCCCCCCCCCCCCCCCCCCAGGATGTGAGATCTCGTGGCTCTGAGGCTTAGAGTGATTACCATTCAATTTCGATGCAACGATTTTTTCAATAAAAAAAAAATGGAAAGTTGAATTAGTGTGTTGAAAAGATTTTTACTTTACAATTAGTTACTAAGGTCTTGTCTTTTCCCTTTTATCTCAGATGGAAGAGAGAAATATCCCAATTTACTGTTCTTCATTAGAAGGCCAGCTTGCAAAATTGGAAGTATTTGGCTCAAATGCATCCCAGCTACTTCAAAAACTTTTGCATCCTATTACACGGTAGAATAGCATCTTGTCTTACTGTAATAGATGTAATAGATGAAGATGGCTATCCATATTGACTAATTTTGCTTCTGCAGTACTTCACAGAATCTTTGGCAGTTAAAGAAGCACTCCATTGGGAGTCCTGAAGGTAATTCTCATTTGAACATATTTTCCAATCTGGAAAATGAGAATTACATTCCATCTCATGGAATTGCATCGGTCACTTTCAAGGATCCTCGAATACTACCAAATGAAAAGATTGCAGACGTTCAGGATACAACTTCAATGCATAACCTTGCTGATTCCTTAGCAACTCTTTCTAAAGATCTAGAAATTTCAAGATGTAATGAAACGTTATCATCATCTTTGGATTCAAGAATCGACAAAAGCGTTTTTTTACATGAGAACATGGAATTGTGGGATGCTAACAGTGAAATGAGGCCCCCTGTGGAAGATAATGTTATTTGTGCAGCAAGACATCAGACGCGGATGAATCACTTTTGCCTTGATGAACCATCTGCAGAGATAGTAAAAGGTTTGAGCCCATTGCAATGCTCGAGTACTTGCCCCACATTGCTTTTAAATGAGAATGACGGAAGCGGTACTCTTGTGAGGTAACCTCTTTTTCTTGATTTTGTCAATTTCGCTGACATTGTTATTTAGGGTAAGGAGTTTGGTTGATTGCTCTGCTTTCTGGTTGCTCCATGTTTACATGTTTGGTTTTTTTTTATGATTAAACCAGTGCGTTTTATCTTCTTATTCTATATGATTGATCAAACATCTCTTTGAATTTAATGAATGAACAGGTTGGAAGTATGATGAATATGTACATGCTTTGCCATACTCTTTTAGGCTATTCTTCCCTTTGGCATCAGTTTTTATTATTACTCTAAATGGGAATTTTGAGGTCATTCAGCTACTTATGGTTCTGAAGAAAGAAATATCAATTGTTTAGTGGAGGTTTTTCTTAAAATTTTATTTTATTCCATTGAACCTTATTTTGAACATCAACTAAGATGAACTATTATTAGTCATCATAATTACTGTGTTGCTAAATATCTTATTGTTTTTATAAAAAAAAATTACCGACAGAGTGTCATGACATGAAGGTTTGTTGTTCTCATTGAGTGTTAATTCTCTTTGAAAACTTGAATTCAAAATCATAGGAAGGGATATATTTCACTATCCTCCCTTTTGACCATGTTCATCTCATAAGACTCGAGTTGATTTATCTTTTTATGTTGTGTGTTTTCATGGATGTTTATGCGATGTGAAGACAGGCTTCTAGTTGACACACTATGGTAGAGTTCATTAGGAATGTTTAATAATGGCAATGCATTTCTTCTTTGTATTTCAGATGGTCAATCATATTGCCCATAAGTTGGGTTAAGGCATTTTGGATTCCTCTAATATCCAGGGGGGCTCGTGTAATCGGTTTGAGAGAGAGACACTGGATAGCATGTGAAGTAAGAAACATTCCAATAAAAAAATTCTTTTAAATTAGACCCCAGTAGCATGGATCACATAATTACTTCTCTATATCTCCCCTCTCTTAAATTGTAGGTGGGATTGCCATCATTTCCTTGGGATTTTCCTGATTGTGCCGCTTACTCACAATTCATGGCAAAAGAAGCTATTGCAGTTGATAACAAAGCTGAGTGTTCTACTTCCTTTTCAAGATCTTTTAAGGTTCCCATTCCACCGCCATGGCATAGTGTCCAATTGACTCTTAGCAAGGGACCTGATGGAGTGGAAAACAATGGAGCTTGTACTGAAAAAAATATGGCTCACGCCAATTCATCGTTAATTTTCGATGATGGAAATTGTGATACTGCAGTGGTTGGTGTTCATGATCAGAAGTTGTTTGATGGAATTGTGGCTCGAACATCCTCTTCATTGTTTGATTTTTTGAATGAAAGAAACCTTGGACGTTTACCTCTATTTCCTCGAGGAAGAGATAAAAAGACTAGAATTCTTGAGTTTCTTAACAACAAAAGCGCACTAGATCAGTGCAAAGATAGTATCAACCAAATTAGTTATAGCAGCAAATCTTGTTTCCTTAGAGTTCTTCTTCGTGCTTATAAGAAAGGCGCGTTTGAAGAGGGAGCTGTTATTTGTGCCCCCAAGTCATCTGATCTATCTTTGTGGACTTCAAGGTGATTAATCTTTTCATTTTTTTTTTAAATGTTGCAAAAGTTTGGCAGTTTTCATTGATATTATATTATGGTCTTTGAACTTTGTACTAACATTCATTCTATATGATCTTTCAGGTCCGTAGACGATGAAAAAGCACTCCTAATTTCCGAATCTGCTGTAAGGCATTACTTCAAAGAGCAATCGTGTTCAATGTGGGAACTACAACTACCAGAAGATGATGTTGCTAGGGAATCTCACAGGTGGCCCATTGGCTTCGTCACCACTGGATTCATTCATGGAAGGTTAGGAGGATACTTGGGTTATCTTGAATCCAACTCCTTTTATATGTATGATGCATCATTTTCTTTTTCGTCATTATGATATTTTGACATTCTTGGTGCAGCAAGAAGCCTGTTGCGGAGGGTCTTTGTGAAGCAACCTTACTAGCTCATCTTCGAGAGCAACAATGGGACGGTATGTTTGCAAAGAAGAAGGAACACATATACGTGCTTGTTAGGAACTTGAGATCTTCAGCATACCGAGTTGCTCTGGCTACCGTTACCCTTGAGCAGCAGGAAGATGATTTAGAATTTATGTAACTTAGAATTCTAATTTAAGGCTATGAGAAGCCAATAGTTTTGAGTTTCATGATGTTTTTGTTGTTCATCCTTTCTAACATAGAAATTAGGTCTCACTTTCATTTATTTTTCATCTTCTTTTTGGATAATGTATTGTATAGGTTTATGAGACTATGAGAGCTTTGTAGAATGCGGCTATAGTGAAATATCATTGTCTTATGGGTTTTTGGGAGAAATTTCAATTTTCATACTTAGTTCAGGGAAGTGAATTGATTGTAATTTTACATGTATCTCTAAGTTTTGATAAATGTTGGGCTAAAGGAAGCCTCAAAATTGGTCAAATCTAAACAATGTATTTTATTATCTTATAGATACTATACAAATGTGAATCTAAGCCTCTAGTTGATTACTGAAGGTCTCAAGAGTTATGTTTGGGAGTGATCACCGTCTTCTAAAAGAGTTATGTTTGAGAGTGATTTTAAAATTAGCTGGTTGTATAAATAGCATTTAGGCTTAAAATAATAGTAAATATGACATAAATCGGTGACTAAATTGTTATATTTACTAATCTTTTTCAAATGTGCTATATTTGTTAAATAGAAATCTATAATTGAGGTGCAATTTCATTTTAAAATAGTTAAAATTGCTTTTAAACCTAAATATTGAATTGGTTTTAAATTATTTAAGATATGTTTTAGAATGATTTTAAAATTGATAAAAATGATGTAACCACGACACTAATAAAATATTCTCATGGATTAAGATTATGTAATTGAAAATTAGAAATCAATGTACAAACTACACTGGCTCCAACAATTACGAATAAACTAAATAAAACATATTAAAAACATTTTTGTCTATATTTGTATTTATTTAAGTACTAATTTTGTTCATAAATTTTAGAAAGTTGTAACAATTTAGTCATTACATTTTAGTATATAACATAACAATTATTTTATATGTTCTTGAACTTTGATATATATATATATATTTTTTTTTTTTTTTTTTTTTGTAATAATCTAATTCATTCCACATAAAATTTAAGGACCAAGTACATTTACAAATAATTACAGAGACTACATGGTTGCGTAATAAAAAAAAATTATGTACCTTAATAAAATATTAGACCAAATAAATTTAAACATAAATTATAATACTATACATCAACAAAAGCATGATGTATGAAATAGTGACACAAAAAGTCTTAAATTCAAATACCACCCCACATGTTATTGAAAATAAATAAATGTCAAAGCCAGCATGGCTCAGCTGGCACATGTATATGTTCATGACCAAGAGATCTGTGGTTCGAATCCCCCCATCTCCATGTACTAAAAAAAATAAAAATAAATAAATAAATGAGTGAAATTATTTATAAATTAATGATAAAATAATTCTGAAAAATAGTAACGTCTATGTCTCACATCTTTTGGTTTTGAGATGTAACATGAAATAGTGGTTTACTGCCACACTCACTTGTCTTTTCATCTGTGAAAAAATGATCATTGAGATTTACTTCTATGTTATTATACTCTTTTATATATTTTTTTTACTCTTCAATTTAGCCTATCATTTTTAATAAGTAACAATTTGTTCATGTTTAATGAGATTTTTTACTTACGCTAAATATGTTTATAAACCATAAAAATTAAGTATTGTTGAATTTTTCTTTCTCACTATGGATTGTAACAAATTTGAAATTAGTTTCATATTAAATTTCATAGACTAAATTTTTACTTTTATGAAATTTCAAATATAAAAAAGTTATTTAACATGTATAATTTATGTATTTAATCCAACCACTCAACTCGCTTAGTTCAAATGCAGACTTCTCAATGAGAAATATTAGGGTTAGGATTAGGGTTTACATCGCATTCATTCATAGCATTGATCCAAAAACAAAGTTTGTAGCAAATGGTGTTGTATAGAAGGTTAATTAGAGTTATAATCTATAATTTGTTTAGAAATTTAGGCATTGATTTGAACTTTTGCATCATTAAGTTTAAAAAAAAAAAAAAGTGCAAAACTTAGTACAAAGTTTAAGCGAGAGTAATATCACTCAAATAAATGTCTTAACCTGAGGAGAAAAACCAGACCACACTCGAAGAGGCAAACCCAGTTTTGCTAACTGATGTGCCAAGAGGCAAACTCAGTTTTGCTAACTGATGTGTCATCTCATTCCCTTCGCGGTGGATAAAACTACAACAACTTCTGAATGAATGACTGAGAGCACAAATCCTTCACCAGCACCTCAACTTCTAATAAGTCTTCAACCTTTCCCTAGAGTAAATGACAAATCCGAGAGGAGTCCGTCTCTAGTACTATCGAATGGAACCCGGCCTCCTAGACCAATCGCAACCCCTCCGTTACTGTCAGCCCCTCCGCCATCGCCACACTCCTGACATGTTGGACCCATGTCACAATCGATCTTACCCCCAAAATCTCGAACCACAACGCCCAAACCCGCCAGCTCTTCGTCCCTCACAAAGCCCGCATCCACATTCACCTTATACACATCCCCAGAAGGGGGACTCCCCTTGGCCCTGTCCCGAGGAACCTGACAATCTGTAGACCCTCCCCTACGTCCATTTGCCGCACGATTAGGCACCCAGGTAGCACGAAGTCCACGAGCCAAGATTAGCCAAAAGGTGAATCCTGCATCGGGAGATGTGTATAAGGTGAATGTGGGCAAAGGAAAAGGTCAAAAAGTTTGTAAAAATGGGTAGTGGTTATGAGAAACATCTTTTCCCTGCAAAGCCCTAAACCTTAACAACTTTCACACCTTATTCTCTACGTTTAATAAAAAGTAAGTTCCAGAGAGAAACTTTCTCTACTGCTCCATCACATCTTTACCATAAAAAAAAATATATATATATATATATATATATATAATATAATATAAAAATATTTTATACCCTTAAACTATGTAGTATATCAATTAAAACATAAACCTTGATATGTGTATAATATTGTACACTTTCTGTTATATTTTATTTAAAACACATTAATTTAAATGTGTGAAAATTTATAATATTAGTAATTAAATCGTTAAAGTGTTGTTATAAGTGAAGCAATTATATAAAAATTTAAGGGTTTAATTGATAAATTATAAGTTTTTACATGTGCGAAAACCAATATTTTTCTAACGGCGTAAATTGATACACTTATAAAAGTTCAAAGCTTTAATTGATATCATCATTAGTTTGAGATTTTAATCGATACAACCCTCAATGTTTAAGGATATAAATTGTGTCCTATATTTTAATCACGATAACAATCACTAGTTATATATTCTCATACCATACCATATCTATAATTAGTGGTATAAGAGTTAAATATATGGATTGAAGAACCAAAAAAAAAAAAAAATTGACCAAAAAATAGTAAAAGTTGTAAGTACTAACTCTAAAAGTTCATAGGCAACTTGATAGTAAAAAAGTAAGATAGAAACTTATAATTTAACATATTTTATATCAATTATACTAAATCTAAAGCAAACCCACCAATAGAAATGCATGAAAACCATAAGAAAAAATCCTAGATTATTACAAAAACGTAGGTTACACGATACTGCACTCCAAAGATTTGCTTGTAAAATTCATCCTACACAACCATGCACCTTAAACACAGAGCTAGATAATTTTAAGATACACAATTCTTCTAAATCTAATCTTAAGCTACATAAACGGAAGATATATGTGACAAACATGCACATCAAATAGCTATTAAAAGTAGGATGAATACTGCTTGCCACCCACGCTCCGCCATCCATTCAAACTTTAAGAACCTAGGTAATAGTATCCCGATCAAAGAGTTGACGAAGGGATGAGCCAAACAGGGAGTCTACTGGACGGAGTTCAACTAGCCGAGAAAGGGTGTAGCGGATTTGATCATCCTCTGCTTGTAGGGATCTGGGACACCGGACGAAATCGAAGCGAAGAAATTCTGAATTCATGTCACGACGATCTATATGGAAGAGCTGATATAGCTTAGATAAGGAAAAGATACGAGTGGGCGTTGGGCTTCACTTTCAAATCTGAGTTAAAAAAATTGAAGAGAAAGTTAAAAATATTAGAATGACATATAGGATTTTTTTTTTTTTTTTAAATAACTTAGTTACAAAAATAGGATAGTTCTGAAAGCATTTGCAAAAGTAGGGTAGTTAAATTGTATACCATAAACACGAGTATGCTAAATCTTGTACTCATGAACACAATTTTCAAGGTAACTCGTGTACTATTGGACACAATTTTTAAGGTAAATTGTGTATCATGGACACGATTTAGGACTCACATGTGTCACCTCAAGTGACATATAAATCGTATCCATGATACACGATTTGTCTTAGAAATCGACAAGTTACCTTAGAAATTGTGTCCACGATACACACGATTTAGCATACTCGTGTGCATCAATCCATGGTACACGATTTAACTATCTTATTTTTGTAAATACTTTCGAAACGAAACTATCTTTGTAATTATTTTAAAAAAAAACGGCATATAGCAATAAATTAAAGCAATTAAATTTGGGGTTTCCGTAAACAAGGGATTGGTACAGAGGGAATGTTACATTCCAACATGATGAAAAAAAAAAAAACTATGAATTTCCCAATTTGTTTTTAACACTTTCATTTATTTTCATTTATTATTGTTCAATTTCCCATTTCTAAAACTCTTCACTTATTCTATTTATAATTTCCATTATAAAAAACCCTTTAATTCCCTTCAACTCCTCACACCAACCCTCTCTCTCCTCCCACGGCTTTCCAGTTTCCATGGCGGTGCCAAACCGAGCATAGTTCAATTGGCATAATGTTGTGCCCATGACTATGAGGTCATGGGTTCAATCCTCGCTTTAATTAAAATACCGTTTCAAAAAAAAAAAGAAAGTTTCCATGGCGGTTTCTTCTTCTTCATGTTATTTTTATTTATTTTAAAGCTCTCTCTAAAGAAGCCATGGTTATGGTTAGCTAGGGTTAGGGTTTTTAGATGATGGGTCAAAGTTGAAATTTCAAAGCAAGGTCTTTTAATTAACAACTTTGTTTCAACTTTAATTTCAATAACTCTTTATATTTGTGTCTCTAAAGAAAGCAGCTAGGGTTTTGATGCAAAAAGGGTTAGAGTTGAAAGAAAACCAAGTTTGCTCCTAATTGAGTTTAGGGTGAGGGTGATAGATTCGACCTTAAACGTCTCGATCGTTAGTGCATACATTATACCAGTTGAGTTATACGGGTGTTTCTCGACCATATTTAATTTTTGGTGTTTAGAGTTTGTGTTGTGAGTGCAAACAAAGTCCCACATTGGTTAGGAAAGGGGATGATCATGGGTATATAGGTAAGGGGCAACATTTACATTGTAACGAGGCCTTTTGGGGTGACCAAAAGCAAAGCCATGAGGGCTATGCCCAAAGTGGACAATATCGTTACAATGTGGATGTTAGTTGTGTTCCTAACAGTTTGGGTGTACAAAGAGGGAGCTCACTCCAGTAATGGGGGAGGGGTGGTGGGATTTTAATTAGCTGCTGACTCATTCATCCAATTCATTCTCCCTGAGATATTGAGAAATTCAACATAAAAAAGAAAGCTCATTAAATGAGTGAATGAAGGAGACAGATTGAATCTTAAACCTTCCTTTCTTGGACTGAAGGGAGCTCCCTTTCAATGCTCCATCATCTTAATTAATTATTCATATATATATATGTTCTTGCTTTCTTTTGATGAACTTCATTGTCAATTGGGTAAGATCTCTCTACATTATTTTACTCAAATAATTCTCATTGTTGATAAATATAGGTTCAATTACAATTTTGGTTAAGGGGTTGATTGTGTTAGTCTTTCAATTTTTAGTTTTTTAACTAACTTTTTAAATTTTTCATCTATTATTAATTATGTGTCAGATACATCTCTAAGTTGATATAGGTACAAGTTTTTTGAGTTCGAGGTTATAATAGCCATTTACATCGAAAAAATTGATAACTTGTTAGATAGTTTTTATAATTGTGTGGTCATTTATTGAGTTTAGGAACTTAATTTATAATTTAACTCCATTGCACTTATATACATATGTTGAAAGTGAACATATCTAAACCGTAATTAATATGTAATCTACCGGAATTGTTATACTAAAAAAACACAACATATATACTCTCAGATACTATACTATGTTAAATCACTATTTAATTATATTTAAGTTGATATATAAGTAAGTAAATTTAGTTTATTTGATTTGGCATAATCACACTCAACAATATAACCTTGAGAGTTAAATCTCGTATGATTATTGGTTTAATATATATTAAGACGTCCAATGCTTATATTTGTGTAGATATGACACAAAGCTTAGCTAGCCTTTTTGGTGGACCTGAACGCACGGCAGAAGACGACGGAGAGCGGTGGCGGAGGTGAATTAGGGTTTGGAAGAAAGTGGGTGTTGATCGAAAAATTTCGGTCAATCGGCGGTTGCCACGTGTCTTCATCATGACCGTTAGATCAAATAAACTTAACCGATCGATTTGGGTCATAATCGCAATTGGGCTCAAAATCGAATCAAGTCAGAAAGCTATTTAAATAGCAATTTGGCCCAAAGCTCAAAAGTTCATTGGGTCAAAACCCATTGGATCCAAGCTCAAACCCATTAGGATACAGGTCCAACCCCATTAGGCCCATGAGAAACTCTATAAATAGAGAGCTCATCCTTCATTTGCAAGGTTCAGAAAATTTCTTCTCAAAAGAACTCAGAGAGAATTTCTAAGCAACGAAAGACTCTTTGAATCCTGAAGACTGAACACCGCTTGAAAATCAAATACCTAAAGACTTCACCGCTACGCGAAGCTGAAGATTCAACCTCGAGAACAAGCTGCGAAGCCCTCGAGTACAGTTACATTTGAGAGAGAAGGCCCTCGAGTACAATTACATTTGAGAGAGAAAGAATCAGAGGATAAACATTAGAGATTGTAATCCACTCCGCAATGATACAAATACAATACAAATTCAAATTTCATTTACACGTGTCTAAATTCTTTCGTCGAATTCTGGTGTGAACAGTGGGTGTTAAGTAAAGGGAGAAAAGTGGAAGAAGAGAAATTAGAACAAGTGGCATTTTCTCTTGGGGACATTGCCCTCATTGCTGCAGCAACAAATTCCGAGACATGTCTCCTCTTTACTTCCATTATTTTACCATTTTGCCCCTCTGCCTTTTGTCTCTTTTTTTTTTTCTTTTTTTTTTTTTTTATCGGATTCTTTTATTGAGTTATTGAAGTTGGGGTAATTTACACTGAGGGGTCATTTTTAAAATTATTTAGAAAAATATGGTACTTTTGAAAAAAATTCGAAATGTTTTTTTTTTTGTCTTATTAGGAGTGTGTGGGTTCAACCCACACACTTGGATCGGTCAAAGATTTCCACTAGACCGCGGAAAACATTGGAAATTTTGATTGCGCGAGTTCAACCGTCGATCCAAGTGCCTAAATTCACAGTGTTTTTCTGTTTGTTTAAACAAAAACATTTCATTTTTTAATTCCAACAATAAATTATTTTTTATTTTTTGAGTACATTGGAGGTGGGGAGATTCGAACCACAGACCTCTTGGTCATCAAGTCGTACATATGCCAGCTGAGCTATGCTTGCTTTGGCATAAATTATTTTTTATTATTATGCCCCCACAAAAAAAAAAAAAAAAAAAAAAAAAAAAAAAAAAAAAAAAAAAAATCAAAACAGGTAAACAAATCATTTTCAAAACAGGTAAACAAATCATACTAAATGCCACAACATGCAAATGTCTTCCTCACGGTCTGATCCACATCTCGACCTCCAAATAAGCAATCCAACGCTCAAAAACCTTTCACTCAAAAATTTTGTGTAATGGGTTTCATAATGGACTTGAATTTGGTGACAATCTTGAAATGCCACTACAGAGGGGGTGATCTGCAGCGGCGCGTTCTAGGATATTAATTTTGAGTGAATGGGTTTTTAGTGTTGGATTGCTTATTTGGAGGTCGAGATGTGGATCGATGAGGAAGACATTTGCATGTTGTGGCATTTAGTATGATTTGTTTACCTGCTTTGGATTTTTTTTTTTTTTTTTTTTTTTTTGGTTTAAAGAAACAGTAAATCATGTGAATTTAGGCAATTGGATTGAGGTGTTGCGCGGGTTGAATCCGTGCAATCAAGATTTCCAACGTTTTCCAAACGAACCGTAGTAGCTGCGCAGGCTGAAGACGCGCGGTCCAGTGGTAATCTGTGCACTCCTAATAAGACAAAAAAAAAAAAAAAACACCATTTTTCGATTTTTTTTCAAAAGTACCCTATTTTTCTAAATAGTTTAAAAAACGACCCCTCACCTTAAATTACCCTTGAAGTTGCTTCTAGAATTTTACAAATTTATTTATATTATTATTATTAATATTATTTCTTGACAATTCCAATATCTGACATTTTGTAACAATATTAGGGGGCGTTTGGCCTCCTGTTTTGGAATCAGAACCCTGGGTTTGTCAGGGCGGGTTCTGAACCCTGAGAATCAAAAAACTGTGTTTGGGTGCAGGGTTGGGAAGCCTCGGAATCAAAAACCAGTGTTTGAGGTGCAGTGTTCTGAATCCCAGGTTGAACAGTTTCTTTTTCTTTTTTCCTTTTCCTTTTACTATTTCGTCTCTCTTTTATACCCTTATTTTCTAGTGGTGAATTGTAAAACTCGGCCTCATGTAATATGAGCAAACTTCTTTTGGAACTTAAAAATGAAGCATTTAATTTATGTTATATTCTAAGAATAAGAAAATAAATTGAACAATTTTCATATTTTGTACTCATAAAAAAAAAGTTTATGAAATAGGATGAAAAAATATACCTTTTAAAAATTAAGAAAAACAAAAAATAAAGGAAAAAAAAGTTATATTAATATTGATGAAAAAAAATTTATGGAAAAAGATATATTTGAACAAAAACATAAACAAAAACATTTAACAAAAAACAAGAAATAGAAGAAAGAAAGAAAAAAATACATTATTGATGAAAATTTTGTACATTCCAATTAAAAATAATTATTATTATTATAAAAGAAAAAAAAAGTTACAAACACAACATTAGTTTATAGAATACGGTTGTAAAAATACATAAAATAAACAAATAATCGAGAGGAAAAAAAGTTAAAAAAGAAACCTTAGTTCAGATATAACGTACATTCCAATAATTCACTACTATTAATGAAAATTTTGTAATAATATTAAAATAGAAAGTAGTAAAAAAAAACATAACAAGAGAATACCATTTTTCATAATAGAAAAAGATATAACTTAACTTAAAAAAAAATTATTAACGCCGTTAGTTTGTGGAATAAGATAGAACAATATATATTTTATATATATATATATATAAAAGAAAAAAGAATAGACATATAGCGAAAATTGATGGCAAAATTGAAAAAGAGATCAAAGAAATAATTGTTGGTGTTGGTGTCAAATTGATGAAGAGTGAGATAAATTTGTTGATGTCGGATGAAGAGAGAGAAACAAAATTGAAAAAGTGAGAAGTGTTTAGAACCCAAAACCATGGGTTTGGGTTCTAAACCCATGGTTTTCAAACACGTCCAAACATGAGTTTGGCTTCAAAAGTCAAACTCACCCAAACACAAGACAGGGGCCAAACGCCCCCTAGTGAATTAGAATTGTCCTAAAGAGCTTAGAATAACTAATTGTGATGTGTTTTAAGTGAGAACAATAATGACGCTGTAACTTTATTAGCGCAAATTAGTATGTATTTTTTAAATAGTGTTGATGCATAACTTTGGTCTTCTTTAGATGGGGTTGGATGAGCCGAGCAACAATCTTGTCTAAATAGATTTGTGAAGAAAGAAGAGAGAGAACTTGTCCCGGTGTGATACTTGGTCCAACATGTTTTGATGTTTTAGTTAGCGATATAGTTGTGAAAAGTCAAGCTCAAATAGAATTTGGGTAAGATTTCTTAGTTGATACGAATCATGTGTGCACTTATATTTATAATGGAAACGTGCGTAGTCATAGGGTCAACGCACGACCAACAACGCAGTACACCTAGTTTGGTGTGTCAGGAGAATAGTCGATGTTTGGTCGGTTGATCAGGCATTACCCCATCTAGTAGTCGACCTAGTCTGATCAGCTCAAAGGATCGACCTTCGAGGCATGCTTTTCTCTTCGGACAACTGAGCTTATGGACTTCTTGGAAAACTCCTCAGGACTAGTAGATCAAACTTATAATAACTCTTTAATTTTTTAAAAACTCAACTTCTATTCTTTTCATAACAAATATGAGGCCAATATTTCGACATATGGTCCTAAAGAAAAGTTATTTAACGAATATTTTAACCATCAAGTATATTTATCACCACTCGAAAAACAAAGGGAAACAAACAATCTAGACCTAAAAACTTAACTGGTTTTTGCAATTTCAAGTTTAAACTTGAACTTTCACTTTCATCAAATTGAACTTCAAACTTGTATGAGTGTTGCAATGTAGACTTTGAACTTTTAATCTCATTAAATTAAACCTCAAACTTGCATGAGAGAGTATGACAATGTGCCAAAATGATGAAAAGTTAACCCACTATTATCAGTCACAAATGCAATTTACAGTTAGAAGAATTTTAAAATATAAAAATAACAAGAGAAATGATGAAAATTAAATAGACATTTTAATATAAGTAAAAAGTTTTTTCATTGTAAAAATGGTCCAAAGCTATTTGGAGCAAGGATGAAAATATTCGTGGATATATCCATAAATCGACTGGTTCGATATAGATATTAAGGATAAATGGATATCTCCAATATATTTTATAAATACTAAATAAAAAAAAAAAAAAAAAAAAAAAAAAAAAAAAAAAAAAAAACTTCTAATAACAATATCTATAACTTAGGCCAAACTGAGCATAGCTCAATTGACATAAAATTGTGTCCTTGATTAAGAAGTCATGGGTTAAATCCTCGCATTAGTTAAAATACCGTTGCAAAAAAAAAGATCTATAACTTAATTTGGAAGTAAAATGAACTTAATTATTAATTTAAATTATTTTTAAAAAAAAGTTGATTTACAGAATTATCCGTTTCAACGATATATCCATATATCCATGGATATATCCGTAAAATTGAACTGTCGATATTGATGTCGATATCCATATTTTCGTCATTGATTTGGAGTGTGTCTGCTGAATAAGGAAATACTAAAATACCCCTAATTCAATTGTTTTTAAATACTCCTAAAATAGTGAGAAAAAACTGACTTAAAGAAAATAGTTACCATTAATGATTAAAGATACCTATGCCCCGACTAACTCTATCATCTCTAGTTTGCCCCTCCTTCGACTAACTCTCTCATCTCGAGCTAAAGCGAGCATGACTTAGCTGACATATGTATATCTTTATGACCAAGAGGTCTGTGGTTCGAATCTCCCACCTCAATGTACTAAAAAAAACTCTCCTATTAAGATAAGATTGAGCCTAAAAAAACAAAAAATACACCAACTCACAATGCAATACTCAAAATTAAAATATCTACAAATATTTCAACAAAGAACTGAGAATCTATGAAGAACAACAAACAATTAATGGTTTGAACTTTAAAAAAATGAGTTGAATTAAATCGGAAGGTAGGAATATCTAAAAATTGAGAAAAAAAAATAAAGAAAAAAATGAACATCAAATGTTGATTCATTGAGAGAGGGAAATTAACATGTATTCAAAATGTTGAATTAAAGGTGCAGAAAATACTGCGACAAATAAAAATATTGTGTATGCATTAGACAACCATAAATAAGAATACTGTGTATTTAAAAAAAAATTATAATATGTCAAAATACGGTTGTTTTTTAATAATATTGTATTTTTTAAAATTTATTATAAAAATATTGTAAGTTTGAAACTATTTTTAAAAATATTGTAATTTTAAATGGATGCCACCTCTACATTTTGCTCCACGTGGATAAAAGTAGTCTTTTGAAAAAACCATTTTGCTTCACATGGATTCATCTCTATGTACTTATTTTATTAAAAAATTGATATCTTTTTATCGAGATATTCAAAATTTTCAAAAAAGGTATGGTTGGAAAGCTAACAGCGAGAGCTTCAATTTGATACCTAGTTTCACTATTTGTAGAGTTGTGTATTAAAAGATACTCATCGTCGAAGTTTAGCTACAATTTTAAAGTTTTAAGTCGTATCTTCCGTTATGAGTTTAGTGAAGTTTTCATAACTTTGACGATATATATCTTTTGATACATAACTCCAAAAATAGTGAAACTACGTATCAAATTGAAGGTCTTTGTGTTAACTTTACAACAGTACTCTTTTCGAAGTTTTTGAATATATGGGTAAAAAAATATCAATTTTTTAATAAAATAAGTACATACAAATGAATACATGTGGAGCAAGATCGTCTTTTCAAAATACGACCTCCATCCACGTAGAGCAAGATGGAGAAGACCTCCATTTAAAACTGCAATATTTTTAAAAATAATTTCAAACTTACAATATTTTTATAATAATTTTTAAAAAATACAATATTATTAAAAAACAGCTTCAAAATACTGTGTATTTGTTTTTGTTTTTGCAGAGAAAAATACTGTGTATTTTAAAAAAGAAAAAAACACAATTAATGTGTATTCATAAAAAGAAAAAATATAATTCATGTGTCAAAATACTATGTATTTAAAGATAGAAAAAATATAATGCGTATTTAAAAAAAAATAGGTAGGAGGCAAGAAACACCGTATTAAAAAAAAAAAATGTGTATTCGAAAAAATAAAAGAGAAATGTTGAATCCTCAATGTTTTTGGAATTTCTTGACAAAACATTTGCACAGTCTCTCTAAGATGCTCTTAATTTTGATATTCATCTTAACATTCCTCTTTCAAACTGTAGATTGGCCGTGGAATGAATCACACAAAATAATACCTGAAATATTTACTATTTGAGTTTCAATTGAAGAGCCACCATAAAATTACCTTACAAGCTTCCACATATGATTGGTCGGAAAAATCTACAGCAAAACTCAACCAAAATTGAATATTATCGAAAAAGACCCTGCCAATCCTCTCTTTGAACTGAGACCCGCGATGGTGCTTCAAACTCCGACGACAAGACCCACACCGGCGAAATGAGACCATGCATGCAATACCTTCTAAATCGAGACCTTCGCCTGAGACCGACGTCAATTGATTTTTTCATCCTCACGGATCTGCACAATTTTTTTCTTCTTTAGCTTCGATGATGGTTGTTTATTTATTTTTTTCTTCCTTTTCTACTATACGAAAAAGACAACCTTAAAGAATGAGCTATATTACAAATATACCATGTATAAGTAGACTCTCCTTCAAATAACCGAAAATTAAAAATGTCATTTTCAACCATAATATATATATATATAGAGGAAACTAAATTGATTTTGAAATGAAGATTTAAAAGAAGACCTACAAAAATAATTTTGAGATTTGAAAGTATAGTTTTTTTTAGAAGAGATTGGTGGATACACCATCCTTAAAAATAGGCAATTAATGGGACCAAATGATTAGTTCAATGTGAATTTTAATCCATAATCAACCTCAGCCAAACCGAGCACATATCTATGTGTTGACGACCAAGAAGTTTGTGATTCGAATTTCTACTCCAATATAAAAAAAAAAAAAAAAAAAAAAAAAAAAAAAAAAAAAAAAAAAAAATTATTGTTTCTAGAAAAGAAAAGAAATTATATTTGTATCCTAAACGCAGGGGGTTTATGCGTTTAGGTTTATTTATTTTAAAGTAAATCTAAATTGTACGCAGACAACCCATCTCCCAGCCTCCTTCGATTTCTCCATCCCCCGCCGCTCTTCGCCGTCGCCAGCTCCGGTAAGCTTTCTTCTCTCTCTCTCTCTCTCTCCTCAAGTGACTGTCGGTTGCTCTCTCTTCATCTCACTCTCAGTTTCAAATGGCTGAGGAAAGTGTAAGAAAAGATACAGCAGGGGAATATGTTCGAAGGAGGAGTTTATAGAATGAAGCAACACCCTAATGATAGTTTTAGATTTTTATTTGTGATTATTGTTGTATTGTTTCATGTTTTCTTTAAATATTGAATTGGAAATACTTCTCTCGTCGGACCGAGGCATGAAAGAGAAAACTCGACTTGGTTTTCGACGGGAGGCGGCGTGAAGAATTGGCAGTCCGGTTGGAGAAAGAGAAACGAAAACCAGTGAGTTCGAGGATTAGAATTTAGAAAGAGGAGGTCGCAGTTCGCACCATATAAGGTATAAGGAAGAAGTAGTGATTGAATTGACAGTAATCAGAGGAAGGAAGAATTGGGTAATTACTTTTAGGGCGGCTGTCAAGATTGGTTAACATTCGATTTCTATTTTCTTATTCTAATTATTTGATTAGTATCCTTTGTTGCTGCTTGATTGAACTGAGTTCGACCGTTTTTTTAATCTTTATCCTCAATCCTCATTGGGTTTTGATCACATCTTGATTTGCTGAAACTGTGATACTTCATTTGGATGATTTTTTTTATTTTTTAAATTTCCTATGTCTCTGGGCAACAAGTTCCAACCTTGAAACATTTATCAAATATTTGTGTTGAACCTTTGGATGTTTAATATCTTCAATTTATGCAAGGAGTTGGTATGTCTGGGTCATGTTGTGTGTGTGTTTAATCTTCTAGCTTTATGAGTGGCATTGAGCGACTTACACTTGTTTGTTTATGATTATGATTTCGTCCAGGTTGCATCTAGTCCTGTAAGTTTCACTTGGGTATTCAGAGGCCTCATTGATCTAGTCGCCTCAAAGTTACTTGCAATGACTGATACCACGTGAGCCCACTCTTCCTGTTTCTCTGTCTTGGCAGATGGAAAAGCCTTTTGTCTTCAAAATAAATTTTGATTAAGAATTTTCTGCATAACAGGTCTAGGATATGTGTGAAGAATTTGCCTAAGTACGTAGATGACGTTCGCCTTCGTACCATGTTCTCTGAAAAGGGAGAGATTACAGATGTTAAGCTCATGCGCACCAAGTATTTTTTATACCCTACTTTCGATTTGCTTGAATGTTTCTACCTTTTGCTGTGTCATTTTGATTCTTACATGATTTAATATTGACGTTGCTTCATAGATTTTGGTTACAATATGCTATTTTCTTCTTAATTTTTTTTTTATTTTCAAGGGATGGGAAGAGCCGACAATTTGCTTTCATTGGGTTTCGCACGGAACATGAAGCTCAAGAAGCGATACGATACTTCAACAAATCTTTTCTCAATACTCACAAGATCGCTTGTGAGGTCTGTAGTACTCTTTGGCCTTGTATTTTTTTTTTAATCTTTCTTGGTATTTACATTATTGGTGATGTTTTATATTTTCTCTTTTGCTTTGGGAAATTTTTCTGCTCATAAACTTTTGCCACTAAAGAAATTCGAACTCCACATTCCACCCATGCAATACCAAAAAACATCAAATGATTGATAATTAGCACCAGGCACAAAACCATTATAACATAGTAAAAGACATGTGATTTCTTTTTTGTGGAAATTAAAGGATGTAACTTTATGCTGCTGTGTTTTAATTATTTCTTGCTATTTATTTTGAGAACATTACTACATATGCAAGGGGCTGTTTGCTCATTCATTCTCTTCAAATGCTCTCATGAAAATGTGGAAAAGTATAATTATTAGTTGTAGTTTTAGTGTTATAGTTATAATTATGGTATGGTCTTTGCAGAGTTAAGATTATTGTGGAAAACTAGAGGGTAGAACTTAGAAGCATCTCAAACACCGTAGGTTTGTTGATGGATCCGTCTTGTTTGGTTTATGGAGGGATGAGTCCTTTAGGTGCCTCCTAATGCCCTTTGATTCGTCGAGAAGGCAAACCTTAGCACCACTGTTTCAACAATTATTGCAAACAAAATGTGTAGACATTTGGTTAAGGAGAAGACTATATCACTTTAGTTATTTGGATTACATGCCCTTTGATTCTTTCGTGAAGGCATCAAACCTTAGCACCACTGTTTCCACAATTATTGCAAACAATATGTGCGGACATTTGGTTAAGGAGAAGACTACATCACTTTAGTTATTTGGATTACATGCCCTTTGATTCTTCGAGAAGGCATCAAACCTTAGCACCACTGTTTCCACAATTATTGCAAACAAAATGTGTGGACATTTGGTTAAGGAGAAAACTATATCACTTTAGTTTTTTGGATTACATGTGCTGAAAACTACCATCTGTTGGATGGAAAAGAATAGAAGGATCTTTGGAGAGAAGAATTTTTGTTTTCATGGAATTTTGGGACCTTATCAAATACCATCTAGTTGGTGTACTTTTTCATTTTGTTTTGTTTTTGTAATTGTAGCCCCTCTTCTTTTTCGGTTTTTTTTTTGACAATTGGGTTGCCTTTGAAGCTTTGTGATGACTTGGGGGGTGCCTTATCTTCCTCTTTTGTATTTGAGCTTTCAGTGATGTATATTTCAGTTTCTATTAAAAGAAAACAGAAAGAAAATGAACAAGTTGGGTTTCATATCTTTTCTTTGACTGATTTATGTTGCAATGCCAGGTCATTTTGCCAATTATGTTGATTAAGTGTTCTGTATATGAGATCTTAAGTAGGAATCATAGTCTTTGATTAGGTTGAATTGTTTTGCTTGTGTAAAGATAATTAATTAGAGTGCATAGGTAGGGAAAAAATGTTCTCTAAAACCCTCAGGCTGTGAAGATACATTGATTGACTTGATTATTAGTTTATTACTAAATTCTGCTTTTCTTTTTTCAGATTGCATTGAAAGTTGGGGATCCAAAAATTCCCCGACCTTGGAGTAGACATTCTAAGGAAAAAAAGGGCACTGAAGATGGGATGAAAGTAGAAGATGACAAAAGTTTAAATGCTTTGGGGTCTAAAGAAGAGGGAGGCGACCTTAAGTTGATTATTCAAGATGATGACCCTAAAATCCAAGAGTTTCTTCAAGTGACACAGCCTCGGATTAATTCAAAATTGTGGGCAAATGACATTTTGATGGCTCCAGAAGCTGATCAAAACAGAAAAGGAAAGGAGAAACCAAGTCAAATGAAAAACGTAAATGGAAAAAGCCTGGAGTTGGTGAATGTTGATGGAGATAAAGCTGAGGAAATGCAACCTGCGATGCATAAGAACTCTGCTCGTGATGATAAAATTTCGGACATGGAATATTTTAAAAGCAGGGTGCAGAAAAAATGGTCAGATTTAGAGAATAGTGACGATGACAATAATGACGAGGATGCTAAAAATGAGGATGAATCCATAAAGAAAAAATTGGAGATAAAGAATGTTCAGATGGTAGATTCCAAATTATCATTAAAATCAAAGGCTAAAGAAGAGGACCATTCCAATGATTGTGATGCAGATGTACTCAACATGGAGAAATCCTCATCAACTCTGGAAGATAAGAAGGATGAAATGCTGGAGAGCAGTCGACTTTTTGTTCGTAATCTGTCATATGCAGCAACGTAATAATCCTTTCTGCAATCCACAATTGTTCAACTGTTACATTTTTTGTTTTTATTTATATTTTATTTATGCAAGTTTATTGCAATTAAAGGATTTTTTTTTGTTTATTGTTATCTTTTGAACCATTATCATCAGCGAAGAAGAGTTGGAAGAGCACTTCCAAAAATATGGCACCATCTCAGAGGTTCATCTTGTAGTTGATAAAGATACAAGACGTTCTAAAGGCATTGCTTATATCCTTTACACTCTTCCAGAATCTGCAAAAAGGTATTTGTTTAGTGAATGAAAATGTTTTACTAGTTTCATTGTTCCTGTTTGTCTTAGTTTGTCCTGACATATTAGTATATCTTGTGGCTTTAATGGTCAAATTGGGGGTGTATAGTTAATCTCAACCTCCTTGAATTTTCTAAGTGCAGAAGACTGGTCTAATTTGGAGATCTTTGGGAAAAATTGAAAATTAGACCAGTCTTATGGGTGGGAGAATTACCTTGAAAATTAGACCAGTCTCAACGGTGGGAGACATACCATAGAGAAGATCTTTGGGAAAAAAATTGGTGGAAGTTGAAAGTGTTGTTCTGGAACTCGATGGTGGAGAAAGTTCAGAAAAGGCCTTCTCTCTAAGGGTGGGAGACTTACCTTGGTTCAGTCTGTTTTGAGTGGGATTCCTATTTATTTCCTTTATCTGTTTAGAATTCCGGTCTCTGTGTGTAAAACATAGAAAGCCATATGAGGACTTTTTTATGGGATCTCATCTGGTTAGGTGGGAGAAGTCGGTGGAAGAGGGAGGTTTAGGCATTGGTAACTTGAGATTACGTAACGAAGCCTTGTTGGCAAATTGGTTGTGGCGATTCTCCAAGGAGTCTGACACCCTGTGGTGTAGGGTCATTGTGAGTAGGTATGGAGTGCATCCTTTTGAGTGGTGTCTTAGTGCTGGGTTGAAAGACTAGTAAATCTCTGCTATTGCTTTGGGCTGTCCTGTTTTTTCTCAATTTGTTAAATGCTCGATTGGGGATGGAGCTAACACCTATTTTTGAGATGATTGGTGGGTGGGAGGTCTCTTGTCGTTCATTCTTTTTTATCCTTTGTTCTCCTTCTCCCCTCCGAGGGGCCTCATTTTTTTCCTCTCTCTAGAAGGTTAAAATTTCTAAGAAAGTAAAGTTTTTCTCCGGGCAAGTTTTACATGGGAAAGTGAATACTCTAGACCGTATCCAACGACATTCTTCCTTTGTGTTGCATCCGCCGTGGTGTGACCTTTAAACATGAGGAGGATCGGGATCATATTTTGGGGAGCTGCCAGTTTTCTCACTCCTTTTGGAGTCGGTGCTTGAGCTCATTTGGGGTGGGCCTTTGTGCCAAATAGGGAGAGTCACTCTTTGGTCGAGGAGATCGTGTTTAATTTTCCTTTTCGGAACAAGGGGAAAGTCTTGTGGCATGCTTGTTGTTTTGTTATTTTATGGGGGAGTGTGGCTCGAGAAGAATAGTAGGATTTTTAGAGTTGTGGAGCGTTCTTTGGAGGAGGTGTGGGAGTTGGTGAGATTTAACGTGTCTTTATGGGCGTTTGTTAATCTGATTTTTTGTAATTGCCAGCTTGATTTTATTCTTTTGGACGGGAGTCATTTCCTATAGTTGTGGTTGTGGACTCCTTTTGTGGGCTTGTTTTTTGTATGCCTGTGCACATTCTTTCATCCTTCTCAATGAAAGCCTCGTTTATTATAAAAAAAATATCTCATAGTGATTTTCCTCTTCTTTCTTGCTTTCTTTTGATATTCAGATTTTAACTTCAAATAAAAAAAACATGAGCATGCTTGGTTATGTGCACGTCAATTCTTATACGTTTTTGAAACAATTCGGCCTATTAAGAAAAAAATTCAATTATATTTTAACTGAAGGGCACTTGAAGAATTGGACAATTCAATTTTCCAAGGGCGACTATTGCATGTCATGCCTGCTCAGCTAAGGAAAACATCCGAGAAACCAGAGTAAGTTCCATTAGTGTGTATGATCTCTGTGCCTAATTTGCACAATCTTGAATGCTATTGCTATTTTCATTCCAAATATATTTAATGGAGAATGTCACTCACTGGACAGGGAAAATATATTAGTGGGCCAAATGTCAAAATCCTTCAAGCAAAAGAGAGAGGAAGAGAAAAAAGCATCTGAAGCTAGTGGCAATACGAGAGCATGGAATAGTTTATTCATGCGCCCTGATACAGTATGATATCACCTAGTCTGTTACTTATTTCCACTTGCTTGGATCATTATTTATTACAAGAAAAAGTACAAGATGCATAAGATGACTAGTGGTTTGCTGTCCATACAAAAACCATTGCATGAGTGAAATAAGAGTAGGAGACAAGATTTAGGATGTGTTTGGCATACCTTCTAGTTTAAGATTAAAAAAACAGTAAAACACTTTTGATCCTCTAAAATCATTCAAAAAGCTATACTAAACACACTTTAAATTAGTAATTTCCAAAGGTACTTATAATAAAAAAAAATTGATTTTTATTTAAAAAGCATTTTTTTTTCCGAAGCTATTCCAAAAACACTATTAGTATGATAACATGGTATGAAATATATGATTGAACATATGTTTCAATTTTTTTTAATGTTTCAAAAAAAATATATGATTGAACATAATATGACATTTTGAGAGAATAATTGCCTTGGTGCAGGCACTTGCCATGAGTGATCTTTGGGTCTAGATGACTTGCTCATCCCTGCCTCTTGTCCAAAATCTCATAAAAACATTATCTTGTACATTCTTCTATTTAGAATGTTTCCTACCACCTTCGTATTTATAAAAAATAAATTTGAGCTGTGTGCACGTTGTCAGGCGCCTTGATGTCTTGTTTTGTCTATAGGTTGTTGAAAATATTGCTAGAAGATATGGTGTTAGTAAGGGTGAATTACTGGACCGGGAAGCTGACGACCTTGCTGTACGAGTTGCTTTGGGTGAAACTCAAGTAGTTGCAGAGACAAAGAAGGCTCTCACAAATGCTGGAGTCAATGTTGCATCTTTAGAGGAATTTGCTTCTGGTAAAGCTGATGGGCACAAAAGGAGCAATCATATTCTTCTTGTGAAAAATTTGCCTTATGGTTCTTCTGAAGGAGAACTTGCAAATATGTTCGGAAAATTTGGGAGTTTAGATAAAATCATTCTTCCACCAACAAAGATATTGGCTTTGGTAATTGTTGCTATATATATATATATTTATAAGTTAATATATCTTAAGACTTAATGATTTATCTTACAATAAAAGATTTCATCTACGCCCACCAATTATGATTTATGCATGGTTGTCTTTTATCACCTGGACTGATTAAATCACCTTTCAGTATTGGCGGCACAGATAAAATCCTTCAACTGTTAATGATAAAGTATCATGTTACATAATTTCATCGCTTTCTTCTAACCTTTGAACTGCTTTACTCTGACATTCAGGTTATTTTCCTTGAACCATCTGTAGCCCGCACTGCCTTTAAAGGTTTAGCATACAAGCGTTACAAGTGAGCTCATTCTCTTTTCTTATATGTTTGGGAACATCTGTGGTATTTTATGGCATATGCTCAATGGAGTTAACATTTTGCCATGCGCGGCAATAGGTTAAAGAATATTATGCTGTCTTCACTTTTTAGATAAAAACTGATTGATTTTTGTGTTCTTGTGTTATATAAAGCTTAGAACAACTTAATATTACAAATAACAATGGTATGTAACAAATTTCTTAGATTCTAATTGTGTGGGAATTTTACTTTCCTTAGGAATCTAACAATGGGGAAATCAGAGATTAATTTGACTTTTTAAGGTTTTCCTTCAATGATTTTTTTGTTTGTGTGTGTGGGCTAAGAGGAAAGTAATTGCTGTATAATTGACAATGAGTTTATGTATCTTCCAGAAAAGATATTTCTGGATTTGTCTTGGTGTTAGCCCTTAAAAGTTCTTGTTGTGTAACATGGATGGGAAGGTATTGAGTATTTACTCATTTGCTGTCCCTTTGTTAGCATTAATGACTTTATGTTCGTATGGATTATGGATAGTGGGGTGTTTTAATTTTATTTTTGCCTTTTATCAACATTTTCATCGCTTTTTTTTTACAGAATTTTGTTGTATATAATTTTATTTATTTATTTGTTTGAGTGTCTCTTGTTTCACTAAGACGATTAAGAGCTTTGTTGCATTAAACTTGGAAAGTGCCTTGTGCTTTGAATACTTCGTTAGAAATTGAGCATATTACATTGAAATGTTATCTTTCTGTTGATTTGAGTTGGTGTTTGCTAAATAAAATCTTGATGCAGGAATGCAGGTGTTCTTTGCCGTCACTTTGAGAATAATGTGTTTTATTGTTTTGTTTTCAAATTATTTTGAAATTTGATATTATAGTTTTACCTCTCTTATTGATGAAATGAGCATTCCACCCTTTCTATTAGTGATTACTATTTTTTATACAACCTTCCAACAGAAACAAAGTTGAAAAAATTCCCCGAGTAAGAACCTTTTTTTTTTTTTCAAACCTGAGCATAGCTCATTTGGGTAAGACATTATATCCTCGACCAAAAGGTTAGAGGTTCGAATCCCCATCCCATATGTTGTTGAACTCAAAAAGAATAGTTGGTTTTTTTCCCCCTAAAAGTAATGGTTCTTTCATTTTGGCATTATACTAGGGATGCTCCGTTGTATTTGGAATGGGCTCCTGACAATATTCTTAGTCAAAATCCAATCCCCGGCAATGTGAAGGATGAGAAAGTTGGTGAAGGTGATGCTAGGAGGGTGATATTAGAGCAGGCAGTGGAAGGAATATCAGATCCTGAGTTTGACCCCGATAGGGTTGAGGTTTGTTTTTGTGAACCTTTCTCTTGTTCCCCCCCCCCCCCCCCCTCTCGTCATCTTGTCACTTATATGGTTGATGATGCCTCCCAGGCAATAATAGTCCACTTTATTGTTGATCTAGTTAGTTTAAATGCCAGAGAGTATGCTCCCTCATTACATATGTCCATTTACCAATGATGCTGGCAGAATACGTAAACAATTAGGTCACTTGCATCTCTCTCTCTCTCACATGCGCACACATGCTGTCCGTTAATGGCTATTCCGGCCGGCTGCAATTTTGGGGTGCACTTGCACAAGCACAAGTACATTTTAGCAAGAAACCAACCTATTATTTTTTTTGATAAGGTACCAAACTTTCATTGAGAAAAAAAATGAAAGAATACAAGGGCATCTAAAAAACATAAGCCCAAAAGAAGGCCCCTTAAAGCCAAGGGGTCCAATCAATTAATAAAAGACCTATGGGATAATTACAAAATAACCGCGTCACCGATGCCCACAAAGAAACTTGAAACCTAATGAGAGACCAAATAACACTAGGCTCCTTCTCCGACCCTCTAAAGGTTCTATTGTTTCTTTCCCCCATAGCCCCCATAAAATGCCATAAACTTCTCTTTCTCCCTAAAAGGCAGATGGAGAAGGAACTCCTCGATCATCTCTCTAATGCATATGTGCCTAGCAAGCTGAATGCCAAACACCTCAAAAAAGAGGTTCGAGCAAACTCGCAGCTCCACAATAAATGATCTAGGTCTTCCTCTGCCCTCCGACAAAGAAGACAACAAAAAGAACCAACCAAAGTACTTCTCTTTTTCAAGAGCCGATCAAGAGTATTAACTCTACCGTGAATGACCGACCAACCACACAAAAAACTGAATCTTTTTTGGTATTTTCACCTTCCAAAGAGACGAAAAGACTGACTCGCTAACCGGGGAGGGATTAAGTAAGCTCTGAAAGAATAAGCTACATGAGAACCCTTCAACGGGATTTGGAGACCAAATTTGAACATCCTTTTTTCCCGGACAAAGAACACGCTCCCCAATAAGAGAAAGGAGAGCCAAAATATCGGTTAGAAACCAACCTATTATTACTATAAAATCCAAATTGGAATGGTTTTAGAGCTCTCTTTTGCTCATTTGGATAGAAGCAAACGTCAGAATCATATTGATAAGTCAAAATCTTGGTTTGATTTTTCTGGATCTTGTATCATTTACATTCCAAATCGGAGTACTTTACACAGTTCTCATTAACTTAGATTCAAGGCCTTTTGTTTGACACTCTTAGGCAAATGGCTGTGTTGTTCCCTTCCCTTGGTCATAAGGTGGTTTGGTTTCTCCTAATACATATTCCTGTCCCCAAAAAAAAGAAAGAAAAGAAAAGAAAAGACAGAGAAAACTTAAACATATATATCAAGATACTTGATAGGTTGTAAAAAAAGCTACTCGTGATAGGTTAACAGATATATAGAGATTACTCAGCTTATGCTTTTATGAGTCTTTGTAATATTTATCCAGTGGAACAGTATATACCTAAACATCAACTTGTTTTGCATCTTGCATGTAACAGTCGTACATTTTCTTTAACTTTTTGAACATGGGATTGGGAGCTTAGTTATCTTGTCTATTCTGTCTATTTACTTGCTTTTACTTCTGTTCTATTTTCTTCAGTCGCGATCTCTTTTTGTCAAGAACCTCAATTTTAAAACGACTGATGGAAGTTTGAGGGAGCATTTTAGTGATCACATGAAAGAGGGAAGAATATTGAGCGCCAAGGTAAATATCTTGATCTCAAGTTCATTTTGTTAATCTCAAGAAGTTCAATGTTTTTTAGCTTTATTTCTTGACTGCCAGGTAAAAAAGCATCTAAAAAAAGGACAGCATGTCTCAATGGGTTTTGGATTTGTGGAATTTGATTCGGTGGAGACTGCTACAAGTGTTTGCAGTAATTTGCAGGTGATTGTGCTTTCAAGGCAATTTTTTACATTGCATATCAGTTTAGGAATAAATTAGATTTCTTAATTCCTTTCTTTGTATCAGGGATCTGTTTTGGATGGCCATGCCCTCAACTTGCAAATGTGTCATGTCAAGAATAATGATCAAGGGCAAAGGAAAGTAGATAAGGAAACGAGTTCGACAAAACTACTTGTAAGAAATGTGGCCTTTGAGGCTACTGGGAAAGATCTAAGACAGCTGTTCAGTCCGTACGGACAGGTGATTGCTTCTCTTTGTTAATAATTCAGCTTTTTAACTCGTTGAAAGTAATAAAGCTAAAAAACATTTGCAGGTGACTGTTATCAAATTTTTTAACATATAGAGATGGGAGCGTGCCACCGCTGCCTCTATATTATTTTCATATGGGGATTTGTATCATTCAACTTGAAATCTAATATTTTCACTAACATGGTTTACTTCATTGCACTTGGTGATGATTTCATAAATATCTTCAGGATTTCTTTGTTTAGGAAAACAAATTCTGTACCTCTAGTTGGTTCTGTTCACCAAGATTTTGGATTTTCTAGAAACAATCAAATTATATTGGGTCTTGTTTCCTTTCCAGCCATTCTTTTGACAATTTTTAAATATTGGATCTTCCAATATTTAAATCGTATCTCTGTCACTTGTTGTGACTTATCAGTCAATAATTTGAAGAGTTCTTCTTAACATGGTTTTACCTTTGGAGCACACTTGAGACTTCAATAATTTTCAGCTATTTTCTCAACAGCAAGCCACTACAACTAGGATGAGAGTCATTTTCCCATTCACATCTTCGGATCTTTGATTCCTTGATCTTTTGTTCTTTTAAACGTTTGATTACCCCACTTTGAAAGTTGTCGAATGCTCCGACGGCTCTTCTTTCATCATACTATATGGTTCTCATTTTGCTCTCGTGCCTTTTCTCAGATTAAGAGCTTAAGACTGCCAATGAAGTTTGGAAAGCATAGAGGATTTGCATTTGTGGAGTTTGTTACAAAACAGGAGGCACAAAATGCATTTCAAGCACTTTCAAACACCCATTTGTATGGTCGACATCTTGTAAGTCTCGAACTCACCTTGTAAATCAACTGCCTTACTTTTTACTTCACGCGGTGCTTAAGTTACAGCAGAGCGTAAAATTCAAATCAACGACGCGTCGCTTATGATTTTTTAATGCAACTATCAGGTTATAGAGAGAGCAAAGGAAGGTGAGAGCTTGGAAGAACTGAGGGCCCGAACGGCTGCGCAGTTCAGCAACGGTGAAGATAAGTCGCAAAACCCAATCTTGTCCAAGAAGAGGAAGCAGATGGGTGACAGTGATGAAGACAGTATGAAGTTTCAAAGGACTGAGTAATCATATTTAAGGTGCATGATAGTTTAGAAGATTATATGATCAATTTTGTTTTGTATTTGCTTATTAGTTTGTACCATAGCATGTTTATCAGTCCCCTTTTGTTCTATGGGAGCTGCTTCCCACATTTTTGTACTGTTTATTGACACACAAGAATTAGTGTAGCATTTTACATAGTTGGTATTTATCTCTTTTGGATGTTTGAAATGTACACATATAGTATAGTTCATTTTTCTATAAATAATTTAACAGTTGGTCAGTACATAATCTATGCTTATTCATTCATGTAACATTTTTTGTTTTTGCAACTTTGATGTCAAAGCAATATTTGAATTAATCAATTTATACCTATTGCAATAAATGTTTAATTTAATAAAAAATTGGAATCATATAATTTTTTAATATAATTGTATTTCCTAAAAGATTATCTCTAATTTATGAGTTTTTTTTTTTTTTTTTTTTTTTTTTTGAGTTCTACATGTGAGTCAAGATTCACACCTCTAACCTAAGTTAAGAAAATTCAATTTTCGTGGTTAAAAATATGATATTAAAAGATAAGCAACATTAATTATTGTTTTTATCTTATTAAAATATTATTTTAGTCTCTATATTTTTTATTTTGATCTCTATACTTTGAAAGTGTCCAAAATTAGTCAATATACTTCTAATAAATCCAACTATTCTAATTGTCAGTCCAAAATGTTAGTTCACAATTTCGATGAGTAAATTACAATTGGAGCAAACACAAAAATTTGAATACCAAAATAACATTTTTACTCTAATTTTACATTTATATATTAGTGCTTCAATTCGACTTATCTTAGGAGTTCTGAAGTTTGTGTTTGTGGTGCAAAATTGTTTAGTCTAGAGTTAGTATGGAGTTGGTGCAGAGTGGTTTAATATGGAGTTTTGAAGTCTGTTTTGTGGTTGAGGTATAGAGTAGAGTTGTTAAACCTGGACTTCTGTCTGAGTTTATTTTATCTGTTTTTTTTCTACAAATTTTCAATTTTTTTTTATTAAGGACTTCTTAGAATTAACTTTTTTATTTTTATTTTATCTTTTATTTACAATTTTCTTTGAAGAAAACAAAAATAATTTTGACTACAATACCTCACATTATTTTTTGTTAGGACTCATTTTTGTCATTTTATTTTAATTTCATGAATTCTAAGATTGAATTTTTTTGTTTTGTTTTTCTTAATGTATGTATATTTTACAAACTTTTTTAAAGAAAAAAAAAACAACACATAAGTATAGTCTTGTCCTGTCTCATCATGTGTCAAACACATCCTTCTTTGCTCCCACTCACTTAACCTCGTCATTCCATCTATATCCACTGTGCACTCGGAACCCATCATCTCAACCATGACAACTTATTTTAGCGGGAAATTGTAATAGATGTCAATTTAGACTAAAATAATTAAAGATATAGCAACTTTTTAAAAGTTTTGCAAATATGACAAATTTCTAAAATAATTTTTTTTTATTCTCGTATTACCCTTAATAAATAAATAAGAAGAATTAAAAAAAAGGTTATCGTTCAGTTCGGCGTTCGCTATGCATTGAAGTGTCCGGTTAGAGTTTAAGGTTTAGGGTTTGAGATTTTTTCGGCGTTCATTATGCATCGAAGTGTCCTGATAGGGTTTGATATTTAGGGTTTGAGGATTTTAATCACTGATTTTGGGATGTTTGAGATTTTTGGTCTTTTACATGGATGAGACTGTTTTGTTTGCTATGCTATAATTGCAAAGAGTTTGGGCTTGATTGTTATTCATGCCATCAGCCCTAATATATATATATAACATGAATAAAATTGATGTTATATTTACATAAACAATGTACAGTATTTGGTGATATCAAATTAAAGGTTGTTGACTTATTACACTATTAATGTTGATAAATATATTTTAAGAAAAAACCAGAAAAAAAATGTAGATAAACGATTTTGAGGTCAGTTTTAAATAACTGTAAACCAGAATGTTGAATAGTGTAATTTTAACAGTTTTTGTTTTATTTTATTTTATTTTATTTTATTAGATTGAAGTTCAAAGTCGAAGTAGGTGTAATAGTGATTCTCGTATCTCCACTAAAACCACTTTTAGAAGCAAATCAATATTTCACAAAATGGAAATGTTAATTTGACTTGTGCAAGAAGCACTTATTGTGGTAAACACCACCTTCTATGGAGCCTAGCACTTGTGGAACAACTGCAAAAACAAAATGTAATATAATCCATATATAGTGGAAGAGACTGATCACAACAATTTTAAATTTCTCCCACCTTCTAATACATGATTGTGATAACTTAGGACCCGTTTGTTTGGTGATTTAAAAATAATGATTCAATCAAAACAATGTTGTATTTCATGTTTTCAGATATGTGTTTGGTACGTAACATGTTTTTTTCGAAATGTGTGATAAATTTTTTATAAACTATAAAACTAGTTGCAGTTACTAACTAAATATTAGGTTAAATATATAAACTTGTATTGGGTCTTGCCTTAACTCATCATGTATTAAGTCATTAGAAGAATGTCATATATAATTATTTTAATGACTTCTGCTCCTAATATGTAATTTGTAATCTCTCATAATTCGTAATACAATTGTCTTTCCCTTCTGTCCACGAACATAGCTAACACAACGTCAGTGAACTACGTAAACTCCGTGTTGATATTTTGTTCTTATTCTTTGCTTGTACTTCTGCCGCGCGCTCCTTATCTGCAATATGTAATATGTAATCTCTTCTAATTCGTTATACAATTGTCTCTCCTTTTTGTCCGTGGACGTAGCTAACATAACATTAGTAAACCACGCAAACTTTATGTTAATATTTCGTTCTTATTCTTTGTTTGTACTTCTGCCGCTTCCTAATCTGTAATCTGTAATCTCTCATAATTCGTAATACAACTGTCTCTCCTTTTTGTCCGCGGACGTAGTTAACACAATGTTAGTAAACCACGTAAACTCTGTGTTGATATTTCGTTCTTATTTTTTGTTTGTACTTATGTCGCCCATAATCTGTAATTTGTAATCTCTCATAATTCGTAATACAATTGTCTCTCCCTTTTGTCCGCGGGCGTAGCTAACACAACGTTAATGAACCACATAAACTTTAGTGTTGATATTTCATTTTTGTTCTTTGCTTGTCGATTCTGTCATAACATAAACTATTATTAATTAATTTATGAACATATTTTATGTTATAAATTTTGTATAATTATTATTTTACAATATCATATAATTTATAATATATTATATTATTCATATTTAACAAAAATGAATTGAGTTTATAACATAAAATACTATATTTATTCAAGTTTTTATTCTTTTAAATATAATTCTATATTTTAAAATTTAAAATTTAAAATTCAAAATTTAGATACACTCAAAAAAAAAATGTTTTTTTCTTCTTCATAATTTCACTCTTTGAATTACAGAATTCGAAAACAATTTTTAAAAACATAATCTAAATTGCATACCAACATATATTCGTTGGAGTGAGCAAATCTGAAAATATAAAATAGGATTGAGATTCCTACCAAGCATGTCATTATTTCGATACAGAATTCAGATGGTAAGCATCTAGGAGTGGGATGTGCTTTCATGAAAGTTCATAAACAACAAGTTAACTATTGAGATCCATTATATTGATGTCAATAAGCTTGACCCACCATTATCAATTAGAATATATATATATATATATATATAACAATTACTAGCTAAAAGATTGTTTAATAAACACATACATGATCTCAATATACTTAGTAATCATGAAAGGCCTTAAACTATTAAAGTTCTTTTAAAGGAAATAAGTTCAATCCTTGGTAGCCATCTATCTAAGAATTAATTTCTTATCAATTTTTTTAACAGTCAAATGTTAAGTTCAATCCTTAGTAGCCATCTATCTAAGAATTAATTTCTTACCAATTTTTTTAACAACCAAATGTTATAGGTCAAATAGTGTTATTAAAATCAATATTACTTTGAGTAGATTCTAGTTCATTACATAAACACATGAGAAATAGTGAGGACAAACATCATTAGCACACTTGAATGGTTGAAGGAGAAAAGACACAGTGTAGTTGACATTGGGGTGTCGGCCAAAGGAAGTTGTAGTGTTGATTCTCTTCTATAACAATCCTTTTCAAATATCAATTTATTTTCCTTATATTCGGACGACAATGACTGATAACCTAGTTTTTTTCCTTACTCCTTAGGTTCTTTCCTATGAATAAGGTTGGTTAATTAATAGGCATAATAGGATACTCTTTCAAAAAGAAAGAAAAAAAGAGGTAATTTTATATCTCATAAACAATTCATAACCACAACCTTTTTATATTTCCACCTGAAAATCTACCCTTTTTTTTTAGTCCTAATTGTTAATGTAAAACAAGTAACACAGTTGGGCATAATAGAAAAAAGTTGGCTCATTTCCAAGTCTAAAGTATAGTGTCGAAATTTGTAGATTAACCTAAATTTATATTGTAAATTATATTTTTTTTTTGTTTGGATGGACGCATTCACATGTTGTTAATTCTCTTGAAGTTTTTTTTCTCTCTTTTTTTAACAACGGTAAGGTGGGGAAGTGAACCCGTGACTGTGACTTTTTGATCACTAATCTATATAATATGCAGGTTGAGCTATGCTTATGGCAAAAAAAATTTGCTTTTGAGAGATACAAACTTGAAATCTCATATTACAATCAAGAATTTCTGTCCAGTAAAATATCACCTTATTTCACTATCAATTTAATAGCACTTAAATCATCTATTGGAGAGAGATTATTTTAGTTTTAAGTACAAAATAATATTAGCCTAAAAAAAAAGAAAAAAAAAGTACAAATTAATAATAATAATAATAAAATCTTATTATTTAGTTATTAATGACATGTTTAAGGTTTCACTTTATAACATGATGATTTTAGAGCATTATAATTTAAATAAAAGATAAAAAGAAAAATGCTATTATATATATTTCATAGCTTTTTCTGCAAACTTGTAATAACCCAGGCTATAAAAAGTTTAGAATTTTGATAGCTATTTATAAAACCTATAAAAAGTCTAAATTACTATAGCAAGTCTAAATTACTATAGAATTTTATAAATGCTATAAAAAGTCTAATTTACTATAGCATTTTATAAATGCTATAAAAAGTCAGAATTGTTATAGCATTTTATAAACTTATAAAAAATCTCATATATTTTATAGCGGAAAATTGTACCAAATGTCAATTTAGAATAAAATAATTAAAAATATAGCACTTTTTTTAAAGATTTGCAAATATGATAATTTTTATTAGTAGTCTATCACCTATGTTTTCTATAGAATTTTGTGGCTATCACTGTTTGATAGTCACTCATTTTTTTTGCTATATTTTCAAAATATTTTATATTTTGCTATATTTACCCGCCTGATTGCTATTTATACAACCAATACTTTTATAGCATGGACTATCACAATTTTTCTTATCCAAAACATTTTTCTATCCATATCCTCATCTAATCCGCTTAAATCAACTTGTACAAAAACCCCAAATATATGAAATGTTAATAAAACATCAGAAAAACTCCAAATATATGAAATGTTAATAAAACATCGAGAAATTTCGGTTAATCAGCAGTTGTCACGTCATTATCCATAAAGTGATAACAAACTTACATTTGGGACGAATTTCAAATTGACATGTCCCAAATTAAATTTGAGGACAAAATTGGCGATTCTCGAGAAAACGACACGAGTTTTCATCATGACCGTTTGATCAGATAAGCTTAACCGATCAACTTGGGTCATATTGCAATTGAGCTCAAAATCAAATTGGCCCAAAAAGCTATTTAAATGGTAATTTGACCCAAAGCCCAAATCCATATGACTGGGCCCAAACCCATTATGTTCCCATGAGAAACTCTATAAATAGAGAGCCCACCCTTAAGGGTTCAGAAAATTTCTACTAGGGATCAAAGAGAATTCATAAGCAACGAAAACTCTGAAGCATTGGAAGACTGAACACTCTTGAAGATCAAAGGTCTTTGAAGACTAAAATCTCTTCAAGACTTCGACCAGTTCTTCAAGAAGTTCTACCTGTCAAGTGTCGATCATCTAAGAAGATCAACAAGCCCAAGACCGACCCAAACACATCAATACGCTTGGGAACAAGCGCTCCAGCCCTCGAGATAAATTTACATTTGAGAGAGAGAATCAGAGGATAAATACTAGAGAATGTAATCCACGCACTTACATACAAATCAATACAAATCAAGTTTATATTACACGTATCAAATTTCTCTCGTCGAAATCTCGTGTGAACAATATCAACACAAGTTATTTAATAATTCATAAAAATTATGCAAATCACGTATTAAACTTATAAAAGATGATCTAGGTCATCAATACTAATATTAATATTTATATTTATATTTAAATTACCAACATCACAAAAATGTTCCACAGCATTTGAAAAATGTAAAAAAAAAAAAGTCTCCCAAAGAGTCAAATGATATATATATATATATATATATATTCTAAAACTTACAAGTCATTAAGAATAATGTGTTTGGAATAAATTAAAAAAAAAGTGTTTGAAATAACTTCAGAAAAAAATATTTTTTTTATAAATAAAATCGATTTTTTTATAAGTACATTTGAAAAAATTAATAATTTTAAAGGTGTTTAGTATATATATATATATATTTAGTGATTTTAGATTACCAAAAGCATGTTTTTAAAAAACCTTAATAAATAAAAAGTGCTTCACAAAATTTGGATTAATTAAAAAACTCTTTTTGAACAAAACATGAGACAATTATCCAAAAATGACTTTTGAGAAAATGTAAGATATATGATTATTTTTTTTCTTTTCAAAAGTGCTTAAACTAAACGGTATATTTTTAATAGACTCGAAGTTTTAGTCATGTACTCCCAAGTTCATTTGTTTTTCTAAAGAGAAGATGAAGAAGGTTGAATTAATGATGTCTGTTCATAAGATTTTAATTTTGTAAATACTCAATGTGTTTATTTGCGTCTTAAACAAACTTCAAAATCTAAACCAATTTTTTTTTTTTTTTTTGAAAAATGAACTTGTTTTGTTATTAAAATCCGGCTAAGATAGTGGTTACAAAATAGTAGAAACATTAAGTAGAAATAATTTTTACAAACATAAAACAAAAAATGAAATGGTTATCAAATCCCCTTTTATTTGTTGATGATATTGATTTGAAACCTGGATAAGGAATGATATTTGTTGATATTGCAGAATTTTGGACTTCCACCTTTTCGCCGCGCAATGGTGTCTGCTGGGCGCGCCATGGACCGATACACGAAGGGGAAAGTAAATTTGCACCAGTGGGCTTGGCCCACGGGCCTCCGATGCTTAAGTCAGAGAGATCCGAGCATAAGTAGGAGTAGAGAGAGAGAGTTTAAGGTAGAGAGTTACCGTCTTTTTCGTCCTCCTTTCCTTTTGAACATGAGTGGCCCGGTCCCTTGGCCTTCAGACGAATCCTTGGACCGGGGCGAGGGGGGTGCAAACCAATCGGGGTTGGGTCCACGTGCTTTGTCATGATGGCGACAACCGTCGTTTCTCGATTCTCGAGAGGGTTGGGGGTGCCTGTTGTGCCGCCTCTTCGTCAGTGGCAGGTTGTCTTGTCGGTCACATCTCGTACTAATCGAGGAGTGACGTGACGACAACCTGCTTTCGTCAGCTTTGGTGAGCTTCATTCACCGAAGCTCTGGGTCGGCCCCTGGGGGACGATCCGTCCGGGGCTTGGTGCAGTGGCCCCCACTCCTTCAGGAGCGAGCATGGCGTCAGCGGGTGACGCGAGGCTGAAGTAGCCCGGAACAATATCGACCGTGGGGTTAGTTGCTGGTGTGGCTCTGAAATTGAATGCTCATTGTTCATTTTAATTTGGTTGGTCAGAAATGGCGGTGAATGCGACGGCTGGTGGCTGTCCGGCGGCAATGAAAGCGACGTCGAACGGGGTGTTTCAGGACGACAATCAGCTTGATTTCGCCATCCCTTTGGCGATTCTTCAGATATGTTTAATTATAGTTTTAAACTTTTTCAATTTTTGCTAAGTTCATGACCCATTTAGATAGATCCTAAATTATGCTCTAAGATTTGTGTCGACAACAAGAAAATTAATAATTTAATACTTGTGTACGGTTAAGGTATTAATTATTAATTAGTAATGTTTTGCTAAACTGTTTTTTGCAAAATATATTATTATCATATAACTTTATAAATAATAATAAAATTAACAAAAGACATTGGAATAATTAATTTTAAACTATGGATAAAACATAATAAAACAATAAGAAAGTTGGAGAGTTTTTGTACCCTTCTATTTGGAAAAAACGCTAGTTCACACGTATGGAGGTTTATAATTGTATTAATTAAACTCTCAAATTTTTATAAGTGAATCAATTTAGACCCTTCTTTTAAAAATCGTCCGTGATCTATTCTCACACGGGTAGACTTCTTCCAATGTCAGATTAACAAAATGATCAATTTCTCATTCGACTTCTTCCTCTATTTTTCTCTATTACAAAGAATTACGTGTTTTTTTTTTTTAAGATTTTTGGAGTAGAATGATATTGTTTTGGGTAAGTTTGAGTTGGTTTTAAATGAAATCAAATGAAAATAGTTCTAGAGATATTTATTCTATGAAAATGATAAAATGTTTGTGCAATTTAGATGACATCGAGTAAAATGTCAACATGAGCAATAACTCAACCGACATAAATATGAATTAATAAATCAAAAGATTAGAGGTTCTATTTCCTACCCCGCATTAATTAAACGATAAAAAAAAAAGATGACATAATAGGTTGTGTCATTGACTAAGAGGTCATGAGTTTAATCCCCACATTAATTAAATACCTTTGCCAAAAAAAAAAAAAAAAGATGACGACTAATTTGAGTCGATTTTTTTTTTTAAATTTTAATTGACATAATTCCGAAGTTGACGGGTGTAAATTGGTTTTTGAGATAAATACAAAAAAATGTTTTTAACAATTTTTTTATTGAACTCATGACTTCTTAGTTAATGACACAACCTTATGTCAATTGAGTTATGCTCGGTTTGACATTACAACAATTTTTTAAATCATATTTTCATAAATATTTAATATTTTTTTTTTTATTTCTATACAAATATGTAATATAATTTTTTTTATATAATTATAAAAAAAAATAATTTTTTAAATCATATTTTCATAAATGTATAATATAACCTTTTTATTATTATTATAATTTCTATACAGATGTTTAATATAACTTTTTTATTTATTATTTCTATATTTTTTTAAATTTTTTTGAGTTATTTAATATATTTATAGTTAAATTATCTTACCAAAATTACCCTTCATTTAAAATAAAAAATAACATTTATTATTTTGTTTTTCATTTTTCATTTCTAAAAACAAATTTGTAGTTATGGTAAATTACCCTGACATTTTTATTTATTTATTTACAACATTTAATATTTTTATCCTTTTATTTTCAAAATGGTTTTTGCTTCCCTCCATCCATTTTTCTTATTTCTTCTCTTCACCACCCTATTTTCGCCGTACCATATCGTTGCCGTACATCTTTGATTTTTGTCGTGAAATTCATTTTTCAGTGTACCATCATCGACCATCGTCACCGGTCTGTTTTCGCCCCCGAACATCTCCAACATCTCCAAGTCGTCGACTATATATATATATATATATATATATACACTTTATTACGTTCTGACAACCTGTAATATTTTACATCATATATACCACAAATATATGATATAATATACCATATATATTATATGTGATATTGAAATGTCACACCCCACTCCAGATTATCCTACCATAAACCTAAGACGAGATGTGACGACAAAATAAACTTCAAGCGTGCAATATAAAATCTATTATCAAACTCTCTTGGCTCATAACTCAACTTAAACTATATAAACATAATTCATATTGCAAGAACATGTCTACTTAATAAACTTTAAAACACATATACAACCATAAAATATATACAAACACATATGAAAGTTTACACTCATTACGAGTCTTTTCTATCTACCCTAAATGTAGATATACAAAAGATGATGTGTGACGCTTCTAGTCGAGACTGGTGGCAGATGCTGATTCTAGACTGGATTGAAATTCAAGAGCAACCTGGTGGGAAAATAAGGATAAAGAATGAACTGAAAAATTCATTGAGTGGTAAGTTATTAAGAAAATAGTTTTCAAGAATATATTTTTCATGCTAAACAAAAAATCCAAAGTTTTATAAAACCAAGGTAAAACATGAATACAAATTAAATAATAACTCAAAAAATTAAAACAAGAAATATGTAATAATAACTTGTAAAACATAAACATAAGCTTATAAAACACATCACCAAACTTGTACCCGAATCCAACCATATTGTATACGGAGAAAATTTAACATATAACGCAAAGAAACCATGTCATACTATACACCAAGTAATCTCAAGATATATAGCAGAGAGAAAACATGGTCATACGCGTGCAAAGCAATCCCAAAAGACAAAACACCCTGACACACGCTCCAAAACCTATATGTGTGCCCGATTGGATCCTAAAGACCTCATGTACATCCCACGAAAACACATTCACGTGAATGTATCGAAAAAAACCACCTACAACTTTAATGGTTCGAAAATAATTAATGTAATTATTTTCAAACCATACCAAAAACATAATTTTTCTAAACATTTCATAAATTCTTCACACTTTTACACCAACATAAAACATTTCAAAATAAATATAGTCATAAAATCAAATAATACCTAATATAGATTTCTTGAAACTTCATAATACTAGCTAAAATATGAGAACATTTTGAAAATAATCCACTCACATAACTATTGACGTGAGAAAATTGGATTGTAAGTCGTCCCGTTCTCGACTTGTCCTGAAACATTAATTTAATCCGCATAGAAGTAATTACATATTTGATGATGAACTTAAATAAAAAGCAACCACTTTAAACAAACTGTCATTTTCTCTCATGTACTATTGTAACACAAATGTCATCAAGCTCCAACAAGATAGGTAAAATAGTCCTCCTCAGCCCTATTTCCAAACCTCTCCATGTTTTTAAAACAAATTCCAACCCTTTTCTTTTATTGCATTTATTCCTTTCCTCTTTTCTCTTTCTTTTTTTAAGGAAAAGGTCAAAAGTCACATGTGCCAAACCCAAAATCATAGCATTCATGCAACAATTTTCACTTATACCTCACCACCTCCTCTTTTGCCACGTTTGCCCACAAATATAATTGATTTATTGTTCTTTTACTTCTTTTTAAACACAACCAACAAATTTTGTTTTGTTTTTTTTTTTTTTGTTTTTTTTTTTTTTTTCTTTTTTTTAAATAAAATGCAAGGGTAAATAGATGGTCACATAAAGGTGGCTCATAATGTCGTATCTTATGATTTTTTTTACTGGTATGTTTTATAAATGTAAGATATTTAAAATTATGAGGTATTTATTATTGTTAGAAAAAAAATTTAATATATACGTTGGATTACTATATATAAACTTAATATATATATGTTGAATTAATATACATAATTGAAGTATATATATGTTTAATTAGTATATAAACGAGTATATATGTTGAATTATAATATATAAATGTAGTATATATGAAGGAAAAATGGTAAAGCCCGACGACAGGAGGAAAAACGAAAATTGAGGTTAAAATTGAAAAATAAAGAGAAGAAAAATTAAATGTCATAAATTAAATACTCAATTTGGGATATAGGAAAATTGTAACAGATGTCAATTTAGAGTAAAATAATTAAAAATATAGCATTTTTTTAAAAAAATTGCGGATATGACAATTTCTATCACTGATAGTATGCATGGTCTATCGTTGATAAAAGTCTATCGCTGATAATAGTCTTTTTTATAAAATTTTGTGAGGGTTAATAGTCTATCAGTAATAGAAGTCTATCACTGATAGAAGTCTATCAGTAATAGTCATAAAATCTATCAGTGATAGCCACTGATTTTTTGCCATATTTGCAAAACGTTTTAAACTTTGCTAAATTTGCAATTATTTTGGGCCTGATTGTTGTTTGTGCAACTAGTCCTTGGAATATATATGATTGAGATATGTCATAAATGAAATAATCAATTTGAGATATGTCATCAATTAATTGAGTTAATTTTTTATTTTTATTTTTATTTTATTTTATTATTTTAGTTGGTATTCAAGGAGAGCATTTTGAACCGTTTAGACAAAATGTGTCATTATGACATGCACTCAACATGAATATAATAAAAATTGATGTGAGACATTTTTAAAATATCTTATATCTTATAGGATTATTTAATTATGTTCAAACCCCTTGATTTTTGCTCTAAACAAATTAACTTTGGGCTTTGCAATCAATCAACCCATTAAACATTTTTTTTCTTATATGACCAACACTATAAGAATATCTTTTTTGGCCCCTACCTGCAGTTGTTAAACTAAATAAGAATAAAATAAAAAATCTTTTTGATGTTTGATTTAGTTCCTTCCCAATTTCAAATTATTTTATTGAAAGAAATTCTTAGATTTTTTTTTTTTTTTTTTTTTTAATGATTACATGTCAATTACCGCTAAATTATAGTTACATTGGCAAACTATATAAATTTTTCAATACTACTCTTATTTTCGATATTTAAAAGATAATTAAAGAAAAAGTCTCACATATATATATATATATATATATATAACCCAATTATAAGTTTATAATTAAAGGTTTCATTTACCTATTAGAAATATGAAATGGAAAGAATGAAAATCAAATAAAGAATATTACGTTTTATTCATTTGATAATGTGTAATTCCATAAGGAATAGGAATATATGACATATCTTATTTATCTGTCTACTCTTATTATATTCCTGACCAATTAAAGATATGTGTTGTTAAAAATATTTAATATTTTTGCAAACATAAGTATAATAGAAAATATAAACTAACAATTAAGAGATTCGTCTAAAAAAAAAAAAAAAAAATTCATCAGAAATCTGTGAAGAATATGTCCAATAAATTTAATTATAAACTTTCAATATTGTGTCAAATAAATCTTTGAACTATTTAAATTAAAGAACTCATCAAACAAAATTAAAATATTAGGTCCTATTAAACACAAAATTAAAAGGATAGAGATTTATTCAACATATTTTAAAGATTGAATTATACAAAATAACCTTTAACTTTAGGGTAGGTTTCAAATGTTTCATTTTTACTCTTAAACCTTAAGTTTGTTTCAAAATAGTTCTTTTCACCAATTTTTTTATTTTTATTTTGTTAAAATGAAGACGAAAATGTAGCTTTTAAAATAACAGTACACGTGACATATTGGTGCAAATTTAAATTTTGAAACGATAAAAGCATAATTATTGAAATCATAGTTGAAAATAGCATAATTGAACATGCAGCTATGCCAATTGTAATACTATTTTAGGGATGATTGTCACATATGAGTCCTTTGTATTAGACAATCCTACAAATTTAAGAACAAAGCTGGTAGTTTATCTATAAACAAGATAAAAGGAAAGAATTAAAAAAGTAAATGGATAAGCAAGCAATTATTGTTTTTGTCTTGGTTGGAAAAAAAAATTGCTGTTTCCCAATCTCCATAGGGATTCCTAAGGAAAATACAATTTCAACAAACATGAAATTGACCATATTTTTAACCAAATCTTCACCATTAAAATCGCATAAGTTAGCGAAAAAGGTTGAGAGAGACAAAGAGAGAGACAAGAGAGAAGTACGAGGCTACAAAAAGTGGTGTGTTCTTTGTTTGAGACAAGTTTATAAGTAGAAGGCCAAAGGGGTGTCTGAACATAGTTAGTTGTCTTTTATTTAATCGACAATGGCAACAAATGCGACGGCGATCGGAGCATGTCCGGCGGCGATGAAGGCCACTTCTAATGGTGTTTTTCAAGGCGATAATCCTCTGCATTATGCTCTTCCTCTCGCCATTCTTCAGATTTGTCTCGTCGTTCTTCTCACTCGTATTCTTGCTTTTATCCTTCGGCCCATTCGACAACCTCGCGTTATTGCTGAGATCGTCGTATGTCTTCTTCTTCCTTTTCTTTTTCTTCTTATTTTATTTTTTTATAAATATTTTGAAACTACGTTAAGAAACAATTAACAAAAGTAATTTAAGACGGAGTGTTGTAATATTTGTGAGTTGTGTTCACTCTCTTCTTCGTTTTGTCACTTTTTGGAATTATTAGATCTCGTGTTGTAATTTTGAGTTGTGTTTATGATGTCTAATTTTTTTAAAATAAAATTACTTTATTTATTTATTTTTCTTAATTTAAGATGATCAATTTGTTTAAAATTGTCTTTTCTTTCTTCTTCATTCTATTCTTGTTTGTGATTATGATCTTTGCTATAAGATATAGGGTTGTGTTTATGATCCTAATTTTCTGTTTTCTTTCTTCTTCATTCTATTTTTGTTTGTGATTATGATGTTTGCTATAAGACATAGGGTCGTGTTGTAATCATGAGTTGTGTTTATGACACGTAATTTTGAAACTTTGGAGGGTAGATCATGAAGAAGAAATAAATTAATTTTTTTAATTGAAGAAGATGAGTTGTTTAAAATTGTCTTTTTTTTCATTCTGGTATTGTTCTTTTCAATTCTAGTTTTTTTTTTTTTTTTGACAACATGTCCCGGTGGGGATCTAGGATGGATCGACCTCATAGTTACTAGTCCATACATCATGACCTATGTTGTTGTTGGCTTTTCAGATCTAGTTTGTGATTATGAACTTTTCAAATCTATATGTAGTCTAAGTAAGTGATGTGAATAGAGGTCAAACAAATAAATAAATAAAGGGAGAATTTTAACCCAACTCTTATTTATGATGTTGTTTATTACTATCATCTAAGTCAAAAATATGTGTAGATGTGAGGAAGGAAGAACACAATTGTCTTTTATCTCTTAATTTATTGTCTTCTTTAAGGATGTTGTCTTCTAGGATTCAATTGTTTTTTTTTTTTTTAATTTGCATGTAAAAATAAAAATTATGGGATATGTAAAATTGTGTTGTTTTTTTTTTTTTTTTAATTTTTATAATTTGACTGTAGTGTTATTGGCGGTTTGCAGGGCGGAATTTTGCTGGGTCCATCGGCGCTTGGCCGGAGCTTGGGTTACTTACACACAATCTTCCCGCCGAGGAGCCTCACCGTACTGGACACATTGGCCAATTTGGGTCTTCTCTTCTTCCTCTTTCTTGTCGGCCTGGAATTGGATCCCAAATCCCTCCGCCGCACCGGAAAACAAGCGATGAGCATTGCCTTCGCCGGAATAACCCTTCCGTTCATCCTTGGTATCGGCACCTCCGTCGTCCTCCGATCAACCATCTCCAAAGGCGTCAATCAAGCCGCATTCATCGTCTTCATGGGTGTCGCTCTTTCCATCACGGCCTTCCCCGTTCTGGCTCGAATTTTGGCTGAGCTCAAGTTATTGACCACCGACGTCGGCCGGATGGCCATGTCCGCCGCCGCCGTCAACGACGTGGCAGCCTGGATTTTTCTAGCGTTGGCAATTGCACTCTCCGGCACCGGCTCCGCTCTGGTTTCTCTCTGGGTTTTCCTCGCCGGCTCTGGTTTTATCCTGCTTTGCATCTTCTCTCTTCCGCCGGTGTTCCGGTGGATGTCGCAGCGGTGCTCCGAGGGCGAGCCGGTGAAGGAGTTGTACATCTGTGCCACTTTATCCACCGTTTTGGCGGCTGGGTTCTGCACGGATTTGATCGGAATCCATGCTCTGTTTGGCGCTTTCGTCGTCGGAGTTCTGGTTCCTAAAGAAGGCCCATTCGCCGGAGCTCTGGTCGAGAAAGTCGAAGATCTCGTCTCCGGTCTCTTCCTTCCGTTATACTTCGTCTCCAGCGGATTAAAAACAAACGTCGCAACAATTCAAGGAGCTCAATCATGGGGTCTTCTCGTTCTGGTAATTGTCACAGCCTGTTTCGGCAAAATCCTCGGAACAGTTTCCGTTTCTCTGCTCTACAAAATGCCATTACAAGAATCGCTCGCCTTGGGATTTCTAATGAACACAAAAGGCTTAGTCGAGTTAATCGTTCTGAACATCGGCAAAGACAGGAAGGTTTTGAATGATCAAACATTTGCAATCATGGTTCTAATGGCGATTTTCACAACGTTCATCACAACCCCAATTGTGATAGCAGTTTACAAGCCGGCGAAAGACCAGAAAAAATCTGGTTACAAGCATAGAACGATCGAAAGAGAAAATCCCAATTCCCAATTGCGGATTCTCGCTTGTTTCCATTCCGTCGACAACATTCCGGCGACGATTAACTTGATCGAAGCCTCTCGCGGGATTGAGAAGAAAGAAGGGCTCTGTGTTTATGCTCTGCATTTGATGGAGCTAACAGAGAGATCCTCTGCGATTGTAATGGTTCACAAAGCGAGAAGAAATGGCGTACCCTTTTGGAATAAAAGCCGGTCCAATTCGAATCAGATCGTCGTCGCCTTCGAAGCTTTCCGGCAATTGAGCCGGGTTTCGATCCGGCCGATGACGGCAATTTCTGCTCTGACGGATATTCACGAAGATATCTGCAGCAGCGCCGAGAGAAAAAAGGCCGCCATTATAATTCTCCCGTTTCACAAACATCAAAGATTGGATGGATTGTTGGAAACGACGAGGTCCGATTACCGGTGGGTCAACCGGAAAGTTCTGGAAAGTTCACCCTGCTCCGTCGGAATTCTGATCGACAGGGGACTCGGCGGTGGGGCCCACGTCTGTGCGAGTGACGTCGACTCGACGATCACTGTTTTCTTCTTCGGAGGCCGGGACGACCGGGAAGCTCTGGCGTTCGGGAAGAGAATGGCGGAGCATCCCGGAATCAGCCTGCAGGTCGTCCGATTCACCCCCACCGCGGATTTCGCGGCGGAATATGTCGCCGTTGATATAAACAAAAGCAAGGACGAGGATTCCGTCGATTCCGGCGCCGATGAACGGGCGTTGGCGTCGATTGTGTACGAAGAGAGAAATGTGAGCAAAGGTGACCACGCCATTGAAGCGATGAAGGAATTTAATAAATGCAATTTGATTTTGGTCGGAAGAATGCCGGAAGGGGAAGTGGTGAAGAGTATGAATATGCACGTCGTCGAGGGATCGGAGCTTGGGCCGGTCGGCGTTTTGTTGGCGGCGCCGGAGTATTCAACGACGGCGTCGGTGCTGGTGGTGCAGCAGTTTCATGATCAGATACAGTTACATGTGGATTACACTTCCAGAGGGGAGTCGACTGAGGATGACACTTAGATAATGTTTTTTTAAAATTGGGTTCTGAATTTGATTTTTAATTTTAGGTTTTTAAAAATAAATTGTTTTGTTACCTGTTTTTTATAAATGTTTTCAAAAAATTTAAATTCTAAAACAAAAGTTGAAAAAAAAAATAGTAAGAAAACAAACCTAATTTTTAAAAACTAAAAATTAAAAAATAAATAATTATGAAATGGGGCCATAAAATTTTGTTTATATTTCCTTATTTAGGTTAGAATTATTATGTCTTATAAATCAGTTTGTTTTATAGATTTAAGATTAGGAGTGTTGTTATTGAGCGATAATTGAGCTTAGAAGAATGAATGAGAAATTTTACCTTTATTAGTTTTGTCGAGTCTTTTGTTCAATTAATTGGAATAATATATTAATTAATATATTAATTAGTGATTAAGAAGTTAAATGTTCTATCCTCACTCTATATGTTATGTTGTAAAAAAAATATTAATTTAAATAATATATAATTGAACTTCAGAGAAATTAGAGAGAATGTATTAAGAGTTTGTTTGAATTGACTAATAAAAATATGTTTTTCAAAAATACATTTTTTTTATAGAAATGTTTATAATTAAAACACTTTTATTTGGTTGCATTTTATTAAAAGGATTTTTATACGCAAGTTTGATTGATTTGGCTCTCCAATAAAAATACTTCTACTAATATAAAATTAATATAAATGACAGACAATTAATAAACAATTTGTATTTAAACATTATGACTGGCATTGATTATTGTCGATAGTCGATAATGGGGAGAGGGCGACAGTTGGTAACTAGAAGTGGACAGTGGTGGTCGCTAGTGTAGTCGTCGGAGATGTGTCGCAATGGTGTGGTCGACGACGACAATTGTCAATTGTTGTGATCGTCGGCAGTGAGCAGTGGTAGTCGTCGATGACAACCATAATGAAAGTGAACATAGAAAATTTAAGAAGGGTAGTGTGAGCTTATTTTGGTTTTTTTTTTTTTTTTTTTTTTTTTCTAAAAGTTAATATCAAATGCTTCATCTAAAAGAATTTATTTATAAACCTCATTCTTTAAGAGGTGTTTGGGGCACCAACTTGGACTTAGGTGGACTGAGTTATTATAACTCAATCCACGTTTGACCCACCGACTATTATAACCCACAATCAATAAAGGATTTGCATTGACTTCAATTGTATTTACTAATCACCTACTATTATAACTCATCAAATATTATAACCATTACTATTTAAACTTATTTAGTGTCTCAAACCATCTCAAATTATTTTGAGTGGTTGGTAAAAAACACCCGAACGTAGAATTTCTCAAACTTATTTAGCGTTAATACAATTGGAGAATTAATTGGGTTAACAAATATAGAAATTGAGGGATCGTTTGATAACGTTTCATTTCCTGTTTCTTGTTTTTGTTTCTCATTTTTTAAGAAACAAACTTGTTTGATAATTATTCTCGTTTCTTGTTTGTTCCCAAAAAAATGGCAAAATTTGAGAAACATCAGGGCCGTTTGATAATGTTCTTGTTTCTTGTTTCCTGTTTACTGTTTCTTGTTCCATGTTTCTTGTTTCTTGTATAGAACTAGAAACAGAACATGATAACTACTTTTGTTTCTTGTTTCTTGAAAAAAAGAAATAAAAACAAAAACTTGTTTGATAACGATTCTGTTTTTTTGAAGAAAAAAAACATAAATATGTTGTTTGATAACTATTTTTTGTTTATTTTTTATTTTTTTCTCTATATTTATTTTTCCCTTTTATAGTTTAAATAGAATTTAGTTTTCATAGTCTAAAAAATAATTATCCAAAGTTTACCAAATCTAGTACAAATAAGTCGTAAAATTAAAAACAACTATAAAATTATATTTATCCTTCAAATGTTGTCCAAATTTGGCATGCAATGTCATCTCCCACTCGAATCATTTAGGCCCGTTTGGTTGAGAATCGGTTTTCATTTTTATGTTTTCAAAAATAAAAAATACAAGAAAAACGATGAGAAGGCGTTTGGTATATTTATTTTCAAAAACTATTTCAAAAAATAACTAAAAAGATGACGAATTTTAAAAAACAACAAAATGTTGTTTTCACTGTTTTTTAATTTCGTTTTCAAAATTATGGAAATACGGGATACATCATCGAAAAAAATGGGAGATACAATATGAGATATATTCTTCGAAAAAATAGGAGATCCGATATGGATACATTTTTTGAAAAAATAGGAGATACGATTTTACAAAAAAAAAAAAAATGATCCAACACACAACAAAAAGAAACTCAAAAAATTGTAAATAAGAATTAATTAGATCAAATTAGTTTTTCTTTATAAAATACATTTTATTAATCTCATATTAATCATTTTGCTACTTTTTCAAATTTACAACCTTTTTATTTTCTACTAAATTCATTGTTTTATAAAATTATTTTCAAATCACAAACCAAACTGGCTAATATCGATTTGGATCCAACTCAATTATATAACTCTGTAAATATAGTGTTAGTAAAAAATGATGCCCAATTAAGAAATAAAAAAAAATATGGCACATGAATGGAGAGAGCTTGAAGGGGCCTTCAAATAGACCAACAAAGCAACATTATATTTCTTTAATTTTTAGGAATATAAATCTTATAAAAGAAACAGAACAAAGAAAAACAACATTTTGTAGTTTCTCAAAATTTGTCCATTTTTTAGAAATGTTTATTAAAATTTAGAAACAAGAAACGAGAACAGTTATCAAACAAGTTTGTTTCTTAAAAAAAATGAGAAACGAAAACAAGAAACATGAATTATCAAACGAGCTCTCAAAAAGTTGTATCTTCTGTTCAATTTCCTTTTATAAAATTTTGTTCCTATTAAAACCAAAACAATGGGCTTGGTTAGTTGGAAAAACAAATGTGCTCAGATGAGCTTCTCACATTTCAGGGTCCTGGCTTATCTTATTTAAGTACATTAAAATTTATTTATTAATTTATGTATTTTTTAAAAAATATTATGTATTTTTTTCATAAATATTTATCGACATCGACATTTTATCTATATTTTCATCAACATTTTCATAAAATTGAGTCTTCGAAATTTTCATAAAATTGAGACATTAATATTTCGATGACATATCCACATTTTAAATTTGCAAATAAGCATTTCACAGTTTTTAAATAAGTTTAACTTTCATAGTGTTGAATAAGAAATTTCGACCAATCACAAATCATCACGAGTCCTCAAATGAAATCAAAAAACATGGTAATCGATAAATCAAATAATGCCTCAGGTATAAGTGATGATTTAAGCTAGTCCAATCAAATCATGACACGTGGAGGTTGGTCCGAAGATAATATACGCCGCCGAGATCACTAAATATGGATTGGGCCAAATTTAAACCATCCAAGTTTAGGAAAATGATTGGATTAAGCCTAAATAAGCTTAAGCCCAAAAGTTGGGCCCAAAAATCAATCGGGCCCAAGCCCACATCAAACTCTATAGATACCCTTTATTTTGGGCATTCAACATTGAGCCAGAATCTAAAGAAATTAGAAACTCTGACTATTAGAGAGTCAGAATCCAGAGAATTCAGAGGCATCAAAGACCTAGAGTTCAGAAGATTCGAAGACACTACAGACTTCAAGAAGCTACAAGCCGAAGATTTTTCAATAAGCTATGAGCCAAAGACTTTAAAGAAGCTATAGGCCGAAGACTTTCAAGAAGCTACAAGCTGAAGATCTTCAATAAACTACAAGTCGAAGACCTTCAAGAAGCAACAAGCTGAAGACCTTCAATAAGCTACAAGTCGAAGATCTTCAATAAGCTACAAGCCGAAGACTTTCAATAAGCTACAAGTTGATGATCTTCAAGAAGCTACAAACAGAAGACCTTCAAGAAGCTACAATCCGAAAACCTTCAATAAGCTACAAGCCGAAGACATTCAATAAGATACAAGTTGAAGACTCCAAGAAGATCAACAAGCTAGCAGACCAATCCAAAAAGATTGACAAGCTAAAGGCCGATCCAAACAAATCAACACGCTAGAGACCAATCCAAGAAGATCAAAAAGTCCAAAGGTCGATCATTCAAGAAGATCAAAAAGTCTAAATGTCGATCATCCAAGAAGATCAACAAGCCCAATGATTAAAGTCGACATACTCAAGAGAAAGCATGATAGGATAAATATCAGAGACGGTAACACTTAGATACAAAATCAATAAAAAATCAAGTTTATTTCTACGTATCAAATTTTACCTATATTAAAATCTCGTGTGAACACTTACTATTAAATAGTATGTTTGATATTTTAGTTATATAATGTCAATTTATCTATTATATAATTGAAATGTCGAAAAATGTATATATATCGATGAAAATTTAAAACATAGAACATTATAATAATAAAAAAAAAAAATAATAGAAAAAAAAGAAAAAAAAAAACAAGAAAATAGAAACAAAAACAAGTAACATTCTTATCAAACACGGCTTACCGTTTCATACTTGAATATGGCACAAGACTTGTCCCTATTCCTGGTACAATCTTGAGATGTGGGCCAACAAATATCTAAAATGTCGATGTTCACATTAAATTAAGCGTTGACCTTTACATTTTTTATCTTTTTGGAACTATCTCAGGTTTGTTTATTTATTAAAATCATTTTCTCAATTTAAATTAAATGTAAAATTTATTACAAAAGCATTCTTATGTTTTCCAAAAAAAAAAACAAAAAACAACCAACCATCAAGAGGTCTGTGGTTCGAATCCCCCACCCCAATATACTCAAAAAATGTGACCTATTCCATTTCTAGATTATATCACATATATATATATATATATATATATATATATATATGTTGATGTATGTTTATGTTGACGAAAACCACAAATTTAAAAAGAGAAATCGATATATATATATATATATATATATATATATATATGTTGATGTATGTTTATGTTGACGAAAACCACAAATTTAAAAAGAGAAATCGAGATTTTTAAGATCAAAGTTCAATCGGTTAATTTGTTTTAAAGTACAATCGAAAGTATACAAATTTAAACCTCCGACCTCAATAGAATAAGTAATGTCAATTAGTGCTGATTTATGCTCACTTGAAATAATCAGTCAAAATATATCTAATTATTGAACTTTTAAAATTGTGTCTAATAGGTTATTGAATTTTAAAAAATGTATAATATATGTTCATAAATTTAGAAAACATGTATAGATAACTCAAAATCTAAGTCCGAAATAAAAATTGCCTCACTAATTTAAGACTAAGGTTAAATATTCTTTTGTTCGCGTCATCATCAATGTCTAATTACTATTTTGCCATTCTTTATGAACGCGTGTTGAAACCTGTTATCGCCCCTCGTTTTCCGTTCTCGCTCCTTTTTATGGTGTCTTGCTCTCGTTTCTTGTTGATTTTTTTCCTCTTTCGTGAAGGGTTTAGGGTGAACACGCGTTGAAAAACTCGTTCTCGCTCCCCGTTCCCAATTCTTGTTCCTCGCTATTTTTTTTCCTCTCTCATGAAGGGTTTAGGGTGAAATTTATTAGGTTTCGCCTCGTAAGCTAGCAAATCATCGCATACGTTGTCTATTCGTACATTGACCTTAATCCTCACGAAAGAGAAAAAAAAGAAGCAAAAAACGAGAGCGATACACGAGAACGACTTTTAGCACGTGTTGATACAGAAAGGCAAAACGATAATTGAATTTTGATGATGACGCCAACAAAATGACATATAACCTTAATTTTAAAAAGTGGGAAAAATTTCATTTTGAACTTAGATTTTGGGTTATCCGTACAATTATCCCCATAAACTTTCTAATAGTATGTCTAATAGGTTTGTAAACTTTCCAATATTAAAAGTATTAAATAAAAAAATTTACTTTCAATTTTTGTTTTGTTTAATGATTATCTTAATTACTTATTAGACATTTCTTTTTTTTAATTTAAAGATCATAGATGCAAAATTGAAAGAACGAGATCCTATTGAACACAAAATTTTATTTTATTTATAATAGATTCATGAGTTTAAAAAAATGTCAAATAGGTTAAAAAGTTGATGATCTAATTAGATACTATATTGAAAGTGATATATTAGACTTTTCAATGTTGGAACCCTATTAGATTAGACAACCTTGAAAGTTTAAGGAGACTAACCTTAGCTTGAATTCAACCGTTAAAGTTTAAACTATATTAGTAACTTCATTTTTAATAAAAAAAAATCAAATTCATACCCCAATCAACGCTAGGAAAAACAAATCTTCAACCTCACTCAATATGATATCCGTGAGTGTCTGAACTAGCTTCAACCTTACTCAATCTGATATCCTTGAGTGTCTGAACTAGCTTCAACCTTACTCAATCTGATATCCGTGAGTGTCTGAACCAACTTATGCACACCTCGATTATGGAAAAATTTCTAGTACATCTGTAGTATGAAATTTTTCCATACCACTCCCTTTGAATGACACCCAACTATTCTTTTAAATTTTAAAATATGTGAATTTTATGTATGGCTCATCAATTTTTTAATCAACAAATTTCATTCTCTTCCATTTTTTTCCATTCTCCTTCCCCTCTCTTTCAGCTTCATCATCGGGCCTGAAGCCCAAAGGTCGACCCAAACCCAGCCCAAGCTCGATCCAAGCCCGGCCCATGGTCAACGATTGACCGGCTCGGCCTAGCCCAACCCTTTCATGAATTGGATTGGATATGAATACGTTTTTTTTTAATTGGATCGGCCCATGGGCTAGCCCGTTTGAGCCGTATTTGGATCGGCTCGTTGGGCCGACCCAAAGGCCCGATCCAATATAATAATACTATATATATATGATTTGTAATATTAATAATAATTTGAAGAAAAAAATGAATAAAAAACCATTCATGTCCAACTACATTTTATGCAAGTACATTCAATTATGATGGTCATGAGAAAAATGAACTATTAATGTGAATTTTATTTTTTATTTAAAAACATGACATGGTCGTGTAGGAGTGGAAGAGTTTATGACATGATGTTTGAGAAGGGGAAGAGTTGTACTATGACAAATCATGAGAGAATTGAACTAGAAACCATCCAAAATATCTATCCTTTTATTTTATTGTCCCACATAAGTTTTGAGGATGAGGGGAGGTTCATCCTCTATAAATAGAGTTTTAATCGAAGGCTCATTTTATTATCCCACATTATAAATACGTCTATCGGAAGTTTCTTCCCTATAAATAAAGTTTTAATTCAATTTTAATTTTATATTTAAAAATAATTTTTATTCATTGAGTCAATCCAAGCTCGATCTGAAAGGCCAAATTAAGCTCGATTCAAATTTGACCCATTGAGTTAGGGGGGAAACCAGAGGAATGTCTACAATTAAGCCACCCAACATGAAAAATGGCCAATCACTTTTTTATTTTGAATTATGTCTAAAGCCTAAATTTAGTATGAGATTTTAGAACCAAATGGACTTGTTTACCCTTGTCAATTTCTCATAATTTTAAGAATTAAAAATAGAATATTTTAAAATATCAAAGTTTAGGAAGAGAGAGAAAACAGACTATTGACGTGGATTTAATAGAGAAGGTTAATTAAGTAGAGAGAAGCCGTTAAAAACCAGAGGGATGACACTTATCCAAATTTTCATACATGGGTATACACCACCCCCAATAGTGTAAACAACGTTAAAAATGAAAATGAGCCTATATACTTGAGTAAGTAATACAGGCAGATTGCATCCATCAGTGGCGGTGTGTGTGTCTGCATACGAAGTAAAAAGAATACCATTACCCACAAAGGGTTGTATATACCTATAGGTAGTGTTCTAGCCAACCAATGACGGTGTGTGTGTGACTGCACACAAACTAATGCAGGGGCGGGCTGTTCCGTTTGTGCAGCTGCAGACAGTACAAATTAGCATTAACAGTGGGGGTGTGTGCGTCCGTGCACACCTAATAACAATGGGGTGGAAATGAGTTTGAAAGTTCTGTGTATTACTGAATAATAAAGGAAGCCAACAACAGGGAATTGTATTTTTTTAAAAATAAGGTATCGCTTCCCAATAATGGGAATGATGTGTTTTATGGGTAGATGGAAATTCATTTATGAACACGCGTTTACTCCATTCTCCAAAAATCGCCAATTTATGAACACGCTACCTGAACCATGGACGCCTTCTTCAAAAATCGCCAACGCCAAATCGTGAACTCCATTCTTCAAAAATCAGCAGCGAAGGGAAACCGAAAGGCCCCTACGTTAACCCTAAGAGCAACTGAACCACCGACGCATTAGACGAGTACGTCCGACCTAGACTCACAATTCCTCTCTCGCAAATTCGTTCCTCCATAACCTACTTGGTAAGCATTTCCCTCTCTCGCATCTTTTTTCCTCCATGTGTTTACCAACGAACGAATTTCATTGTAATGCTACTGTAGGGCAACGTGATTTCGGGTTAGTAGGTTAGTATTCTAGGGTTTGAAGTTTCGGGAGTTGTAGATGTTTTGTTTAGTTTAACATATGATTTCGTTTATTAAAACCAAAGGAAACTCCAACATTTCAAAAAAACTAAAAAATAGCCGGTGATTTCTTTTTTTAAGCCGGTGATTCCTTTTTTTAAGCGATTCGGTTGTTCTCCAATTTTATTAAAAAAAGACGGTTATTGGGGATGTACAGGTTGTTAAATATAACAACTTCGTATTTGTTGGTGGAATAGGGCATTTATAAAATAACCGTATAAAAATATGGTAAGGGAAGAGAGAAGAGCAAGTGCGAGAATTCAAGCGGCTGGGGGTGCAGTAGTAAGAAACATAAGAAGCAAACTGAACCAATTTCTGTAGAAAGGGACGACATGGGTTCATCTCGTCCCAAATCCCATCAAAAAACACTATAATAGAAAGGGAGGACATGGGTGGTTGTTGTGTGGTTCAGGGTTTTTCGAGTTTTGCAGACTGTGGAAAAGGATGGTCGAATTATTTTTCCTAGATGGTGGTTGCAATTGGGTTCTGCAATAAGGAAGTATTCAAGAATGCAACCGGACAAATTGAAAACTTTAAGTAAATGTAGGCGGATTAGTTGTGACAAAAATTGAATTTTGACTGGTGTATGTGTAGATCCATAATTTTCGGAAAGTAATAACAACCAAAAATGGACCTCCTCCTTACACAAGGCAGGTACAGATGTAACCCCCACATAATATATGTCCCCCACGAGTGTGCCCCCGGTCCCCCTCCCCTTACACCCTTGTGTGTGCGGGATCTACCCTCCGCCCAACACAAAGATGCATAATGGGATACAAAAGATAACGGAAAAAACAACCGTGTATTTTAACCTGCAATTAAGCCACCTCAACAAATAAGCTATTCAAACTAATTAATCCTTAAAAATAAATAAACAAATTTTGAAATATAATATTGTTAAAAAAAACAAATGTTCAAAGGGTGTAATAGAGAATAAACACACAGAGATTTACTCCTAAAAAAACTCTAGCCATATCTTACAACCTAAACTCAAATTTAGACAAATTTCATTAACCGTATTTTTGTGTAGACATTCCTCTGATTATCCCTTGAGTTAGGCCCATGAATTGGGCTATGGACCTATGTTTTAGGTTTCGAGCTAGCCCAATCTCGGTCTAAAGAGTGGTGGAGGCCCGTAAAGCTTGAGCTTAGACCAAGCTTGGGCCTTTGATTATTTGGGTCAGGCTGGCCCAACCTCGACCCAAAGAGTGGTGGATGCCCGTAAAGCTTGGGCTTTTGATTATTTGGGTCAGGCTGGCCCGACCCGATGATGAGGCTTACCTCTCTTTCCATCATTTCCCTTTATCTTCTCTGGTTGGTTTAAAATAACAAAATCAAAATCAAATCCCAATTTTTTAATTAACAAATTTCCCTCTTTTCTTTTTTTTTTTTGTTCGTTTTACTTCCTCTCTCTTCTCTTCATCTTCTTTGTTGGTTTAAAATAAAAAAATCAAAATCAAATCACCACCTTCTAATGATTTGAAAGAAGAGAGACAAAAACAAAATGAGTATTATTGCTAGGCCAATTCCATTTCGACATTGGCAAAATCGGTTCACTCCAATTTTTTTTCTCAGAAAAATGGCTGTTGGAATTCCAATTAGTAGGGCAACATATATAACAATATTGTGTATGTTATTATTATTAATGAATTATAAAGTGATTAATTTATGTGATTAATGATTGAGAGTATATAATTTATGGTGATGGGGTTAAATGTATAATTATACTATTATGCATAGATACATTAGTTATTTGTGTTTCTATGAGGGGTTGAAACACAAATAACAAATCTCATCAACAACCTATACAGTTTTATTTTATGAGGGGTTATGATTACCGCTCTTGTTAATTTTCACGTGGATTTTTCTCATCCCATCAGAGAAACCTAATATCTCTACTATAAAACGGTAGAATAATTTTGTGATTTCTCCAAGGAGTAGAAAGCCAAACCCGTGTAATCATGAATTCAACCACGAATCCAGGTACGCTTTCGCTTCTTTAGGATTCTCTTGAATTCGTCAGGGATATTATTTCTTGATTTTTGTTGAAACTCTAATTTGAATTTACAACAATAACGTCTCTCTCACTCTAATTCTTCCCTAAAGATATGAGACATGAAAAATTTATCAGTAGTACATCTATGAATTAATAAAAAAACAAAGGTAACAAGTCAAGGATCTATTAGATATAAAATTGAAAAATTTAGAAACACAATTAAAAGTTGGATGCAATTAAACACTTTTCAAAATTTAGATATTAAATAATAAATATACACAATTTTGAAAGTTTTGGACAAAATTTGTTATTGATTTTGTTGTTTTAAACCAACGGAAGAAGATGGAAGGAAGAATTCAAAGGAAGGGAAGGAAAGAGAATGGAGAGAAGAAGGAGAACGAAAAAGATTGAAGAAAATGAAATTTATTAATTAAAAAATTAGTGGCCCACTTAAAACAATATTTTTACTTTTAAAAGAATGATACATGTCAATCATTCAAAGACAGTGGTATAAAAAGACTAAAAAAAACTCTTCCTCTATTCTCACGAGAGCTCGTGGGCGAAATGGTTGTTTAAATGAGACTCACTCTATTAAATATATTATTTTTTTAAACTATTTCGCCACGTGTCATTCCTCTAAAGGCAGTGGTATGGAAAAACTTCATACCACGGATGTACTAGAAATTCTCCCGAGCTCGTGTCTACCAAAAAAAAAAACGTAGAAAATAAATTTCTAAGTGTGTGGCCCACTCATAATTGAACTCATTATGTCTAAGAAGACATTAATAGTTCGAGTCTATTCCCGACCACTAGTTAATCTTTGATGGTTGACTCTGATCTAAATCATTTGATACATTATTAAATTGTAATTTGTAGTTTATTTCGCTTTTCCTATATCTTATCCTATAAAGCTGGTGGTCACGTTATTGGAATCTCCTCAAATAATAAAATTGAGAACTATTTTTAGTACAGTTTTTCAAACAAAAAGGCTTTCACGATCATTTTCCATCAGCAACATTTCGTGGATCAATACCTAGTGGTGGAAAGTTGACAATATTATTATAATGTTCATTTGACTAAATTAAGCATTGAATGTAATAATTCATGATTATCTTCAAAAAATAATAATAATAATAATAATAAAAATAAATAAATTAACGATTCATGATGATTCATTGAACTTGGGATATGAGTTATTGCATATGTTTATAGATTAAATAAACAATAATTGATTAATTTAATAAACAAACTAACAAAATATATCACAATCAATAACTGAGAAAACTAACAAAATATAGCACAATTAATAAACAAATTAACAAAAGATGGATTCCCACCAGAGCGTTGTAGCTTCATACAGAGAGAAGAAAATGTAGTTGTACATGAGTTAGTATAGATGGTCTTGGGTCTTCCCAACGAGTAGTTTGGCTGGAGAAACTTCCTCTCGAACTTGAATCTTTTTATTTGAGGGATTTGATTGTGGTTTAGCATTTGTATCGAGCTTGACTATTACCAATAAAATATATATATATATATATATATATATATATATATATATATATATAAAAGTGAGAAAACACCATTTTTTTTTTTTTTTGACAACGGTGTGGTTGATGATTAAACCTAGAACCTCCGAGTCACCCATGTATGTCATTCAACTATGCTCTTGTGATTTTGTGAAAAAAATAAAGTTTATGAAATTAAATTTAAAATTTAGTGTATTTAGATTATAATGTTCACACCAAACCCTTTTTATGAGCAAAATAAGGAAAGTAGTGTATTATATACAATGGATAATATTTTATGTTTAAATATTTATTTATAATTTTTTTTTAAGTCTCAATGTACGCTATTAAATATATATATATATATATATATATATATATATACTAAACCCTAACATTTGATAATTTTATTTTATTTTAATTGTGTCAAATTAAATTAATTTTGATACTTGATGATTTAATATTTATTTTTTAGTGCCTATGATTTAATACCTAGGTTTAACTAGATTTTTTTTTGTAATTTAGAGATTTGTAGCTAGATGCTAGAATCTAAGACTTTTGGACCCGTTAGTCATACATTATGTTATTTGAGTTATGTTCATGTTAACATTAATAGATGATGTGGGCTGCACATATTTTTTTTTATTTTCAGAAGTGATGGTGATATACATTTATTAATTTATATTTATTAAATTGATGATGTGGCAAAAAAATATTATTATTATTTATGCTATGCAGAAAAAAATTAAATATACTATTGATGCCAAATTTTGCACCGTAGACGCACATGCTTCTCACGTGGCTTCAACGGTGAATTTATAATCTTCGAGACAAAAAGACCTGCAACATAAAGTAAACAAACTTCGATGACTAAGTCAGTATTGAAGTCTTTTATTTTCCTAATAGGTTTAGAAAAAGAAATAGACTGAACCCTTTAGGATGTGCTTACCCCTTCTACCTTAGGAGAAGATAAAACCCGAAATATCTAGGCTTGCCTGTGGGCCAAGGGGTGATCAGCTTTGGTATGACTGACTACATCTCAATTGGACTCGAAATTAAAGTTCGTTATGACCGACCACGTCGGCCTTAACTTCTTTTCAGGGATTCGACCTTGATTATTTTCATAGGCCGGATTCTACGTTTGGTCCCTTTGGACTTTGCTTATTTCCTTCACTCATTAAGAGAAGGTAGAGCCTGAAAACCCTAGGCCTGCCTAGAGGTCGAGGAGTGGTCGTCATGAGCTTGGTCGACCACAACTCGCTTTGGGCGCTGAATGTCTACCACTTCATTGATTCGACCCTTTCCATTTTTATAGGCCGAATCCTATATTTAGTTTGGGCCTAACTAGAGTTTGGCTCGTGCTATCTTATCTCAATGTTTTAGAAGAAGAGTCAATATCTCTCTCAACATGGGTTTTTGGTCCGTTCTTTTATATACAATTATTTTATCTACAACATATATGTCGTTAAAATATATATATATATATATATATATATATATATATATTTTTTTTTTTTTCTTCCTCAACTCTGACAACCAAACCCTGACCTCGAACATCAGCCACCCAATCCCAACACACTCCTTTCTCTCTTTCCCATTGTGTCAACCATTTCTTTCTTTAAAAAGTTTCAAACCTAAAAATTATTTTCAATAAGTTTCATATCTTAAACTTTAACTTTAAATTGCCACATTACCACTTTAATAAATATAAAACTTATAAATTTATGTCACCTCAACTAGAACAATATATTTTTTAAAAATGTCAACTTAGTTTTTTTTTTTTTTTTTTTTTGGATTAGCTATAGTAATTGAAAGTTGACGATATAACTTTTTGTTATCTATAGTGACAGAAAAGTTGACGATAAAAAGCAAAAACAAAATTATATCATATTTCAAGAATTAAATTGTGGAGTGTATAAAACCTCAAAGCAGATCCAAAAATACAATTTAAGTCAAATTTTAAAACCTAAAAGTATATTCTTTTCTAATCAAAACTATTAAAATTCGCAACATGAATTTAATATCCGTATTTTTAAATTCAAACCACCACTTTCTTTTATGGATACTCATCAAATCCAACATTTATTAATTAATTGCTTCAATATATAAAATTATGATACTTGAATGAAATAAATAAAAAAAAAAAATAAATAAATATAGAACCATTTGCTCATAATTGATTTAGTCCTTAAGGTTCCACTTAAAGTATCCAATGAATCTGTAGTATACGCAAAGAAAAATAAATAAATAATACTAACTTGAACTATTTTATTAAAACTTAATGGTTTTCTTATATGCATATAAATTCTTTTTGTACTTATCAAATGTGAAGTTGTTAAAAACGCCTTTTGACTTAGACTAATTCGTTTGACCGCAATGTTTTATTTATTATTTTATTTTTCACATTAGTTGGATTTATTTATTTATATTATTTGTTTTTTTTATACAATAAAATATATGGTTGGAAATTTTTTGGTTGGAAATTTTTTAGTCCAATTTGGAGTGCAATGATTTGATGGTTTTGAAGGTTGAAATTTAGAAGATATATTATGTGAATTGAGTTATGTCAATTGAGTTATGTTTGATTTAATCGTGGTTGAAAAATTTTAACCTATAATTTTTTTTTTGTAGTTGAAAATATAAAACCTATAAATTTTTTAGTTAAAAAAATACATGAATTTATGTTGATGTTGGCTCTATTAATTGAATTATATACTATATTAGTACTAATATAAATTATACAGTATATATTATAAACATTTTTTAATGAGTAGCTTCTTCTTATATATATGTATTTCTTAAAAGTAAACATATCTTTTTAGCTTCATAATTGAAAAAAAATAATTACATATATAGTAATTTTTTAAAAATAGTATATTGTTGATTAACTTAGTAATGGTAATCTAACCCCATAGTAAAAATAATAATAATAATTATAATAGTAGTAATAAGTGTATTTTATTTTATGTGATAATCCTATATTGTATTAATATAAGTTGATGCGCGTATGAAGTTGATGCGCGTATGTATCAATTAACTACAATCACACAATGAATGATTCATTTTTTTTTTTTTAAACCGAATATTATTAAGTGAAAATCAGGAGGAGTAAAAGTTCCTTAAATAATAGCTCTCACAGCGTAATCCAATGGACATATCGCCTAGTGACCTTGAGGTCCAGGTTCAATCCCCCACTCCAATATATTGTAAAAAAATAAAATCTCCTTGAATACATCAACGGGCTCTCGAGCCCGGAAGAGGACCGCTCAACCAGTTCCAAGCCGAGTGCTCCTCGACCCTCACGAGGTCCTCGATTCTAGACGTACAAGTTCATTCCCAGAGAAAGATAATGGCCGAGGAAGAGCTTCATGGTTCATTGGAAGGAGAGAAAACATTACCAATCTCATAGTATATGGTCACCAAAAATAATGTTAAATTTGCCAAGTGAAGTACAAGTACAATCAACTGCACATCATTTTCTCATTAGTCATCAAATGGGCAAATAAGCTCATCCACCATTGATAACAATGTTTCAAATATCAAACATGTCCGACGATTTGATTTTTAACTTTTGATTTTTCAAAAATTATCTATAAACACTATTTTTATCTATAATTTTTTTTTTATCTAGTTTCTATCAATGTTTTAAAAAATTAAGTCAAATTTAAAAACTAAAAAAAAATAACTTTTGTTTTTTAAATTTGACTAAAAATCTAAGGTCCGAGGATCACTTTTTCATTTTTATGTTTTCAAAAATAAAAAATATAAAAAAAAGAATGAGAATACATTTCGTATATTTATAGACACTATTTTTTAATTTCGTTTTCAAAATGATAGAAATACAGGATACATTCTTACCAACAAAAAAAAAAAAAAAAAAAAAAAAATCAGATTATTTATTGTTTATAGAATACATTTCACTAATCACATTAATCTTTTGCTTTCAAAATTTGAATTCAAATTTAAATTTTTTAAATTAAAACCAAACAATTTTTTTTTTAGATATAATAAAAATAAATAATTTATTTTTATTTTTTATTAAATTCTTTATTTTAAAAAAATTGTTTTCAAATAACTAATGTTCCTAATAAAAATATAATTCATAGTAAAAAAAAATAAGAAAAAACAAATGTAAATTTAAAAACAAAAAACAAAAAAATTAAATGGTTATCGATCGAATATTTTAAATTTTATTGACTAAATACACACTAAACTCAAACACGTACAAAAGGTAAAAAAAAATTACCACAAATATATATATATATATATATATATATATATACTATGGAGATTGTTGGGATATATGGAGGAAAAATATATGTTATTGTCTCCATGCCAAAATGCCAATTAAGATTTAATTTCCTCCTAGTTTGAACTCAAAAATAAAATAAGGCAAATAGAGTGGGAATACAAAATTAATTAATTAAAAAAAAAAAAAAAAAAGTCCACTGGGAGTTGGAGTTGAATTTTATGGTTCTTCCAGTTTCTTCTCTCTTCCTCTAAGAGTTGTTTTTGATGCAAAATCAAATCTCATTTCTTATATTTCATAGCATTATGACTTTACCTATAAAATCCAATCATTTTATTCTTCTTCACAATCACTAATCACAACTGTTGCTCTGAGGTCAGTAATCTTTATATTTCTTTCATCTTCTTTCTAAATACTAATCTACTTCCAAAATTATTCGAGGAAGTAGTTTTCCACCGTTGTATATATGAGAGAAAAATTGTGAAAATCCTACGATTTTGTATCCAATAGTTATTAGAAGTTTTAAAAATCTACATCTCACGATTTTAAAGAGATACCCACACTGTAGCGGCGTCATTGAATAATTTGTCTAAAAAAAACTCATTTTTAACTCAAATTTGGTTAGATGTATGATTTTTAACCTTTGACTTCAAATAGATGATTACATGTTAATTACTATTGAACTATGTTAATGTTATAGTTATGTGTTTCAATTTCACCTCCAAACTTTTTATTTCATATTTTTGTTATAATTTATGGGTGAATGAATTTGTGAATGATGTGCATAATTAAAGTAAAAATTGTATTAAGTGTGAACATGAACATAATTCAGCTTTAAAAATTGTATTAAATGTGAACATGAACATAATTCAGCTGACATAAAGTATGTACCAGGTCATAAATTAGAATATTTCACTCCTCACGATATTTATTTTATTATTATTATTTTTTTTTTTTTTTGTTATCATCGAAAAGGCAAAGTTTAATTATAGCTTTGATGCCAAACTAGCGACTAATCAGAAGCAACCTTTTTCCTTTTAACTTATCAATTTTTGTGTGGTTCCACTCCGACTCTTTTGTAAAGTGGCATTTTTTGTGGGTATTATTCTATTTTAATCATAAGTTATACTATATTGTGGCTAATGGTGGCAAGATCTGAGTTGAGAATTTCAACTTTTATTTAAATATATAGACTTTATTATTTGTATATGTTTAGTGAAATTTTTGTACGGATGACCCACTCTTCGGGGTGCGTAAAGTTTTTTAAGCCAATTTTTGAAAACTTATGTTTTTTACCTTCTCGTGATAAGGAGTGTACAAAGTCATTCGTGTCCTTCACGTATCACGAGGAGATCACAGTTGTCTTCTCGTGATCGTGATAAGCAAAAGGTACAAATGACTTTGTGCACTTCCTTATCACGAGAATGTCAAAAAACATAAAGTTTCAAACACTGGGTTAAAAAACCTCGCGGCTCCCGAGAGGTGGGTCATCCGTACAAAAACTCCATGTTTAGTGTGACGTTTGAGCAAATAGTATACATAATGTACATAAATATTTTAATAACAAAATATATATAAAAAAATGTCTAAATGAACATAACTGCGTGATAATTGATATATATTTTAATAATTATCTTAAAGTCGGAGGTTGGAAGATTAGTGAAAAGAAAATTTTGAACAACAAATTTGAAGTTTTTTTTTTTTTTTTTTTTTTTTACAAACTTCAATTTATATCCTCACAAAGTGCTGTCAAATTCATGGATAAAAGACCTTGGTTTTAAACCCTAGAAATTACCATCAATCAATCTAGTCATAAAGATTTAAATATTTTGGGTATATAAATGTGTTTGGTTGTTGATTTAAAAAAAGAAAGCGAAAATAAGATTCCTTAAAAAAAAAAAAAAAAAAAATAATAATAATAATAATAATAATAATTTTATTTTGACTAATAATAACTATTTTTAAAAGTGAGAATAAACAAAACAAAAAAAAAAAAAATACTCCTTCAGTTCAGTAATCTCAAGAGAGAAAAAAAACTAAATTACAAATTTAGCCTGTTAATTTTTAGGGTTGTGTTGGATACTTCCTTAGATTTTGGAAAATATCTCATAAATTTTTTATCTAATAAATTAAATTTTTAATTTTGCGCTTAATAAGTGATCTATTTATTTAACATATTTAAAAATTTATACCTAATAAACACAAAATTAGTGAAAGTGATCATAACTCAACTGTGTAATTTGATATGTACTATTTTCTTAAAGTCGAAAGTTAAAATCTTCTCATACTCCATATTTGTGGTACTAAAAGAAAATAAACACAAAAATTAAAAAGTTGGGATCATAATACACATAAATTTTGATTAAAAAAATCGACAAATTTTTTTTTTACTAGTCAAAATCCAAGACACAACTTATGCGAATTGAATTATGTTCGGTTTGATAAATTACGTTAATTTTTTTCGTATAATATATTGACGCTTTCGAAATATTTATGAAAAAGTAAAAAGATAATATTGTAACTTTTAAAATATGAAATGTGATTTTGAAATAAATGGCGAAATTCAAGATTTGTTTATTTATTTTAATTGAACCATTATTAAACATAAAAATGCAATTAAAGAACAAAAGAACTTGAATTTGGACTCTGTGCCAAACGCGCCGATTTCTTCGTCTCCAAAGTCCAAAACTCAAACGGCAATGGAGATTTCGTCTTCCTCTTAGGATCCAGGTCCCACTCGCAACACTGCAAGATTGAAACGAAGCCGAAGAAAATTCAAAATTGTATTTACATAAACTTCTTCCATTAATCCCCTGTTCTGTTTTACTTAGCCCATTCCAATTCCAGTAGCAGTTTCAGTCAATAATCCCCATAACTTTTCATCATTCTGATTCAGAAATATTCATGGGTATTCAACTTTCTTCTCTATTTCTTGTGTTCCCACTTTTCAAATTCGTTCGATTTCGAGATTTTCTTTGTGGGGTTTGTTTATTTTATAGATTCCTCATGGTTTGGTTCTGGATTTCGTTCTATTTCTATTTCCCTCTTCGTTTGTGCGGTGGTATGACTTCGTTTTGCATGATTAGGAATTTAGGTACTGTGTTGATGGGTTTTTGTTTGGAATATATGCGATTTCTCTACAGGATTTTGCTCTGTTTTTTTCCCCCCCACTTGTTTCTTAGGTTGAATACTAACAAAAGTTGAGAATTGACGTCTAAAAGTATACAGAAAATTCGTTATTCTTGTACTTTAATATTTTATGGTGCTGAACTGATAAATCCCACATTAAAAAAAGCTAAAGTTTAATTATTCCCTTCAGTACCAGCGCCTCATCAAAAGCAAACTTTTGTTAATTTATTCATTTTGTGCGGTTCTGCTTTGATTCTTAGTATAAGTTTGGTGGGTGAAGTTTTCTTTACACTTTAGAACAGAGTAATTTGAAGGCAAAATTTAAATTAACTCAGCTGGGGAATTTCAGTTTCTGTCAAATGTATTGATTTGAAGATGTCTGTATATGCCTTTAAGCAAATCATATACTGAAAATTCCTTTACTTGATTCGGGTCTTTATTGATGATGGTTTTTTTTTTTTTTTTACAGTTCTAGGTTCTTGGAGGAAGTCTATTTTGAACAGGAACTGAGATCAAAGTAAGCTATTCTTTGTAAATTTTTCAGGAGACAGAATGGCTTTGAATACTACGGCAGTGACCAAATGTCCATCTCCAATGAAAGCAACATCCAACGGCATTTTCCAGGGCGATAATCCTCTTGATTTTGCTCTCCCTCTTGTCATTCTGCAGATATGTTTGGTAGTCGTACTTACTCGTGGCCTTGCTTTTCTTCTGAAGCCGTTAAAACAGCCACGAGTGATCGGAGAAATTATTGTAAGTCGTTTGTTTTGGGACTTTTTTCTATTGGACTAAAATATTTTTACATCTATGTATAGTAATAGACTGTTGCATACACAACTATTATGAGGCTTGCATATTGTTCTTTTGGTTCTTTTGTGAGGAATGCAACTTACTCTTGAATTGAAATTGAAATTGCTATGAATTGAAATGCTGTTTTATTTCAAGTGCTAGTAATCACCCTTCCATGTTACCTCTTATTGCTAATTTTGCAGGGAGGAATACTTCTTGGTCCATCAGCTCTTGGACGTAACAAGAACTTTCTTCATACGGTATTTCCGTCCAATAGTATCACAGTGTTAGATACCATAGCAAACATTGGATTGTTATTCTTTCTCTTTCTTGTGGGCCTTGAGTTAGATCTAACGTCAATACGTCGTACTGGAAAGAAGGCCCTCGCCATTGCCATTACTGGAATTTCCGTTCCCTTTGCATTAGGAATTGGTTCATCATTTGTCCTCAAAGAAACCATATCCAAAGGTGTAAATGCTTCTGCGTTTCTCATATTCATGGGTGTTGCACTTTCGATAACAGCATTTCCCGTCTTGGCTCGTATTCTTGCCGAGCTTAAACTCCTAACCACGGATATTGGCAGGTTGGCTATGTCTGCTGCAGCAGTGAATGACGTAGCTGCCTGGATTCTCCTTGCTCTTGCCATTGCATTATCTGGTTCTGATAAATCTTCCCTAACTGCGGTTTGGGTCCTTTTATCTGGCTGCGGCTTTGTCGTGGCCGCTATTGTCATTTTATCCCCAGTTTTCAAATGGATGACCAAGCAATGTTTTGAAGGGGAGCCGGTAAGTGAGATCTACATATGCGCCACATTAGCTATCGTCCTAGCTGCTGGATTTGCCACAGACTTTATTGGGATACATGCTATGTTTGGAGCTTTTGTCGTTGGAATATTAGTTCCGAAGGATGGGCCATTAGTAGGTGCTTTGGTAGAGAAAATTGAGGATCTTGTTTCTGGTCTGTTCTTGCCTCTTTACTTTGTATCAAGTGGATTGAAGACTAATGTAGCCACAATTCAAGGAGCACAGTCCTGGGGTCTTCTAGCTTTAGTTATAGTTACTGCCTGTTTCGGAAAAATCGTTGGCACTTTTCTCGTGTCCATTCTTTGTAAAATACCTGTTCGTGAGGCTCTCGCGTTAGGATTTCTAATGAACACAAAAGGTTTGGTGGAGCTTATTGTTCTCAATATTGGAAAAGACAGAAAGGTAAGGGTAGCTTAATGGTCGTTTTTACTTATCGAGGACCTTTTTAAGGTTGTTTTTTCCTTTTCTTGGAGATCTGACTTGCATATTTGTTTGATTCTGCAGGTTCTGAATGACCAGACCTTTGCAATAATGATTCTAATGGCTCTTTTTACTACTTTCATTACCACTCCCCTTGTCATTGCTGTATACAAGCCAGCGAGGAGTGCCAAATTAGCCAATTATAAGCATAGGAAAATCGAACGGAAGAGCAAGAATACACAGCTTAGGATTTTGACCTGTTTCCATAGTGCAGGAAACATTCCATCAACTATAAATCTGCTCGAGGCCTCGAGAGGAATTGGGAAGGACGGAGAACTTTGTGTATATGCAATGCATCTCATGGAGCTGTCCGAGAGGTCCTCAGCCATTTTAATGGTACATAAGGCTAGGAAAAACGGGTTACCTTTCTGGAACAAGGGCCAGAGGTCGGATTCCAACCATGTTATCGTTGCGTTTGAAGCCTACCAACAACTGAGCAGAGTATTCATCCGACCGATGACGGCCATCTCCTCAATGTCTGACATACATGAAGATATCTGCGCTACCGCTGAGAGGAAAAGAGCTGCAATCATAATTCTTCCGTTCCACAAGCACCAGAGGGTGGATGGTTCACTGGAGACTACTCGAAACAACATCCGCATTGTTAATCAGAATGTTCTTAAGCATGCTCCATGTTCGGTTGGAATTTTCATTGATCGTGGATTGGGTGGGACAACCCATGTTCCGTCGAGCAATGTTTCGCTTTTCATCACTGTTCTATTCTTTGGTGGTGGAGATGATCGTGAAGCGCTTTCTTATGGAGTTCGCATGGCCGAGCACCCTGGCATTAGATTGATGGTAATTCGTTTCTTTGTTGAACCCGAGCCTGTTGGGGAGATAGTCCACTCTGATACCGTCAGGAATTCTTCTGCGAAGCCAGTTTCTCAAGATGATGAATTTCTTTCTGAATTCAAGCACAATGTGGGCAAGAATGATTCCATCATATACGTCGAGAAGACCATAAAAAGTGCTGCAGAAGCAATGGATACAGTGCAGGAGCTTAAAAACTGCAACCTGTATCTTGCTGGCCGAAGACCGGATATCAAAGCAACCTCTGCCTTAAACAGAAGCGACTGTCCGGAGCTTGGTCCGGTCGGGAACCTGTTGACTTCACCAAACTTCCCGATTGCGGCGTCGGTTTTGGTCGTGCAGCAATATCATTCCAAGTTACCAGTGAATTTAGCTTCAGATTCTGCTGATGGGGAATCAGAATCAGCATAGTTTGCTTCTTGCTGTTTAATTCGAGTGATAGGTTCATTTCAGGAGAGAATAAAAACTGTACACTTCATATTCTTTACTCTTTAATTGCACATAAGAGAGCAGCATCTTTGTGAATCAGTCTTAGATTTCCCAATTTTTTTTTGTAATTATTATTTTAATAATAGTTTTTCATTTCAAAACTCAAAAGGCAGCCTTTCCGACCTAAATCTAGTGAGAGATAACAATTAAGGATTTCAAGACATTAAGGCTCGGTTGGCTAATTGTTTGGTTTTTTGTTTTTCGAAAATGAAGTTTATAAACCATACATTCACCTATGAATTTAGATCAAACCTTATCATCTAGGATTTAGATGCTTGTTCTAATTCATAAATGAATTGAATAAACCTGCAAACAATTTGCTCTTAATTCTAAATAATGAATCTTCCTGGTTGAAACTAAAAGATACTCTAATCAAGATAGTTAGTCTTGACATCTATTTACCTTATCCTATCAGATAGAATATGGCCATGGATACGAGTAGTCTATTTAACTTAAATCTGACAATAAGAGATGAAGTTAATACACAATTAACCCCATTCTCTTTGATACAGTCCTTTTGCTAGAAAGTCAAACCTTAGAGGTTTTCACCTCATAGACTAGGTCTCTAAACCTCTCGAAGATATATGACTTTGAGCTGCTGGTCCTTGTCTATGTACTCACTGTCATCATCAAGTATGATAACTAGAGTCATAAAACAAGCCAATATAGTGAACCTTATTATCTCATAATCTTCTCACTATATCGAAGACTTTCTCAACACTTGAGAAGAACCAGCTTTACTAACAACCATCGTTAATTAAAAAAAAACTTCTAATATAAATAATAAGACAAGTCTTAACACTTAGTTGTTATCAAGTTTAGTAGAACACTACCAGTATACATCTTTTGCAAAATGAATCATTCATTAAAAAAAGATACTATATACATGTGTTCAGATCAAATAAGAGTTATAGACAATAATTACATCACATGAAATTATTTCTATACAACAACTATTACAAAACTCTCACTGTTCAAGCTGCAAAGATGTCTTCATAAATCATCTCCGTCGTGAAACCGGCTGACAGGAACTAATTTTCTAAAAAGAATAACAAACATGATTAGTGGTTCCTGGATCAACATCCAGGTATGACAATCAATAAATCATATTTACCTTGTCGTTCATTCTTTGCCTGTTTCTCAGCAAGGTATTTTGAGCAGTTGCGCTTCCAATGCCCTACTTCACCACAATGGAAACACTTTCCACTGTGTGAAGGTTTGACCTTGCCGACAGTAGGGGCTTTGCCCTTCCTGGTGTGCTTCTCTTCTTCTTGTGAATAATCGTATTACTCACAGTAGTAGGTTCAGATTTATTCCCTGACCCCGACCCCTTATGGAGTTTCATAGAAGTGACAACATTTGCCTTCTTCTCCTTTCATTTTGAGGTATGCAGAGACTGGTAAATTTGAAGCTCATTGAGAATAGACGTCAAATTGTATTCTATCTTATTCATGACCATATTGATCATGAAATGAAGGAAACTCTTCGGAATAGATTCCAAGAAAAAACCAACTTGACCGTTCTCATCGACGGTGGCACCATTTACCTCCGCCACATTAAAGTGGATCATCATGTTAAGGACGTGTTCCCTAACAGAGCTACCCTCCACCATGTGAGAGTTGTAAATGTTCTTGAGGGCTTCATGTCGAAGAGATGCAGACGGTTGTCCAAACATCCCTTGTAATGAAGTCATGATTTCCTTCGCGGAAACCATAACCTCGTGCTTCTTGGCCATAACATCTGATATGCTCGCCAAGATATAGACTCTGGCTTTATCATTAGCCCTAATCCAACCATCGTATGCTTCACGAACCATTCGTGAAGTACTAGAACCAGGAAGCGGAGGACACTCCTCCGTTAAGACAAATCTCAGGTCGTCAAGAACCAGAATCGTATTCAGGTTCGACTTCCATGTCCCATAATTTTCACCAGTTAGTTTGTCGTGTGATAGGAGCTGAATAAACGAACTCGACATGCTGAAACAGAATGTAAATCTATTAGTGAAACGATTTTAACCTACTTAAACCAATTAAAAGATTTAGCAACAAATAAAAGACCCTAGCTCTTTATTTACTAGCAACGATACTTTAGTAAGTTAGAATGGCCTCTACCTTGGGGTAGTCGAGCATTCCTTTACTAAATCAAGACAGTCTTGACTAAATGCTAACGCCAGAATAACTCTTATTCCTATAGCAATTTAGTTATCGTTTTTTGTCTGGATTTACTAACACCTTAGCAAATCCCGTAAGTGTGACCCTCCATTTTTAGAATTCACAGAGCGGCCCCAATAGTGCATCCGAAGGGTATGTCAGTGTTGGGAATGACCCTGTGTTTCTTTATCCAAAAATGGTGACTGAGGTGTTCGATCTCCCATGAAACGGCCCTCCGAAGGGATTGGTACCACTCTTGGGCACCTTGCAGGCAGAACATGGGAATCTAACGATTCAATCCAATGGAGGAGACTGTAGGAAGTACTGACGCAGTTCCTCACTTACTCTATTCACCTTGTTATTGAAAGTTGCAAACACCGCCCTTCTGGGGAATGCTCTATTGATATTACACGACCGAACAAAATTCTCACGTTGTGAACCTTAGGGAGTACGTAGCAGAAGAGGGATATATCATATATTCATTATCAACAATTCTACTAAGTATCATTAACGGCTTTTAGGGTAAGTTACTCAGGTTTTACTCGACTAAGAAAATAAAACCTGAAGTCTAGGCAAACAATTTACTTAAGATGTCTAGGTTATTGAGTCGGCGCTAATGGGCCACTCTCACCCGTACAAGTCAAAGGATACTTCCGAACAAGCAGGAGTTCATAGCGAGCTCAGGATTAAGCTCGAGTTACCTAGGCCATCAATTTATATAAGTCGGTCTCATCAGTAAACGGAGTTATAAAGAGAGAGCGACTTAATATGTGGTTCGATCTTATGCAAAATCATTGCACAGGACGCTCTCGCTTCTCACATCACCATGTGAAACGATTCGGATCACATCGCTTTGTACAATACAAAGCGAGCCGCATCCAATAGTGTTACCAGGATAAGGTACCCAACCTTATCCATATACTATAGACCGTTTTGGTTGTCAACTTGAGCCTGGCCCACAATCATGTCATACATGAAGCTCAAGTTTTCAAGAGACACCAAGGGTGTTGGTTATTGGTATATGATAAACTAAACACGTTTCACTCTAAACCAGTAAACTCTTTTACTGATTTAAAACTTAATAACTCTTTATTACTAAATAAAGTGATTACAAACACAATTGTTTACACACCACGAGTTTTAGGACATAAACCCAACAATTTCCCAGGTTTCTTTTTATTTTATTTTTTTGTTTGAAAGATTTCGAATATGCACACCGCCGCGACTGTTTTTACTCTTTTTTTTTTCCAGTCGATTGTCTGGCTTTTGTTTTTAAAAAATCATCGTAGCCACACAACAAAGAATTAAGTACCGGCTTCTTACGCACCTTTTATGTCTTCCGTCGAATGGAAAACTTGATCCAGAGCGGTTTGTTTTCTCTTTCGCTAAGAAGCAGTATAACCAAGGTTAATTTGGCAAGATCAAAACTCAAAATCAAATAAGAAATCAACAACTAAGATAAAAAAAAATATAAAAAAAAATATAAAAAAAAATATAGAAAAACAAGATATAAATTTGTTTTTTACTTTTTTTTTTCTTTAACCAAAAAAAAAAAACACAAAGAGCCTGAATATAGTGCTAGACTCGACATGAGTACGAAAAAACCTAAACATGCAAATTTTAGACCAATCAATAAAAAATAAAACTCACAGGATATATCTGATCTAGAGCACCTAAGTACTAATACCAAATGATGTGAAAACCCTAACGAATTTGAATTAGGAACCCTTTGGATATATCAACCTCTAATTCTCAAATGCTAAAACACCCAAATCTATTCAATTTCAACCCTAAGGTTTGAGTTAGACACAAATTTCCTTAAGATCAAAGCTCTTGAGACAAAGAACAAGTTCATGGCCTAAGAGTCGAACACTCGATAAGATAAGATGATCAATCTACTTGAATGTTTTTGGCATGCAACTCAACACATAAATCGCAAAAGGGATCAAATAGCTCTCTTGGCTAAACTTGACCGAAAAAACATAAACGCTAAAACTCAATTTATCATAACCTCTCTTTTCAACCTAATGGTAAAACTTTACCTAGTATTGAGATATTATCTACTCTATCAAACTATTTACCCTACTGTATTAGGAAAATATCTTTCTATATTTATTATTCACTATCTAATTTAGGAATTAAGTTGACCTAGAACTATATATATATTTGATCATATTAGTCCATTGAAAATAAGAAAACAAGGAAATAATTTATGGAGAATTTGTCATGGTATCAAAGCGTTAGGTTATTCAAGAAAAACTAGCGGCAACTATACAAAACCCTAGGCCGCCGCCGACCGATTTAAATAAATAAATAAAATAAATAAATAAATAGAGTGGATTGTATTAAACTTGTCCGAGAGATCGACAATGAGGTGGGATTTGGTTTTTGAGTAGGATATCGACGACGACGTGGGTTTGAGACCGACAGTGCAATGACGTAGGTTTGGCATAGGCATGAGATTGACTCCCTAATCTGGTCGACGGTGATTTGCTTCCAAGAATTTGGCGTTGTGAAGCTTGAGATCAGGATCTGATATTTTGAGAGATGAGCAGTGCGACAGTCAATTGCATTAGCAGTAGTTCAAGCTCGAAGGTGCAGGGCGACGTGAAGAAATCTGCGTTGATCTTTTGGGTCGATGGTGATTCGAGTCTGAGGGTGAAGGCGGTGGGAGCAGATCCGCGACAGAGGCCAAGTTTTCAAAACCTTCGGGTGAAGATAGACGGAGGCCAGAACAATACTGAGAGATTCGTCGACGGTGCCAAAGTTTTTGACATCGATTTGAAGGCTGAGATCGGAGATTGAGATGTAATTGAGAGAGAAAGATCGGCGAATGTGCGTGAGATCGTGGGTCTGGAATTTTCGAAGGTACTGATTTCCGAAGAGAACTGAGGCGTGAGATCGAAGGTGGCGAGACGTATGTCAAGGTTGTTCATTCCAATCGACGGTGGTTCGACGTGAAGAGGATGTGCGCGACGGTTCTGGGCGCGAACATAATATGTTTACGTGGTGGCGGGCGACGTGAACGAAGAGGCTGAGTGAGAGAAATCGAGATGATGAAGCTAGGGTGGAATTGGTTTGTGCGAACCAGTTCGTGCAAGAATCTTTGGTCTGATTCGTAGAGGTCCAGTCGGACCAGATTCCAACTCCCAATGGGTCTTATTTGATAAGTTCAACTGAACCGATCAAGTAAATGATTAGTTTTTTTTTCGAGAGCGACAGTAGCATTTCGAGTGTTCGGTGGTGGTGTTCTTCAATCGTGAAAAGCAGTGTGAAAGTCGACGACCATTACTGAGAGTTCAGGTCTTCTCTGGGAATGCAATTCGGTCGAGACTTTCGACGTTCGACAATGACACCAAAAGTTCAGTGATGATGTGAGGGGCGACGACCATTACTGAGAGTTTAGTGGTAGGTCTTCTCCACGGGTGCAGTTCGACAGAGAGTTTTGGCGTTTGACAATGACAATGAGAGTTCGATGGTGACGTGAGGGGCGACGACCATTACTGAGAGTTCACTAATGGGTCTTCCTTGAGAAGTGCAGTTCGGCGGAGAGTTCCGGCGTTCGACAATGACCATTAGTAAGAGTTCAGTGGTGGGTCTTCTCTGAGAATGCAGTTCGGCGAAGAGTTCGATGGTGACGTGAGGGGCGACGACCATCACTGAGAGTTCAGTGGTGGGTCTTCTTTGAAAATTGCAGTTCGACGGAGAGTTTCGGCGTTCGGCAGTGATCGAGATATCGATGAAGATCACTGAGGAGGCCCATCTTATTTTCAAGTTGGACATTTGTGAACCTCATGCTCTAACTTGAGGGAGAGTATTGATGTCTACCCTATCAAACTAGGAAGATATCTACCCTTTTGTATTAAGAAAATATCTTCCTATGATTATTATTTCCTATCTAATTTAGGAATTAAGTTGACCTAGAGTTGTCTATATAACTTCCAAAACCCTAAATGCCACCTCATAATTAATAGCAAAAATGATAAAAAAAAAAAAATTACTCTTACTTAATATGTGATAAAAGGATAAAATTGAAAAAATAATAAAATATAAATAATCATTTAATATCATTTTTTTTTTAGTACATTGGGGTGGGGGATTCAAACCACAGACCTCTTGATCGTCAACACATACATGTGTCAGCTGAGTCATGCTCGCTTTGACATCATTTAATGTCCTTAGTGATTCATATAATATTTTTTTAACGTTTAGGGGCCTATTAGACATTCTAGTACAAAGATCTATATATTAGACACACACTCCAAGGTTTAAAGACATATTAGATATTTTTTAAAGTTCAGACTAATTAGACCGTCATAAAAGTTTAAACACTAAACTTATAATTTAACCATAAAAAAAAAAAAAAAAAAATTAACTATTGAGAGATTGAATTTGTGGAATTAGCAAATTTAAAGCTAAAGTATAAACAAGTCCACACCACATACCAACAATCTAATTTGACTACATACCATAAAAAGTGTGAAAAGAGAGAAAACAGTTGTGTGGGGGCCTACACATCAACAACCTCCTATCAAATCCAAGCCTCAACAAATCTAAAGTACTACATTTCTCAAAGATGATTTATTATTTTATCATGTGATGTTTGAACTTTGAATATTAATGAAGCGGGTTTAGGGTTTAGGGTTTGTTGGTTTTTAATGAAGCAGGAAAAAAACTTTGAATATTAAAAATTATTAGGATTAATTTTAAACCCTCGGCAAGTTACTCCAACATCGCCAAAGCGAGTATAGCTCAACTGTGATGACCAAGAGGTCTGTGGTTCGAATCTCCCACCCCCAATGTACTAAAAAAAAAAAAAAAAAAAAAAAAAAAATTAAAAAAATTGAGACTTTTGAGACTATATTCCAGATGTCCTTTTTTTCAAATCTTATTTTTAATTGAAACATTTGTAAGCAGTTTCGAAAGAAAACTATTTACAACGTGAAAATGATTTTGAAATAATCTAAATTACTATTTATGTTAATCATGTTTTTAATAATTCAAAATTAATTTTGATTATATGAAAATTGGGTTTAAAAGTATAAAAACAAACATTAAAATGATTATATGAAAATCACTTTTAATAAATCATTTATAAACAAATCATTTGTACTAAAATCACTCCCTAATATACTTTATGTGTTTCATCTAGAAGTATACGTGTTTTTAACCCATTTTTAGAATTTCTCAAGCCAATTTTAATTTTCAACAATTTTAAATATACTTTTAATTGGTTTAAGTTTCTCTTTGAAGCTTAAACTAAATATTATCGATTTTCATAAAAAATACTTTTAATCGTTCATAAACATTTTAAATTAAGGCATGTTAAATACAAATTTATTTGACCTGGTTTTTTTTAAGGAAAAATATACTTCATTAGAGGCTAAAAGAAGAGAGGTTAGAGGAAAACCTTCTAATTGAGTATCATGGTTGATAAACCATTTTTTTTTATTTGAGAATAATGATTTTATTTTATTTTATTTTTATAAACCATAATTTCAAAACAACTAAGATTTAATATATCATGAGACAACACAAATAATAATATCTTCTCATAGCTTGAGACGTGGGAGATAGACTTAGAAGAATAATTGAAGATTCTATTAATCCGCTCGAGTTGGATGTTCTAAAAGATTGACTCCAAAAAAATTGTTCCATACAATATTTTTAGCTGATGATTTTTATTTTTTAAGGGAAAAACAGCAATTGTGTATTGTAGTTTCCCATCTCATTTCTAAACTAATATCTGTATATAAGCATCAATTATCTTTTTTAAGTATCAGATATGAAAAAAAAATATGTCTTTCCATTAACAAGTAACAGATATGAATTAAAGCCAACTCTACTTGATATCTTTTTAAAAATAATATTTTTTTTTTGACTAAATTATAAAAATAAAATACTCGAACTATGAGACGTTTCGTTTAAAAAATACCAAGAACTTTCAAAAGTTTCAAAAAATACGTCTAAATTATATATAAAAAAAAAATAAAAAATGTGTCATTGCCATTAACAACACAAAATTCTAACGTGCAGTTAAATTCTAACTTGTACGTGTGACATGAAAAAAAATGAAATCTATGACGTCTAAGATGTTAAAAAATAATGAAAATTTTATTTTATTGATTCAAAAGATCGATAGAACAAAACTATGACAAAATTGGTGATGAATAGATCATATGTCCATGTACGATTTTTATGATTTTTTTAACACCTTATATATTTTCATTTTTCATTTTTTCATGTCACACCGATACAAATTAGAATTTAACTGTTCACGTCAGAATTTTGTGTGTGCTGCTAAGTGCTGACAGTGAGAATATTTTTGAAACATTTTTTCTTAGTTGAAGAATATTTTTTTAAATTTTTAGAAGTTCACAAATATTTTTAAAATGTCAAAAGTATTTTTTTATATATAATTTAGCCATAATATTTTAAAAAGAAAATAGTACCTTATAAGTTATAATGCATGATCATGTAATTAAAATCGAGAATAATTCAATATCAACAATCATTTTGTAAGCTTTACATAAGTAGCATCCACTCTACAAACCCATTATTTCTAGCTTAATTAATTAAGCAAATTATTAAGGGGCATTTGGGGAAGAAGTTGGCGCATTTGGAGAGTTCGAGTTGTTTAGTCTGGAGAGTTGTTTAATATGTGTGTTTGAGACAAAAAAAAAATTGTTTGATTTGGAGTTCTGAAGTCGCCGTGTTTGGGTAGAGACTTGTTGAACTTGGATTTCTGACTTTATTTTAGATTTTCTTTACATATTTTTTTTCTACGAACTTTCAAAATTTTATTATTAATGATTCTTTTCAATTCCAATAAATTCTAAAAATATATTTTTATTTGATCAATTCTTTACAAATTTCTTTGAAGACAACAAAAATAATTTTGAACACAATACCTCATATTATTTTTTTACATTGATTATCAAAATATATATATATCCATTTTTTTTTTTTTTTGTTAGGACTCATCATTAATTTTATGAATTCTAAGATTGAGATTTTTTTGTTTTTATTAATGTAGGTATATTTTACAAACTTCTTTAAAGAAAAAAAAAACACACACACACAGAAGTATAACTAGTCTTACCCGGACTCATATGTCAAACACATTTTTTTCCGCCTCCACCCTCTTAAACTCGTCAATCCATCTGAATCCACTGAACCCGAAAATTAGCATATCAGCAATGACGGTCTATTTTAGTCCTTTTTTGTACAATTTTTTCTATAACTTTCCATATTTTTATTATTAAGGACTTCTTCCAATAAATTTTAAAAATGCAATTTTTTATTTTATTTTATGTATCCTTCACAAATTTCTTTGAAGATAACAAAAATAATTGTGACCACAATACTTCACATTCTTTTTCAATATCACTCACATTAATTATTCATTTTATTTGGATGGTTTTGAAATAAAAGAGTTGTACAATAATGTGTTAAATAGAGAGTTGTACAATAATGTGTTAAATATTACATGTGAATTTGAAAGATTTTAATTAATCCATTAATTTAAACGGATCCAAATAAACTGATGTTTTTATTTCTCTCGATTGTAATACATTTTGAATTTGGTTTAGGTACCAATTTTGATTGAACAACTTAATTTATATTTAAAATAATAAAAATAGGTTGAATTACATTTTTAGTCATTTTACACATTTTGTTTAAATTACGTTTTTTTTTAAATAATTAAAAATATTGTGGGAGAGGGAGGAAGAGAGAAATGTGTGTTGGCTTGAAGAATGAAACAGACTTATAATAATTATTGTAGAAGTCGGGAGAGTTCAATAGTAATTACTGTTGAAGTGTGAAGAGTTGATATTTTTTATTCTCAACAAGCCCGTAGGCCAAACGGGGAGTTAACTTATCTCCCAACTTCTTCTCCACCAACTCCTTGGGCCAAACATCTCCTCAAATTTTATTCGTTTGAGAGTGATTTTAAAATGATTAAAATGATTTTTATTTTTTATAATTTAAAATCAATTTAATATTTGGTTTTACACTTTTAAACATGATTTTCATACCGTCAAAATTAATTTCGAATTATTAAAAATATGTTTCGAAACAATTTAAACGTGATAAAAATGATTTTACTCATTTCAAAATCACTTCCAAACATGTTATATATATATATATATATATTTTTTTTTTTGAGAAATTTGTATGACTTAAATAGTTAAATCATCGACATCAAAATCAAAATCTCCAACAACCAATTAATTTATTATCAACGAATAATTTCCTTGCTCTTTTCAACCAACCAAAAGGGAGAAATTTAAGCATTGTGAGCTAACTCTTGCCCATATTCCACCAACCCGCTTATATTATATTTTTCATTTTTATTCGTCATAATGAAGTGGATTGAAACTTAGGGCGCATTTAACATATAGATTCTGGATCATGAAGTCTGAAGTTCGAATCTCTATGTCTTTGAACTAAAAAAAACTTAAGGCACAATTACTTTTCTAAAATCAAAATGGGCTAAAATCGAAAAGTAATCATCCTTTTAAAAAATATTTTCTTTTAAAATTTTATTTTTTTTTAGTATTTTTACCTAATTGTTTTTAAATATGTTTTCCTCTTGGTTTTCATTTCGAATTTTTCTTCTCACTATTACTTTGGCTTTGGCTCCCTATATTTTTATCTCGCCCCACCTTGACTCCCTATTTTCCCTTCCGCATTCGATCTGCCTCCCTCTTTTTCCTCTGGCTTTGGTTCCGGCTCTTCAATTGCCATCAAAACCAAACCAGAGATAGAGGGAGAGGGAGTCCGTACAAGTAAATTATGTTTTTATCAGCATATGTTTAGGTATTTTTATTGTTTAAAACTTGCTCCAACCGGCGATTCAGGTGGTTTACAAACAGAAAATAATAGTAGTACAAGAGTGGAGTTAGAATTAACAATTTAACATCACTGGAATTAGTTCTATAAACGAGTAATCACTTGTAAAATCAATTCTGTAGATAGCAGAAGAGAGTGTTCAGATTTATGCTGAAAAAAAAATTTGCTGTAGCATTTTTTTTTTTTTTTTTTTGGTGAGTACAATAAGGTGGGAGGTTCAGAACTTGGATTCGCCATCTAATGGTCGCGACATTCTCCTCTAATGATGTTTCTAAAAGTGAAGACTGTCTCCACAAATCAACACACGGATTAGAAAAATGAAAAAGAAGGTGCACCTTATTGGTTTAGGTAGTAACTACCAATTCTTTTAAACCTTTTTGAACCACGTTTTCATGACTTCAGGATCACTCTCATTAGATGTGGTCTTTGTTCATTTATGTACCGTTCCTGAACTCAGTTCGTTACAACAGACTTCTTAGTCGTTAACACATACTAATGTCAGTTGAGTCATGCTCGCTTTAGCTCGTAAATAAAGTTTTTCCAATTTACTTGCGACCAACATGTATTTGGATTTAATTGTTTTCCTAACAATTCGTTGTTTACCTTTTTAGTATCAATTATTCGAGTTTTGATTCATTTAAGGGGGCGTTTGGCCCCCTGTCTTGGGTTTGGGTGGGTTTGGCTTCAAAAGCCAAACCCATGTTTGGAGGGATGACTTTGAAGTGTTTTTAAATTTATCAAAAAAAAATTAAAATTATTTTCGAATGTGTAATTATATACAATCAAAAATTAAAAAGTGCTTTCGCAGTTAGTTTCAGATACTTTTCTCTATTTCAAAAATCATATGTAAATTGTAAACTTACAAACCCAACTTTAGAATAGCGAAAATCACTTCTAACTAAACAAAAGCACTTAATGGAGCACTTACAAAAATACTTCAAGACTGTTTTTTTTATAAGTTTGCGATGTCTTTTTAAAAAAGTATTTTAAGTGAAAGTTGTTTGTTTTGTAAGCACTCTTAAAAAGAAAACTAATTAAATATTTCATAGGCACTTTAAGTGTTTTTTTATATGACTTAGGGCATGTTTGGGAGTGATTTTGGAATCACCAAAATCAATTTTACATGTCCAAAATCAATTATATTTCAAAATGGTGATGTTTGGCAATAGTATAAAAGTGATTTTGGAAGAATTGAAAATCACTTTTAGTGATTCCCGGTCAATCACTTGAGAGGTGATTTTGGAGTGATTTTTTTCAAGTGATTGTCATATTTTATTTTTAAAAATGACTATTTTTTTTAATTAAAAATATCAATTGGATATAAATATAATTTATGTTCACTTATTTACTAAAATTTGAATTTGGTTTGTTGGTGAAAGAAGAAATAATTTTGTTTCTCTCTCACCCATAACAAGGTTCGAAACCAACCCTGTGCAACTTTTTAATTTTCAATTTTTCATTTATGATATATTATTTATTATAGTTTCATGACTTTTTAATTTTGATTTTCATGACTTTTCAAGAATTTTTTTTCATGACTTTACTTTTAAATAGTAAATAATTTTTAAATAGTTTTTTTTTTTTGCAACAGTAGTTTAATTAATGCAACCCATGACCTTTTGGTCACCGACACAACCCTATGCCAATAGTAAATAATTTCCAAATAGTTTTTGTTTCATTTATGACAACCTTTTAATTTTAATTTTCAATTATCAGTTAAATCATTTTTAAATACAATGTTATTTTTTTTTTAGTAATTTAATAATTCTAAAATCACTTTGGAACCAAACATAATAATTCAAAATCACTTCTAATTATATGAAAATAACTCCAAACCAAACATAAAAATGATTATATATAAATCAATTTTACAAAATCAATTGTTATTAAATCTCTTCCTTTAAAATCAATAATTCATTCATCACTCCCAAACATGCCCTTAGTCTCAAACTATCTTCGATTATAAAAATTCTAAAAAAGTACTTTTAATTTTGTTAAAAAACACTATTAAAAAATTGGACAAATATCAATTTATACTCCTAAACTTTAGATTTGTATTGCTTAAAATTCATTTTTAAATACAATGTTATTTTTTTTTTAGTAATTTAATAATTCTAAAATCACTTTGGAACCAAACATAATAATTCAAAATCACTTCTAATTATATGAAAATAACTCCAAACCAAACATAAAAATGATTATATATAAATCAATTTTACAAAATCAATTGTTATTAAATCTCTTCCTTTAAAATCAATAATTCATTCATCACTCCCAAACATGCCCTTAGTCTCAAACTATCTTCGATTATAAAAATTCTAAAAAAGTACTTTTAATTTTGTTAAAAAACACTATTAAAAAATTGGACAAATATCAATTTATACTCCTAAACTTTAGATTTGTATTGCTTAAAATTCTGAAATCTTAGAAGTGTATAAATTTACAATTCCTGTTAAATTTTATTTAAAAAATCTTAACTTAAATGCCTGAAAACTTCTAATTTTAGTAATGAAACCCCTATACATAAAGTGAATCAATTATATGAAAGTTTAAGAATTTAATTGATAAATTTATAAATTTTTACACAAAAACTAACATTTTTCTAACGGATGGTGTAAATTGATACAAAGTTGAAGATTTTAATTGATAAAATACTCTAAATTTAAGATCATGAATCAATTTTTGTCCCAAAAAAAAAAAATTAAGTGAACACTACGAATTATAATAATAAAAAAAAAGAAAAAAAAAAAGCATTTTTTAGTTCTTCATGAACCCTTCAATATTTAAAAAACTATCACATTCACATTAGTCATTTTTTTAATTCTAGAAACTTAATTAGTATATTTCTAAAAACATAGGGACTAATCAAATCGAGCATAATTTAATTGACATAAAATTGTGTCTTTAACTAAGAGGTCAATAATTTAATTTCTCCCCACATTAATTAATTAAATACATTTAGAAAAAAAATAAAAACATAAAAGACTAAACCATTAAAAAAAGAAGACTAAAATATAAAAACACCAAGTAAATTTATTTTATTTTATTTTTGTAAGTATTCTACTTTTTAACATGAATCTAATCTAATAGTCCCAATTTGATTATGTTATAGTTTTAGTTTTATGATTATTTGCACTTGTCAAACTGTGCATAATTCAATTGACACAATTTACGTTAATTAAATACTTTTGCAAACAAAAAAATTATATTTTGTCATACTGAGCATAACTCAATTGACATAAGGTTGTGTCTTGACTAAAAAGTTATGAGTTTAATTTCCACATTAATTAAAATACTTAAAAAAAAAAAAAAAAAAAAAAAAAAACTTGCACTTATACTTTGTTAATTAATTGAGAGTGGAGAAAAATGTTTTATAATTTTTGAACAAAAAGTTAGAGCTAAAAAAACACTGAGCCTATAAAATAATTGGGTTAATGGAAATTGGAAAACAGGAAGGCAAGGAAAAGAATAAAGTGGCAGATTGAAAGCCAACTTCTTACCTACTATTATTTGAATAATAAACACATCATAAAAGTACAATTAGGCCACCACCCACCAATTGGAAAATCAAGCCCTAATTTACCTACCCCTCACCAATATTCCAATTATGGAATGATTTCTAGTGTTTTTTTTTAAAAAAAAATAATAATAATAATAATATAAATCATAACAAATCTAGCATAGTTTTAATGTTCTATTAACTTTTTTTTTTTTTTTCATTTAAGAAAGTATTTCATTATAAATAAAATAAAGGAATTTGAACCTACCACCAATAAAGCTGTGAATATAAAGATCAAATGAATATATAATATTTTCACTAGTTCAACTATAAAAAGCTTAGAACAACCGTTGTTTTTACGGTTTTCAAAACAAATTGATTAGAACAACACTTGTTTTTACGGTTTTCAAAACAAATTGAATAGATTCGTTTAATAGTTTTCCACTTTATTTTTAACTGAGGATTGAAATATTAGTGGTACATCATCTAGAGAGAGCGAAACATTAATAAGAATATATAAGAATATATAAGAATATTTCACGTTAACTATAGTTAATTTATCATATCAATTGATTTTTTTTTTGTTGGTAAATAATTGTTTATTCAACTACAAATTGTTTCTAGTCAACTTGCACATATAGTTCAACTAATTAATTAAGGTATTATACATTCATTTTTAAGGTTAGATAAATAATCAAAGACCGGATCGAAAAATTGGTTCAGTCGAAGCATAGCCGATACTAAGAAAAAATATGTCCACCTCAACGACCTTTGTACCTATAAAGTTCAAGACAAACTCATGAAAAGAATCAGGACCAAAAGATAGCAGGGTCGACCCATAAAACTAGGGTCGAGGCCGACCATATAAGAAAGACAATAAAGGACTCGGGTTCCTATCAAAGGTCCCAGGCCAGACCTAAACAGGGCCAGAAGCCCATTAGAGCATGGTCGACCCTGTCGATGTCGATCCCACCTAGGTCAAGATTTTTGTGTGGGCCAAAAGACCCACAAGCTCGATTCGTTCTCCTTAAGTCAAACCTAAGAGGAAAAAGAAAGACCTGGAGATTGTTATAAATATAAGTAAGTTAATTTTGATACTCTAAAAGTCAATTGTCCCTCTATTGACTTAAGCTTCAAAATTTATTTTCTTTGTTTGGCAGATCTATTTGTTCTAACAACCAACAATATTATTGTTGAAGTCACGTGACAAATATGTGACATCCATTGTGCAAATTTTGGCATCAATACTTCCTTTTATTTATAATGGAATGTTATTTTCAAAAGAAAGAAAAAAAAAAAAAAGTTAATTAGTAAAACATTAAATATATGATTTATAATATTTAAAATTATATATTAAAAAAAACACTTGCATTCATTCTATAATTGGAAGTTTTGGTCAGGGTGGGTAAATTAGGGTTTGAAAAATAAAGTAGAAGTGAGATGTAAAATATCTAAAGTTTTTTTAATTTTTTTGGCAATAATTGTTAAAAATGGAAGAAAAATTTCAATGTGCCTGTTATTTTCAATCTCTAAATGTATAAAGGAGAAATATATATATTTCCTATGTATTTAATAATTATAAAAATGAAATTATAATTTCTTTTTAGAATTGCAATATAAATGATAGAAAAAGAATTCAAAACATATAAGAACCTTAAAAATCAATTACAAATATATTAATAGTTGAGTTATATTTTATGTCAATAAAATTACAACTAAATTAGATATATATTTTTCACTTCTTTTTTTTTTCCAATTTTTTTTTTCTTCCTATTTTTTGAGCTCAAGTGAACAACGTAGGTGATTCAACATCTTTAAGAAGATATGTAATGTGTATTTTTTTTTTTTTACAAAAATATTTAATTAATGCGGGTGAGAGAATGAATTTCTGGCCTTAGTCAAAGGCACAACTTTATGTTGAGCTATGTTTGATTTGACAAGATATATAATATTTTATAAAGTTATGTTTATGGGCATATATATATATATATATATATATTTTTAAGTAATTAAATTAAATAGAGAGAAATTTTTTAACAATTAAATGAATTGCTTAACTAGATCAAAAGCTTCTTATATGCGGTCCATGTATGCCAAAGCGAGCATAGCTCAGCTGGCATATGTATGACTTGATGACCAAGAGGTCGACAATGTTTCAAAAGTGGGTCCATATATAATATCTTCAAGATGTTAATAAAAATTCATAACTAATATACATTCAAAAAATAACCATGAAGATTGGCCTAGTGTTCATGAAAGGCCTCGAAACTAATATTAAAATCCCTCATAGAGGATATGCATTCAATCATTAGTGATCACCTACCTAAGACGAAACTATTAAAATCCCTCATAGAGGATATGCATTCAATCATTAGTGATCACCTACCTAAGAATTAATTTCATACGAGTTTTTTTGACAACCAAATATTGTGGGATCAGGCGGGTTGTCCCGTGAGATTAGTTGAGGTGCACATAAGTTGGTCGAACACTCACTAATAACACTGCCCATGCCCTAAATAAACTCTACCTCCAAAAGAGAAACAAAAAAAGAAAAAGGAAAACACCCATTATTGAAGTTATAAAATCATGAAATCAAGCATTAGTGTGACAAATTGATAGAAGTAGGTGGGAGTGAGATCTCCCCAAAGTTTCCAAAGAAGTAAAGTCCAATAAGCAAACCCCCATTCATCTTTTTGAATAGGATAACCAATTTTTGTTGGTTATATAAAGCCATGAAAAAACCAAGAAAATTCACTTCACTCCAAAGCTAGTTTAATGGTCAAATGGCTTCCTCACCAAAACTTTGCATTCTTCTAGCTTTGTTCTTGTTCTCTACTTCTTCCTCATCAGCCTTCCCTTGGGGAAAGAAACAAAAGCATGAGCCTTGTAAAGAGCTAGTTCTTTACTTTCATGACATTATTTACAATGGGAAGAATGCAGGCAATGCGACTTCAGCCATTGTTGCTGCCCCACAAGGTGCAAACTTGACCATTTTGGCACCCCAATTTCACTTTGGAAACATAGCTGTTTTCGACGATCCCATTACTTTGGACAACAATCTCCACTCCAAGCCGGTGGGTCGGGCTCAAGGGCTTTACATTTACGACACCAAAAACACCTTCACGGCGTGGCTCGGCTTCTCGTTTTCTCTCAACTACTCGGCCTATAAAGGCACCATTAACTTCATCGGAGCTGACCCGATCATGGTCAAGTCTAGGGATATCTCCGTCGTCGGTGGCACCGGAGACTTCTTCATGCACCGTGGTGTTGCTACCATCATCACCGACGCTTTTGAAGGAGAAGTCTACTTTCGCCTCCGAGTTGACATTAAATTCTACGAGTGCTGGTGATTTTGATCAGTTCACATTATTAGCTACAAAGAACATCTACCTATTTTGTTATCTGTTTGGATGTTCTTCAAATTCCGACCATTCGAAACTGGTCAAATAAAAGTTGTCATGGAAAGATTTTGATAAATTGAAGATCCGTTTTTTTTTTTTTTTTTACCAACATGTTGGGATGAGAGATTGAATCGGATTTTTGTACGAATGACCCACCCTCGGAGTGAGTAAAGTTTTTTAACCCAATTTTTGACAACTTATGTTTTTTGACCTTCTCGTGATAAGTAAGTGCACAAAGTCATTCATACTCTTTGCTTATCACGAGGAGATCACAGTTGTCTCCTCGTGATCGTGATAAGCGAAGGGTACGAATGACTTTGTGCACTTCTTTATCACGAGAGAAGGTCAAAAAACATAAGTTTTCAAACACTGGGTTAAAAAACCTCACGCAACCCGAATGGTAGGTCATCCGTACAAAAATTCCGAGATTGACCCTAGGATTTCATGGTCACTAAGCGATACATCAGGTCAGTTGAACTATGCTCTTGTTGACACAAAAATCAATTTATATCTTTATACTTTGAAGGTTGTATCAATTAAAATTCTAAACTAATGATGATATTAATTTAAACTCTCAACTTTGAGAAGTGTATTAATTTACACTTTTTGTTACAATTTTATTTTAAAAACGGTAATTTAAACCTGTAGAAACTTGTAATTTTATAAATTAAACTCTTCAACTTTCGTAAGTGAATTAATTGTATGAAAGTTTAGGAGTTTAATCGATAAATTATAAGTCTTCACACGTGTAAAAACTGATATTTTTCCAATAGAGGAGTAAATTGATACATTTATAAAAGTTTAGGGTTTAAATTGATACAATCATTCGTTTAGGGTAATTGATACACCCTTCAAAGTTTAAGGGTATAAATTGATTTTTGTCCAAAAAAAAAAAATTAACGTTTTTCGTTTACGTTAATCTCAATTTTAGCCCCAGACTTGTATTAAACTCTGCGCTCAGACTTTATCAAAAGAATAGTGTCCAATTTATTGATCAAAATGTGATGTCACCCCTATTAGTTGTTTGTTTTATCTAGTATGAGAATTGAAATTGAGATTTTAATTTAATATGGTTCAAAATTATTTTATTATTAATTGATTGAAATATGTATTCAAGTTGGCCACAGAAAGGTTGTAGTTGAATGAATATACATTTCCAACCTTAATAAACATTTCTAAAATCTTTTTAATGATTAGTTTTACATTTAGACATGATTTACATATTATTTATTTTAAATGATAAAATATATATTTTGAACTGATTTCTTAATGACAAAAGAGATTTTGTAACCATTTTAAAATCAGTCTCATACATTTTTTTAAAGACTATCCATTATAAAAAGTGGATACAAATTTGTAAAAATTAAAATGGTGAAAAATAGATTAAAGTTCAGGGACTACCATCACATTTTAATACCTATTTTGATTTTCTGAAATAATAATTTGTAGTTTAAATTATAAGTTTAGCCTCTCAACTTAAAAGATTTTGTCGTGAGTTTTTAAAATTTAAAGTACTAGAAAAATTTATCGATCAAAAATGTGATGTCACCCCTATTAATATTGAGGGTTTTTTATATTAATAATGTAGTGTAATAAATTAATTATAGAAATAGGGTAGATTTGAAAGTATTTACAAAACTAGGGTAGCTAACTCGTGTACCATGGACACGATTTAGCTAAATCGTGTCCATGGTACACGACTTCTGTCGTGTCTTGACACCTCACAACCACATAGGTTCCACGCTGGCCTACAACGTCAAGCTAAATCGTGTCCATGGTACACGAGTTAGCTAAATCGTGTACCATGGACACGAGTTAGCTAACTCGTGTCCATGCTACACGAGTTATCTAAATCGTGTCCATGGTACACGAGTTAGCTAACTCGTGGCCATGGTACACGAGTTAGCTAAATCGTGTCCATGGTACGCGATTTAGCAATTATTAACCATTTGTGGTTAATTTCCGTTTGTGGTTAATGTTTGTGGTTAATTTGTCACGATTTTGTCACGATTTCTATGTGATTTTTGTGAATTGATTAATGTCCTATATAAAATTCATTTAATAAAAAATATTTGTTTACAAATTAACGAGATGGGATCTCCGATTAATTTCTGTAATGTCTAACAAAATAAGATCATTCATTCATTATAAAGTTTAACATAAAAAGCACTAAGACATGATTTTATATCCTCAAATGTCTGGTGAGAATGGGACTTTTTGTCGTCTTGAACGATATCCACGACGAGGTTGAAGTTCATCCGACTGTGATTCATCAACAATATCTTGGTGTTCTGGCCGTGTTATGTGATCAGAACTGGATGCAACGTTTGTTTGAATTCCTGGCGAGTACACATGAGAATCATGAATTTGATCATCAACTTCATGAAGTTCTTGGTCAACGTTTGGTTGTGAAATATTTTCGGGTCGTTGTCGTGTGCGTCTTCGACGAATACATCTTCTATCTGTGTCAGCAACATGCAAGACAGGCACTACCCCAAGAATATTTTCCAGCTCTACATAATTCTCTGTATAACCATGCAAGACAGGCACTACCCCAAGAATATTTTCCAGCTTCCTCGAAGTTTCCCAACAATGGAAGGAACATAAGATGCACAAGTGTATTAGATTTATCAGCGAACAGGAACCCACCAATAAGTTTCATGATATATGCTCGTGCATATCTTTGTATTGTGATGTCATCAGCATCAATGGGCAATACTGTAAATTGGGCTGCCAACCATGGAAGACTTAATCTAGACCCTTTCAGTTGAGGAGGTCGAACTCCTAAAAAATCCTCACATACTTGTTCCCAATTGTACTGTAACGATCCTGTTACAGGCTCTCCATCTATAGGTAATCCAAATTGAACAACAACATCTTGTAGTGTAATGGTGCATTCTCCCCCAGGCATGTGGAAAGTGTGGGTCTCAGGCCTCCAACGCTCTACCAGTGCAGTAATGAGATGCCAGTCAAGTTGCATAAATCCAACTTGTGCAACCCCCCAAAAACCTGATTGTTGTAGATAAGGAATGATGCGTGGATCCAAACTAATATTGCGATTTGCCTCCCTTCTCCGACATTGTAAAACAACAGTGGATTGAGCATCCCATATTGATTGTGAGCGATGAGTTTGTTGCAAGTACAATTGTGTTGAGTTTATTGGTCCAGGATCCATATCTAATATTGAAAAAAACAAACATACAAATGACCTTAAAACCAAGAGAAAACAAAATACATTACAAACAAAAGAAAAATAATCTCTATTACAATACGTGATACAATAATGTATTCAAATACAAACATCACTAATAAAACACAATAAAAAAAATAAGAATCTAAGACATTAAATATCCAGATACAAACATCATTAATAGGTAGCTTCACACCTGTAAAAGAAAAATAAAATATTCAACATTTTTTAAAAAAAAACTATCAACGTTAGAAGAAAAAAATGCAAAGTGAAATAAAACTTACTTATCTATGACTAGAAGATGATCCATCTTCCTTACGAGTTGGACAAGTACGTCTGTTGTGTCCTTCTTCCTTACATAATCCACAACGCAATTTTGTACTAGGTTCTTTCCAATCCATCTCATTATGAATCCGCGTGGTTTTTGGTCGTCCATGATCCCTCAACAAATGTTTGTTTGGGTGAATTACATCAAACTTCATCTCTGGCCAATAATCTTTATGTTGTATAGGATGAAATTGAGATTCGTAGCACCGTTGATAATGCGTTATTTTGTATGTATCATCAACAAAAGGCAAATGCGCCAAATGAATGTGATTACAAGCGGCAATGACATGAGAGCACGGGATCTTGAAACATTGCCACTTGTTGCAAGTACATGTCTTGTCTTTCAAGCAAACTACTTGTGTTTGTTGACCTTTGTAAGGCGAAATCATATTAAAGCCTGTTTCAATCTGAAATGTTTGTGTCGTTCTGTCAATAGAGTTTACAGTATGTGAAGTAGCTTTTTTTTCCCAATTCCTGAGCTTCGTCAAAGCATATGTTGTGTAGACTGCACAATTATCTAATGCTTTACTGATTTCTTCTCGACGTGTTTCAAAAAACTCAATGGTTTTGTAAAAGGTTAACTTCACCAGTGCTGTGATAGGTAATGATCTAGCTCCTTTAAAAACTCCATTCATAGATTCAGCTACATTTGTTGTCATCCATCCATAGCGATGCCCGTTGTCATGTGATTGTGTCCATTTTTCTAAATCAATATTAGAAAAAAATTCAAGACACTCCGGGTTTAATCGCTTTAACTCTTTCATAGATCTGACAAACTTACGCTTTTGATGTTGTGTACCTACTTCAAACACCAAATTTTTCAGCCGCTTTGATTTGTATTTGTTGTTGAAGTTACTAGCCACATGACGAAGACAATAACGATGATATGCTCTTGGTTCACTCCAACCATTTTCCTCATTTTTCAGAGCAGCTAGAATACCTTTATGTCGATCAGAAATCAAACATATACCATCTCGTTGAGTAACAAATGTTCGCAAGGCACATAAAAACCATGACCAACTGGAAGTATTCTCCTCTTCAACAATGGCAAAAGCAATTGGAAAGATAGAGCCATTTGAGTCAATAGATGTGGCTATCAACAATTTTCCTTTATACTTGCCATAAAGGTGGGTACCATCTATCTGGATGATTGGTCTACAATATTTAAATCCATCTATTGCAGGACCAAATGACCAAAAAACTCGATGAAAAATTTGATTACCTGGTGTAGTTGGAATCAAATCCCATAAAACTCGAGTTCCTGCATTGAAGTGTACAATAGCATTCAACCAATATGGAAGTTCTTCATATGATTGTTCCCAATCACCAAAAACATTAACCAATGCTTTCCGCTTTGCTTGCCATACACGTGCATATGGCACACAATATCCAAACTTATTTTTAATAATTTGTTGCAGTAAAGCTATGGTAACACTAGCCTCCACTTTAACCATGTTCTGAATTTCATTACACATCAAATTTGAGTCAAGTTGTGAATGATCTTGTGTGAGCTCTGAGTACAAACATGAATGATCTTCTCCAAGTACTGTAATCTCAAACATTCCATGGATTACACGTCGGCGAGCACGAAGCCTCCATTTACAACCACTCTTCCACTGTTTGCACTTCACATACCACATTTCTTGATTTGATTCTTCCACAGTAATCTCATAGTGTTGTGCAACACAATATTTTTTAACGGCTAGTTGTACATCATTTTTATTATGAAATAACGATCCTTTCTGTATTATACTTGAGTCCATTTCCTCAAATTTTGTACGTTCTTCCAACTTTGAACCTACTTCACATACCGAATTGGTTATCTCCCAATTTATATCTGTGAATATATTAGGTATGTCTTCATTTTCATTTTGACACAACAGATTTGAATTCCTCCCAAATAATTCATCAATTTCTACTTCTATATCACTATCTTCACCGTTTCCAGGTTCAAGAATCACTAATTTTTGTCGACGTAATGACATATTTTTCCAACTTGATTACAACTGTTAAAAATTAGACAACAAAAGCATTAACAATTAAATTTTGGTAATTTTACTTAATTTATATAATAGACTCAAAACTATAAGTATCAATCGACATAATAGTCTAAAATCATAAAATTTAATACAAAGCCGTCCAAAGTCGTCATACAAAAAGTAGTAAAAAACATTGCAAAATCATAAATAATCACAATAAATAACCACAACAATTCGTCCTAATGAGTCCAAAATCATAAAAAATAGTCAAAAGATATCAAAATAGTCCAAAACAGTCCAAAACAGTCCAAAACAGTCCAAATACATATAACATTAATCTTAATGGTCCAAAATCATAGAAAAATAATATAAATCATTTCAAAACATATCAAATATATCATTTACTACTTTCTTTCTTTTTTAGCCAAACCCCGAACGGCCTTCGTTTTTTTGTTTATGAAAATTAAGAAAAAAATTTAAAGCTTCTTTATTTATTTTTTTTTGCAAAATTTGATTTTAATTTTCTAAACACCTCTATGATAATGAAAATTTTGTTAATAAAAACATAGAGTGCAGCGGGGACGAACGAAAACAACCGAAAAAAAGCACGAAAACGAAAACAAAAACAAAGCACGAAATATATTACCGGCAACGGCGGAGACGAACGGCTGCAGCGGCAACTATCGACGGCAGCGACGGCGGAGACGAACGGCTGCAGCTGCGACGATCGGCGGCAGCAACGGCGGAGACGAACGGCTGCAGCGGCGGCAACGATCGGCGGCAGGAACGGCACGGCTGACGAACGACGACGGCAGGAACGGCACGGCTGACGAACGACGACGGCACGGCTGGGGAGATAAAAAACGTTTGCGGCGTGGAGAAGAAAAGAAAAGAAAAGGTAGGGTTTTATTTTGGGACCACCGAACTCGTGTACCATGTACACGAGTTTCTTAATGGAACTCGTGTCCCATGTACACGAGTTGCTCGGAACTCGTGTACCATGTACACGAGTTCCAGCAACGAGCCCACGTGGCTAGCATGCCACGAGTTAGGAACGAACTCGCGTTCCATGGACACGACTTAGGGCCTAACTCGCGTTCCTTGGACACGATTTAGGGCCTAACACGCGTTCCTTGGACACGATTTAGGGCCTAACTCGCGTTCCTTGGACACGATTTTGTCCCTAAGTCGTGTCCATGGGCCACGAGTTCTGGAACTCGTGTCCCATGTACGCGAGTTAGGTACCCTACTTTTGTAAATACTTTCAAACCTACCCTATTTCTATAATAATTTTATTAAATAACATTATTAATATAAAAAATCCTAATATTGATGAGAAAATTAATTAAATAAGGCGTTAGAAAAATTATAAACAAAAAATGAGATTGACAAAGTAAGCATAACTCAATATTAATTGGTATGTACTACTTCTCTAGAACAAAAAATTTGAATAAATTTGAATATGACATAAATTTATTATTATTATTATTATTATTATTTTTTAATTAATTAATTAATTTATTATTATTATTATTATTATATATATATATATATATATATATATATATATTTTTTTTTTTTTTTTTTTTTTTTTTTTTTTTTTTGAATAAGATGAACTTATTAAATATAAAATTGTAAGATCATAAATTTATTCTACACTTTTTAAGTTTTTTTAAGTTTAAAAATTAAATAGATACCAACTACTTTTAAAATTTATTTTAGTCTTTGTACTTTTAGCTTGGATTCATTTTGATTTTTGATTTTTTTTTTTTTTTTTTTTTTTTTTTTTTTTTTTGGTGCTTTTCTTTGATTCATTTTGACTACTTTTAAAATATTTATTTTTGGTTATGTACTTTTAAAAACGCCATTAATTTAGTTCTTTCATTTATTTTTATCTCAATTCTTTCAATCATATTTTTAACATGACACTTTACTTACTAAATTTCGTGAAAGGTAGTCATAAATTTGTATTAAAAAGTTATTACTGTAGATAAAATTTACATTTAAATTTTGTAAATATAGACCAAATTGATCACCTTTTAGAAATATGGGGACCAAAATAAACATTTTGAAAGTACATGGACCAAAATAAATCAAAGTCAAAAGTACCGAGCTAAAATTGTATTTATGTCTAATTAATGAGACTCCTAAAATAGTATTTTATGTCTAATTAATTGGACTCCTAAAATTTTGATTTTGTGTCTGATAGGTTCATAAATTTGAGACCTATTAAATACAAAATTATTTATATACAAAATTGAAAGTTGAATATATATATTTTTTTTTTAGAGTTGTTGGACTAAAATTTGAAATTTAGTTTTTTTTTTAAATATTATTATTTTTAAACTATTTTTAAAATATAAAATTTGGAAAACTTATTTTAAGAATATTGTAGTTTTAATTAGTTAGATGCAAAGTTGTCTTTGTAAATAATAAAATAACTTGGCAAAAATCTCCCACATCAGATAGGATCGTGTCTTGAAGTGATGACTTCAGCCCAATTAATACTAAAAGCCATTTTCAGTATAGTAGTGGGTGGGGGCGTTTTTTTTAGGAAAATTGTAGTAAATGACAATTTAAGACTTATTGTTTGCAAATATAGCATGTTTTTAAAAAATTTGCGGATATAGCAATTTCTATCGCTGATATCTTATGACTGATAGAAGTCTATCGCTGATCACCTCAGCTTTTTATAGATTTTTGTCAGTGATAATAGTCTATCAGAGATAATAGTCTATCACTGATAGAAGTCTATCAGAAGTCTATCAGTGATATAATAAAGTCTATCAGTGATAGAAACGAGTTTTTTTGCCATATTTGCAAAACATTTTAAAGTTTGCTAAATTTGCAATTAGTTTGGGCCTGATTGCTATTTGTGCAACCAGCCCTTTTTTTTAATATGATAATTTTTTTTTAACTATTTATAAAAAATATAAAAAAAAAAAAAAAAAAACCACAAAAAATAATTAAAACATTTTACAAATATGACAAAAAAATTAGGGGCTGTGACGGATAGACTTTATGACTATTACCGATACACTTCTATATCACTAATAGACTATTATCATTGACAAAATTCCATAAAAAATACTACTATAGCGATAAACTTCTATAAGCGATAGACCATACTATCAGTGATAGAAATTGCTATATCCGCAAATTTTTTTAAAAAATGCTATATTTTTAATTATTTTACTCTAAATTGACATCTGTTACAATTTATCTTATAAAAATAGAGTTGTTTTAAATTAAGCCCACCCATCATCTTTTGAAAAACGATGTGCATCCATGCCAACACACGTCGTCTTTTCAAAATACGAGGTGCATTCACGAAAAAGGCAGTACAAGAATAGTGTGCATTCAAAATTCGATATATTTTTACTTCAAAAATTTGGATCTGGTTTCATTTTTAGAGTTATATATAGAAAGATAAATGTCGTCTAAGTTGGGCTATGATTCTACAAATGTCTCTCGGAACCGACTTGTATCTTTCTATATTTAACTCCAAATAGAGTGAAACCATATATTAAATTGAAGTTCATTGGGTTAGCTTTTCAGCCATATTTTTTTCGAAATTTTTACATATTTAAGTAAAAAAAAATCGATTTTTTGATTCAATCGTCTTTTCAATAGACGATTTTGATTTAAAACCGCTATATTTTTATAAATAGTTTGCTTTTTTTTGCTATATTTTTATAAATAGTTTCAAAAATTATAATATTAAAAAAAACGCTTGATCCGAGTCATCATGCAATTTGACACATTTATACTTTTAGTGATTTGACTGATTTATTTTTTAAAACTCTTTTTGGATTTGGTAATCTATAGAGATTTTGTATCCAAATATTGAATTTTAAATTTTAAAATCTAAAATTACATTTTTTTTTTTTTTTTTAAAAAAAAAAAAAAAATTGATAAATATAGTATTTCATATTATAGACTATTTTTATTTTTTTAAAAATTAAAATATGCATAATATAATAGGTAAGATTCACCTTAATATTTAATTAGTTGTTAACTACAACTATGGACGGGATGAATATGCACCTGACCTTCACGTGATACCAATGGTAAATTTGTTATTCTGAAGACGAGACCATCTGCGAGAGAGAAGAGATGAACATTGATGTGGTGCTAGTCATACACGCTTCGATGCCTAAGTCAGTTGAAAGCTTAGAGAGATCTAATATTTTAAGTAGGTAGTTTTGAGTTACTTTCATCATGATTATGATGATGTATTTATATGGCAGGAAGACATGAATTCCAATTTTCCTCTTCGAATATTGTCTCGAGAATAGGCTAGATCAAAACTATTACAGACCCTCCTAAGTTATGGTTCGGCCATATCCAGGCCCATGTGAATCTTTGGTAGGCTCGGCCTCGGCCCTCCCATTGTCGAGGCTAAGGCGGAGAATTTGGGCCCTTCTCTTTTATTGTGGTCTAAACCTCTTTTGACCTGTTTTCGGCTTGAATCCCGCCTTAATTTCTTTATCTTTCGATTTTTTTTTTTTACTCATATATAACAGTTTATAAATATATTATTAAACACATTTTTGAACAAATGCTTATGTTAGGATCAAATTAATAAATTTACTACCAAACCAAAAACATTAAAAACATAAAACTTTGTTTTTCATTGAAATGTGGTTTTGATTTTGGGTGGGAGCAGAACACGTGGGCTTTTTTTTTTCTTTTTTTTTTAATGTGATGTAAGCCCTAATTATTTATTTGTTATATACATCTATTTTATCACATTTATGCTAGAAACATGGATTAAGACCTATATTATTGTTTTCTTTCTTAATTTGGGATTAGATTATTAATTAGCTTAGTAGATCATGAGAGGTATATAACATTTTCTAAAGTTGAAAGTTTTAGGTCATGTTTGATATAACCATTTGATTTTTTGTTTTTTATTTCTAAAAATAAGCATGTAAATACTACTTTCACCTATGAATTTTTTTTATTTTGTTATCTATCTTTTACAGGATGTTTTTAAAACTCATGTTAAAGTTTTGAAACAATAAATTTTTAAATACTTGTGTTTAGTTTTGAAATATGAATAAGAATTTTAATATTTTCTTAAGAAAGATGAAAATCATTATAAAAAAAAAGAATTATGGTGAGAAAACAAGCACAATTTTTAAAACTCAAAAACAAAAATCCAAATGGCACGTTATCGACAACGGGGCATTAATCTTTCACCAAGATTTTTTTTTTGTAAAGGTATTTAATTCATTATCGGGTGGGGTGGGGGATTGAACCTTTAACATCTTGGTCATTAGTTCATAGTTATGTCAGTCTAACCTCTCGGTCAATAGTTCAGAGTTATGTTAGGTTCATGTTGGCAAAATTTGAGTGGTTGTAATAAAAACATTTTTAAATATGCACAAGTGCATGATCAAATCTAGGCCTTAATCCTCTAACCCCACTTTAGACTATCTAGGTGATGAGTTCACCTGCACCAAGTGGTTAAAAGTTGGGAGGTAATAAAGCATTTTAAATTGTTGCACAAGTGCAGGATCGAACCCCACGGGGGTCTAGGCGATGCACTCACTAATTGCACCAAGTGGTTGTTTAATAATTTTTAAAAAATGTTATATGAGTTCAGGATCGAACTCCAACTCTGAACTTTTTAGGTTATCCTCATCGGTTACACCAAATGACTTTTTGATAATTTTTAAAATTTCTCCACAAGAGCAGGTTCTACTTTGCTCCAAATAATGGAGATGAGAAATCATTCCAAATCTTAATAAATATGTAGGCTGAGAGGCCACGCCAATGAAATTTAGTGGTATATGTAAAAAATAAAAAAGGCAATTAATTAAGTTTGAGATCAAACATAAATTTGTTTTTTAAAATGAACTAATTTTGGTAACTCTCCTTCAATCTCTCTCTGAGTTAGGAACTCGCCCTCAATCTCTCTGACCTCTCCATCTCTCTCTCCCTTTCGAGTTGGTAACTTTCTATTTCTCTCTGCCCAATTCTCAGAGTTGTAATCAACTGGATCTCTCTAATGTATACATACGGAAAGGATTGACTTTTTTTTTTGTTTGAGTACAAACCAAATAAGAAAGCAAAGTTATAATAGATAGGAGTTTTGAAGGACTGTTGTCGACACCTATGTGGGGTGGTCTTCGATCCATATCTCGAAATGATGAGAGATTCGCGCATGCCGAGGTAAATGGTTGGCAGCAGAATGGTAGGTTCGATGTATGTACAAAACAAAACCAAAAATATAGAATGATGAGAGATTCGTGCATGCTGGGAAATGATTAATTCAATACTCGGTGTAATAGGGAGAGATTAAAAAAAAAAAAAAAAAAGTTAGAATATCTTACATGTTTTTGAAAAAATGATACTTCATTAGCATGTGAGAAACATACAAGGGTCAAAACTTATTACATGAAAATCTTCCAATTTAAAGCAATAGTAGAGATATCATATATAGTTAGAGAAAACGGGAGATTTTTTGGACCAAGAGGCAGCTAAAACAATAATATCACCCCAAATTGACGGGAGACTACAAGCAAAGTTGTTGAAGATTCAACTATTCCTTTCTCTCCAAAGGGAGACCATCAAAATGTTATGGGTGAGGATACTCTCCTAAGACGATCTATTGAGACTCAAAGCAAAAATACAAAGAGCTTCAACTTTGTCTATATGGGCCACAAGAGAATATCTTACATTTTTTGTCCTACTTTGTGACTTATATTTTATTTAAGTCTTTGTATCCTTTCAAATTTACTTTCGATCAATCTTAAAATTATTCTTCATGACTATTAGTTTATGATTTACTTTAGGCATAATTTGTATTTTTTGTGTGTGGAAAAATACACTCTGAATCCATGATATTTAAGTTTTATGTCTATTTTGATTATTGAGATTTTAAAAGAAAAAGCTAGTTTCAGAAATTTGGAAAATTGTTCAAAATGGTTCGTAGTGTTTGGTATATATGTGAAAATATAGAAATTTGTTATAAATATATATCCTATATAGATATCTATAAATAATTATTCATTATCTACTCCATGAATAGACATTAGACTCTCTTAAAAGGTGTGACAATTGATTAAGTTAGTCCTTTTATGATGATATAAATAGAGTTTTTGTGAAGTCTTTGAAACAAACCTCAACTCAATAAAAAGTCTACTTTCTCCGTACTTTTCATTCTCTCTACGTATTCTTCCTTGTTCTGGTTTGTGTTCTTGTTTTTTAACAAAATTTAATTATTAGTATTTTGTTCGTATTTGTTGAGGATCCCACAATCGAAAAGATGAAGGGACATCACTCACAATATAACATACATGGGCTACTCCTCCTATCGCCAATTGGTTTTAGGATGGAATCCCATGATGTCTAATATGGTATCAGACACCATTTTGATGGAGGATGTTGAGGATCCCACATCGGAAGGATGAAGGGACCTCACTCACAATATAACATACATTTCGGTCCAAAAATGGGATCCGACCCAAGATAGTGAACCCAAAGAGGCACCATCTTGAGGGGCATGTTGAGGATCCCACGGAAAGATGAAGGGACCTCACTCACAATATAACATACATGGGCTACTTCTCCTATCGTCATGGAACATTTTGATATCTAATAGTATTCTTCCTTGTTTGTGTTCTTGTATTTTTTAACAAAATTTAATTATTAGTCTTTTGTTCTTTATTGTAGTTTTACTAGGATTTAGGCAAGGATGAAAATATTCGTCGATATATCCATAAATCGAAGGGTTCGATATAGATATTAAGGGTTAATGGATATCTCCGATATATCTTTTATAAATACTCGTAAAACATAAAAAAAAAAAAAATATATATCATTTATTAATCCCAATATGAATATAGATACTAATACCAAGATCGATATCGATATTTTCGTCATTGGGTTTAGGGTTCTTCCCGTATATGCGTAGCTATATATAATTTAACCCTAGGAATTTATACATTTGAAATCACATGACCTAAAATAGAGAAAATACTAGAGAGAGAGAAAAATACTAGAGAGGGAGAAAGAAGAGAAAACAAAAGAAAACAAAAACACCCTTTTGAAGTAAAATCATAAAACCATGGGAGAATGACATAAGTGTAGAGATTCAATGAGAAAACCCTAATTACGAAACCCCCTTTTTATATACATATCTTTACAAACTTCCCTTTCGAATGAATATATATAATGCCCCATGCAAACAAGCTATAATTGATCAAATAATTAAAATATGGCTTCCTCTTCAAAAGCACTTATTCTTGTGATTTTGTTCTTCTTCTTCTTCTTCTTCTTTGTTTCCTCATCCTCAACCTCACACAAACCTTGTAAAGAATTAGTTCTTTACTTTCATGACATCATTTACGATGGAACTAATTCAGACAATGCTACTTCAGCCATTGTTGCAGCCCCACTCGGCTCAAACTTAACCACTCTTGCGCCCCAATTTCACTTTGGGAACATTGTCGTTTTTGACGATCCTATTACTTTGGACAACAATCTCCACTCGACGCCGGTCGGTCGGGCGCAAGGGATTTACGTTTACGACGACAAGAACACCTTTGCGGCGTGGTTGGGATTCACATTTTCTCTCAACTCCACGGCCTATAAAGGCACCATCAGCTTCGCCGGAGCCGACCCTACTTTGACCAAGATGAGAGACATTTCCGTCGTCGGTGGCACCGGAGACTTCTTCATGCACCGCGGCGTCGCCACCATCGTCACCGACAACTTCCAAGGAAATGCCTATTTCTGCCTCCAAATTCACACTAAATTCTATGATTGCTGGTGATTTTCCGACCGTGTATGTTTGTCAAAGCTTCTGCTCATAAAAGTTTTGCCAAACAATGTTTGATAATAAACTCAAAACTGTGTTTTGTTTCTTATCCCGTTTGGGGTTTGCTTTAAAGTGTGTGGTTTGTTGCATGTGTTCTTGTTTGTTATGAAATTATGATAAATGGAATAAATGATGTTTGTGTTTATGTTTGGTTTGGTTTTTTTTAGATTATTCTCTTATAAGTCTTGTGATTTGTCAATTTGAAAACATATACTTCAACCTTAATTGTAGTTTGCATACCTCGAATTTGACCGTAGTAAAACTATGGTTCAGGATTGTATATATCGCTTTAGTCCCTGAAACTTTCAATTGGATCAATCACCACCTAACTTACGAAATTTGGTTAAAGTCACACCTTGAACTATAAAAATCATATTGTTACAATCAAACCGTCGAATTATAGGATTGTTGCAATTTAACCTAATTTTTTCACTCCATAAAATTTGTAAATTATAATATTGAGTATTAAAAAAAGTTTTCAAATCAATGTCGTTAAGGTTGTCCTCTCGATTTAAGAAAACAAAAAATTGAGGTAATTACATTACAATCTTATAGTTCGATGGTTTGATTAGAACGTCACTTATAAATAAGAGTGATTTGTGCATTTAAGAGTTTATTGCAACAGTTTCATAAGTTTAAAGAGTTGATTGATGGGGTGTGATATTTGTAACCCTAAAGTTCAAACTTCGTTTCTGCAATTTGCACTAGAAGTCTTCAATATGTTCCTAATTTTTCAAAGTTATGTTATCTCTTTAAACTTTGAATTTTGAGTCTCTGTCGATAACTCTATTAGTTTAATGTTAACATATCACATTGGCTATATTATTTAAGATATATGCGGCGTGCTCGTTTTGGACAAGTTCATGTACAATTGACATAAAATTGAAAGTTCAATTGACATAAAATTGTATCATTAACTAAATTTAAACATTAAACTAGTAGAATTAAATAATATAAACCGTTAAGCACCAAATAGAAAGTTCGAAAGATTATAATCATTCAAGAACCAAACTTTCATTGAGTTTTTCATTTGATAGTTAAATTTATAGCTAGATGTTTATTTTAGTCACTAATATTTGGGTATATTATTTTAAATTTAGTTTATGTTGTTTAAAAAATTTCAATCTAACCTCTTATGTATTAATATTTTTCAATTTAGTCTTTCACAATTGGTGGATATAAGTTTTTTTTTTTTTTTTTTTTTGACAACATGTATTTGGTGGATATATAAGTTTAGTTGATTATAAACTTATATGTCATAATATTTAATGAATTGACCAAAAAAAAAAAAATAATAATAATAATAATAATAATAAAAAAAAAAAAATTAGAGGAGAAAAAAGTCATCCAAAAGAAGAAAACTTTAAAGTTCTATCAATTTCTTAAAAAATTAGAGGAATTAAATATTTTCCTCTTTTAGATGATTTTTTTTTCATTTTTTTAAGTTTCTAGCAATTCACTAAGAATTATTTTATGTAAATTTACCATCTGCCATTTTTAGCATTCACTAAAGGACTAAATTGAAAAATATTAAAACATGAGGGATTAAACATAGGGACTTAATTGAAAAAATACCCAAAAAAAGACATAGGAACTAAAACATATATTTACCCTAAACTAAATTTTGTTCAAATTTTAACACTTGGATTGTTTAATGTCAAAACTTAGAATTTAGCCATCAACCATCAATCAAATTCCACATTCATTTTATTTTTTTTTCTTAGACAAGGAATCAAAACTAAAAAACATAGGAAAACAAAGTCTTTTTTGGTAAACACCAAAAGTCATTCAGGCATGGAATCCTCTCAATCGGACGAGAAGCCTTTCATACAAGAACGGTTTGTAAGCTCGTGAGTTGTCGTATTTTGATCTATGAAAATATGACTGAAGGAGGCAACGCTGAAGATGAGAAGTTAAACCCAGAGTTCATCAACGACAAATTTCACATCGTAAAAAAATTATATCTAATATATTGAAAATGGGATATGATTTATAACTATGTATATACGTTTCAACAATTATATGATAGAAACTAAATTTAGAGTTTTAATAAAAGTTTAGTTCATCAATACTGAAGGACCAGTTTAAAATATGGTTCAGAATTGAAAGAACGAAGAAAAACTTCCCATTTAGAAACTAAAATGAAAATTCATAAAAATAAAATTAATTAATTAATTAATTTAGGACGAACATTAAAATTAACCTATTTTATTACATTCTTATTTGAACTTATTCCTAACTTGCAACAATCATCAAGTTGAGAATTGCCAATATGAGCTCAATAATAATTGGCATCATATTTTCTTTGAGATTAAATCTTCTTTACTTGTAAAAAAAAAAAAAAAAAAAAAAAAAAAAAAAAAAAAAAAAAAAAAAAAATCTTCTTTACTTTTACTTTTTTTTTTCTTTTTTTAATACAAAGAACCAAAACTTAAACGCCGACAAAACTCTTTGGGCAGACACACAAAACGAGAAAAAGATCGAGGGAACATAATCCTCCCATGGAGTCGTAAAAAGAGCATCTGATGTTCTGGAGGCAAATCTGATGGGTCAAGTCATTGTCCTGCCAATTCAAATGAGAAAAGGAGATCACACTCACTGCCTCCTTCGGATCCATTGCTTCACGGATGAAGAAGGCAATAATTGTGGTGAGGTCAACTCCTATGTCATGGAGAAGGTTACTAACTTCCAAACAATTTGTTTCCGCCTCAATCAGACACTTACTAGAAGCCAGAGAGGAAGAAGTTTCTTTCAATCCTTCTACCATGGTCATGGCTTCCAAAGATTTTATTTCGAACTGATCGACGAAAGAACGACGACCAGTCAGTTGGACAGTACCCTGGTGATCCCGAACGACCCACTCAAGGTTCACCCGACCAAAAACAGAACTGAAGGATGCATCCACATTCAGCTTCTAACAATTAGAGGAAGGAGGCTTCCATCCCCCGTCGACGTCAGTGTGTTGCACTTCTCCACTGGCTGGAGATTTCCTCCTCTCTCGGCGGCTGACTTCTGAACTTCCCCGCCTAGATTCCTTGAATTTTTTAATGCAGTTGACAAAAGTGGATGACACGTTCTGATTTGTCACCCGTACGTTATTGAAATAAACCAGTTCATTTATTTTCTCTCATATCTTCCACATCACTCGTTCAATGATCTATCACATAAACAAGTCAAGTCAATAGAGGGGCATAAAAACCAAAACTCCCTTATTACCTCACAATGTAAGAAAAGATGTTGAGAAGCTTCCTCTTTATCCAACAAAAAAGACATAAATTCTCAGTATGGATTTTTTTCTTTAAAAGGTTTACATTACCGGGAATAATGTTGTTATAAACTTTCCCGCAATAAATTTTGACTTTTAGGGGAACCTTAGTAGCCCAAAAGGTCTTCCATCTCCTGCTTTGAGAATCAACATTTGAGGGAGAAGCCTCATTTTTATTCCCATAACATAAACATAGTTGATAAGCAGACTCAAAAGAATAACTCTCTGTTTCGATGGATTCCAAATAACGATGTCTTCTCTGCCACTAGAATGTAGAGGAATTTCTAGAATTGACTCTGCGTCCACTGGAATAAAAGTTACACGGATCTGCTCCTTCTTCCACAACCTATTATTAGTCAACAAAGTCGCCACAGAGAGATTGTGAACGGAAGAAGGTGAGAACGACAACTTTCAATTTTCCCAAGAAAGGAATCCAAGGGTTACGGTCAATTATCACCTCGTTGCCTCTACCCACTCTCCACCTGTAAGCTTTGTCAAACAACTTCTTACCCCACATAATACTTTGTCACGCGTATGAGGGAGTCAAACCTAGTTATGCTCTCAAAAAAAGATCATGGTGGTAATATCTTCCTTTCATAACTCTAGCCAACAAGCTTTCTGGATATTTAATCAATCTCCAACTCTGCTTGGCCAATAAGACCTTGTTGAACAACGAAAGATCCTTAAAGCCCAAACCGCCTTAAGCCTTGCTAACACACATCCGGCTCAAGGAACGCTAGTGAATCTTCCTCTTGTCAAAAGTTGATCTGCACTAGAAACGAGCAAACATTTTGGTAATATCAGCATTAACCTGAGTGGGGAGTCGGAAACAGCTCATTGTGTATGTTGGAATAGCTCGAGTCACTGCCTTTATTAAGACCTCTTTGCCCTTGCAGAAAACAACTTATGTTTTTCAGGCCTATAAGGTCTTTTGTACTCTGTCCTTTAAGAAGCTAAACGCTTGACACCGGTTGCTTGCCACTTAAGAGAGGAGACCCAAATACCGCCCTAGCATGGTCATATGAGTGACCTCGAGCTCACCTTGAATCGAGATAATCATCTCCTGACTCGTATTCTAACTCGCCATAAAAACTTATTTATCAAAATTAACCCTTTGACCTGACATTTTTTTCGTATAAGAGAATGATGCCTTTAATAGCTTGACAATCCATCATCGATGCCTTGAAGAAGACCAAACTGTCATCTGCGAAAAATAAATGAGACATAGAAAGACAATGACGATTAAGTTGCAAACCTGAGAACTCACGGTTTTGTTCTTCCTGATGAAGCAGGGCAGAGAAGGAAAAGATACAGAGACAACGGATCCTTTTGTCTCTCTTCCTGGCTGAAAGGTTACAGACGGAACCTCATTCAGCAAAACTGAGAAGGAAACTGATTCAACATAATGCATGATGAGAGAAATCATTTGTTACACAAGCTCATTTTCTCCATAACTCTTCTTAAAAAAATCATTCGACCCGATCATAAGCCTTGCTCATGTCTAGTTTTAGAGCTATTATGCTCTCATTCCCGTTGCGCTTATTATTCAAGGCGTGAATGCAAATTCAATCAAAGCGTTGTCAGAGATTAACCGTTTAGGGACAAAAGGTGACTAAGTTAGCGAGATAATAGAATCTAAAACAAATTTCAGCATGTTAGCAAAGACTTTAAAGATAACCTTGTAAATCACATTGTGAAGGTTGGTCGATCGAAAATCACTCATACGATTTGGATCTTTAACCTATGGGATAAGAACTAAAAAAGATTTATTCAAAGAGCCATAATCTGCCTGCCCATTCAAAAACCTCAGACATAGATCAGTCGTCTCATCTCCCACAATATCTCAATACCTCTAGTAAAACAAGGCTTGAAAGCCATCTAGACTTAAGGCCTTAGTAGTCGACATATGCTTCAAAGGCTCCTCAACCTCCAATCTAATAAAAAGTCTAGTTAACCTAGCATTCTTTTCCTCTAAAATGGAAGAAGGGATCGCCTCGATAGCCCGAATGCTACCCTCATCCAAATTATTGGAGCTGAACAACTTCTGAAAATAAGAATTAGCCAGCCTGGTAAGCACCAACTCCTCAATCGAGGCATCAATTTCATCCACTAATCCTTTAATCTTATAGGCTTCAATTTCATCCACTAACTCTTTAATCTTATTGGTTCGGTTGGCCCTCAAATGACATTGCTTCCAATAAATTTCTTCCTCCAACAAAAGCTAATAAATTTCTTCCTCCTCCAACAAAAGTTCTAGCTCTTGTTCGGTCACCCGAGACTTTTTCCACCATTGGGCCCCTTAAGGTTGAATCTTGAAATCCACATCCAATAAATCACATTTGTTGTATTAAAAAAAAAAGAAATAATAATAATAAATAAAGATGAGAACATCATTTCAAATCTTACTAAATACGCCTAAGAGATAAAGACCACCTCCACTGATGTTTACTAACGTAAAAAATCAAGTTGAGATCAAACGTTTGTTTTTAAAATGAACTAATTATAGAAATTTAACTAAAAATGAAGTAAAAAGAGTAGAAGTGAAAAAATAAAATGGAACCTGAAGAATATAGTAGTTATTTCATTAATTCAGGCAGCTTCCATTTAATTCACCTCTTCGATGGATCAGTACAAATTTCAATGAGAAAGACCCTTTAATCGTGCCATATAAATAATATTTTACATTGCTGTTGGAAAATATGATAAACTCTCACGGAAATTTAAAATAAAAATAATAATTTTAAAATAAAAAATAAAAAATAAACTCCTTTAATCCTCTTTATTCTTCATTACAAGTAAACCAATCACTAGACTGACATGTACATATTACATTACATGATTAAGAAGAAAAGTTTCTTCAACTTGACTGCAACTTATTTTCTGGATCATATAAGTAGCGGACCTGCAAGCTACTCCATAGCATCGTGCCATATAAATAACTTCGCAAGTATACAACATATCGATCCATAGTGGTGAGCTACACGTCTATGAATAACTGCGTCAGTTGCCCGCCTCAATGTTTTACAAACTCATCAGCCAAAAACATCTTCAGATGTTGATGCTTCAAAACCTAGGATCACCAAAATGCAAGCTGCTATTTAAAGATGATGCAAGAGTGAGAAGGCTTCTAGAGGACAACAAAGCAGGGCAATAACATTCAACCTTTCTATCAAAAAGGAAATCTGCAGCAACTCAAGCACCCCTTGGCTTTGATTAGGGAAGGGGAAGAATGTTTGGCTTTAAAGCATATGATTGGCAGATTAGTAGTAATCAGGAGCTAATTGCTAATTAGCATGAAGACTAGTCAAAAAAAGAATTCTTCAGTCTCCATTGGGGATGACCAATAACGCAAGAGAGATTCCACAGTGAGCCTTCTAGTTGCACTGAGCACTGAGATGAAAAATCGACAACCATCAATCTTGTATTCCTCTAGAGGATTCCTGTGCCCGAAGCTTCTCACATTTACCTGTCAAATGTTCCATGTAAAACTACGCGCTACTAAAAAGTTATAGGAAAAAGTTATAGGAAGAAAGAAAAAAGAGCAAAATGTTACGTATACCGCTGAACTGAGTCTGTTCATGTTTATGAGATGATCCCTCCAGAAACAATCTAAAGTCTTCACAAGAACAGCTCTCTGCGTTCAAACACAAATCCACAGGCATAAGAAAAGCTAGAGAGGGAGAACTGTAATTTCATAGGACATTCAGAACCAGTTAATTAGATAACATGATATTAAGAGACTTTTTCACTTGTTAATGTTAATCCATTATCCACTTCCATAGAAATGTTTTTGTCCTAAATGAATACAACCTTTTACACAGAAAGGAATCAAGAGGTGCAACAAAAACTATTGTAGGCAGCTGCAGGAGGTGAAAATTCGTGGCCATTTGAGCCTGGGGAGTAATGCAACTGCAACTATCTCCTCCTAAGCCTGGTGAATATAAAAGTAAATGTGGAGGCTGGATTTATTACGTGGTTCGTATGGTTGGAGTCGTTGGACCGTTGGAAAGATATTTTTTGGGTAGATCGTTCGTGGGAAAATGTGCCGGCAAGGTGGTGCATTTTAATGCTTTTCTCTAGGTTCTTAATTCAAATTTGTTTTCTTAATTATCCCTTACTTTTTATTACCAAAACAAAAGTTTTTGTACTCCCCCTTTTGGCTTGGTCCCTTTTTTGGGATGCCCTCCTTTGTACTTTCATTTTCTTAATTAAAGTTTGTTTTTTAAAAACAAAAACCCCTAAAATCTTGATTTGAGACATCAAAAAGTGAAACTTGGAGAAAGGACCCTACCTCGATTTCCTTCACATATAAATCATCATAACCAGATTCTTGAACGACATTTAAATACGAAGCAATCAGAAAATCCCCAAGGTATTTGCGAAGTAGGTTAGCAATCATCCTGTACCTCCCATTTCTGCATTTGAAGTTCAACATTAATGCAACTCTGAAGTAGGAAGGAGGGGGAAATAAAATTTAGAAAGAAAAACTAAGTTATTCTAAGAAGTCTTTGTCGCATACTCACGGCATCAAATCATCAGAGCAGATAGAAAGCCAGCGTTCCAATGAGGAATTTTTCATGCGAATTCCTCTGAAGGCATTAGGAGGTTTTGGCATTTCAGGAAGGTTGAAGTTGCTAACATCTGAAGAGACCGTTTGATGTAATTTCATGATGGCTTTTGATAATCCTTCCTCAGTGATTTCTGCGCCCAAGTCTTCAGAAGAACATCTCCGTTGAACTCAATAGCAATAAGAAAATCAAGAATCACAAAATGTTAACAAATTAGAACTTACCCTCCAATATCTTCCCTCCGATTGTCTTAAACTCATGCACAAGTTTACCCAAACTCCAGCTTCTGGGATTCTGACACAGTGAATAAGTTTATTTAAAAGATGAAATTATTAGGCAGAAAAACATAAAACTTAGACGAAAAGATCTAACAATAGTAACCACCACCTTCATCGGATCAACATGATTAAAGACGATCTCATCAACCACAGCTTGCATATACCTATAAACAACTACACTTTATTGTCAACGCAAACATTGACAAAAACTGAGAAGAAACCAATTTATAAGTACTGGAAACTAATGCTGTTTTCCCTTTCTTCGTGGGTGTGTGCATACTATAAGTACTGGAAACTAATGCTGTTTTCCCTTTCTTCGTGGGTGTGTGTGCATACTATAAGTTATTCTAGGAAAATTACATGTTACCTTCAACAACTATAAATTTGTTATACATTAGATATTATAATGTTCCTTAAAAGTTTTTATTTAATGCAAATACAATCTTAAATTTGAATGCAGCCAAATTTTCATTACAATGACGACAATGATCCCTCCTATGATCCAGGCTGACATTACAAAAGGACTAATAGTTGTAGACCCAACCAGTCAGTAAGCTCACCTAGAACAATATCTACAAATAGTCTGCGGAGTGAAGATTAAACCATGTAATGTTCACACTTGGGCTGTTAAATACATTTTGATGACTGGTTTTTTTGCAAAAGTACCCGACGCATCCTGAAAATGTAAAGTTGCTACTAGGTATATTGATCGGCTTCCCAATCCTACTATAAATAATTACTCAAAAATAAACTATAATTCATTCGAGGGTAGCTCACAGGTTTCTAACCAACCAAGTCATTTTATAAACTTACTGTTGAGCTTCAATCACTTGAACTAAAATATGTACTGCAAGAATTGCTCAAGTATCACCTACAAATACAGCTTTTGCTGAAATAAATTATTTTTTAAAAAATAAATAAATAAGTTAAAAAATAAAAAGATCTTACTTCCTGATAAAGATAACGTTGTACAACTTTTAAGTTACTGCCAAACATGCATTCATTTGGTAGTCGAATTTAATTTGAGAAAGTAGAAGCTAGTTACATGAACTCTGTTTTAAACAATTTAAGAAATGCATATCCACAGATCAAGATCACATTTAAGATCCTTCTTGTTTGCTATGCCTTTCTCACATAATCCAAGCTACAAGATTTTTATATTTATCAATAGTGTATGCCTAAATTCCCACTAGTATGCAGGGGATAAAAAAATATGGATAATGGCTGACAACAACTTTTGAAATAATTAACGAGAACTAGAAAATGCATTCAAGTATTGAGTTTATTTTCTAAGTGAGTTAGCTGGTTAGACACGATGCCAACAGCATAGCCATTCGCGTTTAAAAGTACACTCACTGAAATATGTGTTGTGTACAACTTTCATTATTGCCAGTCAAAATTGACTGTCGAAGGTCATAGACATGCTTGCGCTGCACCTGGTTCAAAGGAAGCCAAGCATTCCATCAGTCACCGAGAGATTATCGTATAGTTTCTCAAGCCAATCACATTATCCAATTTCAATCCTAAAGTACTTTTCTATAAGTATAGCAAAAATCAACAACAATATTTGGCTAATGGATCACAATGACAAAAGGTATTACTTAATATAGTCCCCTTGAAGCCAGTATTTCATTTCCTATCCTCCAAGGAGTACATGGGCTAATCAGTTAATACAAAGTTCCAACAAAAACATAGCCACTATTCCAAACTGACCTCTAAGACTTCATCAAATTCAACTAGGCTCTTCCGTATGCCAAAGAAGTATTTCTCTGCATTAATTTGTAGGGCCAGGAGCTAAAAACAACAATAATACAGAGTATTAATAACAGAATCCTTTATTTTAACGGAAAGGATGATTAAAAAGATTATAGCAACTGTTACCTGTTTCACAATTGCATTGCCTTCAATTGGAATATCTTCATCGTTAGTTATCCTAGAAATGAGGCTCACAGCCCATTCTGTATCAAAATTAAATTTTTGAAACATCTCATCCTGCAAGCTGTCAAAATTTATAGGACATGAATTAGCTAGAGCAAGCTCAGTTCAAGATAATACGTGCATCTCTTTAGCTTTTTTTATAGATTAAGTTTATAATTTATGAAGACATAAATGTTTTGCCATTAAGATAGATAGCTGCAGCTTAAACAGCTTGCTCTTTAACCGAATTGTTATTCCAAAAAAGAAATGTACCTGTATATCAGACTGCTCTAAAGAAAGAATGAAAGATAGAAAGAAAATGCATTCAACAAAACAAACTGAAGAAATGTTTCAGCACACAAAACTCCCAAAAAAATGCATCAAATTACTATTTCACACTTTCAGCCAAGATTAAGAATTAAAAGAAAGTCAAATGCATATGTTAGGGATATTGAATAATTAAAGCCTCCAAAAGCTAGTTTTTTTAGTGGTGAAAAAACCTCCCTTTCTTATATGAAAAGCTAGTATTGTTCAAAGTAAGACTCAATGTTTTCTAAGAATCAATTAATACTCTCAGATCGGCACTGCCAGATTTGTACAATAAATAACAAATTTCTTATATTATCACAGAAGAACAACAAAAATGGATGAAAAAAATTGATTCAAACCAGGGATGATCTTGGTTCCAGTCTCAAGCTGAATGCTATCATGCCACTAGATATCATCTATGTATTTACAAACTTCAAATGAGGTGCACATTTATAGGAAGATGGTATGTCCACATGCTTTTTGGTATCATGGGATAGTATTCTACCTGACCATAAACCGGGTTGATCCAGGGTCTCCTTGTCTTCCTGCTCTCCCACGAAGCTATAAGATATTAGGACCATTTAGATTAAAGATCCAAGTCCAAAAATGAAATCTATATTCCCACAAGAAAATAGACAACAATAAAAAGGAACTAAGAATTCAAAGATCAAGACAATGATGAAATAGTTACCAACAAACTGCAAGGGAAAGGTCAAATGTTTATTGTATGTATATACTATGCCATGGAGTTTTATACAACCTATGTCATGCTCCACATTTATCAATCAATATAAGATCTGTTCTATCATCTACAGAAAACAAGAAACGGCAAGAATTTCCTGAGAAGAACTAAAGAAAAGTAGCTTCTATATCATGGTATACACCACTAAGTTTAAGATGTAATTTATAAAAGGGAGCAAAACAATGTACATCCAGTATATCTATCTGCTACAGTTGCATCCGCATTGGAATCTCTCTGAGATACTTCTTTCCAATCTTTTACAACAGAGATATGCTGGAGAACGATATTTACTGGTGGCACCACCAAACCAATCAAGCTAAAGGCATCAACATTTCAGCAAGAGTAATTAGTCTGTGTCCGATGCATAATGGACACTCTAGACATTCTGACCCTTTGAACACATGAAACACTAGAGTGTTTGATTTTTTTTTTTCTTTAATTGACAAAACAGATGGACAAAAATATAGAAAAGAAAATTAAAAAAAATTGAGAATGAAAAACATCAAACTTTTTTAGGCATATAATTGTATCATTGTATGGAAATATTTGATTGTAAGTATATTTTTTAGGGAGGAGGGGAAAACAGACATCTACTTACACTACAAAAAGAAAAGAAGATTTTAAAAAGAAAAGTACAAGGAGAAAGGAAAAATTATTGAAGAGGAAACCTCTCAAGTCTCGAGGAAGTACTAGCTTAAAGTTAAAACCAATGCACCCAGAATTGAACTTCAAACTTTATAGAAAAGTCACAATGCATGAGAAGATGGGAGCAGCCTTCATGGCTTTTCTAGCGTAAAAGACACTATTGATGGGAAAGAGCTTTGTTAGGGAACCAAATTATGGTAAGTCAAGAGTATTCAATTTGTTTACATTAAGATTAGAGAGCTCACAAAAAAAACTTCACCTTTCTTTTTGTAAATTTGCATTTCAATATCAACAAATCATACAAAGGCCGTGCCATTGCATGCATGTTAGATGTTCTATGATCAGACAAAAGAGGTTTAGAAAAATTATACACAGTTAAAATGTACTAATACCTGTGTTTATGCTTGGCACAACGTTTTTGCATATATAACAAATTGAGATTTCATCAAGAAAAACGAAAGAATATACAAGAGCTTACAAAAAAAAGCCCCACAAAAGGAGTCCAACTAACTAAGGAAGGGACTACAATCTAAAGGAATAAGACTTGCCTAATAATTACCAAAAAAAAAAAAAAAAAAAAAGAACTTAGTAAACGAAGCCCACAAAGAGTTATTAAGTCTAAATTCTAATGATATTCCAAATCTTCTCCCAGGACCTCTTGGCCCTCTAAAAGTTTTGTTATTTCTCTCAAGCCAAATACCCCCACAAAACTCCAAAAAACAAGACCAGCTCCAAAGGATATGGTCAAGGTCCAAAGTTAGTTATAATCATAATCACATGGAGCAAATCATACGTTGGGTATAAATCTCACTTCTAGTTTTGCACCAAAATCATTGTGCTCATAAAAAGAGAAATTTCAGAGGGAAAGCCAACCTGGTTATCGATTCTCCGGGACTCATGTAAAGATGTTCCTATAACATGAAGACCTCCAAGACTTTTTACTTCAGCCCCTTCTTTCAAACAGTGCACTTCACAATCCTCTAGAACTGACAAATAAGCAAGTGCTATAGTGGGGCCAAGAGGGTACGTATCAATCTGTTCATCAGCCAGCCTCTCTAACTCTTTAAAATTCATAGACTGACTCATTTCCACCGACTCTAAGATTATGGATTTTGCCTCTTTATATGTCCAGTTTCTACCTTCATTTTTGCCTATATATTTAGCTGGAAAATTCATAAGACAAAGCATCAGAGTTCAGTATATTTGCATCACTTGTAATAGATGTAAAATCGTATTCATTTAAAATGATTTCTGAGACTAGTATTTTATGAGATGACAAACCCATTAAAGCTGTCTTTGCTAGCCAAGCTAATGACGATGATCCAACATTTACCTTGGACAACACCTATAAAAAAGGATAAATTAGAAATGAAATTCAGGCAGCAGTTTCACAAAAATCAAATAACCATAGTTAATTACCTTCCTTGAAACTTCTTCACCATCAATTTCATAATCAGGAGATTCTTTTGTCAGAAATGAAAGCAGGCTGTCTTCTATAATTTCTTTCGCAAGCATCTTCAAGGATTAGACAAGATAGATAAAATAAATTAAAAAATGAAGCAACTTGTCTTCATAGAAAGGGAGACAGTTACCTAAACTGATTTAACTTGTATACCTACTTTTGGATTTCCTCCTAGAATTATGTCAGTGCCTCTGCCAGCCATATTTGTTGAAATGGTGATGGCATATTTCCTTCCAGCTTGTGCGACAGTTTCAGCTTCCCTAGCTGCATACTGGGTAAAATAGAAGAAACAGGAAGGCAAAAAGGTTTTAATAGAAGATTTAGACATCAATCAATAAGGTTTTAGTTAGTAAGATCTTAACCTTGGGCCGTGCATTCAAGACATTGTGGGGAATTTTTCGTTCCTTCAGTAAGTCAGATAAATATTCAGAATTTTCAACACTGCATCAAGAAATGAGAGAACATTGGGGTAGATATACTCATAATACCACCAAAGGTGAAATAGAAATCCTATAAACAAGAGGATAGTAAAACCTTAAAAAAATCTTAAAAACTAAAAACTCAATTTGTTATAAAGACTTTACTTTAACAAGAAACAAAATCTTGAATAAAAGGAAAAAAGTATGATGGATGAAAAGAACAAAAATGTTGAACTGTTGAAGGAGACAAACTCCCTTAGAGCGAAAGGTACAAAATAAATCAGATATAATCAAAAGTACAATGTGAAATCTTCGTTTTTTTCCCTCTTTCTCTATCCCTATCCCACAGGATACATTATTGGGCCACCATTTTCCTTTAAATCCAGGCTCATGATGGAGAGAGAGCAATGTTCCTCTTCAAAATGAGGTTTCCCCAAAGTATCTCAATTCCACTTTTGAAGATCTATTTTCAGAAGCTCAGCTTTTTATTCAAAGAAAATTGTAAGGTACCTCCTTACTAATTACGTTGATTAAGATTGATAACAAGCCCTAAGGCAAGAACAAGCTCCGGTCAATCCAAGAGGACCATTCTATCCCAATCTCTCTAGAGATATCTAACCAAATAAAAGCATGAAAACAGAATGAAAAGCAATAATAGGCTAAATAGCCTTCACAGTGGTCCCTCCCTTCTTTGCACGGCCACAGTGAGTTTTTCGTCTTCCGTCCGTTTGTGGATCTTAAAGTAACAATCCGCTCGGAATAACCATGAATCCGGATCATCTCCGTCGAAAACAGGCATTTCCACTTTCTTAAACTTATTCCTCTCCCCACCACCTTCATCCGCTTTTTCCGGTGTATTCATTTGTGCGATTTTATTACCTAATTCACTCCCCGCTGTAATTGCTAGGTTGGACATCCTGGCTCTCATCAACGCCAGATCAGTGGCGATATTGGCCATCACCGTCCGAGTATCGTCCGTCGCTTTATGTTGTTCATCTATCTGCATCTATCTGCACTGACGTCTTCTCCATTGTTTTCATTAACAAAACAACGCTTCCTTCTATGGCCGGAATCTTCTCGACATTTCCGCAGATGCCTCCGATTTCGATGTCTGTCAGATCCATCCACTCCTCCAATCTTCGCTGAGTCATCTTCCCTAGTCTCCCCAAGATGACTTGCTCTGATATCAAATGTAAGGTACCTCCTTACTAATTACTTTGATGAAGATTGATAACAAGCCCTAAGGCAAGAACAAGCTCCGGTCAATCCAAGAGGACCGTTCTCTCCCAATCTCTCTAGAGATATCTAACCAAATAAAAGCATGAAAACAGAATGAAAAGCAATAACAGAATAAATAGCCTTCACAGTGGTCCCTCCCTTCTTTGCACGATCTCTAACAGAATCAATTGTACCTCTAACTCACTCATTCCCAATCCCTCTATACATTCCCCTTTTTACCCCTTCTACTATAGTATTTTGAAATCTCCACCAATGCACCAAACACTCACAAATCATAAATTTCCCTCCAAAAGTGTTTCTTCGACCATAGACAACAAACTGAATTGTGCCCCAAGTCAATAGTCAACAAGATAGAAACCATCAAGGGTTGGCCTAGTGGTCATGAAGGGTCTTGGGACTATTAAAGCCCTCCTAGAGGGAATGAGTTCAATCTTTGGTGGCCACCGACCTAGGAATTAATTTCCTACGGGTTTCCTTGACAACCAAATGTTGTAGGGTCCGTGAGATTAGTCGAGGTTGCACGTAAGCTGATCCGGACACTCACGGTTATCAAAAAAAAAAAATGGTCAACAAGATAGAAAATGTCCCACTGAAAACAGCAAGCTATGGTTCACCTTGCAATACCAACAGAAAGAATAATAAGCTATCTAATGTTCCTAGAACTCCATCAATTTAACCAAACTCTTATTCACCTTCTAAAGGTGGGATTCTTGAACGAAAACTATTCCAAGATCAATGAACACGATGGTGTCTTTATTAATTCTTCTTTCTTCCTCACTCCAAAGCCCCTGACATTCCACTAGGGAATCTTCATTGATCCACACTAAGCTTCCCTTCCACAGTGTGAGTGCAACAATTTTTCTCATGATAAAGTTCCTTTTATTCTCTACTCTCCGTCCCTTCTCTTTGGGAATATAAGGTCTTCCTTGCAGTTTTCCTAGGAATGGAGCTGACGCATAGACCAAGTTTCTAAACATGATCGTCAAGGCCTTTCCATTTTTTATCAAGAAAGTTAAGGGCCTAGCCCCTAGGCACTTGGGTTCCCTCCCCAACTCCTTCAAATGCAATCAGGCACCTTTGCGGTCTCTATTTATTAGTGATTTTATAATGCCAAAGATCATCAACAGATGGCATTGCATTAGTAGCTCTATATACTACTAGGAGGTACATCAAATCAACCATGTTGTTAGTAATTTTTTTTTTCTTCTTCTTCTGATAAGAAAAAATTTCATTGATGTATGAAATTTACAAAAGGGATTAAGGATCCATGGTGATTACAAAAAGCTTTCCCATTTGGTCAATAGGGAAGTGTATGTATATTATTATTTTTATTTTTTTTTATAAGGTACCAAACTTTCATTGAGAAAAAATGAAAGAATACAAGGGCATCCAAAAAAGAAGAGCCTGAGGGACCGCCCCTTAAAGAAAAGGGGCCGAGTCAAGTAATAAAAGACCTATAGAGTAATTACAAAAAAGCAGTGTCACCGACGCCCACAAAGATCCTATCAAAAAAAAACCGACGCCCACAAAGAAACTTGAAATTTAACAAGGGACCAAATAACACTAGGATCCCTTTCCGAACCTCTAAAGGTTTTGTTGTTTCTTTCCCCCCATAAACCCCATAATACCGAACATATCTCAGTCTGCCACAAAAACTTTCCTTTCTCCCGAAAAGGCGGATGGAGAAGGAACACCAAGAGATAGCATAACAAATGACAAGATCAAAAGAACACATCAAAAGATTGCTCTTTTTCCAAGATGAGAGAACTTTGTTTCAAAAACATATATATGTGATCCAATTAGGGTCAAAATTTACATGGCAAATTGAGCAGAATAAAAAGATGAGTAGAAAATACCTGGAACAGAATAAAAAGATGAGTAGAAAATACCTGGTGGTTCCAACTAAAACAGGACGACCTTGTCTGAACATGTATTCAACTTCTTGACGAACATATTCCCATTTTCCTCTAGCAGTCTAACAAAAAGAGAGATCAGAGAAGGTCAAGTTGAAAATTTGAACTATATAGGAAGGTGGAATACAGATAATTAAAAAGTATTAAAGCCCTACAGCAAAAGCTTGGATAGGTAAATCTTTACGTATGTTTGGCAAGTTTGTGGGCACTTCAATTACAGGCGTCTGAAACATTTTCAAGAACTCTTTCTCCTGAAATGATAATTAAAATAACAAATAATCTTTATGGCCAAAATGACTAAATAAGAATACATGACATCAAATTCTATTCATCTACATTAGTGCCCACCTCAGTTTTTGCAGTTCCAGTCATCCCTGACAACTTTGGATAGAGCTTGAATAGTGACTGATATGTGATTTGTGCCACTATAACTGAATCAGCCTGAAAAGTATAAAGAATTAGACTAAACCAACATTAGATGTTTTCTTTCCTTTCAAGAATACTTATACTTATAAAAATGATAAAATACCTGAATTTTCAGGCCTTCTTTGGCCTCTACTGCCTGATGTATTCCCTCAGACCATCTTCTTTTTTCTTCCACTCTGCCTGTCAGCTGCAGAAAGTATACATTGTTAGATATGGTCATCCATAGGTTCACCCTTGAAAGTTCCAAAAAAATGCAGCCAATATCGTGCGGGAGATACAAGAAATACATGACAATTCAGAACATAAAATTATAGTATCACAAGTTTTTCATAGAAAATAATATTACAAGCTTATTCTAATAGGTTGATGAAACATGAAAAATACACCTTAAATATATGAAAACATTTATATCCATTTTGTGCATATTTCTTGAAATTAATTGCTTCAGTCTTCACTACTACCTAAGAAAATCTAACATAATTAAAACTGATGAATACCTTGACTAAGAAGAATGAACACACATACGAGACATGGATATGATACGGACACAACACATCAATTTTCAAAAAAGTAGGATGCGGACACATTAGTTTTTTAAAAAATGTGTGTGAGTGCCTAGTTTAACATGATAAACGTTAATTCTTAAAAATATATGTGTGTGGAGAATAAGTCTTGGATGGTAAAGAAGTTGCACCAGGGAAGAAGTGGTGGTTGTGGCTCCCAACATCTTGGAAAAATTCCTTGAGGACACGCTATGATTTGGTTTTCTTTCCCAGCCATGTCCTCCCTAAACTCTCAAATGTTCACTAAATTTAAAACTAGAGATTTTTAACTCTACAGTGTCCTCGATTAGATCTTGCAGAGGTAGTCTAATGGGATTTTAAAGTCATGACCATAGATTTCAACCAAGGGCCTATGCCACTACTGGTCAGTGTTTTAAAAGACGCAAGGCGCACTAAGGCGCAAAAACCCTCTGGAGCCTAGGCGCACAATAAAGCGCGGGCTTTATTTTGCGAGGCGTACTTTGTATAGAAAAAAAATATAAAAAAAATAGAAAGAAGAGATAGCATGGTTGAAGTGGAAATATGAAAAAAAAACCTTTAGGATTAGTTGGAATGTCTTGAATCTATTATGACCCGTTACGACTGGTTCGATACGGGGGTCTCGCTTTTTCCTTGCACCCTGGTGGGTTTAATGGTCGCCTTGAATCTTTTTTTTTTTAATAGTTGAAAAAACCCTTGCGCCTAACACGCGCCCTGGTGGGTTTAATGGGAAGGCGCGTGCCTTCTTACGTGCGCCTCGCCTTTTCAAGGCGAGGCGCCAAACTTGCGCCTTGCGCCTTTTAAAACACTGTTAGTGGCTAAACCAATGGAACACCTTTGGAAATGATATTTATGTTTCATATTTTTCTTTTTTCTTTTTTTTTTATAAGAATCGTATAGTCTAATGGTTAGGAGCCAAGGCAGCTCCCACCCAAAGAGAAACATATTTTTCTTATAGAAAACATAAATATTGATCTGCATCAGGGCAAACCACCATGCAATTTGTGAATGAACATAATATGCTTCACAGTTATTTAAAACAAGATAGAATTAACATAGAATATGTACCCAACACAATGATAAACTAATGATGGTAGTAGCTAGTAGAATAGTAAAGAAGCAAAATTTGAAATAATATATAAGTTTTACCTCATTTATTATGAGAGCTTTGCCATTCCTAACTATATATTGGACATCCCCTCGATAGAATTCTTTAGCCTTAAGTGCATTCATCACAAATCTGTTTGTGCCAAATTTTAAAAGGAGAAAGATTCAGCTTTCAGTATACATGGGAAAACCAACCAACGATGAGAATGTTATTTACTACTAAAAAAAATAAAGTACAACAAAAATTGAAAGCATATAACATTTTTTTAAAAAGAAAGCCAAAATTACAAAAGAGATGTTCTCATGGTGAAGGTTCATGACCAAACTAAAAGATATTTACAAAATAAAATCCAAACCAAAAGATTGCAGAATTACCTAGCCCATGGATCGTTTTCATCCCATAAATCATTGGTTTCAAGAGCAATCTCTGCCATTGCAATTCCTTCTTCAGTCAACTCTACCGAATTGTCTTTCAATTCCACATTATAATGCTGATACCAAAATATACAATTCACAAAGTAGAAACAACAATTGAGTATGTGCACCTCTTGTTAGTAACTATTTAAAAAAGCCAAAGACACTCAGAATCTTAGAGTTCAAAAGGAGAAATAAATTAAGTGATCAACTCACAATTCCCTTCACAAGCAGCTCAGCTACCTTAGCTGCAACTGGATATCGACCAGCATCTTTGCTAGCCTAAGAAAGAAAATAACAAAGACTTATTTTTTATAGAAAACAACGGCTTCCATTAGAGTAAAAGGAACAAAAAAAGGAAAGATTCAGAATTCACCCAAGCCAACCAAAGGAGATAACCAAAAAAAAATTACAAAATCCATTGATGGCAAGCGTATGCAAAGTCTGAAATTTAGGCAGTTCAGGTTTGGATAGTTTCCTAGTTTAGTAGTTTATTTTTTTCAAATGTGTTCAGAACTTTGTAATCTAGTTTTTTCCTATTCTTTGTTTGTTATTACTTTTACTCTTATGTAATTTTTCACTTCATCACTGTAAAATTCTGTAACCTTTTAAAAAATAATTAAAAAAAAAATTACAAAATCCACTGAGAGAAGACAGCAATTAGTTGAAAAGAATAGCCCAAGATCCCTCCCAAATTTTCTCCTCCAAGTCTCGAAACAACCTTCAGTTTCTCTAAATTCAAACTTTCCCAAATAATGTCAAATTACAGTTTAACCAAAGGCCAAAGAGAGTTAGAATGTATGTTATTGCTCAATGAGGGAGCAATATAAAATCCTTCTCAGGCCGAAGCAAGTCCCCTTAAAGATATAGAGGGTTTTTCCCCTAAATGAACTTAGTTTTATGAAATAAGATAAATGACTAGCATCCTCACAATCGCAGACTTGAACCAAACACACCAAGCTAGAGACAAATTATGAAGCCCACAAGCTTAAGCTTATGGGTTCAGTGCTGATTTAACATGGTATCAGAGCAAGAGGTCTTGTGTTCGAACCCTTGTAATTTCACTTTCTCCCCAGTTAATATTGATTTCCATTTATTGGGCCTTGTACCAATTATCAAGCCCACAAGTGGGAGGAGTGTAAGTATTGATTAAAGATTATATTTATCATAACCCATCAACTTAAGATTTTGGGTTCAGTGGTGATTTTTAACCATATTTTTCTGCATAGTTGCTTTTCTTATCAGTGATGGTGCTCTACTCTCAATCCCCTTAGAATCCGGTGTTGCTTCCCTCAGAGAGGGTGGGAAGCTTTATTATGGCCAGCCATCAAGAGAGAACGCTAAAAAATCCTATCAACAAAAAAAGAGAGAACGCTAAAACTCTAATTGCAAGAGACAGTACTCAGAGCTTTGATGTGGAAGATATGATTCATAAGAAGCTAACATATAAGAGGAGGGATAAAGATAAACTGTTGGCCTTTGAGATATTGAAAATTTTACACTTCCTAATGGAGCTGCCTTTCTTAAAATTTTGTAATTATCCTCCGTTTTTTATGTATGTCAATAGGAGTGGTTATGTTTTGTTCGAGCTTTCTTTTGGAATCTTTGGCATGAGAGAAACACGCGCATATTTAGAGATTTATTTAAAGACATAAAATCTTTTATTCTTCTAATCCACAACATGATTCTCTCTCCTCTCCCCTCTCCCCTCTCTCTCCCATCTCTCTCCATCCACCCCCACCCCTAACCAAACCCCATGCCTCACCGTCTAGCTCGCCGGAATGGAGCGAAAACACCCACCACCCCCTTCACCATAGAACGGAAAACCTTCTCCATAAAGACAGGAGTCAATTTTCGAATCACCGAAGCAACCAAAGATCGTTCATACACCTTAGCTCTCAAGAAGGAATCCCACTCATGGCTCATCAACACCTTTTCTTCCCTCCTCGAGGCCCCACTCACCATGAGTTTCTTTGTTGAAGATAGACATGATGATTATGTGATATGGGTTGAAAACATCTCATCTAGAAAGGGTCATTGTGCAGAAATAGCAAGGTTAGGCACAAATGGGGGTTTGAATAAGCTTATTATACCTATTGGTATTAATAAATCCGGATGGAAAGGCATTCTCTCACTTCTTAAATCCCCCAACAACCCTCCCAAACCAACTTATAAAAAATAATTAAAAAAAAAATTACAAAATCCACTGAGAGAAGACAGCAATTATCTTCTTTATCTGATCCTTATCCCAACTCCACTGTTACCCAAAAAACCCACAAAAAATCACACCTTAACCGAATCTCAACCAACCAAAAAGACCATAAAAAATTTGATTCTCTCTATTCAATCTGGCCCTCTAAAAGCTATCTCCATACAACCCATGTTTTTACACACTAAAAATCCCCCTTTGCTCAAACCAATCATCACCAACAGCAGAAAATTGTGCCTAGTTAATGGAACTATACACTCTACCAATTCGGGTAAGATTTTAAATGACTCAGATGACCTTCTTTCATCTCCTTGCTCCTAATCTTGTGACGACTCTCCCTCTATCAGAAATGCTTGTCATGATGGATCTGTTTTCTCCCCTTTTGCTTTAACCAATCAATTCGGTCAAACAGTTGACTCAATTGAAGATGATCTTCCTTTAGCAATTAAACCGCTTGCCATAGATCATCCTCAATCCTCATTAGTCCACACTCCCCCTGGTCTTGAATATGAGTTCACTGCTCAGAATGATATTTTTGGTGGTCAAGAAAATCTTACAGATGATGACATTTCCCACAACCTTGCAATTGTGTTACCTTGGCTGATTAAAAGAGGTATGTGTATAATGTCAATGCCAGTTCCGATTAAACAGAAGACATCGACAACTACCAAGAAGCATCAAAACTGGGAAAAGGAGTTGACGAATCTCAATTCGGGCATCAATTATGGTAAAATCAGATCCTGCCGCAGTTATTTATCTGAAGGGTCGAATCAGCCCAAATGATTGTTTTCTCCGGGAAGTATAGAGACCTTGCTTCTCGGAAGATTTGGATTTTTATCAAGGAATCCCACATGAGCAACTTTCCTACCCTTGTCCTCCTTCAAGAATCTAAGTCTAGCATTGATAATCGATACTTTACAAAGTCTCTACAGAGCTCCCGCTGCTTTGGTCGGTCCACTTTGGACACCTTTGGCTCACCCGATGACTCCTTCTTTATGTGATTTGATCTTCTTTTTTAGCTCTTCCCGGAGCTCGTTTTCTCCTCATTTTCTTTGGAGGAGCTTTTTGTTATTGTTCTTAGATAGGACCCTATATTGTTCCACATTTCATCTTATCAATGAATGGTTACCGTTTCCTATCAAAAAAAAAAAAAAAAAAAGACGTAAAATCTTTTAATGACTATACATCTTTTTTGTCATTAACTTAGAGCAAGCTTTACCCCCCTTTTTGTAATTATGATCTCACCACACTCATTAATCAGTGGAGGTGCTTTTTGTAATTGTTCTTTGATAGGTCTTTTTGTTGTAACACATTTCATATTATCAATGAATGGTTTTTGATTCCTATCAAAAAAAAAAAAAAAAAATAGCAATCCTACCAAAAATATTCCACATGCAATATAACTGCACTACTCATTTACAAGATTTTTATACGCACCATTAAGATGCTGAACTTCCAAATAAATAACAAAGAAAATGCAAAGGGTAAAAGTAGATTTACCTCACCACTTATTAATAAAGGATTTCTTCCTTCATCAATTAGAACTGAGTCAACTTCATCAACTATAGCAAAATGGAATGGCTTTGGCCTGTCATTTACATAATAATGTCACTGGCAGTTCAACAAAGCTATGGCAACTAATTTCAAGTTGCATCATAACATACCATCTCATCACAAGATGTCCATTATTTCCAGCTAGATTGTCTCGTAGATAATCAAAACCAAGTTCCTGAAAACGCCCCAGATTTATGCTATGTCAGGATGAGGGGGAAGGGGGGATGATTCCCTCAGATTTACGCTATGTCAGGTAGGGGGAAAAACAGAGAATGATTCCTCAGACTGGGTGTTGGATGAAGGATGTCAGTTCATCCACTAATTATAATCATTTATTTAATACAAGAGCAAAACCACCGCAACCAACCAGCACTTTGAACCTCAGTATTATCAACAAAGCAATGGTGGAGAGTGCAGTAGGGTGCAACAAACAATAATTAAGATAAGACTTACTGAGTTATTCGTGTAAGTGATATCACACCTATAGTTGGATCTCCTCTCTTCGGCCTTCATCCCCCTCTGCTTATTCAATTAAAAATACAAAAATTCAAAATGAAGTGAAAACTTGAAATACATCAATGAAATCATTGTTTCCTCTCAAAAAAAAATATATTAAAAATAGAAAAGTTATTTGATGTAGCCTAAGTGACTAAGGAGAATTCTCTCCAAGAAGTCTATCCAAGAATTTTATTATGAATCAAAAGTTAATGAATACAATAGAGGGATTCTCTATTTATAGAGAATGAAAAGTAAACTAAAAGGATTAACCATGAGTAATATGAATTTACCCCTAATCCTACTACATCGTTCTATCCCTCCAAAAAAAATTCGTCCTCGAGTTTTAAAAAGAAAATGAAAATAGGTAGAAACAAGCGAACTGCCCGACTAGAAAGATGTTTCAGTCGATGGTTGCAAAAGACTCCAACTGAAAATTGCGTTATAATTTCATCAACACGCCAAGGTGTACCAATGCTCCCCAAAGTTTGGTTTCTATGCCAAAAGTCTTGCCAATCCAAAATCATATGTAATAGGATCCAGTAGTCTTCAAAAATTCCTCCAAATACACATACCTTTTTAGTGAAACAAAGTTCAACTGCTTTCATAAAGATGTCTTCCTGACTTGACCAAATTTGTGAAGGATTTAGTCTTTCATGTAACAAATCAAAATTAGATTTTGGAAGGAATTTTCTTGAAAATTCTCTTGAAGTTCCAAACTTAACAATAGTACCCTTCTTTGAATATCTTCCAACATCAACCTCAAGAATTTCAACAAGGTTTTTCTCCACTGCAGTTTCATGGTTTTGGTTCTGAAAATTTTCCAGCCCCAAATTTTCTTCCACAATAGTAAAAAGATTATTCAAACAGATTAATATTTCATCTTCTTCGTCAAAATACTCAGCAAAATTCAAAAGGAATTGATCTTCCATGACATTTGAACTTATCTGATGGTGTTCATCATCCGAGAGTAAATCATTGAGGTCAATAAATGAATCTCCGTGTTTTTCAGACAAATCATTCTGATGAAGATCTTGAATAAATGTTCCAACAATACCATCAATATCATTAACATCAATCGTTTCTTTCAATTCTTTTTCAACTTTATCTTCTTCATCAAAATAATTTTCAAATTGTAGAAAACACTCATCTTCTTTGTTGAAAAAACCAGAATCTTTAAGATCAAATCCATGAAAAAAATCATCTTCTTCGTTGGAACAATTGGAATCTTGAACCAAGAAACCTTCATTTCGACATTCTTGGAGTTTATCATGATAAAAGATGTTCCCAACATTTTTTGGAAGGTGGACTTTTTGTTCTTGGATCATTTCTTTTTGTCTATCTTCACAGTTTTGATGTGTATCGTCGTGGTAAAAATCTTCTTTTCTCGAACTTTTAGAATCTTGATTTATGAATCTTGAAAATTGATGTTCTAGAGGCCTCTCCATTGTATTTTCTTGAATCTTTCTCATATGATCCGTGGGTTCTTGACTTCGGTTGAAATCTCCATCTTCTTGACTGCTACTTTTAAAATCTGTCATTCTTACCTTTTCGGGTTCTTGTTGTTTGGTTGTAAAACGATCCAAATTGTTAGATACATTTCCCAAAAGACGCCAGATTTCACCCATTCCTTTTTTGAATTCCTTACGCCGGATTTCATCATGGTTGTTGTAGTGTCTGTCATGATTTCCTTCAATTTTTGTCTCCAATGAGCGTGATTCACATTCAAAGAAAACTTTTCTGGTCTTGAACTTCTTTCTTGTGTTGTAAATTCCCGTTCTTGGCAATTTCTTGAACATTCTTGAAGTTACAACATGGTCTTCTTCTTCGGAATCACTAGAGTCACTACAATAAGAATTCCAATGTAAATCTTGATAGGATCTTTGAAAGAATCGAACATGGATCAAGTTGTTATATTGAAATTCATCTTCTGAATCACTAGAATCACTACAATAAGAATTCCAATGTAGATCTTGATAGGATCTTTGAAAGAATCGAGCATGGGTCGAGTTGTTATGTTGAAAGTCATCTTCTGAATCGCTAGAATCAAAATTCCAGCATTGTTCTTGAATGTATTTGTGGTTTTCTTGCCTATATCGATCGTTGTATCTCTTCTTGGACATCTTTATTGTCTTGTAATTCTCCATTCTTGATGAATCTTCTTTAAAAGGGTTCCCCTTGTAATTAGGTGTACGTTGTTCGGCAACGAGCACAGCTCACGAAGCTCCCTCTTGCGATCTGCGCCAACAAGAGTTTCCCGGTCTTTCACCGGCGGCAGTCAACGTTGGCCCAGACGGTCGCTCTGATACCAATTTGATGTAGCCTAAGTGACTAAAGAGAATTCTCTCCAAGAAGTCTATCCAAGAATTTTATTATGAATCAAAAGTTAATGAATACAATAGAGGGATTCTCTATTTATAGAGAATGAAAAGTAAACTAAAAGGATTAACCATGAGTAATATGAATTTACCCCTAATCCTACTGCATCTTTATGGATTGAGGAAGATCTTGTCCTCTCTCACTGATGACTGTGTCTAGCAGGCTCCTTTCACTCGTTCTACTCATCTTTGAATTGGTGAGATTGATCCATCCTTTTGTGATTATAGGTTATCTTCTCTTTTTACAAATTGGAAATGCTTTTTGTAACTATTGGATAGAGTCTATACCTTTTTTTATTTCATTATATCAATGAATGAAAAAAAAAAAAAAGTTTTGACCAGAAGAAGAAGAAGAAAGGAATGTCTGTCTCCTACAAAATCCAATAGCTTCAACATCAAAGAGATGTCTATGGGACAGAATAGCAGTCTAGATAGTTGATGCCTTGGAAGACTTGCTTCATATCCTTGTAATGTTCTTCTCAAAAAAAAATTATAAAAAACAATAAAAAAAAAAAAACTTGTAATGTTGGTAAGCTCAAGAGAGGTGCAGAGAAAAGAGCATGGAGTGAAGATAATACGATAGAATACATATTTCCCCACTTCCACTTTTAGAAGCTTCAACATCTCACACTATATAACCATACTACTCTAGGAGACCAATCAAGAACGGGAATAGAATTAAACATAATATAATTGCATGGTGTATTCCAAATATTAAATCAGTAATTCTTTTAGTAAATTAACTTTAGACCATTCAAAACCCGTGAGAAAACATGAGTAACCATCTTCATCTGGAAAATCGTTCAACAGCTAAATAGATCCTACCCTCTTATATTGTTACAAAATATCTTGTAAAGGGCACCACATAAAGTACAGACAAAAAGCAAACTGCTAATCACCTGTATCAAACCCACTGATAAACCTAAAAAGCGATGAACACGACCCATCCATTCAGCATCCCGTTGAGCCAGATAGTCATTCACAGTTACAACTAGAAAAATGAGGTATTATTAGAGTTTGACCAAAAAAAGAACACACGCATACACAAAAACCCCATACACTTCCCTTCAAATTCAAAGGGCAAGCCACATGTAGGTTACAACAAAACCAACTCTATGAGCCATACAGGCTAGGAATTAATAAAAAGGAAAGTAACTTAATACAGGCCCCTTTAACAAAAAGTGATAGCACAATTTACGCTCTAAATGTCTCGTAACATAAATTGAAATGCTTCAAGCTTTACTAGAATTGGATCTAAGTTACTAGTGTAATTCATCCTATATGTTTTTAATAGTGTTCTCCTACTATCTTTACTCTTTAGTTTCCCCATCATCTACAAACAAAGGCCACCAATGATCATGGTAAGTCAACGGGGTTTGGGAAGTCGGTAAATGTATTAATCATGTTGTTCACTATTAGTTTTTTTTCTCAACAACCATGATTTGCTCCTAAATGATAGGGTAGTACGAATAACAATCTTATGATTTAGATGTGTACAAGTTGACCACTAACCTTCCTTTTCCTTTATCACTCTGTTTCTTAAATGACATTGACAAAATATCACATCCGATACTACAGCTCGACTTCAATTAATTTGCCATAAGCCATGATCATATCACACGCAAAAGTACAATTTGAAGTCCTACCATGAACACCTTCACCCGTCAGGGCATTGAGATATGCTGCCAACGTAGAAACCAACGTTTTCCCTTCACCAGTCTTCATTTCTGCTATGGAACCATCATGAAGCACTGCCCCACCAATGATCTATAGTAAATATAAACAAAGCCACACTGATCACGATAATAACCACCACCATTTCAAGCCCAAAAAACAAATCTACCATCAAATTGCATGAGCTAAATTTTTTTTCCTTGGTAAGAAACCGAGCTTTCATTGAGAAAAATGAAAGAATAAGAGGACATACAAAAAACAAGCCCGAACAAAAAGAGACCAAAACTAATTACATAAAAAAAGACTTCAATCCAAAAGAACAAGACCAAGATCATGAGCTATTGATAATGATAGCGGAAGGAAATAGATACCTGTACATCAAAGTGGCGCATTCCAAGCTTCCTTTTTGCAGCTTCACGGACCACCGCAAAAGCCTCTGTAACGATTAAAAGTAGAAGAAAAAATAAATGGACTGTCACAAACAATTGAAATTAGATTATACGCTTCAAAAGTCAGATAAATGACAATAGAATGCCTCAACCAGCTTGAATGTCTGCCAAAGTCTCTCCCTGTGCAAGCCTTCTCCGGAACTCCGAAGTCTTTGCAGTGAGCTGCATATTTGAAAATCCCAATTAATTTCGTTTTTTGTGCCGTGGAGTTAAATGGACATCAAAACCAACTACAGCCAAGAGCTGACAAAGTTAATTCAAAGAACCTGCTCATCAGTGAGGCTCAGCATCGGCGGCTCAAAATCATTAACGGAGTTCACAAGACGATAGTAATCACGAACAACCCAATAATTCATGCTCGCTAAATCACTCCAATTCTTTCGAACAGACCCCAAAGTCTCCTGAACCAACAATAGAAATATACAGAGTGAAGATTCAAACAGAAGAATTGCCGCCGGGAAAAGATGGCGAAACGAGTAAGTTTAAAGAACACAAACTTTGAAGGACGCGGCAACGGGAGAGGCAGTGGCCGCCGATGAGAAAGTGACTACTATTGAACGGTGTCGCCGGAGACGATAGGGAAAAAACGACGAAGTTTGGAAAGAAATGGGAGTGACACAGCTAAGGGTGGGCTGCAGAGACGGCATCAAGGAGGGGGGCTTCGGAAAAGCATGAGCGGTAGCCATGCAGGTTTACCCCTGTGACAACGAACAAAAACAAAACCAGAAGCGACGGCAGATGCTGCGGCCGCCAGCGGTGAGATTCGGACGGAGAGAGAGGCTGCGGCTGTGGCGCCAGCGGTGAAGTCTACAGGCACCGAGAGTTTCAACAGGGGAGTCGTTATTTGCCGTCGGTCTGGTAGTGAACGCCCATTGGTTTGTGCTGAGTTTGTGGGTTGTGGATTTTTTTTTTTTTTTGGAGGGGACTAATTTGGGCTTTATTTTGGGCTTTCGACCCCAAACGGGCCCAAACTTAATTACTTAATTGTTGGATGAATTTTTTTTTTTTTTTTTTTTTTTTGGGATATGATGGTAGATGGCCGAAAAGTTTTTGGTGCTTCAAATCGATAGATGTTCCAAAAAAAAAAAAAAAAAAAAAAAAAAAAAAAAAAAAAAAAAAATTGTTGGATCTGAAACCGAATTGTTACCAAACTCAAACCTGAGATATCATTAGGATAATTTGTCAAAAAAAAATATATATATACCACTCATTTTTTCTTATGACCATTGTTGAAAAGGATCAAAAATTAAAAAAAAATATAGAATTGCAAATCACAATAAATCAAACGATAATCACAAATAAAACTTACAAGAAAAATAATAAAAAAAAAATTAAAACTTCTTTTCACAGTTGGATAAATACATAGAAAATCCAAACAGTGTAATTACAAATCAATAGATAAATGAAAATTACATAAATCAAAAAAATTGCAAATACAGTGTTTTTGCAATTACACTGTATTTTCTATTTTGTAATTACACTGTAATTGAAATTTTCGGGAAAGACAACAACAATACTTAGAAGAAGAAAAAATATGATTTTAGTCTTTTTTTTTTATTTTTACTCCATCATCAAACTGAACAATAAAAAAAATTGATCATGAGAGAGGAAAAACAAATAGAGATGATAACGGGAGAGAAAATGCACCTTAGAATTCAAAACGAATTAAAATCCTCTCGATAGTAGGAGAAACAACAATTCAAACTCTTCTGCAATTACTGTGTATTTTGGTGTTTGTGTATTTTGGTGTTTACAATTCACTGTACTAGCAAAACTATAGATTTATCCCTAAAAATGTAGAGAAAGTTGAGATCAAACAACACGAGATAGATTTGGATAAAGAATAAAAAAAATTAAAGAAGCATACAAAGAAAATACAGTGTTTTTTTCAATTTAGTATGAGTGAAAATACAGTATATTTTTTAATTGAAAATAAAATCACGGGAAGGTACAGAATGCAATATTTCATTGCAAATTGCAATTACAGTGTAATTATAAATTTGCAAACTGCAATTACACGGTACAAATACTTTGTATTTGCAAAAACTCAAAAAACACACCCTTAGACCACCCAATTTCAAGTTATACCCAAACACACACCCTTAAGATCGGTTTGATAGATACTTTTTTTTTATAGTGTATTCAGATTTATGCAAAGAACCCCAAGAATACAATTTTATGTCAATTGAGCTATGCTCGATTTGGCCAAATATAATATTTTATGTTATAAACTCAATTATTTTTGTTAAATTTATATATGTATAATATAATATATTATATATTATATGATATTGTAAAATAATAATTATACAAAAATTGATAACATAAAATATGTTCATAATTAATTAATAATAATTTATATTCACCATAATATTTAACTTCAACTAGTTTTATAGTTTATAAAAATCCTATCCAACATATTTTAAAGAAGTAGTTTAACCATAAAAATTCTATCAAACATATTTTAAAGAATTAGTTTAACTATAAAAATTCTATCAAACACATTTTAAAAAATTAGTTACATTTTAAAAAATTAGTTAAATTGAGATCTAAATTATAATTATGCTCCAAACACATATTTGAAAACATAAATATAACTTTGTCAAATTTCTATTTCTAGATATCCATACCTTAGGCAATTCCATCATGTAAAGTTCAAAGCCTCATAATAATGAACTGGCACAAAGTGTGTATATATTATATATCCATATGTACAAGAGATAAAAGAAAATGAACAAGATTTGAGTGGTTTGATATTTTTTGCACAAATCTACATATACTATATGTAACTTAGAGAGAATGATTTTTTTTTGCTCACTCAATTACTTTCAAAAAGTTATAAGAAGATTATTGTATTGTAACACATTTCGACTTAGAGATATTAAAATTCAAACTCTTCTTAAAAGTTAAGGACTCGTTTGGTAGAGAATCTAAATTCTGTTTTATGTTTTCAGATTCACTAAGTCTAACGAATATGCGTTTGTATGCAATCTCGAAAAAAGTATACAATCTCGATTTTGTTTTTGAAAACTGTTTTCGATTTCTGTGATCCAAACACCGTAAATTTTGAAAGCAATATTTTTTTTTCCGTATATCCAAATTTTGAATTTGAAAATTTAAAATGCAAAATTATATTTAAAATGATAAAAAAAAAAAATATTCCAAGTTATAAACTCAATTCAATTTTGTTAATTTAAAATATGTACAATATAATCTACCATAAATTATATGATATTATAAAATAATAATTATACAAAATTTATAAGATAAAATATGTTCATAATTTAATTAATAATAGTTTATATTCAATCTAATATTTAGTTGGTAACTACAACTAGTTTTATGATTTATAAAAAAAAAAATTAAACACATTTTGAAAAATTATCTAATTTCTAAATCTACTGCATATGAAAACATGAAATACAACTTTATTTTTCATTTTCGTTGTTTTCAAATTTATGTTTTCAGATCACCAACCAAATATGCCTTAAGAATCTAAAATATTGGGTCGGCGAGGACTCGATATCCCGAACATTTGTGTTCTATGTGGGAAGGGAGGAGAGTATAGCCTCCATGTGTTTTGGCACTACAAATACTTTCGTAGAGTGTTGATGGCTTCTAAGTTTGAGTTCTTATTGCAATTCCGACCCGAGGGGGACATAACTTGCTTGTTGTGGTTTTTGCAGAAGACAGTGGAGTGGTGGGAGTTTGAGGAGCTATGTGTGCTGTGGTGGGTAGTATGGACTAGTCGTAATCAGGCTCGACATACGGGGTGTAGACCATCGACTGATATTAGGAGTTGGGTTGCCAGTTACGTGAACACTTTTCGGGAGGCTAATAGGAGGGGGGCTTTGGAAGGAGCTTCAACGAGGATAGACCGGGAGGATGTGAGGTGGTTCCCCCTAGGTATGTATAAGGTTAATGTGGACGTCGAGTTTGTGCCTGAGGACCAGATGGCAGGTGTGGGGGTCGTAGTGCGAGACTTTCAAAGCCGTGTTATGTTGTCGGCAGTGTCATGGGTGCCTAATGTTCGAAATGCTTTGATGGTTGAGAGTTTGGCCGCGTCTGAGGGTTTCATATTGGCATGGGAAGCGGGTTTGAGTCTGGTGATCATAGAAACAGACTCTTTATAGTTGTGTAGATTGTTCGAGGGTGTGGATGAGAACGTGACGGAAGTTGGAACGTTGATTGTGGATGTGTGTATGCGGTTCCCACGACCTTTCAGGGAGCTATGTAGCTTCATACAAAGAGAAGAGAATGTTGTGGCACACGAGCTAGCACAGATGGCTTTGTGTCTTCGACAACGAGTGGTTTGGTCGGAGGAGTCTCCTCCAGAGATTGAGTCTTTTTTTATTTCATCGTGGATTAAAGTTTGTATAGAGATTGAAAATATACAATCTTTAAAGGTGTTTTTTATTGCACTAAATTATAATATGATAAAGTTTATGCTTGTTGAGGCTTGACAATATATGCTCCATTTTTTTTCCAAATATGCAAAGTGGGTTAGGAGGTGACATTTCTAGAAATTATGTTAATCTCAAAAAATAATGGAGGTTGTTTTAGATAGTGACTAAAGAGATAATTGACCCAATTAAGAACAGGAGTTAGCAAAGATATGACAATTATCAAACTCAAAATAGTCTCTAATTCATCTATGATTTAATAAATTATAACAAAACTTTTGGTGGGATTTGTTCACCCACCAATTAGCTAGGTGCCTATAAAATAAAGAAAGAAATAAACTTACCCATTACATTAATTTTAATTTGCTTTGAGTTTCATTTACAAACATGCCCAAACTATGTCATTATCTATACTTTATCAACAATATATGTCCTTTATATCTTATTTTCTTTATATTTTCTCTGTTTGTTGGTTACCTAAACATCATTTTATAAATCAATGTTTGAATCTTCTTTTTCTAGCCATTTTTGCTATTAACCCTATTGGTTATTCCATTTAAATATTTGAAGAAGATTTTTGACCTAGAGCACTTTTTAATGGAGTGATATCAAAAAAGGAAATGGAGAAGCACTTATACCATTAATGTGTAGCAAATTTCCCTAAAAGAGTGAAGAAATGTAAGTAAGTTTGAAAAATCTAGCTTTAATTTCTATTTTTTTGTTATTGCAATTTTTTTTTGGACTACAAACAACAATCAGGCCAAAAATAATTGTAAATTTAACAAAGTTTAAAACTTTTTACAAATATGATAAAAAAATCACTGGCTATCACTATTACTGATAGACTTTAGAACTATTAACTATTATCACTGACAAAATTCTATAAAAAAAACTAAAAAGTAATATATTTTTTAATTATTTTACTCTAAATTTACATCGGTTACAATTTCCCATTTTTTTTAGATTGTTATTGTAATTTTCTCATTTGTATATCCATCTCGTCTATGAATATTTTTTTAAAAAAGTTTGTTTATATACTTTAAGTTATCAAGGTGTTATATATATTAACAAAAAAAAAAAATTGCATGAAAATATTTTTAAGAAAAGAAATTTGGCGACATTTCGAGCATAGTTTAGTGGATAAGACACCAATCATTATCATTTCAAAGTCAATGATTTTGATCTCAACCCGGTAATTATTGAACTTAAAAAGGAAATAAAATTTTAGCCAAAGTCAGCATGACGCAGCTGACATATGTATGTCTTGATGACCAAAAAGTCGGTGGTTTGAATTCTCTCACCTCTAATGTAGTAAAAAAAATTGGCGATGCTTGGGATAACAAGGAGTGGAAAACCTAATTTTGACCTTTATATATTTAGTTGAATGTATTAAATCAATTCTGAGGTGTTTTCGTGTCCCTTTATTGGCCTCCACGTCTGTTAGTATTTCTCCTGCAGACTTTTTCTTGAGGTGTTTTCGTGTCCCCTATTGTGTTCTTGAGTGCCTTGTCCCCTGTGGGGTCCGTCTTGCTTGCTTTTCATAATATATTACTTTGCAAAAAAAAAAAACATTTGTTATTTGATTATTGATATATATCAAGAAAATTTATGGTACTACGAGATGAGCATGGTTCGATGATAATTGATCACATTGCATTTATTTTTCTAAGCTTACTTCAAATTTTTATACCCACTTTATTATATTCTTTTTCTTGATGTCGTAGATTCAAATCCTTATTACCACACTTGTGTAGAAGTAACTTTTACTAATTTTAGTGTAAGATTTGAAGGGTGGAGTTGTTGAAGTGAAGTAAAAAAAAAAAAAGTGATTCTTTCTCTCTTTCATGATGGAGCCATGGAAAAATGATATCCCCCACTTGTTTCCACTTCTTCACCATCTCCCCTTCTTTTCCCTCTTTGGCTGCCTAGCCGTAACTGGTCCAACTAATCCTTTATCAGCCGTACACATTAAGCATCCCAAAAACGTAACACAAAATTTCCTCAACTTTTTTTTTTTTTTTTGTTAACTTCTATCCCAAGTTACACCTCCATTTTTTCCTTTTTTCATTTCTTTAAACAAATACCTCCTTCTATAAGAACCTTCATAATTCGTCTCTCATTTCAAATCTTCTTCTAAACCTTCAAAAACAATGGCTCACAAATCTTCCATTTCCAATAATCTCTTCTTCTTTCTCCTCCTCCTCTTATTCACATTCTCCGCCGCGGGAAAGCACCGCTCCCGCCGCCCCTGTCGCCGTCTGGTGTTCTACTTCCACGACATCGTCTACAACGGAAATAACGCGGAGAATGCGACCGCCGCCATCGTTGGAGCTCCGGCGTGGGGAAACATGACGATTCTAGCCGGACACAACCACTTTGGCAATATGGTTGTGTTCGACGACCCGATCACACTCGACAACAACCTACACGCACCCGCGGTGGGGAGGGCGCAAGGGTTCTACATCTACGACAAGAAGGAGATCTTCACGGCGTGGCTGGGATTCTCGTTCGTGTTCAACTCGACGGAGCACAAAGGGAGCCTGAACTTCGCCGGAGCAGATCCGTTGATGAACAAGACGAGAGATGTTTCGGTGATCGGCGGGACGGGGGATTTCTTCATGGCGAGAGGAATTGCGACTCTGTCGACGGATTCGTTTGAAGGAGAAGTTTATTTCAGGCTTAAAGCGGATATTAAACTGTATGAATGTTGGTAATTATGATTGATGATTATATTTTGGAATATGCATGGATATCGGGGAGTTTGTGTTGCGGTCTTGTTTTAAATGTTGTTTTTTGTTTTAATGTTAGGAGTTTTCGTTTTTTGTTTGTTCTGTTGGAATCGAATCCAAACCCCTTCCTTGCTTTTGAATTGTGATTCTCTGTACAAGGTAATGCAATGGCAATAAATGGATCAGAGAAGGTATTTATCAAGGCTTCAATAAAAAAAAATAACAAATGTTTCTCAATGCTATTTATTATTATTATTATTAAATGTTGTTTTTTTGTTTTATTGTTAAAAAAAATAACAAAATGGATCCTGCCCCACGGTTGAAAATTAAATTGTGATGCTTCTTGGAGTTCCAGACACAACCGTGGAGCTATATAGCTTGGATGTGCAGAGCCTAGTTCCAGACACAACCGTGGAGCTATATAGCTTGGATGTGCAGAGCCTTGAAGCTCAAGCCATCAACGTGGGTTTGGACTCCATACCCCGCATTCACAATTGCATTCTTGTGGAATCAGATTGTTTGCACGTCATCAAGCTCATAAGGAGTGAAGTTGAAGATTTCACCGAAACCAGATTGATTGTTGACGAAATTCTCAATAACTCTGCTGCGGACTCAAGGCTCTTCGCCTTCAACCATGTCCCTCGTCTTCAAAATGGCGCAGCGGATTGCTTGGCACAACATTCCTGCAACCTTTGTCTTTCGGGAGAGTAGGGAGAGAGCCCACCGAAGTGGCTCTCCAAAATTCTCTTGGAAGACTCTTCGGTTGCCTAGTCTCTTTGTTGTTTTGTTATCCTGATTAAAAAAAATTATTATTATTATTATTATTTTGACAATATAATGTGGAGGTGGGGATCAAATTTGTGACCTCTTAGTTACATATTGTACATTATGATGGTAACCTTCTTAATTTTTTTTTGAACATGAAACTAAAAGAAAATTAAATAAACGAGGGCTGTGCAGGGGCTTCCGTAGATGACCCAGCCTCCAACAACTCTTCATCATCTATCATCGTCGCCTGCCTCTCCTTCTCGTAGACTCGCCAGACCTCATCCGGCACCTCCTCCATAAGCACCACCGTCACCTTCTGTCGGACCGCCCATTGCGCCGCCTCATGAGCTAGTTTGTTACTGTTGGGTTTTATGTCCTAAAACTCGTGGTTTGTAAACTGTTATGTTTGTACATACTCTATTTAGAATAAAGAGTTATTAGTTTTATTCAGTAAAGGAGTTTACTGGAATAAAGTGAAACGTGTTTAAGTTAACCTATACCAATGACCAACACCCTTGGCTGAATATGAGTACTTGAGCTTCATGTATGACATGATTGTGGATTAGGCTCAAGTAGTCAGTCAAAACGGTCTATAGTATACGGATAAGGCTGAGTACCTTATCCTGGTAACACTATTGGATGCGGCTCACTTTGTATTGTACAAAACGATGTGATCCGAATCTTTTCACATGGAGATGTGCGAGTGAGGGCGTCCTATGCAAAGAGTTTGCATAAGACCGAACCGCGTATTAAGTCGCTCTCTTTATAACTCCGTTTACTGATGAGACCGACTTATACATATTGATGGCCTAGGTAACTCGAGCTTAATCCTGAGCTTTCTATGAACTCCTGCTTATTCGGAAGTATCCTTTGACTTGTACGGGTGAGAGTGGCAGAACGCCCGTTCAATAAGCCTACCAACTTGGGGATAAAGCCGAATAAGTAGCTGGGGACATAGTATAGCAAGATTGGAATTCACTCCTAACCCGCTTTTAAGGGTTAGTAGATAGGTTGTTCCCTTAATAGCTGACTCCGGGGCTTGAACAATGTGAGCTCACACTCTCATGTGATGAGAGAGTTATATTGATCTGATGGTTGGACCACAGATCTATTGTTCATTAGAGGTGTCAGTGGTACTTAAGGAACAAGATGTAATGCAGGGGTTAAACGGTTTAAATGACCCAGCTGTGATTACGAACAACCTGTGAAGGATCGACTTACCGTTGACGGTTATATCAAGAGGACACAATATATCTACAGTGAGGAGAGTGCAACCCTCGGACTATAGTGGAGTCTCCGGGGGTTAACGAAAATTGATTGATTCGGGTTAAAAGAGTTTTGACCGAATAATCTCGTATCGTTGGAGCTCATGATCTGTAGGTCCTTTAGGTTCTCCTGGCTAGCTCGGATAACGTCGTGCAACAGTATAAAAGAAAAGAAAAAGAATTTGAATTGTTCAAATTCGGGAAAAAGAAAAAGAATTTGAATTGTTCAAATTCGGTTTATGGAACGAGGATGGACATATTTAAATGTGATTTAAATATGGGATTGGCCTAAAACATGAATAGGATTCATGTGTAAAAAAAATCGGTTTTCGAAAAACCAGGTTTAATCTTATCATTTAATTAATATTTGATATTGAATTAAATAATATTTATTAATTAAAAAGTTTAATTAATAATTATATATATATATATATATATTTTTTTATTTATTAAAAAGTTTAATAAATAAAATTATTATTATTATTTTTAATAATAATAATAATTATATATATATATGTTATGTTATAATATATATATATATATATATAGATTAAGTTGGGCTCTTGAGAGGAGGAGTTGGCAGAGGTTTTTGAGTAATGAAAATTGTGAAATTTTCTTTCTTCATCAAAATTTGAAAGTCAGGGGTATACGAATTAAAAAAAAAAGAGTTTTTTTTTCCTTTGTAGTTCCTCTGTCCTTTGCCTCTTCTTCTTCTTCCTTTTTCTTTTCTTTTCCTTTCTTTTCTCTTGTTTCGGAGTCCCACAACTCCGTTGCGCGGCGCCGAGGATAGCGGGACTACCTGGGGTGGTCCTCGAGGCGTTCGTGAGAAGAGGCCGGAAGAGTTCGTGACGAGGAACGTGCGACGGAGCTTGAAGAAATTGGAGCTACAAGGGTATGTATTTCTAATTTCTTATTTCCGTCGTTTTGAGCATGTTTACTATTTGTTAAATTGATGAAATTAGAGTATCATCGGTCCGAAATCGCTTTCCGCTGCGCAAGTCGCTCCATCAGTTACTCTCACGACGGCAATGGCTGAAGGTACAGCTTCTAAAATAGTTGGCTTGCTCTTTGACTTCCATCAACATCATTCCCACTTCCGAGATATCCTCTAATTTCAAATTTTGGAGCAGATTAGCGACTCTTAGGCACTACAACAAATTCCACTTACGATGACAGTTACAAAATCAAGTAGACTCTAAGATGGCGGTTTTTGGAAAAGGCGCTCATTTTGAGAGATATTTTTTTTTTTTTTCGGAAATTAAATATATAATGGCGGTTTTACACCGCCATTATAAGACCCCTTTGATGGCGGTTTAAAACCGTCATCGAAGCAATGAAAACGACAAATTTTTTTTATTTTTGAAAATTAAACATATAATGACGGTTATAAACCGTCATCTAAAATCTGAATCAAAACAACGTCGTTTTGATACGAACCGCCATCAAAAGTCTGAATCAAAACGACGTCGTTTTGATTAAGCCCTAACCTTAAACTTCGAAAACGAACTTCATTTTTCACTTCATTTTTCATCTTTGCCCGATACTTCTTCCTTTTAGCGGCGATTGACGACAAACTTCAATCTTGGCGACGACGGCCGTTGATGGTGGTGACGGAATCGTTTGAAGCTGTTGGCGGCGGCGGATCTCGAAGAATCAACGAAGTCGGCCTTTAAAGGAAAGGTACGGTTGTTGATTCGTAGATCTTTAACCATTAACTTTTTCTGCATTCATTATGACTTCATTTTTCTTTTATGTTGTTGCTGGCGAGGGGGATTGGTGAGGGAGATTTTGGATATCATGTTTCCAAAATCATTTTTACGGAGCATGCGAAGGGAAGGATTTGAACTACGTTTTACGGAGCATCGTTGAGATGGTAAAACACACCATGAAAATCATTTTTTTTAAAAAAATAAACTCAAAACTCTTGATTATTGATTTATGCATACAAGTTTGTTAATTAAAATTAGTTTTCTAATGAACAGGTTTTGAAAGCATTGATTGAGGATTTGAAGCATAAAACTATAGATAAATTGTTGGGGATTATTATGAGTTTAGGAAGGAGAAGAAGAGAAGTAATTAGAGCATATGATATATACATTTTGATATAAATTTGTGAAAGTTAAACATATGAAAATATGCTTTTATATAATTTTTGGATGAAATGGTTCCAAATGATTCGTGTCTTTGTACTGTAAAAGGCCTAACTTTGGGATTGTTTCTTACCAATGAAAGAAAGAAAAAGAAAAGAAATAGGAAACGATTAATTACCAAACACATATATTTCTTGAAAATTGAAAAATTAAGAACGGTATATAAATGAGAGGCACTAATATATAGTTTTCTTCCAGTTGATTACTTAATTACTAGTTTTGTATGTGGGACATTGAATTTGTTTCAAACTTTTTGGAATAAAACTTTGAAATGGAAGAAGATTGTTGTTTTTCTGCTCGACTTATGACTTGCAGTTGCAGCATTTTGCAATCAAGGGTTGCTCTCTATATTTTCTTTCTAAATTTTGCGTGTTTGATGCGCTTATTTTCGTTTCTGTGAAAATAGATAATGAAGATGTTGGAAAGCCAGTATCAGAATATTTTGGCATTAGCGACAATGGTCCACAGGTGATCTTTTTCATTACCTCTCCTATAAGTATTTTCATATACAGCTTGGCGATGTTTGTTAACTTTATCAAGCTTGAGATTAGGAAGTCTAATTTTTGTAATATCTATTTGGATAATATGAAAAATGGATCAACTTATGGAAACATGAGTTTGTATGGTGTGTACGAATTATCTGGTATAATCATCTAGTCCTTTGTATCTTATGGGGTTGGTCCTCAAATCTCTATTTCTATATATTCCTTTGTTCAACATGATGATTTCCAGCTTCTCGAAAACATATTATTTGGGGTTTAATTTCACACTGACAGAAGATTGCAGGTTTGTATTTTGCATTTTCTTTTCTGCCCTCTGATCTTGCTATGTATATGTTTACTTTGCTGGTATTTTGGGGGTGGGGGGAGGGAATTGGGAGGGTTGTTGGACCTTTTACGACATGTCAATTCGATAACATCTACAACACTGGGCATTCTATCTACATATGAACTAACATCGATACATCCAGAGCTTCATAACTGGCCATACCCATAAGGCTTTTGTTGAATTCAATTCAACCCATGGGGTTTTTATATTTAATTTGAATGCTTGTATTAAAAATTTATATTTGATGTTTTTTTTGTTAGGTTCATGAAGTGATTTGCTTCACTCACCTTATTCATGAGCTTGCTGGTGCACGTCTAACACCAAAGCTTTGCAACGGTGTGGCTGAGACATTTGTTGGCAAGTACGAAAAATATAAATTCCTATTTTTAAAAATTAAGTAGGTCTTTGAATTTCTAGCTTTGAGTTTATTTGGAACCTCTTTGGTGAGGTATATACCTTTGCAGTCAGCTCCATGGTTTCTTTTTCCTCTTATATCAACTTAGTAGGATCTTAGATATGCATCCCTTCAAAATTTGTTTCAGTTTCTGGCAGTTTGAAGTATTCGTTTTCTACTTTAATTTATGAGCTAAGCAAATAAGAATATGATCTATAATTTTATTATTGAAATTCTCACATATGTCATGCAAGTATTTTGTTTAGTTAGTTTGGTTCTTTATTGTAGGTCAGATTTTTATAAGCAAATATCGTGCTTTAATTTAGATTTGCCTAAATTTCTCACTCGGACCATATTCTTGCATATGGCTGAAGAGTATTTCTTTTTTGTGTTTTGATGATATAGGAGCTTCGTAAGGATGATTTCGGTCTTGTTCAATCTTAATACTTGGAGCTTCAACTCATTATCCTTGATAAGGTAAGTTAAGTTTTGATAACAGTATTGTTGTTATGTTCATAAGTTTTGATAACTTTAATTGTTCATTGTAGTTTGATGAGTACTATTTATGTTTACGATAAGTTTAGTTCATTACGAGGTTGGGTCTTATCTAATGATAACACTCAAGTTTGGACTGAAAATGTTTTGGTCAAGCTTTTCTATTTTTTAGTTTTGAATATTCTATGAGTTTTTCATTTGACCGGCTTCAAGCTTCCGTTTACTTGGATTAAATTCAATATATTGAGATTTTAATTTGTGCATGGGTGGTTTTTACAAACGGAGAAATAATATTGTTGGTTGCATTCCCCGTATTTTTTTCATTTAATAATAATATTTATCTTTTGTTTTTGTGAAGTTTAATAGTAAGAAGCCATTTACACGAGAAGAACTCGACGTAGTACAAACAGAATGGGCAAATCATGTTGCAAGCTTCGCATTTGGATAGAGTAGTGTAATGTAGTGGACGTTGTAGCTTTTGTGCCAAATTTGGATGTAAATATGAAATATGAATAGTGTACTTTGTATTTAGAATCTTTTCAGGAACTATGATAGCTTTTGTAGCAATTTTGGATGTAAATATGAAATATTTTGTTCTTTTTAATGAAATGACCAGAATTATAATTTTATTTCACATCCAACATTGTATTCATTGAATTAGCAGAATGTGCAAAATCACTGAAAAAAACAAAACGACAATATATTATCTGCATCTGGTAATTCCCAAAAATGACCGTTTTAACCCGTCATTAAAACCCCTACAATGGCGGTTCAAACCCGCCATCTTACCTCTACAATGGCGGTTCAAAACCGCCATCGTATCCCTACAATGGCGGTTTATAACCGCCATCTTATCCCTACAATGGCGGTTCTAAACCGCCATAATATACCTAGGATGGCGGTTTACAACCGCCATGGTAGGGATAAGATGACGGTTATAAACCGCCATTGTAGGGATAAGATGGCGGTTTCTTTTAATGGCGGTTATAAACCGCCATTAAAAGATAACCGTCATCATACCCCTAAGATGGCGCCACATTAGATGGCGGTTGGTAAACCGCCATCATATGGCTACGATGGCAGTTCAGAACTGCCATCGTAGGCCTAATTTGTTGTAGTGAGGGAGTCCGTCTCCACCTCAATGGCTTGGAACCCGACCTCAGCGGCCATAAACAAACCCTCTCGGATTGCTAGGGATTCCAACACATCCAGTTCTGCCAAATTTTCACAGAAGTTTACAGAGGTAAGCATAATTTCCCCTTTTTCATTCCTAAAGACTGTTGAGATCGCACATGCTCCCTCATCTTTCTTGATTGCTACATCTGTGTTTAATTTGATAACGTCTTTCTTTGGGGGTTTCCACCGGCCATCAGCTCTAATCCTTCTAGCCGAGATAGGCCAAATGTGCCCTTGTAAATCTGTAAACAATTGTGTATAGTCAATCACCCATTCCCACACACTTCCCCCACCCTAAACCCTAAACCCTAAACCCTAAACCTTCTTAATGATATTTATTAAAGTTTCAATATGCATTAATCAAACTTAATTTTATGTTAGACTTGATTTTTTTTTTGTTGAAATTAGTGAATTTTATAGAAAGTTTAGGGTGAAAATTAACTCGATTAATTTTAAGCTATTGTGAGAGCTTTAAATATAAATTTTATTTTTTTAATATAATAAATGACCTAGATTTGAACTTACGACTTTAAAAGATATAGTACATATTAATTAGTGTTGAATACTTTCGCAATATAAATTTAATCCTAGTCAAAGAATAGACCTTTAGGGGGCGTTTGGCCCAAAGAGTTGGAGAGTTGAAGTTGTTTAGTCTGGACAGTTGTGAAGTCTGTGGTGTGTTTGCGGAGAGAGTGGTTGAACTTGGAATTTTGAAGTCTAAGTTTATTTTAACTGTTTTGTTTTATTCTGTACAATTTTTTTTTACCAACTTTCAAAATTCATTATTTAGAACTTCTTTCAATTCTAATTTTTTTTAAAAGAGACATTTTTTTATTTTTATTTTATGTATCATTTACAAAAAAAATTGAAGACAACAAAAATAATTTTGAACACAATACCTCACATTACTAAATATATATATTTGATATATTGATTATAATATATATATATATATATCCATTTTTTTTTAGAACTAATCTTTAATTTTATGAATTATAAGATTGAGATTTTTTTTGTTTTTTATTAATGCAGGTATATTTTACAAACTTTCTAAAGAAAAAAAAGAACAACACATGAGTATAGTTTTATCCCCATGTGTCAAACACATCTTTCTCCACCTCCACCCTCCTAAACTCCTCATCCCATCTAAATCCACTGTATCCAGAAATCAACAACAATGATGGTTTATTTTAAGAATGTAATTTTTATTTTTTATTTTATCTATCCCTTCACAAATTTCTTTGAAGATAACAAAAATTATTTTGACCACAATACTTCACATTTTTTTTCTTCAATATCACTCACATTCATTATTCATTTTATTTGGATAGTTTTGAAATAAAAGAGAGTTGTACAATAGTGTGTTAAATATTACATGTGAATTTGAAAAAATTTAATCCATTAATTTAAACGAATTCAAAAAAACTAATGTATTAGTTGTAAGATTTTTTCTTACAAAATTGTGAGCTTAGATTTGTGTATCCATTTTTGTGAGAGTTTATTCCTCATTTTCAAATTTTGTAAAGGGTTGCTCTTGAACCCGTGAAAAGGAGCGTTGTTAACGGTTTGATCTTGAACCGTGGAAAGGATCGAGTTTGTTCTTACACCCGAAAAAAGAACGTTGTAGCAGTTTAACTCTGAGTCGTGGAAAATGTCTGTTTGTTTTAGTGGAATACCCCAGAGACGCTTGGGAAGTGGAGTAGGTCGTTGTGTCGAACCAATATAATTTTACGGTGTCAATTTCTCTATCCCTTCCCTATTTTATTTTTGCAATTATTTTGTATTGTATGAAATTACAATATTATGTTCTTCAAATTAATTTTGAACACAATACCTCACATTACTAAATATATATTTGATATATTGATTATAATATCTATATATATATATCCATTTTTTTTAGGACTAATCTTTAATTTTATGAATTATAAGATTGAGATTTTTTTTGTTTTTTATTAATGTAGGTATATTTTACAAACTTTTTAAAGAAAAAAAAGAACAACACATACGTATAGTTTTATCTTGACCCGTGTCAAACACATCTTTCTCCACCTCCACCCTCCTAAACTCCTCATCTCATCTAAATCCACTATATCCAGAAATCAACAACAATGATGGTTTATTTTAAGAATGTAATTTTTGTTTTTTATTTTATCTATCCCTTCACAAATTTCTTTGAAGATAACAAAAATTATTTTGACCACAATACTTCACATTTTTTTTCTTCAATATCACTCACATTCATTATTCATTTTATTTGGATAGTTTTGTAATAAGAGAGAGTTGTACAATAGTGTGTTAAATATTACATGTGAATTTGAAAGATTTTAATCCATTAATTTAAACGAATCCAAAAAAACTAATGTATTAGTTGTAAGATTTTTTCTTACAAAATTGTGAGCTTAGATTTGTGTATCCATTTTTGTGAGAGTTTATTCCTCATTTTCAAATTTTGTAAAGGGTTGCTCTTGAACCCGTAAAAAGGAGCGTTGTTAACGGTTTGATCTTGAACCGTGGAAATGATTGAGTTTGTTCTTACACCCGAAAAAAGAACGTTGTAGCAGTTTAACTCTGAGTCGTGGAAAAAGTCTGTTTGTTTTAGTGGAATACCCAAGAGACGCTTGGGAAGTGGAGTAGGTCGTTGTGCTGAACCAATATAATTTTACAGTGTCAATTTCTCTATCCCTTCCCTATTTTATTTTTGCAATTAATTTGTATTGTATGAAATTACAATATTATGTTCTTCAAATTAATTGCTCCTTCACGATCTTTTAAGTTGGTAGAATTTAATTTTTCATATTCACTTACCAACTTGTTATTAAAATCAAATAGGGTATTTGAATTTATTTGCATGAATTTATTGTTTGAATTAATCGTTAGTAAAAAGTATATTAATTTGTTAAATTGGGCCCACTTACGAAAAAGTTTCACAAACAACCTTCGTTAAACCATATTCCCCCTCTAGGGTTGCCATACCGATCCAACACATCTGAGCACAACACACACTCTGACAGAATCAAGGGATCCCATGCATGAAATCGAGCCCGAGTTTACAAACAATTCTTGATCGCCAACCAAGCAACAAATGAGTGTCGAAGAATATTACCCCAAAACTGCAACAAATTCGTCCACCTCACACAATTCCGGCAAGGTCGCAAAACCTCCCTAAGCACTAGGCACTAGCCATTGAGAAATCATCGGACCTCTCAGGGTCCAAAATAACTCAATCATCCTAATACGGGAGGGGGACAACCGTCTGAACTAGAGGAAGCAACTCTTCCATTTCCCAAGTCACGCAAGGCCATGGCCAAGACCCATCAAGAAGGAGAAAATCTGACACAAGGATACGCTCAGAGCTTCCCACCTCACGATCCAACCTCTCACCATACCGCTACACAATGGGGGCCCAGGAATCCACCCAAACATGACACCGCCGACCATCTCCAATGGCTATCCGGACAAATGGACAAAATTTCTCCCGAAGTGAAAAAATGAATCGAGTACACCACGACCAGCTAGAAGGCACCCGAACAAACCATAAAGAATGCCCCGCAAAATATAAGCGCCAACTCATGCAACCCACAAGGATCCAAAATGCGTAAACAGAAGCTTCATCACAAAAACCATATTCCAAGACTGAACATGACGGATCTCCAAGCCCCCCTCGCTACGCGGTAGACAAACATCATCCCAAACCACCTTTGCACCTCCCCTACCGTCAGAGCTCCCCCGCCACAAATAAGCTTGGAGAACACGGTCAAACTTGTTAGCTACCCGAGCAGGCAACACAAACACAAGCGCCCAGTAAACCTCAAAGCTCTGCAAAACATATCGGATAAGCGACAACCTACCAACACAAGAAAGAGTCATCGTCGACTAAGTCTTAACACGCTCAGTGATCCTCTCCAACAAAGGCTTACAATCCTCATAAGACAACCTACCAGAAATGAGAGGAAGACCTAAATACCAGATTGACAGTGAATCGAGAGAGAAATCTATCAGACTACTCAAGCTCGCAGCCGCAGGAAGAGAGACCCCAACACAAAACATAGAGCTCTTCGCAGAGTTAGCACAAAGCTCATACAACACATGAAAGGTGAGAAACGCAGACTGAACTGAAAGCTAAGAAGACACAATCACCCCACTAAAGATCATTGAGTCATCCGCAAAAAGAGGTGAATCAGACGGATCCTCTCACGGGGGTGAGAGAAAGAGAAATCTACCGGGGGCATTCAACAATCGGGATAGAACCTTCATAGTCATCACAAACAGATATGGAGACAACAAATCACCTTAGCATAACCCTCGGTGGCCTGAAAAGAACTCCTCCAACAAGCTATTAACTAGAAAAGAGAATGTGTGAGACGTGATGCACGCTCGAGCCCAACTCACAAACTGGTTTTTTAAGTTTAAATTTAGTGACTATGTAATCTTTTTTTTTAATCTTAGAGGCTTGACATTTTGTTTTAAATTGTCATCGAGTTAAGTTGAACGTTAGAGACGGAAAAATGATGTGGCATCGTTTGAGGGGCAATGTGGTAATTGTATTTTTATTGATATTTGATACTTTATCCGTTAACTTGAATAATTTAATAAAAGTTATCGAATATTCCATGCTTATTTGGTAATAATAAAGAACAAAGCCTCACCCCTTCCTCGGTTCAAAAGAATAAAGCTTAATTTAAGAAGATGAAAACTATATTTATAAACCAATTGGAAATATAATAAAAGAGGCTGGAATAGCTCAGTTGGTTAGAGCGTGTGGCTGTTAACCACAAGGTCGGAGGTTCGACCCCTTCTTCTAGCGATTTTTATATTTTATTTTTTTAATTATTTTTCATTCAATTTTGAGTTAAAAAAAACATATAATAAGAGAGGCTGGAATAGCTCAGTTGGTTAGAGCGTGTGGCTGTTAACCACAAGGTCGGAGGTTCAACCCCTCCTTCCAGCGATTTTTATATTTTATTAACCACAAGGTCGAAGGTTCAACCCTCTTTATATTATTTTATTTTCTTAGCTATTTTTCATTCAATTTTGAGTTAAAAAAACATATAATAAAAGAGGCTGGAATAGCTTAGTTGGTTAGAGTGCTGTTAACCACAAGGTCGGAGGTTCGACCCCTCTTTCTAGCGATTTTTATATTTTATTTCTTAGCTATTTTTCATTCAATTTTGAGTTAAAAAAATATACAATAAGAGAGGTTTTTTTTTTTAGTACATTGGGGGTGGGGGGATTTGAACCACAGATCTCTTGGTTGTCAAGACATACATATGCCCGCTGAGCCATGCTCGCTTTGGCTACAATAATTTAATTAAAGAACAAAGCCCCACCGCTTCCTCGGTTCAAAAGAATAAAGCTTAATTTAAGAAGATGAAAACTATATTTATAAACCAATTGGAAATATAATAAAAGAGGCGGAATAGCTCAGTTGGTTAGAGCGTGTGGCTGGAATAACTCAATTGTTCTTTATTATTACCAAACAATAAGAGAGGTTGAAATAACTCAGTTGGTTAGAGCGTATGGTTGTTTACCACAAGGTTGAAGATTCAACCCCTCCTTCATTTTTATATTTTATTTTCTTAGCTATTCCTTAACCACAAGGTCGGAGGTTCAACCCCTCATTAGTTGGTTTCATTCAATTTTGAGTTAAAAAAATATATAATAAGAGAGGCGGTAATAGTTCAGTTGGTTAGAGCGTATGGCTATTAACCACAAGGTCGAAGGTTCAACCCCTTCTTCTATTTTATTTTTTTAGCTATTTTTCATTCAATTTTGAGTTAAAAAAACATATAATAAGAGAGGCTGGAATAGCTCAGTTGGTTAGAGCATGTGGCTGTTAACCACAAGGTCGGAGGTTCGACCCCTCCTTCTAGCGATTTTTATATTTTATTTTCTTAGCTATTTTTCATTCAATTTTGAGTTAAAAAAATATACAATAAGAGAGGTTTTTTTTTCAGTACATTGGGGGTGGGGGGATTCGAACCACAGATCTTTGGCTACAATAATTTAATAAAAGAATAAAGCCCCACCGCTTCCTCGGTTCAAAAGAATAAAGCTTAATTTAAGAAGATGAAAACTATATTTATAAACCAATTGGAAATATAATAAAAGAGGCTGGAATAGCTCAGTTGGTTAGAGCATGTGGCTGGAATAACTCAGTTGTTCTTTATTATTACCAAACAATAAGAGAGGTTGAAATAACTCAGTTGGTTAGAGCGTATGGTTGTTTACCACAAGGTTGAAGGTTCAACCCCTCCTTCATTTTTATATTTTATTTTCTTAGCTATTCCTTAACCACAAGGTCGGAGGTTCAACCCCTCCTTAGTTGGTTTCATTCAATTTTGAGTTAAAAAAATATATAATAAGAGAGGCGGTAATAGTTCAGTTGGTTAGAGCGTATGGCTATTAACCACAAGGTCGAAGGTTCAACCCCTTCTTCTATTTTATTTTTTTTAGCTATTTTTCATTAAATTTTGAGTTAAAAAAACATATAATAAGAGAGGTTGGAATAGCTCAGTTGGTTAGAGCGTGTGGCTGTTAACCACAAGGTCGGAGGTTTGACCCCTCCTTCTAGCGATTTTTATATTTTATTTTCTTAGCTATTTTTCATTCAATTTTGAGTTAAAACAATATACAATATATTTTATTTTCTTAGCTATTTTTCATTCAATTTTGAGTTAAAACAATATACAATAAGAGAGGTTGAAATAACTGGTTAGAGCGTATGGTTGTTTACCACAAGGTTGAAGGTTCAACCCCTCCTTCATTTTTATATTTTATTTTCTTAGCTATTTTTCATTCAATTTTGAGTTAAAAAAACATATAATAAGAGAGGCTGGAATAACTTAGTTGGTTAGAGCGCGTGACCTTAACCACAAGGTCGGAGGTTCAACCCCTCCTTAGTTGGTTTCATTCAATTTTGAGTTAAAAAAATATATAATAAGAAAGGCTTGTAATAGTTGAGTTAGAGCGTATGGCTGTTAACCACAAGGTCGAAGGTTCAACCCCTTCTTCTATTTTATTTTCTTAGCTATTTTTTATTCAATTTTGAGTTAAAAAAACATATAATAAGAGAGGCTGGAATAGCTCAGTTGGTTAGAGCGTGTGGCTGTTAACCACAAGGTCGGAGGTTCGACCCCTCCTTCTAGCGATTTTTATATTTTATTTTCTTCGCTCTTTTTCTTTGAATTTTGAGTTAAAAAAAATATAATAAGAGAGGCTGAAATAGCTCAGTTGTGTGGCTGAGAGGTTCGACTTTCTATCGTTGGTGGTCGTAGACGGTGAGCGATGATGATGGCAGACGATAGTGGTCGACGACGACCATGGTAGAAGTGAAGGTGAAGAGATTTAGGAGAGCTAGTATGAGGATATTTTGACTATTTTCATATATATGAAAATTTGAGAGGAATACAATTAAACGCTCAAAAATCATTTTTTTTTGGGAAATTGTAGTAAATGACAATTTAAGACTTATTGTTTGCAAATATAGCATGTTTTTAAAAATTTTGCGGATATAGCAATTTCTATCGCTGATATCTTATGACTGATAGAAGTCTATCGCTGATCACCTCAGCTTTTTATAGATTTTTGTCAGTGATAATAGTCTATCAGAGATAATAGTCTATCACTTATAGAAGTCTATCAGTGATATAATAAAGTCTATCAGTGATAGAAACGGGTTTTTTTGCCATATTTGCAAAACATTTTAAAGTTTGCTAATTTTGCAATTAGTTTGGACCTGATTGCTATTTGTGCAACCAGCCCTTTTTTTTTTTTAATTTGATTTCAAGTGTTTCACTCAAAATAATTTATTTCTAAGATTCATTTTTTAAAAGTCATTTTGAATGGTTGTCAAAAGCTACAATTCTTGCTAAAGTAAATATTTTTTCTCTAAAATTAAACACTTGAAAAGTCAATCCAAACACACATTTTGTACCTTCAATAAATCTTAAAATTAGTCTTTATAAAATTTAGACCATAAATCCTAAACTCAAAATTTAAAGGGAAAACATATTCTCAGATTTTTTAAGTTAGATATAATAAAAATAGAACAGGAACAGGAAGGGAAACATTTTTTAAATAAACAAATAAAACTTTAACACGTAACTTATGGTTGAACCACGTGTCGAACTGAAAGTTGGTAGACCAACTAGTAGCAGCGAAGTATTACTCAACAAATATAATAATCATTCAGTTCGTCAATAATGCAAAAACAAAAACTCATATTCATTTGTCCATAAAAACTTAAATCTTATTATCTACAAAATTTCCATTCTTCTTCTTCAAGTGAAAAGAGGCAGCCTCTGATCTCCTGAGGCATATGAAATAATACTCTTTTTAAGAGGAGAAATATAGTTAGCCCCATGAAAAGCAGCAGCTCGCAAGATGTTGAGAGGTCCAAAATCCACAGAGTAGGCCTTCTGGAAGCCATCCAGAATAGCCATCATAGCAATATTTGCAGGTTTCCTCTCTGCTTCATATTTCTTCATCAATGTCACCTGCACAAAATTAGTTCAGCCGACTCGAATCAGAAAAACACTGGAAAGTGATAACGATGCTCCATCTGATAACGATTTTATTTTCCTTTCCGACAATCTTTTCAATTGTATAAGTAATTTTCAAAAAAACAAAAAACGGAAAGCTAAAACAAAGTCGTTATCAAACAATGACAACAATGAACTTTAATGGGTCAGATGTCAATTGACTTTTTCTCAACTTCCACTAATAGAAAAAAACTTCAGGAAATGGACATGAATCATCCTTCAGTTTAAAGATAAAGGAACTTACCAAATATAATATATAATGGGGTTCAAATGAACCAACATGGATTGACATGTGATTAAAAAGGCAAGATGGGAACTTATGGAAACTTAGATGCCTTTGAAGGCTTCGTGTTCAGATGGTGACGCTGATAGCCACTTTAAATGGAACTTTGTTGTTATTCTTATTCTATGAAGTTCAATTCAAGTAACATAAACTAAACTGAAAGCTCGCAGTTATATACATGTGTGTGTAAAACTATCACTTTCATGCCTCAAACTAAAAGTTTGACTATTTTTTTTTCTTTTCGGGAGTGTCTGGGCCAGCTTGCGTATACTTCGACTATTCTCACAGGGCAACCGTTTAACCTTACTACATTCGGTTGCTAAGAAAACTCGTAGGATATTAAATCTTAGGTAGTGGTCACCATGGTTTAAACTCATTCCATCTAAACCTTTTATTATTTTCAAGTTATTGATCATTAGGCCAACCCATGATGGTTATAGGTTATAAGTTATAAGTTTGACTTACTGTTGTTAAGCATGATTAGAAAAAACAAATATATGAATTTTCCAGAATCTTGTATTCCAAGGATTTTATTAAACATCGTGTAAACATCATTGGGTCTGATGACAACTAATGATTGTTGCTAGACCAGCTACAGTACAACCTCCCATGTGACCAAATGAAAAACTTGGTTGATATGAGATATAAATAACCTTCATTGTTAAAAGAATCATATATGATACAAGGAGCAGATGCTGATTGTAGGAGAAAGAAATCTAATAGGAAATCATGCCAGAGAAAATATCAAAGAAGATTACTATCAGTACTAAATTTTAAAATGTGAAAAAGTCAGCTAAGACAATGAATGAAAGAAAATTAGAGAAAAATGCCATACCTCTCCAATGTCGATTCCAAGTCCGACTCCTTCAGCAATTACTTTAGAAAGAGAAAAGGCATCTCCAAAACCTAAATTAACTCCTTGACCAGCCAAAGGATGAACAGTGTGTGCTGCATCGCCAATCAAAACCACACGCTTTGAAGCATAGTTATTGGCGTGATTCAAAGACAAAGGGAAGACCATTCTTTCAGATGCCAACTTGATCACTTTTGGAGGAACTTCAAATCCTTCATCTACTGATACAGTGACATTCGGGTTCAGCCATGAGAAAAAGTTTTGACTTCCAAAAATGCTTGACTTCGGAGGAGGACCATAACCACAATCCAGAGCAGAGTTTACATCCTTCAGAAAATCATCCTGATCCATTGATTTACGGTCTGTAGCTTCTTTAGGGTTCATAGTCCAAACTATATTACTGAAGTTGTCCCCAATTGGTAAAAGTGCAATTGGTCCAGATGGCAAAAATCGTTGCCACGCACCACGGTTTTCTTGAGTGTGCTCCACTGTACAGATAATTGCATTCTGTGAGTAATTCCATCCGGTTGTTTTAAACCCAGCTAACTCTCTAACACGTGACTTGGAACCATCAGCACCAACCTGCAAGAAAACTCAGACAAAAATTTGACATGAACCAAGCAACTTTTCTAAAATTAAAAACTTGTCCTTTCTACAAGAGATAATTACCACCAATTTTGCATATACACTGCTGCCATCACTCAGTTCCAATTTTGCTAAATGTCCTGGTTCATTCAATGTTGTCTTAGAAGATACGTTGGCTGCGACCGTCGGTGAAACACTTGGGCGTAAGTTCATCGAGGTTAATCTGGAAGGGTATATTGTTGTTTTTGCATCTGTACACTGTTGAAGTTAAAATACTCAGCAAGGTGGAGAATCCAAAGGTAACATATAATGAGAGGAATAAGAAATAAATGTTGTCATTACTTGAGATATTTTAGAAATTTTAAATTTTATCATCTGATATTTTGTTCAAGTATATGTATAACTATGATATAAATTGAAACCGGTTGTGATGTGGCTTGGCTTTCTGTGATTAAATCTTCTCAGATGATATCTCTTAGTATTGGATGAGGATGTTAAATTATCTCTTAGTATCTCTTAGCATCTGACTACTCTGACGACCCTCTCCACTCTATGCAATTACATTATAATGGAAAGTTTAAGCAAAATAGAACACTGAATTCTAAGCTACTAAAGAGATTGGAAAGTGCACTGATCAGTTTAGGAATTTAACAGTAGATGAGTACCTGTATGCATGATAATAAGGAACTTTGAAGCACTCTGTTCTCCACCACGCAGCTGAATCCAAAGCAAAATAAGTACCACCTCCAATAACTATTTAATTGAGTTGCTTTCATTTTGCAAGCAGGTGCTTACCCTAAAGTTTCTTTATTTATATCTCTTGCATGGTACTTTGTGAAACCTAAGCCTGTATAGTCCCAAACCTAACAAAGATTGCAATATGATAGCATAGTAACAATTAATTTTCATATCATGAAAAATGCTTCCCAAGCAAAACTAGATGCATTACATTAACAGAATATAACATATTTCAATCAAGTTATACTTCTATTATATATGAACAAAAAAAATTAGAAAGCAACAGAACAAATCCAAGAAGGTTGTGCAATATCGTTCATGTTTTCTACTGCTTAAAAAAAGTATCATCCCAAACAGGTTTTAGAATTAACAACTACAAAAAGGCAATAGTATTAGACCTCAGATCCTACCTTCTTCTACGTATACAAGCGCCACACACATCCAAATATCTATAACTAGAGCACAGCAGGGAAGAGTAAGGTATTATTAAAAATGATAATATCTCAATCCCTTTCAACTGTGACATAAAATTAGCAATTACAAGGGAGCAACTAATAAAGAAAAATACTTAAACTTATCTATAACAATATATTTCTTTAATTAGAATTAAAAATGAATTGCTTAAAAAGTACTGTCTGTACCTGCATCTTATCAAAGTATGCATGTCGTTGCTGTTCAACATATTTCCATGCATCAATGTCTGGTCAACAAGAATTCTGTTATTCAAATTCAATACTATTTTTGAATCACGAAGAAGATGAAAGCTAACTAGCTAAGCCAACATTACTTGTTGCCTTCAATGTTAAAGAACATTAAATGATGCATAATGGTGGTGTAGTACAGTGGTACAGCAAAAATATTTTTGAAGTAAAACTGTAAAAATTAAATGCCTTCAAATTTTCTGACAAAGTTGGCCCAGCAAATAATAACAGTGGTATTTAATAATTAATATTGATTCTAGTGAAATACATAAGAATTTAGAATAAGTAAAATAATAACTACATAAATTCACCACCTTTGAAGAAAGATATAGTTGCAGGAGTCACTGTGCTCACTCTTGAATCGGGAGGACCATCTTTCTTAATGCTGGTTCCACCCTTTAATGCTGGATTACTGTCAATAATGGCAATAGACAACTGCTTAGTCAATGGCATGCTTGCTGCAAATAGAAACAAACAACACACAACAGTAAGATTAAATTAGACCATAACTTCATGAAAGAGAATGTTATGGATAAATATTCCAATTTGTACTTTCATTAATTAAAGTTACAATTGCAGGATGAAAAGGACTCCTCATAACTATAGAGTCTAGATAATCTAAAATAATCATAAAAGTATAACAAAGCACAAATAAAATAAGAAGAAAATAAAAATATATTATATGCAATAGAAGCAAAGCATTAGACTCCAAGCTACATTAATAACCCACTAAATCCAAAAGGAAAATGATTAGAACAATTCTGTTGTCCAATAATATAGCATTCTCAAGTGCGAAGACACAAACAGCGAGTGCTTTGTGTAGCTGCAAAGTAAGAGTTGTGGAAATTATGCATCCAAAAACCAACCTACCTAAGGAGCAAGCTAAAGCCATGCCTACCATGCCGCCTCCAACTATAGCAATGTCATGTTGAGGAAAATTATCTGTGGAACTTGGATTCTCCCCTTGCACCTGAGATTTGGGTGCATCAAATAGATGAATATTCTCAGTGACAAATTGAGATATTGAAAAGAAAAGTCAATCTTCTGAGAAGAACTAAATCGATATTACTCATTTATCAGGTGTAGTATATTATTATTACACGGCTATGGTCTCCATTTGAGCCAGAAATTTTAGCAGCTGAATCAGAGCAGAAGTTCTTCCCTCGAGTTTTCAATCCATAGACATTAGCGGTGAGGTTTCTTCTAACTAACCTGTTCCAACACATATCCCATCAAACTATAATCAAAAGTTACAATAACAACTATGTAAGACCACAAAAGGTTTGTTAGTGAGCCATCCAAAACTTTGTTAGCACAAAAATTTCTTCTTCATGTGAGAAGTAAGTTCAAATTTCTCCTCAGCCTCCACCTTCTGGCATATCAATATGTCTGATCAGATTGTTCTTGATAAATGATACTCGATCTCGATAAATTTAAAGCAAGGTATTTTTACTTGCTGCTTGGATCTCTTGTGACACAGGACGTAAGCCTCATCCAACATGAGTTCCCAAATCCAAAGGCATGTAATAAGGAGTCTATATTAATTCATGTCATTTTCCAACATACTATGCTCTTTTCTATTATCAATACAAAGTCCTTCAAGTTTATATTTTCTTTCCATTGTCGTGTATCTCTCTCACTTTTTCATCTTGTATTTGCATTCTTTGCAAATCTAATAGACGAGATCTACCGGTTTTCCTTTTTATACACAATATCTGTATTATCAATACAAATGAAATGTTGAAGCAAAGCAAAACATTGTGTAATCCAAATTGAGGGCCAAAACAGTCATTTTGGGTTGAAGGATCGAACAAGCCGCCTTCCAACACATAGATCTCAAAAAGAAAAGAAAAAAATCAACCAATTTGGTCAAAGCTCAAAGTTTAAACTTAGACCATTTAGATTTTTTGGGCATTAAAAGTCAAGGTCCTTTAAAATTTTGATCAGTTTAAAGCATGGTTGTAAAGAATCGTATAAAAATGAGTAGTCATTTAGCCAAAAACAAGTTTCAAGTTTGTATCGAGGGAGATATGATTTTCAAAATCCGGACGGTCACCCCAAAAGTCTTCGATTGATTTCATTTCAATCTCAATAGAACCCAAAAGAAATAGCAGAATAGGGGCGATATAAAACAGAACAAAAATTGATCAACACATATAGGCACATTCAATTGCAAACATATAGAAGGCAAAAATTCATCACTTTCCAAAAAAATCTAATCCAAACAGCATCATTTTCTCGATGTACTCAACTTTCCCATCTATGGTTACAAAAACCCAACTTCTAAATTCCCCAAAAAAATTCTCCTTCTTCTAATCCAAAGAGCATCATATTCTTCTTCTAACAGATAGAGAGACGGAGAAACCATAATCACATCAAACATCGAGAGAAGAATATACCTAGCCGTAGCAGTCATCGGAGAGTCGCCGAAGACTTTGGAAGCTTGCAGCAGTAAAGAGAGAGAGAGAGAGAGACCGACGGTTGGAAATAGTGTACACTGAAAGAGAGAAATGTCAGTGGGTGTTCAATATTGATGAACATATTTGATTTCAAATTGTGAAGGAAAGTCGTACCGGTGAGAGAGAGAGGCCGATGGCGAACGGCGGAGAGAGAATCGAATCGCAGAGAGAGGGAGAGAGTGTGAGAACTGAGAACAGGAGCGATGGAACCCCAACTCAAATCAGGAGTCGGTTCGGTTCGGTTCGGTTTCTTACAAAATTATGACCCAACTCAAATCTAGAGCCGGTTCGGTTCGTTACTAACTTCTGATTTTTTTTTTCTTTTTTTTTTCTTTTTTTTTAGTTTAGGGTTTAAGAGTATACCAAATATGGAGAATAGAAATTTGAACTTTCGACTTTTAATAAGTAAATAAGATAATGTTGTCGTTGAACTATGTTCACTTTAGCCACTTTAGATCCTTCATTCCTATAATGAACAATGAGGAGTTATCAATTCTTGACTTAAAAAATATTGGTTTGAATATAATAATTTTGCTGGTTAGGAAATAGATGACGTGTTTTAAAGTTCTAGTTGAATTGGACACGAGGTTGATATTTGGAGTGCTCGTTGGGGTTATAGTTGAATTGGGCAAATTCCTCTAGATGTAGAGACATAAATACAAAAATGACGTTAGAGCTAAATTTTGGGTCAAAATAATTCAATAACTAATTTCGATAAAATTAGATATTATTGAAATTAATCACTCGACTACAATTTTGATATATATATATATTTTTTTTTGTTAAAATTAGTGGGTGAGTCAGAATAAACTTGAGGATAAAAATGGCAAGTCTAGGTACAAATTTATGAAATAAAAAATTTTATGGTGAAAAATGATTTTTTTTCAAACAAAAAGAAAACTAGAAAAAAAACCAAATTTTCTAAAATCGTTTAGTTGATGATTTGAAAACATAAATTTGAAAACGAGGAATACAATGAAACATATTTCATGTTTTCATATATTGTTTGGTAGCATATTTAGAAATTGAATATCAATTTAACTCGTTTTTTAAAATGGGTTTGGTAAGATTTTTATAAAGAAAAAAAAATTGGCCCAAGTGCAGTAAAATATATATGTTTGGTAGCATATTTAGAAATTGAATCTCAATTTAACTAGTTTTTAAAAATGTATTTAGTAAGATTTTTACAAAGAGAAATTGCATCAGGTGTTTCCGATGTCAATTTAGAGTAAAATAATTAAAAATACAACATTTTTTAAAAATATTTGACAATTTTTATAATAGAAAATCAATGACTATCAATAATAGTTACTCATATACCTCAGTTTTTTTTTTTAATGAAATTTTGACAATTATTATTACTAATAGCTATTTTATCAACAATTATTAGGGATAACAGTCTATTAGTTTATCACTGATTCTTATTTATAAAATAAGGGTTGGTTGCACAAATAACAATAAAGCCAAAACTAGTTGCAAATTTAGCAAAGTTTGAGACCTTTTGCAAATATGGCAAAAAATTAGTGGCTATCACGATAGACTTTATAACTATTACTGATAGACTATTATCACTGACAAAATTCTATAAAAAAATATTACTACCAGCGATAAACTTCTATCAGCGATAAACTTCGCGATAGACTATACTATCAGTGATAGAAATTGCCATATCCGTAATTTTTTTTAAAAGAGTGCTATATTTTTAATTATTTTGCTCTAAATTGACATCTATTACGATTTCCCTTTTTATAAACCATAAAATTAGTTCTACTTAACAACTAAAATTTAGGTAATATTAATTATTATTAATTAATTTAAGAATCTAGGTTATAAATTTTGTATAATTTTTATTTTATAATATCATATAATTTATAATACATTATATTACACATATTTTAATTTTTAACAAAAAAAAAAAAAATAATCGAATTATAATCTGAATATTATATTTATTAAAAAAATTATCTTTTTATATAATTATACATTTAAAATTTTAAAATATAAAATATAAATACACTAAAAAAAAATTGTAATTTTATATCAAGGATCTATTAAAATTTATTACACATTTGTATAGTTTTAAAATTAAAAATATAAATACTAAAAAAAAATTGTAATTTTATATCAAGGATCTATTAAAATTTATTACACATTTTTTTTTTCAAGTTCAAATTGACAGGTATGAGAAAATTGAATGAAACATATATTAAATACTTTTTTAAATTCAAAGGCCAAATATATACAAAGTAACAAAAATAAAAAAATTATAATTTAGCATTTCTTTTAATAATACATAATGAATTATTTGGATGGTGGGGGCGTATACAGTACCGTGTACGAGAGCTGAGCTGATTTGAAATAAACGATAAAGTGAAGGGCATTATCGTCATTTCCAGCTCAAGCTTCTCTTCTCTATTCCGACAAAGACTTCTTCAAGTACCTCAATCTGACTCCGATTTGACTCCATCCAAAATGGGCAACTGTAATGGCCTGCCGGCCGGCCAATTCTCCACCGGCGACAACCCCCTCGATCACTCCGTCTCCGATCACCGTCCTCCCTCTAACGGCGTCCTCAAAGTCCTCCCACCCGATTCCGACCCTTCTCCCCCACCGCCCCTTCCGAAACAAATTCCCTCCTCTTCCTCCTCTGCGCCGCCCGCTGTCAGCCGCGTTATGGGTCGGCCATTTTCCGACGTCCGGTCGGTCTACTCCTTCGGCCGCGAGCTGGGCCGTGGCCAATTTGGTGTCACTTACTTAGTAACGCACAAGGAAACGAAACAGGAATTTGCCTGCAAATCTATCGCCACTAGAAAATTGATCGATCAGGACGATGTTGAAGATGTTCGTCGCGAGGTTCAGATTATGCACCATCTCACTGGGCATCCCCACATTGTTGAGCTTAAAGAAGTGTACGAAGACCGCCATTATGTCAATTTGATTATGGAGCTCTGCGCCGGCGGTGAGTTGTTTGATCGGATTATTGCTAAGGGTCACTACTCCGAATGCACGGCAGCCTCCCTTTGCCGGCAGATTGTGACGGTGGTTCATAATTGCCACTCCATGGGAGTTATGCACAGAGACTTGAAGCCTGAGAACTTCTTGTTTTTTAGTACTGATGAGAATTCGCCTCTTAAGGCTACGGATTTTGGGCTTTCTGTGTTCTTCAAACCAGGTCTTTGTGAATCTTTTTGTTCTGTTTTTTTCCCTTTTTTTCTCGTTGGCTAAAATGTACTTGGGACAGAATCAGAAGTCAACTTCATGAGTGGGTTAATTGTATATTTCAAGTTGATGGGTTGGACAAGGACTAAGAACAGATAAACAAATTTTGAGGATTGGATTAACACATAAAATGAAATTGCAGCAGGATAAGTTTGAATGGAAAAGAGTAGAGGGCTACATTGAATCAAAGATGGAATGAAATGTTGCATCTCAGTACTTTTCTGCCAAATCCTCTACTCTTTGTCTTTGTAGAATCATAATTCCAAGTTTAGGAACGTAATCAAAATTTTAGTCTAACCTTGAAAACATATACCATGTATCGACTTGATCTAGTGATAAGTTAGGAGTTATAGGACTAATATAAATAGTAAATGACTTAGAGAGAATGGATTCAAGCCATGATGACCACCTACGTAAGATTTAATATCCTCCGTATTATCTTGACAACCAAATGTAGTAGCGTCAAACAATTTAGATATTTTTGGTAAAAATTGTACCAGTTATATTCCTATCATGACAACAGGAAGACAGAGCCGTGTGCATCCAAAGTTTTTATATGTGTATGTATATATAGTTTGTAAAGATGATGGTAAACTCTGTTTTTTCACTTTAGATCTTTCATTTGTGAAGAGTGAGGAGTTATCAATTGTTGACTTGAAAATCATTGGTGGTGATTGGTTTGAGTATGACAATTTTGCTTGCTAGGAAACAGGTGATATTTTTAAAGATCTAGTTGGAAGTGCATACTATGTAGCTCCAGAAATTCTCCGTCGAAGGTATGGACCCGAGGCTGATATTTGGAGCGCTGGTGTTATACTATACATTCTACTCAGTGGAGTTCCCCCTTTCTGGGCAGGTTCCTCTCTCTGTCTCTTTATCAAGTAAATTTTGGTGATTGTCATTTGATCAAAGACATGAAGTCTATATCTTATCTAAATAGTACTATGTGTGGCAGTTAAGCAATTAGTAATGAAACATGCATGCCAAGACGTGGAGATAGTTTCGCGACTGATACTAAATTTTTCCTTTTTTAAAATAATAAGTTAGAGAGAAGGCATTTTATTAATGAAAGAAAAGTACTGAAAGTGAGGGAGGGGTAAGCTATCAACCTACTCAAAGCTAAGGGTAGCTACAAAATGTTCTCTAAATGGCATGAATAAAAAAAATAGTTGTGAGTAACCATAGTAAGATTTTAGAACATTCTAACTTTTTGTTGTATAACATCAGTTGCTGATCAAATAACTCCAGTGGTTTTAGATCCTCAAAAAAAAAAATTAATTCTCTTCATTTACAGAGAATGATCAAGGTATTTTTGACGCTGTTCTTCGGGGACATGTTGATTTCTCATCAGATCCTTGGCCTTCCATATCCAGTAGTGCTAAAGATCTGGTAAGAAAGCTCTTGCAGTCTGATCCTAAAGAGCGATTATCCTCCATTGAAGCCCTAAGTAAGTTTCCATCTTCAAGACTGTACCATATGTAGAGATTATTTTTCAGGTTCCTTCAGATAATGCCAACCCTTACAGGGACAATTTGGAGCTTTAATAGAAATAAATTAATATGCCGATCACTGATCAGTTTGTCAGCGAAATGGATGGAGACATTTTGATAATATGTACCTTCTGATGATATATTGTTTGGATACATCCCTTGGTGACGGTCCGGTACACGAACTTGGGTTTAGATCCCTGGCCTCTCTTTGTTTTGTTTGAAAAAAGGATATATTGGTTGGTACCATGCTCACTTACCAGATCATGCTGAGATTAACAGTTGCACATTGTAGTATGAAGTCAGAAGTGTAGTTCCATTAATTGATGTGTGACTTGGATGTTAGACCCCCAATTGTAAATACTTACTCTAGGAAGGGTAAGAAGGGAAAAGAGAAAATGATATAACCGTTTGCAAAAGTTAGTGGGACCAGGGTGTACGGTGGTTAGGGTTACAGGGTACCTTGGTATTTAAGTTTTCTTTCTTGTTATTTTGTGGTTATCTGGTATTTTGTGATAGAACAGTAGCTCTGAGAGCTCTTTGGAGAGGTTACCGGCGCTCTCGAATCTGCCGGGTGTTTCATGTGTTTGTAATCGTTAGTATTTTGCAATATCAATATCACAAGTAAGAGTTATCTTACAAGTGGTATCAGAGCTCTCTACGAAACTGGGGAGGTGGAAGAAGATGGCACAGAAGATGATAGAAGAAAGACTTACAGCAACCGAACTAGCCATCGGAGAAATGAAGAAATCGACCGAAGAAGCATTGGGAGTGTTGAAAATGGAGATACAAAGGTTACCAAGCCTGGAGAAATCGGTAGATCGCATGAGCATTCTGCTGAGCACTCTGGTTAAAGATCTGGCGGAAGGAAAGTTGAATCGAGTTACGGAGTCGGAACTGATCGAAATGTCCACAGGAAAGAGGAAATACAAGGAAGTGGAAGAGGAGCGCGAACCAGAGATGGGGTGGGAAGAAGGAGAGTCCTCCATGAAAAGAGGGGGAGATGGACAAGGAGAAAGAATTAAGTTCAAAAAAGTGGAGATGCCAGTCTTTAACGGAACGGACCCCGACGGGTGGCTATTCCGAGCAGAGCGATACTTCCAGTTGAATCGGCTAACAGAGTTCGAAAAACTCACGGTGGCAGTCGTGAGCTTCGAAGGTCAGGCACTGCACTGGTACCGCTGGGCCGAACATCGCAAGAGAATGAAAATCTGGGGAGAGTTGAAAGCAAGGTTATTCGTGAGATTCAGACGTTTAAGGGAAGGGACAATCTGTGCAAGGTTCCTAGCGATCAAACAAGAAGGAACCGTGGAGGCGTTTTGTCAAAAGTTTGAAGAACTGGCGGCGCCACTTCCCCACCTGTCGGAGGAGGTTTTAGAAAGCACGTTTTTAAATGGGCTGAAGGAAGTCATCAAAACGGAAACCCTATGTTTTGAACCGGTTGGGCTCGAAAATATGATGCGAGCGGCCCAAAGGGTTGAGGATAAGATGGAAGCTGCGTTAATGGGCCTGGAACAAACGCACGTGAAAATGACGCGTAACCCACTGTTCAGCCAGAACAACCCATCAACGTCTAAGACGTCAGAAGTACCTCATCCAACGCGAACCATCACGTTAGCTGAACGGATACCCTTCACGAAGAAGGAACCCACCTACAAACGACTCTCAGATAGCGAAATACGTTCACGAAGAGAGAAGGGTTTGTGTTTTCGCTGTGAAGAGAAGTTTGTTCCCGGCCACCGCTGCAAGAATAAGGAGCTGAGAGTGTTGATCACGGCGGACGAAGGGGAAGAAGAAGAGAGTGTACTGACGGAGGACGAAAAAATCGTGGAAGCGAAAGCCATGGAGGTTAGTCCTAACATTCAATTATCCCTGAACTCAGTGGTGGGTTTATCTTCCCCAGGGACAATGAAGGTCAAAGGAGTGTTAAACAACCAAGAGGTTGTAATGATGATCGATTGCGGAGCCACTCACAATTTCATCAACAAGAAGTTAGTAGAGAGTTTGAACTTACCAGTCTCTGATACGACTAACTACGGCGTAGTGATGGGAACGGGGGAAGCTATCAAAGGGATGGGAGTCTGCAAAGGAATAGAAATAGTGGTCCCAGAGCTGTCGATAATCGAAGAGTTTTTACCTTTTGAACTGGGTAATTTGGATGTCGTGCTGGGCATGCAATGGTTAAAAAAACAGGGAGCGATGACGGTTGACTGGAAGAACCTCAGCATGACGTTCGTCGTCGGTGATACTAGAGTCGTTCTTAAAGGGGACCCTTCCCTCGCAAGAATGGAAATTTCTCTGAAAATGATGGCAAAAAACTGGCAACCGGAGGATCAGGGATTTTTGGTTGAATTCACATCGATGAATATGGGCGAGGAGGAATTGATAACCGAGACAAATATCCCCCAACTAGACCGATTACTCACGGAATATGAGGATATATTCAACATGCCAGAGAAGTTGCCACCTGCAAGACAAATCGATCACCGAATACAGTTGAAAGAAGGAACAGACCCCACCAATTCTCATCCCTATAGATACCCACACGCCCAAAAGACAGAAATCGAGCGTATGATCGATGAAATGCTTCTCACAGGGATTATACGGCCAAGTGTAAGCCCCTACTCGAGCCCAGTGATTTTGGTTAAGAAGAAAGATGGTAGTTGGCGTTTCTGCGTGGACTACAGAGCTTTGAATAAGGCAACGGTCCCAGACAAATTTCCAATTCCCATGATTGATGAATTACTAGATGAATTACACGGAGCTAAGTTCTTCTCCAAAATCGACTTGAAGTCAGGCTACCATCAGATCCGAATGGCAGATACAGATGTACAGAAGACAGCTTTTCGCACCCATGAGGGACACTACGAATTTCTAGTCATGCCATTTGGACTGACAAACGCGCCGGCCACCTTTCAAGCTCTAATGAATCAGGTTTTTCGCCCTTTCCTTCGACGCTGTCTACTAGTTTTTTTTGATGACATACTGGTTTACAGCCCTGATCTGCAAACGCACATATCCCATTTGGGCGCAGTGTTTAACGTGCTAAGAGATAACCATCTCTATGCCAATTATTCCAAGTGTCATTTCGTGAAAGAAAAGATTGAATACCTGGGACACTGGGTATCAGCGCAGGGAGTTGAGGCAGATGGCGAAAAGTTAAGAGCAATGAAGGAATGGCCCATTCCAACTAATTTGAAGGAACTCAGAGGATTTCTGGGATTAACAGGGTACTACCGCAGATTTGTAGCCAATTATGGTAGCATAGCAAAGACCTTATCTGATCTGACCAAGAAAGACGCGTTTAAATGGAATAACGAGGCCACCGAAGCGTTTGAAAGATTGAAAACGGCCATGATGACCTTGCCCGTTCTGGCATTACCAGACTTTGATTCTCCTTTTGTGTTGGAGACAGACGCATCAGGCACGGGTCTAGGAGCAGTCCTCATGCAAAATAAGAGACCTCTGGCTTACTTTAGCCAAAAGTTATCAGAACGAGGACGACTTAAGTCCACTTATGAGCGAGAACTTATGGCTATTGTTTTGTCGGTACAGAAATGGAGACATTATTTATTGGGGCACCACTTCACCGTCAGGACAGATCAGAAATCTCTGAAAGACTTCCTGGAGCAAAAAGAGGTCCGTCCGGATTTTCAAAAGTGGCTAACCAAATTGATGGGATACGACTTCGACATTCAATATGTACCAGGCCTAGAAAACAAAGCAGCCGATGCTCTCTCCAGAATGCCAGATGTAATCGAGTTAAAGACCCTGACGGTCCCAAAGATTATAGACGTGATCAAGGTTCAGGAGGAAATTGGGTCGGATCCGAAGATGGGGGCAATCAGGGACAAGGTGAGCCAGGATCAAGACAGTGTTCCACCTTACTCTATCCTAAATGGGCAACTTTGCTATAAGAAAAGAATGGTAATATCCAAGGAATCCAGCCTAATTCCAACTATCCTTCACATGTTCCATGCTTCGGTGTTGGGGGGGCATTCAGGATTCCTGAGAACCTACAAAAGAATAACGGCTGAATTATTTTGGGAAGGAATGAAATCTGATGTGAAGAAATTTGTGGATGAATGCACGATTTGTCAGAGCAACAAGACCCAAGCCATGTCTCCAGCAGGGTTGTTGGAACCACTGCCTATCCCAAATCGAGTTTGGGAGGATATATCCATGGATTTTGTCGAAGGATTGCCCAAATCCATGACATGTGATGCGATACTGGTAGTAGTCGATCGCCTGAGTAAATATGGCCACTTTCTGGCGGTCAGTCACCCCTTCTCGGCCAAGACCATAGCAGCTCTGTTCGTCAAGGAAATTGTAAGACTCCATGGATTTCCCAGATCTATTGTATCCGACAGGGACAAGATCTTCTTAAGCCACTTCTGGACTGAGTTGTTCCGTCTCCAGGACACCAAGTTGAATCGCAGTACTGCCTACCATCCTCAGACGGATGGCCAAACAGAGCGAGTGAACCGCTGCTTGGAAACTTACCTTCGATGCTTCTGTAATGAAAAACCCAAGACATGGAATAATTGGTTGGCGTGGGCCGAATTGTGGTATAACACCAATTACCATGGATCCATTAACACCACTCCATTCCAGGTAGTTTACGGTCGACCACCCCCCCCAATCATTTCATACGGCGAGGTCACCACAGCGAATGATACTCTGGAGAAACAGCTCATTGACAGGGATCGGACACTTATGAAATTGAAAGACCAGCTGGTGATAGCGCAGAACAGAATGAAAAAGTACGCTGACATGCGAAGAAGGGAATTGGAATTCCAGATTGGCGATCAAGTCTATCTGAAGCTGAGGCCATATCGCCAACGCTCTCTGGCGAGGAAGCGATGCGAGAAGCTTAGCCCCAAGTATTTTGGGCCGTATACAGTAACAGCACGAATCGGTAAAGTGGCGTACCGGTTGGAACTGCCCAAGGAAGCATCTATCCACCCAGTTTTCCATGTCTCCCAGCTAAAAAGGGCCATCGGAGCCAAGGCCAACGTCTTGCCTACTTACCCGATTCTCAATGATGAATTTGAATGGATGGTGGAACCAGCAAGTTTGGAAGGAGTACGCTGGAATGGAGAGAGTAAAGCATGGGAAGTCCTGATTGCATGGAAAAATCTTCCAGACTGTGAGGCAACGTGGGAAATGGCTATTCCAATGAAGGAACAGTTTCCGGACTTCCACCTTGAGGACAAGGTGGCTGTGATGGGGGGAGATATTGTTAGACCCCCAATTGTAAATACTTACTCTAGGAAGGGTAAGAAGGGAAAAGAGAAAATGATATAACCGTTTGCAAAAGTTAGTGGGACCAGGGTGTACGGTGGTTAGGGTTACAGGGTACCTTGGTATTTAAGTTTTCTTTCTTGTTATTTTGTGGTTATCTGGTATTTTGTGATAGAACAGTAGCTCTGAGAGCTCTTTGGAGAGGTTACCGGCGCTCTCGAATCTGCCGGGTGTTTCATGTGTTTGTAATCGTTAGTATTTTGCAATATCAATATCACAAGTAAGAGTTATCTTACATTGGATTAAATGAAGCTTCAGATGCACGTCAGTTCATTTAATGCAACTTGACTTCAAGTTTATAGCAACTTGTAGTTCATATGACTTTATTGAAACTCCTTGGTTCATATCACATTGTATGATGAATTTTGTGTATCAGAACTTTTTGTAACTGAAGTAATGATAGTTTAGGCCCCAATTGATAACGATTTTGTTTTTTAGTTTTTTGTTTTTGAAATTTATGTTTGTTTCATCACAGTTTTTTTTTACTATGATTTTCACATTTCTTAAAGAAACGGGAAACATTTGAATTCTTAGTTAAATTCCAAAAACAAAAACAAAATTCTAAAAATGACTTTTTTTTAGTTTTGAAAACTTGGCTTGGATTTTGAAAACTTTTTAGAAAGTAGATAACAAAACAAAGAAACTCATAGGTGTAAGTAGTGTTTATAGACTTAATTTGCAAAAATTAAAAACTAAATGGTTATCAAACGGGCCTTAGTTGTTCTTTGATGCCGGCAGTGAATAATGCATGGTTTAAATAATCATGGGAATTTTTCATTTATGTTCTTTTATGATAGCCAACTACTGATATTCAAATGTTATAACATGCAGATCATCCATGGATGAAAGAAGATGGGGAAGCATCTGACAGGCCTCTTGATATTGCTGTTTTGTCTAGAATGAAACAGTTCAGAGCAATGAACAAACTCAAGAAAGTAGCTCTAAAGGTGAGAGAATCTCCATCATGACATCAGTTAAAGAGTCTTAATTTTTCTATAAACACAATTTTCATGAGAAAAACTAGTGGAGGAGGTCTCCATCACCTGAGCTGAAATGTTCCATATGTTGTAGGTGATTGCTGAAAGTCTTTCTGAAGAAGAAATTGTGGGATTAAAGGAGATGTTCAAGTCAATGGATACCGATAATAGCGGAACTATCACTTTCGAGGAGTTAAAAGCTGGTCTTCCAAAACTGGGTACAAAGCTTTCCGAGTCTGAAGTGAGGCAGCTGATGGAAGCGGTAATTTTAGTTTTGGTCCCCTTTGTTATGTCTTTCTGCTCTCTAATTGACTTACTCCGTATGTAATCAACACTCAAAAAACTTTTTCTTTGTTTTTTTCACTTGAACAATTACAAAACTTTTCGTGCTTTTCAGGCCGATGTGGATGGGGATGGGTCGATCGACTACATCGAGTTCATTACTGCTACTATGCACATGAACAGAGTAGAAAGAGAGGATCACTTATTTAAAGCTTTTGAATACTTTGACAAAGACAAGAGCGGGTAATATTTGTTGGCTTATTTTAGTCTATGATTTCAGTTTTGGAGTTCGATCATTCGGTGTTCTTATACGTATACGTGTACCTCGTTCCTATTCCTTGCTCTCATCTAGATATATCACAATGGAGGAGTTGGAGTCTGCCCTTAAGAAGTACAACATGGGTGATGAAAAAACAATAAAGGAGATTATTGCAGAAGTTGACACAGATAATGTACAATTTTGATCTTTCTTATAGTTTCTTCTCAAGTGCATCTTTCCTGATCTATCGCCTATCGGTTTCTCTGGAACATAGTCATACCGGCATAAATAAGTACATATAACCTGACGAAAATTGCATACATGATTCTGGTAGTTTTAAGTTACATTGTTTTCCATCAGCATTTCCTATTGAGTACGTTAATCCACGAATTGGCTCAATTCAACTGATGGGACTTCTTCCCAGTGATGGTGAGATCAATTTTTCTGTGAACAGCATGTGTGAATACTCGGTGGAAGACGAAAATGGACCTAGAAACTTGTTTCATATCATAGTCTAGTTCCAAACAACATCATACTCTCTTGCCAATGAAAATTTTCTGATTGCTTTTACACCAGGACGGACGAATAAACTACGACGAATTCGTTGCAATGATGAGGAAAGGCGACCCCGAGTTGACAACAACCAGACGGCAAAAATGAAGCTGAGTTCATTCATCTGTTGTCTGCATGGTTTTATGTGGTTCTTTTGGCTGTGTTTTTTTGTTCAATTTGAGTTGAGCCCCCTGAAGAAAGAGAGAGAGAGACAGATTTGATGTTCTGTTTGCTCCATCCAATGGCTGCCTTAAACAGGAGAGAATGAGCTTCCTTTGCCCCATTTACTGGAAAGTTCAACTATTCTGAGCTTTGTTTTTTTCTCTCATACAGAGATTTGAGTGTATAAGAAGCAATATCAGCTAGGAATGTAGTCTTTTTTAGAGTGTGAAAATGTATTATTGTCTGTCTGTAATTCACCACAAATGACCCAGATAGAAAGATGGTGTTTTGTAATAAAGTTGAAAAATGTGTTTGTCGTCTTTAGTTTCTTATCACCAGTGAGCTTGAAAAATGTCACCCTCTTATTGTTATTGAAGAAATAAAATAACCTTTTCCCTGAAAAAGGAAAATTATATCTGTTGTCTGCAAAGTCTGATTGCTTTTAGTTTAAGAAACAGAGGCACTGGCAGGGAATTTGGCAACTTGGGCCACTTGGGCCACTTGTGATGCAAGAAGATGCCTGCATCTACAATGTAATTTTAACTTTGCTGATTGATTCATCATATGACATATATCACACTTTCCCATAACATCTTTCTCCCTCATTTATGGATCCCAAATTTTATTCAAATGGTATGAATACATATTTTTTTTTTTTTAGTTAATATGTGGATGAAGATTTGAATTTTACACATGTGGATGAAGATTTGAATTTTACACATTTTGATCTATGGTTAAGACATACAGATACATTTTCTTTTAGTTTAATATGTGATCACGAGGATTTAAATTTTAAATTTATTAGTCGATAACATTGTTTGATATCATGTAATTTCATCTCAAAATCAATTGACAATGAAAAGAGTAACTCATGTGTTAGGAGTACAAATAATGTCTCACATTGGCTATAAAAGGGAAAAATCATGGGTATATAAAGGGAGAAAATTATCTCCAATGGTATGAGGCATTTTGGGTTCGTTGAAGCTTTAGGCCCAAAGTGGCCAATAACATACCATTGCGGAGATGTCTGAGTTCCTTGTCTCTTAACAAGTGATATTCGAGTTTTGTCTCTGACTTAGCCATGTTTGTAAAATCCTCGATCTTCTAATGACATTGTTCATAGTGAATTCGTGGTTGAGTTTTCCAGGTTGCTTAAGTGTGATACTTTGTTTGAGGGGAGGACAATGGTACTAGGTCTTTTGTTTGAAACTAAAAGCAAAGCCATGAAGGTTCTGTTGGGAAAAAAACCTCTCACTTCTACTGTAGAGAAATTTAAAGAAATACAAATAGAAAACACCAGAATTTACTTGGAAAACTCCAAAATCGGAGAAAAACCATGACCCACTAGAAAGAACTTCCACTATGTAAAAAATTGTTACAATCACACAAAATTCTCTCCTCAATCTCAATTACAAGACACTCTCTTCAAAGCTACCACTCATACTCTTTTGCCCACAACTCTAACACCAGAGAATACAATAGGGAATTTAACTAGAGTTAGTACACCAAGCTTAAAATGTTTCTAACTGGGATGATTAAAACCCAAAGCCATAGGCTCATTTTATAGTCCGAGGAGCACATGACTTACCGGAATCTTTCCGATGTAGGACAACCACCCTTCTTATATATTGCCAAAATCCCTACAAATTCCACCTTGGCAAGATATTTAAAGAATCCACAACTCTGCTGCATCTGTTGTCTTTACCGACAACCATAGTCCACAACTTCTGTTGCATCCGTTGTCTTTACCGACAACCATAATCCTCAACACAGAGAACTATAACTCACCGTTGTCTTTACCGACAACCATAATCCTCAACACAGAGAACTATAACTCACCGTTGTCTTTAGCGACAACCATAATCCTCAACACAAAGAACTATAACTCACCATTTTCTTTACCGACAACCATAATCCTCAACACCGAGAACTATAAATCACCATTGTCTTTACCGACAACCATAATCCTCAACATAGAGAACTATAACTCAACATTGTCTTTACCGACAACCATAATCCTCAACACAGAGAACTATAACTCACCTTTGTCTTTACCGACAACCATCATCCTCAACACCGAGAACTATAACTCACCATTGTCTTTACCGACAACCATAATCCTCAACACAGAGAATCATACATCACAATTGTCTTTACCGACAACCATAGTCCTCAACATAGAGAACTATAACCCACTCCACCATAAAGAGTAGACCACTTGGAATATCACATTCCAAGATTTTTACTTCTTCGTCACATGCCGACAAACCTTGCTGAAATTTATGGTGCAACTTCCACCTATTTGGCTCACCTGGAAGTTCTCAGCCATCGACATAACTTCCACCACACACCTTGCATAACTGCCAAGTCAATGCCCGTGTGCAAACCTGTGGAACCGCTGACATCACATCCTCTATCATGGTAAAGCGGACATACCACAAGGATGAATTATGTCTTCCTTCAATGGAAGCCAGGAACATCTCCTCTAGCGAGAGAGACAATGTCAGCATCCGACCCAGAGCCCTTTGACGAACCTGCTTTGTTAGGACAATCCTGTTTCATGTGCCCAAACTGTCCACATTCCCAACAACCTTTCTTCTGCACGAAGATCTTCTTCTTCCAATTGCTAGCTGCCAACACTAAATCCTCCCGTGAAGTACACCCTCCACTCTTCAGCCTTATTTCTTCTGAAAGAAGTTTACTAGTAGCCTCAGCAAAATCTAAAGTCTTCTTCCCGTACATCAAGATTGGCTTCATGTGTTCATAAGAAGATGAAAGTGACAAGATGAGCCTGAGGGCCTTATCCTCATCATCTATCTTCACTTCAATTACCTTCAGCTCCGAAACGATGTCATTGAGAACACTCAGATGATCTGAGATTTTTGTACCTTCCCAATCTGCTGAACTTCTTAAAACTTCTACTAGAACCGCCATTGGACTCCATTGGACCATTATCACCGCTTAACTTTTCAGAAGAACCATCACATGGACCATTATCACCGCTTAACTTTTCAGAAGAACCATCACCTGGTCTTCCCTTCGAGGCCTTGTGTAACCCAAATTGTATCAACACATCCTTGACTTGCACTTGCCACAAGCCAAAATTCATCTTTCCATCAAATTTCTCTACATCAATCTTCACTGGACTCATAAAGGTTGACATCTCTGCTTCACTCCTAGCAAATCTGCAAATAGTGAACAACCCACACTATTCACAATACCAGCCTAGTTCGTTTCAAGAAATCTTTTATGATGTGGAAGCTCAGACAATGCTGCAACCACAGAGCATACCCAGAAATCAAGAAACTATAAACCTAAAGCTCTGATACCACTTGTTGGGAAAAAACCTCTCACTTCTACCGCAGAATAAGCAAAAAATAACTGAGAAATTTAAAGAAAGCAATACAAATAGAAAACACCAGAATTTACATGGAAAACTCCAAAATCGGAGAAAAACCACGGCCCACTAGAAAGAATTTTCACTATGTAAAAAATTGTTACAATCACACAGAATTCTCTCATCGATCCCAATTACAAGACACTCTCTTCAAAGCTAATTTGCACCACTCACACCTTTTTGCTCAACTCTTACACTAGAGAATACAATAGAAAATTTAACTAGAGTTAGTACACCAAGGTTAAAATGTTTCTAACTTGGATGATTAAAACTCAAAGTCATAGGCTCCTTTTATAGTCGTAGGAGCACATGACTTACCTGAACCTTTCCGATGTGGGACAACCACCCTTCTTATATATTGTCAAAATTCCTCCAGGTTCAATATCATATCAGTGTAGAAAATATCTTGATTCTGTTGTCCATAACATCATGTATCTTATATTATGAGTAAATTTATTTAATCTTTCTAACGCGAGATTCTCAACAAACATATGTCTTAACTAACTAGTCGTAAAAACGGGAATAATTCTACCTTAAATTTAATACTTTAAATGAGATGGAAAATAATTAGAATATGGTACTGAATTATCCAAACTAGTACGACTACAAAATTGCGTACTCGGGAAATGGGTAATCAAAGTCAGTTCAGTTGCGTCGAGCTTGTCCTACGTGGCTAATTGGGGCCCATCTCAAGGCGATTGTGGGCCCCATTTTTCACTGCAGGTCCAACTTGCAATTACCGGGCAGGGTGGCTGCTGAATTCAATATTGATTTTACTTTCCATTTTTTTTTTCTTTAAAAAACATTAAACAATAGTTAATATATTTTCAGGTTGGTTGCACAACAATCAACCTTAAAATAATTGTAAATTTAACTACACTCACAAAATTCTATAAAAACGACTACTCTTAGAATAGACTTCTATCAACGATAAATCATACTATTAGTAGAAATTACAAATTTTTTAAAAAGTACTATATTTTTAATTATTTTACTCTAAATTGACATCTTTACAATTTTTCTATATTTTTTTTAATAACACTACTTAATATTTAATTCACTTGTTTAGAATCTATACATGACCATAACTGACATAAAATATTAGATTCGAGCCACCACGTACCATGTTATCCATAATAATAAAATAAATAAATCTCTTTTATGATCAAGAATTCACCAATAAAGAGTTAAGAAAGGTTATTTGTATCTCAAATTTTTTTTTTTTTAATTAAAGCGGGATTAATCCATGACCTATTAGTGCACAACCTTCTATTCACAATATTTTAACTAGTTAAGTCAAGCTTAGATTTAATGGGATCTCATATTTTTTTTTAGGTAATTTTTTTTTTTTTTGAACTTTTTATGTGAAACAAAGCTAAGCCTTTTTCGTCCACCTTCAATCTCGTGTTTTCCTGTTTGAGACCACTTTTTATTAGCCCAGTCATGAACTACACTGGTTGGAGCCATGGTCTAACAAGCACCGCCTCATATCCTCCTTATTATTTGTCTAAGATAGACTAAAGCTTTAGATTAGAGAAATGACATCTTTTTTTGTTTTTTTTTCTTTTAGCTAAGAAGCCCGTAGGTTGAAGGTTGTGCGCTAGCTTGAACTGAGATGGCCACAATGCTTAGCTATTGTCGATTCCCAAGTCTTCTTCTTTTTTTTTTTTTCTTTTTTTTTAATTAAAATAAAAAATATTTAAAAGTTAAGAAAGCTTAGAATCTTTGTGACTACATGAATAGTAGATTGAAATTACATAAATGATTTCGTTTTATTATTCATTTCTTGTTATATAGGTTTTTTTTTTGTGTAATTTTATTTTTTAATTAATAAAAGTAAATATATTAAACTTGTGAATCAAATACCAACTTAAACATAGTTTAAGATATCAAAGACTTCTTTAAGTAAATTGAATGTTTAAATTTCTGTCCAAGTTAAAAAAAAATAAGATACATTATAACTATTTATTAGTGAGCGACAAACCACAAACACTCGTTGAAGAAGAAGAATAAAAAAACGAAGTGAATAAATAGAGAAAAGATAAGAGAGAAAAAAAATAATGTAATTTAAAATAAGAAAAATTATAACAAAAAAAAATTATAACAGATATCAATTTAGAGTAAAATAATTAAAAATATAGTACTTCTTTCAAAATTTTGCGAACGTGTCAATTTCTATCACTGGATAGTATAGTCTATCGTTGATAGTAGTTTTTTTTTTTTTATAGAATTTTGTCTGTGATAGAAGTCTATCCGTAATAGAAGTCTATCCGTGATAGTTATATATCAACAATAGAGTCTATTAGTGATAGCTACTGATTTTTTTTTATCATATTTACAAAATATTTTAAATTTTATTAAATTTGTAATTATTTTGAGTCTGACTATTTATCAACCAACCCTTTAAAATAATATAAAATTAATAAAATCTACATTTAAACGAAGTGATTCATAATTATTTTCGTTACTTTCCTTTGAATTTCAAAACAAAACTATTTTCTTGACCTTAAAAGACAATAGTATCATTTTTTTTAAATCTGACGAACAAAAGTAGAATCCAACCCAAACTTGTCTTAACTCTTACGAGATATATATGATTATTTATTTATTCATTTGGGTAGAAAAATCCTAAAAAAAAAGAAAAAAAAAAAAAGGAAAAATACAAAGGTGTACCTTATCTCCTCAGTCCTCCATGACTCGCATTTCGGCGCAGACTTTGAGATAAAAAGAAATGATAAAGGTGACACGATTCTGCCCAAATACTTTTTTTTTTTTTTTTTTTTTTTGATATCCGTGAGTGTCCGGGCCAGCTTACGCGCACCTCGACTATTCTCACGGGACAGACCGCCTGACCCTACAACATTTGGCTGCCAAGGAAACCCGTAGGAAATTAATTCCTAGGTAGGTGGCCACCAAGGATTGAACCCATTCCCTCTTAGAGGGCATTGAAGTCCCAAGGCCCTTTATGATTGCATTCAATTTCATTTCTATTTTAGTATGTGGGAGGATAGACCCGTATTTTTACACATGACTATAGTATCTTCGAGCTCAACAAAGAGTATTACAGATGTTTTACTCGCGATGCTACTCATGCTTAGCAAATGGAAGCGTGAATGACGTCATCATAAAGACAAAAAAACATTATTTTCGAGGCGAGAGTCCAAAAACATTATGAAACCCTTGAAAGAGTTATTTACAGACGATAGATTTGAATATCCAAATTCTTAGTTAAGGTATACTATTTATTCCGATTGAATTATATTCATGATTAAATTATTGTATTTTCAAATGTCTAAATTTAGTCTATGTACTTTTAATAAAATTTAAAATTTGTCTTTTCATAGTTAATTTTTTTTAAAAAAATAGTATCTATTAATCTTTTCTCTAAATTATTAAGTTAAATTACAACTTTAGTCAAACTTTTAGTTGTGTCTATTTGATCCCTAAACTTTAAAAACTGTCTAATAAGTTCATGAACTTTCAATTTTATATAAGTTTATGAAGTTTAAAAAGTGTTAGATTCTTTAAACTTTCAATTTTGTGTCCAATAGATTTCTGAATTATTTTATTTTGTGTCTAATACGTCTATTTAACATTTTTTTTTTTAATTAAGAAACTATTCAACACAAAATTAAAAGATAAATTTTTTATATAGATAGATAAGTGAAATTTTAATTTTTTTAAATATGGTCCTAAAAAAAATAAAACAAGAAAAAAGCGTGGCGCGGATTATTACAACCGTCAAGACAGTGCCACGTAAGCAGGCGAAGAACTCGGAGTCCGATGTAAATGCCTTGAAAAACTGCAGACCGAACAGAGAGAAGGAAGTTTGTGTTGTTCTGTTCTTCCATTTGCTTCTTTTTATTATAAATACACAATCATTCTCTAAAGGAGAAACAATCGCTGCCCTGTAACTTCCCCAATTTTCACTGTTTTTTTTTAATTTTTTTTTTAATTTTTGAAAAATTCCCGATCGATCGAGGGAAGGAACCCATATGATTTAGTTTTGTTGGTCTGTTGGATCTCGATCGAAGAATAATTAAGTTTAGTATTTGATTTTTATGTTGTTGTTGTAATTAATAAGGTTAAGAAAAATGGAGCAGAGGAGTTTGTTGCTGTCGGCGTTGAGTGTCGGCGTCGGCGTCGGAGTCGGACTGGGATTGGCCAGCGGACAGGGCGTAAACAGATGGTCGTATTCAAATTCTCATAATGTTATTACTGCTGATAAATTGGAACAGGAAATGCTTAAACAGATTATTCATGGCCGTGAAACCAAAGTCACTTTTGATGATTTCCCTTATTATCTCAGGTAAATTCATCTCTTTTTTCCTCTATTTCTATATATATATTTTGTAACCTGACTATCAAATATATATTAATTGATAAATGTTTTTTTTTTCTTGAACATGTCGGGCGGAGGATTGTAACTCTGACCTCTTGATCAATAAGTCGTGGATTATGTCAGATGACCAATTTATATATATATTTTTTTTAGTACATTGTGATAGGGATTCGAGCCACAAACTTCTTGGTCGTCAACATATACATATGTATGATGAGCAATGCTTGGTTAAAAATGTTAAAACAAGGGAATTCTTTTAACCTTTTAAGGGCAGGGACAAAATTGAAAAAACACCCCCAACAAGTAAATTGACAAACAAATTACCAAACACAAGTATAATTCAACTGACATCAACTAAGAAGTGCTGACACAGACACAAATATAGACATGACACGTATACGTAATACATAAATTCTAAGAAATTGTCAGATACAGTTACGTTGGAGACACGTTATATTTTATATATTATTTTTAGATATTATATGTGTATATATTGCAATAGTAATATTAATACTTCAAAATAAATTAATCATACATAATCATACAAATTGAAAGAAAGGAAATGGGGATGCCGTGAAATTAAGGGGAGAAAGTCATGATAGAGCAAACAATACAAATTTAGGGTTTTTGTTTGTTTGTTATTTTAATTCAAAAGGTGGGGCTAACTATTTCGACTATATTGCCAACATGAGCCTAGCTCAAACGACATATTGTATGACCTAGTGATCAAGAGATTCAAAGTTCGAATCATCTCACATGTTGTCAAAAAAAAAAATATTGGGCTTTTGGAGTGTTCACAAGATGTCTGCTAAGTGTCCGCCCTAAAATATTAGGCATAAAAGATCAACTAGCATAAATATACGTATCATCGATTAAGAGGTTAGAGGTTTGAACATAATTACAAATGTAAATTTTTCAAACAAACAAAAAAAAAAAATCCATATTTGTTGTTTGGAATAACTATGTGATTTTGTGGGAGAGAAAAGAAGTGAAATGAGTGTTTTGTTGGAATAATTTTGCAGTGAACAGACACGAACTCTATTGACAAGTGCTGCCTATGTCCATTTGAAACATGCTGAAGTTTCTAAGTTCACTCGAAACCTCGCTCCTGCAAGTCGAGCCATTTTACTCTCTGGACCTGCAGGTATCGTCTTATTTATTGTCTGTCACGTCAACATTAAATATATAGTAATCTAATTTGTGTATTATTATTTTTATTTTTTTTTGAAGAACTTTACCAACAAATGCTTGCCAAGGCATTGGCTCACTACTTTGAGGCCAAACTGTTGCTTTTAGATACAACTGACTTTTCCCTAAAGGTGAAAATTTCAGAATTATTTTCCTGCAAGTTTTTTTAATTTTAATTTCTTTTTCTTAATTCTCTATTTGATTTGATTTTGGTGGGGTTTTTCTTCTTTGGAGTTATTAACTTTTGTTGTGTTTGGTTCAGATGCAGAGCAAATATGGCACTCCTGTCAAGGAACCTGTAAGCCTTTTCTAAACTTTAAAGTTTATGTTTTGAATTTTTTGTTTTGTTTTTGTTTTGATAATGATAATGATGATGATGATGATGATATTAGGGTTTTAAAAGGTCTACTTCAGAGTCAACATTGGAGAGATTGTCTGGCTTATTTGGATCATTTTCAATGCTTCCACAGAGGGAAGAACAAAAATTTGGTTGGTTTCTTAAGCTTTCATTTAAGAATTAGAATGTTTGGAAGTTTCTAATTATTGGATCCAACAAACATTATGATATGTGGTTGGTTTATTGTTTTTCCATCTTATTGCATGTTTTTCATTAACTAGATTAGAAAAGTAGATGTTTATAGTTTAATTATGTTGTTTATAAATCGACCATATCAATACACGCTCATTCCGTTGCAGGTTCATTGCGAAGGCAACATAGTGGTGTCGAACTTGCGTCTTGGTATGATCGCTTGACTTATTATTTATTTGTGTATAGTTAAGTCTACACTCTTATTAATAGTAGCATGGATGAATTGTTTGTTATATTGTGTGTGGATATACATTATTAATTCCTTGATTTCTTATTGTTGTTTAGTTGTTATAGATCAAGAAGGATCTTGTAATATATCTAGAGCTTGAATTTTTGCAGGGGAAAGGAAGGATCTTCCAATCCTCCTAAACTTCGAAGAAATGCATCTGCTGCGGCGGACATTAATAACCTCGCTACGCAATGCAATGTTGAGAAGCCAGGTCTGCCATTCAAATCTTCATATCAGTCATTGGTGAACTTAAAACATATTCAAACGAGTCTATGATTTATCTACTTCTCATATTGTGTCATTGTTCTTTGAAGAGATGCATTGATTTATCTACTGCTCAAGATGTTTTGTGATTCTTTTCGAGTTTGAAGAATCGGGTTTTGATTGTGCTTATTTTACCGATTTCTCGACTTAGTTTAAGTTTAATTGTTGTAGCTCCCCTTAGGCGCACGAGCAGCTGGTCTTTTGAGGAGAAACTTCTTATACAATCTCTGTATAAGGTAAAAATGAATTGCATTCTTTACTGATTGAATTGAAGTTTATAAGAAGATCGGTTAGAACTTTAATTATTTGATTTGTTTTCAGGTTCTTCTATACGTGTCGAAAGCGAGTCCGATTGTTTTATATCTTCGGGACGTAGATAGGTTCTTATCCAAGTCAAATAGGGTATATAACTTGTTCCAGAAAATGCTACAAAAACTGTCTGGACCAATTTTGATTCTTGGTTCACGTACTATCGATTCGAACAATGATTATATGGAGGTGGATGGGAGGCTGTCTGCTCTTTTTCCTTATAATATCGAGATCAGGCCGCCCGAAGATGAATCTCATCATGTCAGTTGGAAGTCTCAATTGGAAGAGGATATGAAGAAGATCAAGGCTCAGGATAACCGAAACCATATCATTGAAGTTCTTTCCGCGAATGATCTCGACTGTGACGATCTTGAATCGACCTGTGTTTCCGATACCGTGGTTCTCAGTAACTACATAGAAGAGATTGTGGTGTCTGCAATTTCTTATCATCTAATGAACAACAAAGATCCAGAATACAGAAATGGAAAACTGATCATTTCGAGCAAGAGGTAAGATTAATCCTTTGTGTTTGAGTTCTCATTGTTAATTTGAAGTACTCATAGTTTTGGTGGCTATGGAGCAGTTTGTCCCATGGACTGGGCATATTCCAGTCAGGAAAATCATCCAATGGCAAAAACACTGTACAGCTTGAAGCACAAGCTGAAGCTTCAAAGGTTGTTCATATTTGAATTCGACCATTTTATTTAAACAACCTCGAGGAGGACGATGGAATAAGATTATATTGAGTGGTTGAATTTGTTACCTCTAGGACTCGGGAGCGGTGAAAGTGGAAGCAAAAGTTGATACGGCGGCTCCTGAAAACAAAACTGAAGCAGCATCTACTACTATGGTGGCCGCGAAAGCTGATGGAGAGACTGTTGTTCCAGCTGTGAAAGCTCCTGTAGGTTTTTACTTTTAGGGCCTGATTGTAATGAATTTTCAAATGCTTAAAAATCATTTCTTAACACTTAAAAATACTTTTTTAAGCACTTGAAAAGTCATTCCAAACAGGCGCTTAATCATTTTGCAAGCTCTATGAATGTCATTATTACTGATGCATTTGTATTATGAATGACGGATTGGTCACATAGGAAGTTCCACCAGACAATGAGTTTGAGAAACGAATTAGACCGGAGGTCATACCAGCGAACGAGCTTGGTGTTACATTTTCTGATATTGGTGCCATGGAGGATATAAAAGATTCTCTTCAGGAACTCGTAATGCTTCCTCTTCGAAGACCGGATTTATTTCTCGGAGGGCTTTTAAAGCCTTGTAGAGGCATATTGTTGTTCGGACCTCCCGGAACTGGAAAGACTATGTTAGCCAAGGCCATAGCCAAAGAAGCCGGAGCAAGCTTCATTAATGTATCGATGTCAACCATAACTTCCAAATGGTTTGGAGAAGATGAGAAGAACGTTCGGGCTTTATTCACATTGGCGGCCAAAGTGTCTCCCACCATCATATTTGTAGACGAGGTAGATAGTATGCTCGGGCAGCGGACGAGAGTTGGCGAGCATGAGGCAATGAGGAAGATAAAGAATGAGTTCATGGCTCATTGGGACGGACTCTTGACAAAGCCAGGGGAGGGTGTACTCGTTCTTGCAGCAACCAATAGGCCATTCGACCTCGATGAAGCCATCATACGACGTTTCGAGAGAAGGTATGGTATTTGACTAATTGCACTCACATTTCACAAACAATGCTTAATTTGGTTTTATGAACAGAATAATGGTGGGGTTACCAACACCAGAGAACAGAGAAATGATATTGACAACTCTCTTGGGAAAAGAAAAAGTGGAAGAAGGACTGGACATGAAGGAGCTTGCAATACTCACAGAAGGATATAGTGGAAGTGATCTCAAGGTTTGCTTTCATAACTAACTATATAATCATTTTCTTTTGTGAAGCTCCCAATTCCAGTTACTACATGTTTCTTGACTGATACATTACTTTTGAAACCAGAACTTCTGCATGACGGCTGCGTATCGACCCGTTCGGGAACTAATACAGCAAGAAAGAGTAAAGGATATGGTTAGTATGAGGGAATCAGTAGACATATTTCGTTATTTTTTAAGTTTTTTTGAAGCACTTAGAAAGTCATTCCAAACAGGCCATAAGATTATATTCAGGACCAACCCTATCTCGTTCGTGCTTTTTACATCGTCTTGTTTACTTCGTTTCATTGTCTGTTTTTCTGCTTCGAAGGAGAAAAAACGAAAAGTTGCCGAGGGACAAATCAATGCACCAGCAGGGGATGCAGCAGGAGAAAGCAAAGAAGAAAGAGTAGTCACCCTCAGGGCACTAAATATGGAGGATTTCAAACTAGCAAAGAATCAGGTAATAACAACAACAATACACATCTCCTCCTTGTTTTCACCAAATTCATTCATTTACATTAAATCTCTCCACCAAAATCTTTTCTTTGCGTCCTTATTTCTCGATTACCTTTCGTGTCGCTCCCACGACTACCTACATTTGAGTACACAAGTTCAAACAAAAGACAATGAAAAGAAAGCAAACCAACGACATGAATCTCGCCCGAAAAAACAACCTCGGGAGTTCACCGAAAGACAAAATTAAAGTGTTTATGAGACCGTTTGACTTGTTGGTATGCAGGTTGCATCCAGTTTTGCAGCAGAAGGAGCAATGATGGGTGAATTGAAGCAATGGAATGAGTTATATGGGGAAGGAGGATCTAGAAAGAAGCAACAATTAACTTACTTCCTGTGAGAGAGCTTAATGATTTATACATTACAATGATGGAATGACTATAAAAAAATTCAGTTAAGATTAAGAAACAGTCATGTGAGGAAGCTGTGTTTGTGTAAATATGAGGGGATTAAGTGTGTTTGTTTGTATGATGTTTGAAACTTTGATTTGTTCCATTTCTATGGAGCTCTGTTGTTGTGGGGATTACATAGGCAGCTAGTTTCTTTGAATGGGCTGGTGGCTGGTCTGACAGCAAAAGAAGCCTATTTTCTTTTTTATTTTTTGGCTATGAGTTTTCATTCTCTATATATTTTTGTATCAGATTGTTTTCTTTACTTCATTGTGTCTCCTATTTATTATGCACACTGAAATTTTATTATGAAATTTAAGATGGAGATCATAAGGTAAAGGAAGAAATATATCAATAGTCATTGTGATTGTAGATCTTAATTTTTTTCACTTTAAGAGTCAGATCATAGGTTAGTACTCGAAAATATAAAGTAATACTAGAAATTTCATTCAAAGATGCAATTCTAACTAACATCATTCAGCATATGAATAAAGGACGAATGTTTGGAAGTTCATTATTTTCTTTTAATAAATAAAATCATCAAACACTTTCAATTTTTTTTTATAGTTTTTGTTGTGGGCTGATTCAAGATAAAACCCAGTAGGCTTAAGAATCAAAGTCCAAGAGGTACAACTTTTTCGAAGAGAAAATTTTCAAGAGGTTGTTCAGCCACCGAGTCGTCGACCACCTGGGAAAAGAATTCACATCATACGACTCTGACACACTTATCGAAGAAAACAACTATAATTACAAGGACTAATCTCTCTCATTTAAGGTATGCAACTAATTTCGTGCTCAACTATAATCGTCTCTATCCATAACACTGACTTTGACATCGGAGCGTGTTGGACACAACACCACACCGAGGCTCAAATTTGTCTTGCAGTCGGACGGGCGAGGACGAGCCATCAAAGACCAAGCTGTCAAGCACTGGCCAGATCCGTGCATCAACATTTGGCGTCGTCTGTGGGAACGACAATGCTACAACAAAGCCATTAGTTCTCCCCGAGCAACGAAGATGCATCAACATTTAGACCAGACCTGATTTGTGACACGAGGAAGGGTAAAAAGTAGGCACAAAGCGACGAGCTCCGGAACCGGCGACACCCGCGTGGAGCTCGTTGCTTTGTGCCTGCTCCTTACCCTTCCTCGGGTCGCAGATCAGGTCCGGTCTGGCTCGACTCGTCTCAACGTTCCCGCGAGCCACAACGTCCTCCTTTTGGCACATGAAGGGTTTGGTTATAGCTTCCATGCAAGTGAGGATCTCTACCATCGAGGTTTTGAAGACATTCATGTGGCTTGCGTTGCTTCGACTCCGCGTCGGGGTCACTCGAACTTTCTTTGTCTTCAGAAGGATCAGGGCATGACCTCCTCGGTGGTTTCGGGCAACGGGGTCAAGTCGGCTGTTCGGGTAATCACACATGGGCGTTCATCCGTCGCCGATCTGACTCCTCCTCCCCATTTTTATCGTTCACGTGAGATATTTTTCATTGTTTGGGGAGAACTAGTAACTTTGTCGCACTACTTTCGTTTTCACCGACGCCAAATGTAGATGCACAGATCTAGCGAGTGGTTGGCAGTTTGGTCTTCAGTGGTTCGTCCAGTAAGAAAAATTCGAGCACCGACGTGGTATTGTGCCCAATACGCTCTGATACCAAAGTTAGTGCGAATGATGAAGATAATTATAATTAAGCACATGTGATAGTTGCATGCCTTAAATGATGGATTAACACTTGTATTTATAGTCATTTTCCTACAATAGGTGTGTCAGAGTCGTATGATGTGAATAATTCTTTTTCTTTTAGGTGGTCGACTACTTTTCTCGGTTTGGTGGTCAAGTAGCCTCCTGAAAATAATTTTTTCTTTGGAAAAGTTGGGCCTCTTGGACCTTTTATTCTCAAGTCGAATGGACTTTATCTTGAATCAACCCACAACAATACTAAAAAATAATGTTGGGGAATTAAGAGAAATGTCTACAATTAATTACGCTGAATGAAAAATGTCTAAATACGTGTATTCTTTGCAGTCTATGTCTAGAAATTTTTTAGGAAGAAATTTGTTTTAGTTGGTTCCCAATTATACCCATTCCCTATTTTATAAATTATTAGTTTTGAAATTAGTTTATTTGATTTTAAAATTTAATTAGTTTTAAGAGTTTATTTGGTGAGGTGGATCATTTCCCGTTAAAAGAAACCGATTTTTTTTTTTCCGTTAAGTAATTTATGGCATTCTGTATCTCTATATGTTCCTTTAAGTAGAGCCGCCACACACACCATCTGGCAGAGTATACGCTTGGACACACCCGTGGAGGTATAAAGCGACGACGTCGCACACATATTCGGTGAGGGTATACAGTTGGACACACCCGTGGGTAATTACTAGCACCCTTTTAATTCTGAATCTTCCCCTAAAAATAGGGAACAACCAAAACACTCTCTACCCTACAAATGAGGAGAGACCAAAACACTCTCTACCCTACAAATGAGGAGAGATCGGTCAATATCATTAAACAACAATACCCCTGCAATTATGCATTGTCTACCATTTTTCAGAATCTTTCCCCTGAATCTTCAACCTTCATCTATCGCGATTTTATTTTTCCCTTTTTCCTTTTCCAGTTCTTCTGCAAGAAATAATTGTGTCATTATCCTCTCACCATCAGAAATTAACATCAACGCGGAACAAAATATCCTTACTCCAATGTTCCACCACACAACACCAACCCATGTCGTACCTTTCTATTATGGTGGCATTTGATGGGATTTGGGACGAGATGAACTGTTACACTAATTTCAAAACTTGCACAATTGTTGTCACCCCGAATTCAACACTTGCGAAATTCACCAATTCAATCTCCAAGGCTCTAGATCTGGATTCCCACCACACGATTTCATGGTTGTCCCTCTTCCGGAACGACACTGACAAATCCTTGATTATAATTATTTCCGAAGATCAAGATATGTCTTGGGTGTTAGTGGGTTTTACCAACCGTATGTATGATGATTGTTTTATTGTCGCTGATGTTCAGGCTGTAAGTACGAGGCCATACGGTCGTGTTGTAGGTTTTTCCCCTCGAGCCGTTAAATGAAATTATTTCGAATTATTGGGAAACGTTCACGAATATAAAAATCGAGCATTCCCTCTTTTAAGTTGTTGGTCGACCATCTGCCTGCTTCTTTATTACTCTGTGTGCAGTCATGCACACCTCCAGTGGTGGATTCTTCGATGGCTGTATCACTTCCTCAGGTATGCCTACCTGGTCCCCCAGATTTCTGTGTGTTCATCAGGTATACATACTTGACCCTCAGGTATACATACCCGGTCCCCCAGATTTTTGTATGTCCCCCAAATTTTTGTGTTTATATTTATCAGTGAGGGTTTAAAATAAGTCATATACCAGGTCCGTGTTTCAGGTTTTTCCCATTCAACCCCTAAATGTAATTATTTCAAATTCATTGGAAATGGTTGGCCGACCATTTGTCTTCCCTTTATTACTTTGTGTGCAGACATGTGCCTTCCATTTATTACTCTTGCACACACCGCCACGGATGGATTCGTCTGTGGCTGTATTACTTCCTCAGGTATATAGACTCGTTTCTTAATTATTTGGGGCGGGAGGTATATAATCATGTAACTCTCATGGGATAAGTGTCAATTCAGTTTTAGCATTTTTAACGTCTATGTTAAATCATCACGGTTAAATCCACATCCAAAACTTCTTTCTCTCCTCCCAACATTTTATATTTTTAAATATTATTTGTTTTCAATCTCAAAATTAGGAGAAATTGTGGGAGGGTAGGCTTGTCCATTTGGTTGTAAATTGACTTACCAAATATAAGATTTAGACATAATTCAAAAAAAAAAAAAAGAAGATATTTTCCATGTTGCCTTCTTTTATTTTAGACATTCTTCTGGTTACTTCAAATAATGTTTAGGGTATAGGATTATAATTAAGAAAAGAAATAAAAATAATGTTTAGGGTTTAGGATTATAATTAAGAAAAGAAATAATATAAGAAAAATGGAAGTGTCAAAAAAGCCCACTTATTGTGGCAATATAACAAAAGAAAGATTTGATTAAGTCTCCAAATAAGACAAAAAGGAGCTGAAGAAAGCTAAAAAGTATGGTAAAGTAAACACTAAAACTAAAGGTGTATATATTATAAAAGGAAAAAAAATGCCAAAATTTGTGATTACCATCATCATTTTGTCTCTATTGCTCAAAATTCAAAATTGTAGGTTCATGGCCCCACTCAAAAATAAACCATTGGTTTTCTAGAACGTTAAATAAGAAAATGTCACTAACATATATTTATTTTCTATATTTTCTTAGGTATTACTAATTTTCTATAATTCTATAATTGCAGTCATAATATGGCTGGCCCGACCATGATACGTGTCAAGTAATTTTTTTTAGAGTTATTTTTTCTGTTTTTTTTTTTTTTTTAATTTAACTTCTTATTTTTTATTTATATTTTTTAAAAAAGTTTTTCAACTTATATATTCTTAAATTTTAGAGTTTAAGATTTCGTATTTACGGTTTACGATTCAACTTTTAGGATTTAGTATTTACAGTTTACGATTTTCCGAAACTTGTTAGATTTAGGTTTTATAGTACCCTAAATACTAAACCATAAACAATCATGTACTAAACCTTAAACTCTAAGGGGGCGTTTGGGGCGCAGGGTGGGTTATTATAGTTGGTGGATTATTATAGTCTGTGTTTGGGGTGCAAAGTTGTATAGTCTGGGTTTAGTAAGTCTGTGTTTGGGGTGCAGAGTTGTATAGTGTGGGTTTAAAATACAGTTTTCTTTAACATGAGGTTTGAAATATGTGTTTATGTTAGTTTATTTTTTTTTCTACAACTTTTTGTTGTATTTATATAGTTAAATGTATATTACATATTAATTTTTTAAAAATTAAAAAAATAAATATTATTTAGGAAATCACAAATAATCGACAACAAGAGGCTCGGTGGAGAGAAATAATACAGTTTTCTTTAACATGGAGTTTGAAATATGTGTTTATGTTAGTTTATTTTTTTTCTACAACATTTTGTTATATTTGTGTTCGGTGAAGAGAGAAATTTGGGATGAAATGGAAGATAAAAAATCGTGAGGTAAGGAAGACAAAGAGAGAGAAAAAATCGGTAAATTGAGTGAAAAAAAATAGGAAAAAAAAACAAAGAGAGAAGAAAACTCGAATAAAAACAAAGAGAGAAGAAAACCCGAAAAAATTAATTAAAAAAAAACTGTAGCACTGCTACCGTAAACACTCTAGCAAACCAACCCCAGCCCCAACTTATATAGGGGCTCCAAACATGGGGTGGGCTATTTAAGCCCACCCACCCTACCCAATTCGGGGGGCCAAACACCACCTAAAACCTTAGAGGTTAAACTTTAAATTCTAAACCATAAATCTTAAATACTAAGTCCTAAACATAACTCTAAATAAATTTAATAAGAGTAAAATAAATTAAAAAATTGAGTGACGTGTCATCATTTCGAGGCAGTGTAGCGGCACCTAAAAAATTTCTCTCCGTAATTTCTATTGCATTAAAGATATAATATTTAAGAAAATTTTATTGAGAAACTATTTTAAGAATAATTTAAATGGCTCAAGTATTAAAAAAAAGAAAGAACGATGAAATTGTTATTTAACACGCAATTACAATAATGAAAAATAGTAAAATTGCAAAAAAAAAAATATCATAATACTTTTTTTTTTTTAGCAATACGTGAAGTAGAAATTTCTAACATTTTGACCCAACTTTGATGAAAGTTGTAATAAAACATAATACATTCACGAACTAACCTTGGTTAGAGAAAATAAAAAATAAAAAAAAATCATCCTGAATATCAAAATTAATTGTTTAGGTTTAAATAGTTAAATCTGTGTTTTTCTCTAATTAATAAATAAATTAATAAATTAATAATAATAATAAAAAAAAAACATTTATGTTATCAAGTGGGGATGTTTTTTCCTTTCAGTTTTCGGCTACTTTATTTTGTGCTTTCGGCCGCTGGACTTTGGAGTTCTCGTGGCCTCCTTTCTAATTTTGCAGAGCAGACAAATTAATAATAATAATAATACCAAAAATCCAATTGAATGTCCCTCTTTAACAACCTATTTTATTTCTATTCAATTAAATCACTTAGTTAACGACAACCGTTATATTTTTACGACATAAATCTAGTTTAACTGACATACTATATGAACTAATTAATGATCAAGATGTCAGAGATTCGATGATTTTTTTTTTTCTTTTTTTTTTTTTTTTATAATAAACAATTTTTGGAGTCCATATTTTTGCATATGAATAAAAACAATTTTTGGAGTCCATATTTTTGCATATGAGGTTGCTCATTGTAGAATACCATTATGCTAATTTCATTAATTTCATTTGTTGAAACAATAAATTGGGATATTTGGCCAGATGCCCTTGAATTAAGGCTCATTCAACAGATTGACGCGCGCTTTTAAAAATTAGATAAAATGGTCTTTTGCTGACATCACTCTCGCTGAGATTTCTCTCGCTCTCGCTCTCGCTCTCGTTCTTTTGCGGGCTCCATTTTATAACTAAAAATTTACTGTTCTCGTGAACGTGAACGAGAACGAGAGAAATCCGAACGAGAATGATGTCAGCAAAAGGTCATTTTGACTAATTTTTAAAATAGCGCGTCAATCTCTCGAATGGGCCTTAATTTAAGGCCATCGGGCCAAATATCCCCCATAAATTACTATTACTCTAACTTATGGATTTATTTTTTTCCTTTACAAATTCTCTCTATCCACGAATTCAAATTTGTTTGATTGATTAAAAATTTAAATATAAGTGTGCAGTTAACCATCAAGGGTTGTCCTAGTGGTTATGAAAGACTTTGGGAATGAGTTCAATCATTAGTGGTTACTTACTTAAGAATTAATTTTCTACGAATTTCTTTAGCAGCGGGTCATCGTAGGATCAGACGGTATGTCCTATAAAATTAGCTGTGATTCGCGTAAACTGATATGAACAATCATAGTCGTCAAAAGTTCAAATTTTTCGCATTACTTTCTTAATTTAAACATAGATTACATAAATTTATATTATTGAGCATGTATTCAAATTTTTAATTTTTTTTAAAAAAGTTTTTTTTAAGACATCTCAGAAACAGAGTTTGGAATGTATTGAATTTGATGGGTTAGATGTGTGCAATTATTGGGGCATTGAGAATAGAGCTCTCCTTTGACTATCTTTTGAAAATTTCATGTCTCATCTTCATTTTTCATCATACCTACAATCAAATCAATCAACTCAAATGGATGCTCAATTAAATTTTTGGGTTTTATTTTATTTTTTATTCCTTTAAATAATAAAATATACAAGATTTAATATTTTTTTTTTTTTTGTTTAAATTTTTTGAGTAGATTTAGATTTTTCATACATGACACATTCAAAGTTATGTGCTTCTGTCTAATAGACATTTGTTTGTTATTTTTTAAAATATTTACCCAAAAACAATTAAATCATTCAAATCTGGTCACCACCATCCATGAAAATCATGAAAATTAACAAATTATTGTGTTTTCCCTCGCTTCAGTCAATGAGTGTGAGGAAGATCTAGGTCACGACGACCATGGTGGTTTTCGTCAACTTCAATGGTGAGGAGCCTGAACTTGACTAATATTCAGGCGAGAACAAAGAAGGTGGTGATGGACAAAGCGACGCCCATGTATACAATGAACTGGTTGTAGCCGACCTTGTCGACAATCTTACAATTTTGTTAATACTTTGGCACTAGTCGATTAATCCTACTCAAAATGAGTTTTTAATAAAATTCATAAATAATATAATTTTTTTTTATAAAAGTATTTTAATTAATGTAGGAATTGAATTCAATGACCTTTAAGTTAAGAGTTACAACTTTATGTTATTCGAACTATACTTTTTTTTTTTTTTTCTTTTTTTTTTTTTTTTTTTTTTTTTTTTTTTTTTTTTACTTATTCAAACTATACTTGATTTGACATAAATAATACAATTGATGTAAAAAAAAACGTTAAACTGATTAAGTTAAGGGAAATTGTAGTAAATGACAATTTAAAACTTATTGTTTGCAAATATAGCATGTTTTTAAAAATTTTGCGGATATAGCAATTTCTATCGCTGATATCTTATGACTGATAGAAGTCTATCGCTGATCACCTCAGTTTTTTATAGATTTTTGTCAGTGATAATAGTCTATCAGAGATAATAGTCTATCGCTGATAGAAGTCTATCAGTGATATAATAAAGTCTATCAGTGATAGAAACGAGTTTTTTTGCCATATTTGCAAAACATTTTAAAGTTTGCTAAATTTGCAATTAGTTTGGGCCTGATTGCTATTTGTGCAACCAGCCCTTAAGTTAAAGATAATAGTTATTTTGTTAAACACATAAATTGAAAGCTATAAATTAAAACATTTAAATATATTAGATTTTTTTAAAAATATATATATATATATAATTGAGTAGACAAAAACATAACTTTAAAAAAAAAAAAAAAAAAAAAAATCCTTAATAGTTTATGAATAAAACTAGAAATTTAACCTAAAATTGATGAAATCTTTTTGGAAAGACAAATTATTATAATTTTCTAAAGAGAAAAATAACTATTTTATTATGATTTTATTGCAAATTTGATCGAGAGCTACAATATAACTGACATTATTTATTATTATTAAAAAAAAAAAATGGAGAAGAAGAAGTTTATGAAGATCCGACAAAAGTAGATGTAAATTAGATATATTTACAACTTTATGATCCCAATCAAGGAAGCAAAATTTAACTAAAATTAAGATTCTTTAACCCTTATCTTACTTTGTTCTTTTTTGATTATTTTGAGGTTTTGTCCAATGTTAATGGGGGAACAAATTTAACCTAATTGTACTTCACCTCACAACAAAGTGCAACTCTATTTTTGGAAAAAATATATATTAATTATGTATTTTATTCACAATGTTTTTATGTAAAGATTTTTCTCTAGAAAATTATAATGAAGTAAAATTGGTTGTGATATTTATAATTTGTTATACAAAAAAAAAAAAACTAATTTACAAATAAATGATATACTATTTTGGAAAATTGTACGACCCCTATTTTGGCTGGTTTGTCAAACTAACTCAAATTTAAAAAAAAAAAATCAAATTGACCTTCTGCTCATATTATCATTTTTTTTTAAATATATTATTTTCTAGCTCTAGCTGCGGGCGCGGACTGGTCTCGCTCTAGCTGCGGGCTGGTCTCGAATCTGAAAAAAACTTAAGATTTTGAAATTTTCAGATCTCAAATGAAGCTAGAGTTAGAGCGAGATCAACCTGCCAGCAAGAGTTAGAAAATAATATTAAAAAAATAAAAATAAAAAATGATGATGCCAGCAGAATGTCAGTTTATATATATATATTTTTTCAGATCCGGATCATTTTGACAATCCGCCCAAAATATAGAGTCAATTGTACAATTCTTCCATACTATCTTATGTAGTATTGGATAAAATACATTATTAATATATCTAATTCAAATTATATCATTTATATATGAATTTGTATATTTATATCATTTTTATAAAATATGATATTATGAAGAAAAAAACTCATGTTTTATTTATATATTTTACTTCGATATAAATCAATTTACTCTTTAATAAAATTGATGTACTTTTTTTTTTTTTTTTTTTTGAGAAGAATTGATGTACTTATTTAACTAAAGTTTTCTGAATCTATAATTATAATTGCAAAAACAACATTAGCTTTCAATACACTCAACTCTCAAATAATATGTCGATTTTTTTATAAAATTCATCGACTCAAGTAGTCGATTAGTAACTTTTTTTTCTTAGGTGGGAGATTAAATCTCCACTCCATATTCTCGTAATGTTATACACAAATTAACTATATAATCTTCAATTTCGAAACTCATTCATCTACATTTTTCAAATACGTGCTACATTAATTCAAGCATCCAAGTTTTAAACTACACATAAATTTTGAAAAATTTGTAAATCAAACACATCCTTTTAAATTTCGGTTAAAAAACACTTTTCACCCTTATACTTTCATTGAAGTATGGATTTAATCTCTAAATTTTAACATGTAATAATGATTTAGTCATTGTAGTTTTCAATTTATAACAATTTAGTTCCTAAGCTTTAGTTTGTAACAATTTAGTTGATGTACTTTTTAAATTTATAACAATTTAGTTTGTATACTTTCAAATTTGTAACAATTTAGTCCCTATCATAAAAAAAACCTCAACAAAATGAAGTGTCAAATTTTATCATGTAATAATTTAATATTTGTAGTTTATAAACACATTTAGTCTCTAATCAATTTATCGATCTACAAGTACGTAAAAAAACCCTATTAATTCTTAACAATATTTTTTGCAATAGGGACTAAAGTATTACATACTAATGTTTTGAGACTAAATTGTTACATAATATAGTTTCGAGAGTAAAAACATGTTTGAGAGTGATTTTGAAATGATTAAAATTATTTTTATCATGTTCAAAATCACTCTTAAACATGTCTTTAATTATTCAAAGTCAAATTAAATTTGATGGTATGAAAATATGTTTAAAATAGGAAAACCAAACATTAAAATGATTAACTCTGAAAAATCGAACCTATGATATCTTGATCAAAGATGCATGCTTTATGTATGCTCATGCGTTCATAAAAAAAAAATCATACGTTAGAACTATTTATGGGTATGGAGACAATATTTTTTTTAGGTTAAAATGTTATATGGTCTTTGTACTTTATATTTTATTTTAGTTCATGTACTTTTAATTGTTGAAATTTAGTCTACATACTTTTAAATAAACTTAAAATTTGTCCCTACTTTAAGTTTGAAGTTATTTTTATTGAAATTGGTTAAATAATAATAATAATTTTCATGCAAGAAAAGATATCATGTGATGATGTGAATATATTTTCAAAATTTATATTGAAAAAACTAATAGAGACGAATTTTAAACTTTATTGAAAGTACCCGAACAAAATTTGAACATTTGAATTTACATGAACTAAAATGACATAGCCAATTTAAAAATACATGGACTAAAATGAAATGAAATAAAAAAAAAAATACACCAAAATAATATTTTAACCTATATTTTAAAAATATTATATTTTGTTTTGTTTGCCTCCACATGACAAATATTACATTGTCATTCATCTTTTTTCTGCAAAACATTTTTATAATTTGTGTGATGTGTTATTGTGCTCATGACTAAGAGGTCATGGGTTCAATCCCCGCATTAATTAAAATACCTTTTGTAAAAAAAAAAAAAAAAAACATTATGTAGGTATTTGAGTAAATATACTATTTCTTTTGTACATAGCTCCATTGACATAAAATTGTGTCATTGACCTCTTAGTGAGGGGTTCAATCCCTCCCCCGCATTAATGTACTTTGCAAAAAAAAAAAAAAAAAAAAACTAAGAAATTAAAAAAAATACAAAATAAAACTGCCATCAAACATAGTCATTTTTTTGTTTCAAATGTAAAGAATTCAATTCTAAACTTAAGTGAGAGTGAAAGTAGTGCAAGTTGCGTACCTCTTCATGGAGATGTTCCTTGGTTTATATACCGAAGAAGATTGAGAGGACGATCAATGCCTGTCCGTACTCCTCGTCATGAGGGTAGGTCGTCCCTCGATTCTAGGCAGATTCGAATGGATCACCGTACTGTCACCCGCGATATGAGGTAGGAATGTCCGAGTCCTGATTTTAAGGAGGGCGGTGATGGTGACGTGACTGGGATCTCCAAGTTGTCCGGAGGCGGATCTCATAAGTCTCTTGATCAGTCTCTAGGAGTCGGTCCTAGGTCCTTAGGAGCAGTAGTGTGACATCAGGGTCATGCCTTCATGTTGAGATGATCCCTAAGTCAGGTCGATGACCTCATGCCGAGGTGGCTTAGTACCCTCCCTTTTAAGTCAAATGTTCAAATCTACCCTACACATTATTTATTCCTAATTTGTAGGATTGGGGCTAGAGATTTTTTTTATAATAAACATAAAATTTTATAGAGTTAATCATTTAATTATGAAAATCTAGACTTTAAAATCTTATCTTTTTTAGTTTTTATGTAAATTTTTAATCTAAGATGAACTAGGAAAAAACAGTACTTTTTTTTTTTTTGGAACCACAATTGCTCCATCTTTTTATCTCCCCAACTTTTTTGTACCTTATAAATTTGCATTGAACCCACCCTTACAAAGTGTTTTTTTTTCCTTAAAAATATGCAAAAAGACAAAATGATGGAAAGTCCAAGCTCCCATCTTTTTCCAACAAGATGTTATGATATATTAATTTGGAGCATGTGTGTTTTTCTTTCATTAACAAGATTATGTAAAAACAATATTACAATGACATTTGAGGCAACCTCACACCAAACAAATCTATGTTTGGAGCCCTAAACAAATAAATCATTCATATATTTTTTTTAATAACAAAAACTCCATCCCTTTAAATTAAATGTATAATTAAGCTTTGACTTATATGGTAAAAGTTTCCACTCCTTCCTTATTATTATTTCATAAATTCATGGTCCAGTTATTTTAGCACAACAAATCATGGAAAAAGTATTGACTCTCTCCAAAATGATTGACAAATTTAATTTTTTTTTTTTTAATTCTTTATTTCTTTCCTTTATTTTTTTTTTTTTATTTAACTTTCATATTTTTATCTTAAACCCTAAAATTAAAGATTTAATATTTAAATTTTATGATTCCTAGTTTAAAGTTTAGTATTTAGAATTCTAAATTTTAAAATATAAAATTTATGATTTTTCTTAAATGTTAAATTTAGAGATTATCATGACAAAAACAATACTTTTTAAGTTACTTTTTTTACCATGATAAAAAGCACTATTAACTCTTAAACACACCATAGTAAGTTTAGTGGTAAAAATAAAAATTCTCTTAAATATATCATTTAGTTCGTAGATTTATATACTTCTTTTAAATTTCGTGAACTCGAATAAATTTTTTCTTAACCATTGTTTTTATTTGGAGTTTATTAAAAAAATATCTGTGAAATTAAATAATAGAAAAAGAAAAGAAAAAAGATAAGTTTTTATTTTTTATTTTTGGTTGGAGTTTGTAATGTCATAAGCCCCACGTGTAGATTGGGACTCAATGCAGATAGGTGAAGTTGGGGAATTTTATGCAGTTTGGAGCTTTTTGATGTATTATGAAATATATATATATATATATATATATATATATATATATATATATTTTATTTTTTATATTTATTTTTGTAAAGTTTTTAAAAAGAAAACTTTTTTATTTGAGAAATGAATGAGGCTCAGCAGATGGCTACTGTGCTCAGAGGCCCATTTAAGATTCGGAGGCTGTCTACTCACTACAAACCGGGCCCACTTTCATATAAAACATCATTTTTTGGGGAAACCAGAGGAATGTCTACAATTAAGCCACCCAACATGAAAAATGGTCAATCACTTTTTTCTTTTGAATTATGTCTAAATCCTAAATTTAGTATGAGATTTTAGAACCAAATGGACTTGTTTACCCTTCGTCAATTGCTACTAATTTTGACAATTAAAAATAGAATATTTTAAAATATCAAAGTTTAAGAAGAGAGAGAAAACAAAGTTTGACGTGGATTTAACAGAGAGGGTTAATTAAGTAGAGAGAAGCCGTTAAAAACCAGAGGGATGAAACTTATCCAAATTTGCATACATGGGTATACCCCACCCCCAATAGTGTAAATAACGTTAAAAAATGAAAATGAGCCTATATACTGGAGTAAGTAATACAGGCAGAGGGATGAAACCTATCCAAATTTGCATATATGGGTATACCCCACCCCCAATAGTGTAAATAACGTTAAAAATGAAAATGAGCCTATATACTGGAGTAAGTAATACAGGCAGATTGCATCCATCAGTGGGCGGTGTGTGAATGTTTGCATACCAAGGAAAAAGAATACCCACAAAGAGCTGTATATACCTATAGTTAGGGGCGGAATTTTCCGTTTGTGTGTGTGTGACTGCACACAAAGTAATGCTGGGGCGGAATTTTCCGTTTGTGCAGCTGCAGACAGTAAAAAATAGCATTGACAGTGGGGGTGTGTGCGTCCGTGCACACCCAATAACAAGGGGGGTGGAAATGAGTTTGGAAGTTCGGAGTATTACTCAATAATAAAGGAAGCCAACAACAGGTGATTGTTTTTTTTTTAAAAAAAGGTATCGCTTCCCAATAATGGGAATGATGTGTTTTATGGGTAGATGGAAATTCATTTATGAACACGCGGTTACTCCATTCATTTATGGGTAGATGAAAAATCGGCAATCTGGGAACACGCTACCTCAACCACGGACGCCTTCTTCAAAGATCGCCAACGCCGAATCGTGAACTCCATTCTTCAAAAATCAGAAGCGTAGGCAAACGAAACGCCCCTACGTTAACCCTGAGAGCAACTGAACCACCGACGCATTAGGCGAGTACGTCCGACCTAGACTCGGCATTCCTCTCTCGCAAAGTCGTTCCTCCATAACCTACTTGGTAAGCATTCCCCTCTCTCGCATTTTTTTCCCTCCATGTGTTTACCAACGAACGAGTTTCATTGTAATGCTACTGTAGGGCTACCTGATTTCCGTTAGTAGGTTAGTATTCTAGGGTTTGAAGTTTAGGAAGGTGTAGATGTTTTGTTTAGTTTAACATATGATTTCGTTTATTAAAACCAAAGGAAACTCCAACCTTTCAAAAAAACTAAAAAATAGCCGGTGATTCCTTTTTTTAAGCGATTCGGTTGTTCTCCAATTTTTTTTAAAAAAAGACGGTTATTGGGGATGTACACGTTGTTAAATATAACAACTTCGTATTTGTTTGTGGAATAGGGTATTTATAAAATAACCGTATAAAAATATGAAGGGACGACATGGATTGGAATAGGGTATTTATAAAATAACCGTATAAAAATATGAAGGGACGACATGGATGGTTGTTGTGTGGTTGAGGGTTTTTCGAGTTTTGCAGAGTGACTGGAAAAGGATGGTTGTATTATTTTCTCTGGATGGTGGTCTTAATTGGGTTCTGCAATACGCAAATATTAAAGAAAGAATGCAACCAGACAATTTGAAACCTTTAAGTAGTTGTGGGCGGATTAGTTGTGACAAAAAATGAATTTTGACTGGTGTATGTGGAGATCCACAATTTCCGGAAATTAATAACAACCAAAAATGGACCTCCTCCTTACCCCGGCAGGTACAGGTGTAACCCCCCACGTAATATATGCCCGACGAGTGTGCTCCCGGCCCTCCCCTTGTGTGCGTGGGATCTACCCTACGGCCAACCAAAGATGCATAATGGGATACAAAAGTAAACGGAAAAAACAACCTTCTATCTTAACGTGCACTTAAGCCACCTCATTAAATAAACTAAACAAACTAATTAATCCATTAAAATAAATAAACAAATTTTACCAATATAATATTGTGAAAAAAAAACATGTTCAAAGGATGTAATAGAGATTATACACACAGATATTTACTCCTAAAAACACTCTAGCCATACATTACAATGTAAACTCAAATTTAGACAAATTCCATTATCCGTATTTTTGTGTAGACATTCTTCTTATTAACCCTCATTTTTTTATTTTATTTTATTTTTATCATAAGACCACGTGGACCACCCCTATTATTTCATCCTATATTAAATTATACAAAAATATCTTTCATTTGGTTACGTGAACAATTGGACATGTTTGATTGGGGTCTAAAAATATAAATTTAAAAACTATCGATTCAATAAAAATAGAATTGTCTATATTTTTTTTTTAAGTAGTCACACTACAAATTAAATAATTAAATATTAGGTTGAATATAAATCATTATTAATTCATTTATGACCATGCTTAATGTAATAAATTTTGTATAGATATTATTTTACAATACCATAGAATTTATAATGTATTATCTATACATATTTTAATTTAACAAAATTGAATTCACATAATTTTGTTTATCACTTTAAATATGATTTTATATTTTAAACAAACCTACAAATATTATTTTTAAAATTTTCACTATTTAGATATAGAATCTCGAAATAATTCATATTCACTATAAAAATTTAAAATTTCACTCATTTTTTTTTTAAAATTTTTTTTAAATTTTTTTTTAAGATAAAATTAAAACTTTTAAAATGGTAGAAACAAAATTAAAAGTTATGATGACGAAAAACTATTTAATAAGACTTCTACATTAATAACCCGCAAATGTAGATTAAAAAATATGAAAGTGCGCCCTAATAATCATTTAATATTTTGAGAATATGATAGATAACTACTTTAAAATAATCAAAATAAAATATAATTAACTTAGTTTACTATTTTATCTAATAGTTAACTAGGTTTTAGGGTGGGAGAGAGAAAACTTGCTACACTCAATATGTCCCTTGTATATCACCCTATTTACCTAATTGTCACCCAACCGATTTGATATTTCCACCAACCGATTTGATATTTCCACCAACCAAATTTCTTTATTTTATAGATGAAAAAAAAGTCACAGCTCAGATTCAATCTCTTAACCATTGAGATATTTTCCCTATTATTTCGAATCGCCCTCCTACATTTATGGCTTCAAAAAAATCGACCTCATATTATTGAAACAAGAATTCTCTGTCTTTCGCACTCGTTGGTTTCTTATCCATCTTTTGAAGCATCAAATTCCTTGTCCTTCACCACTAATTTAATGGAGTCCTATCAGATTAGCATTGCGTTCGATAACGTATTAGACGACAAAGACATATACAACAACTTTAAGAGTTGTACCGTCTAGGTTCCAAGCATTTCTACCCTTGATGAGCTTCACAAATCTCTCTCTCAATTTCTATCACTTGATCTCCAACAAAAGATCACACGACTCTCACTATTTAGGAACGAGGATGAGAAATCGAAGATCTTGAGGCCCACCGAAGACAAAGACCTTGTCTGGGTTTTGGTGGGTTACTTAAAGAATAAGTACACCGATTGTGTTATGGTCGTTGATAGTGTGATTGTAGATACTAGGTCATACAGTGGATGAGGTAGTATTCGACTCAAGATGACTTCATCTCGGGAGAGTAGAGAGGTCCACTTTATCGACTCATACCTCATTGACACAAATATATCACTGCAAGATATACATTGATAGTTATATAGATATATCAATATACACATATGTCAGTTGACAATATCATTTCATACTGTCATGGTACATACTTCGGATCATAATCAGGTATAAACGTGGAACCATCTATTTACTTATCATTTTAATTTGACAGATGGATAAAGTTAGGTAGTTGTGTATGTGACATATGTAGGAAGCTAGAGTGCAACTATTAACAAGACGACAGACCACAAATAGAGTGAGGGTACGAACATGCATAGTTTAACGTATATAACAACATACACAAGTATCAAGAACGATGCACAAGACATCATGTCATGGTATGGAACATGGGTTAATTACAGAACCAGGTGTACATGGGAACCACCAATTTACTTATTATTTTGATCCAACATAAGTATAAAGTTAAGTTGTAGCTACTAACAAGAATTACCGACAAATGACAAAGTACGGTATGAACATACATACTTAGATTTATATAACACATTTTGACATGGTGTGGATCCAGGTTTATACAACCAGGTATACATGGGAGAACCATTCATTTACTTATCAATTTGATATGGTGTATGTATAAAGTTAGGTTGAAGCTACTGACAAGAATTAACGACGAGGGATAAAGCACAGGATGAACATACATGTTTAGATTTATATAACACCATACATACGTGTCGACAAACATTCGATGAACATATTTACGTGGTACATACTATGATGTACACGTATAGGTATACAATAGGGGATGTATATAACAACAGATACAGGGTATACCACCCAATCATACAAACCTAATTCTCCATATTCCTAATGTCGACAATAGAAATCCAAAACAAAGAATGACATTATATATTTTTTTTTTCTTTTGGGTTGTCAAACCATTTTTTAAACCATTTTGATGTTGTATGTATGGAACAAGTATAACATGTATTCTATAATCGTGTTTTTGTGCAGATTGTCAATGTATACTGGCCAATACCATGGGTGACAGGTCCAGTTTTCGTTTCATTCAAATTATTTCAAAATTTTCAACGGTTTATTAGTGGTTATGTTTTTTTCAACAAATTAATTTCTCTCTCATAAAATCAACCATTTTTTAGTTGATTTAATTTTTCAACTGATTAAATCTCATAGAAATATTTAAGTCTCAATATAATTTAAGAAGTATACTAAACATAGTCGTGTGGGGAAAATCCCTTTTCACCGTCAGTATTTGGGTCTGCCGTCGTTCATGCCTCGTAATCGCTCAGGTACCTTTCATTATATTAAAGATCGTGTGTGGCGGGTGTTACAAGGGTGGAAATGTACTGTTTTTTTCTGTGGGTGGTCGGGAGATCTTATTAAAGTCAGTTATTCAGGCTATTCCATGTTACGCCATGAATTGTTTCCGGCTTCCCAAAGGCCTTTTGAGTGATATTCATCGACTGATGGCTCGGTTCTAGTGGGCGGGATCGAAGGACGACCGACATATGCACTGGGTGAGTTGGAAATCCCTTTGTCGCCCGAAGGGCCTAGGCGGTATGGGTTTCCGGGATCTGGAGCTTTTTAACCAATCCTTGCTTGCGAAACAATGTTGGAGACTGTTGCGCTATCCGAACTCTTTCTTTGCACAGGTCATGAGGGGTAGGTATTATCCTGGTTCTGATCTTATGACAGCACAGTTGGGATCGAGGCCTTCAGCTATTTGGCGAAGTTTGCTGTGGGGGCGGGAGTTGCTTGAGAAAGGGACTCGATGGCGCATCGGGAGTGGGGAGAGGGTCCTGGTTTATGGGCATAATTGGGTTCCAGCCGAGTCCGGTTTGCGTATTATATCACCAGTATCGCTGCCTCGTGAGACGCGGGTGTGCGAGTTGTTCACCAGTTGCGGTGTTTGGGATGAGGTTAAGTTAAGACAACATTTTAATTCCGCAAAGGTTCAAGCTATTTTAACGATTCCGATTGACCGTCGGCATACAGGGGACCAGGCAATTTGGCACAGTGAGGAGTCAGGAGTTTTCACAGTTAAAAGTGGCTACCGGCTGGCTCAGTTAGATCCTCTTCGACAGGAGGCTTCTCCTTCGTCTGTTGAGGGAATGCGGAAGTGGTGGATGGGGGTTTGGAGGATGGGGATTCCGCGTAAGATACATATTTTTGTGTGGCGTCTATGCTTGGATCGTCTTCCGACTGTGGATAATTTAGGGAGGCGGGGGGTTGATATTATGAATGTGTGTGCAATGTGTGGCAAGGAGGGTGAATCTAGTCTCCACGTTTTCTGGCACTGTAAGTTTGTACGGGGGTGCTGCAGGAATCAAAGTTTGGATCCCTGGTACAGTTGCCAATAGGGGGGACATGGCTGATCTCCTATGGGCATCTCAGGAGAAGTTGGGGTGGCGGGTTTTTGAGGAGCTTTGTGTACTGTGGTGGGCGGTGTGGGGTCATCGAAATCGGGTAAGGATGCAGGGGGCTCGCCCTTTGACCAATCTTGGCTCATGGGCTTCGTGTTACCTCAGTGCCTATCGTGCGGCGAACGAACGAGGAGGAGGGCCCACGGTTTGTGAGACTACTCTGGATCAGGCCAAGTGGAGTCCTCCTTTCGGGGATGTGTATAAGGTGAATGTGGATGCGAGCCTCGTGAGCGTGAAATGGTTGGGGGGTTTGGGCGTTGTGGTTAGGGATTCTAGGGGTCAGGTTATGTTAACGGCAGTGGCATGGGCCCAACATGTCAGGAGTGTGGCGATGGCAGAGGGGTTGGCAGTAGCAGAGGGGCTGCGATTAACTTGGGAGGCCGAGTTTCGCTCGATAGTACTAGAGACGGACTCCTCGCGGATTTGTCAGTTACTTCAGGGGACGGTTGAAGACTTATCAGAAGTGAGGGTGATGGTGACAGATTTTTGCTCCCGTTTTTGTCTCCCGTTCGGGGGATGCTGTAGTTTCATTCGACGCGAAGGGAATAAGGTGGCGCATCAGTTAGCAAAACTAGCTTTGACTTTACGTCAAAATGTGGTTTGGTTGGAGGATTTCCCTCCTCAGGTTGAATTGTTTATTTTGAGTGATGTTACTCTTGTCTAAACTTTGTACTGAGTTTTGCTCTAAAAAAAAAATAAAAAAAAAAACTATTTTTCAGTAACCACTCTTCTATTCTAGATATTTTTCTAATTATTTTTTTATAATTTTTAAGTCATATTATTGCAACCTCTTCCAATAATTTCTTCATTATGATAAGAAAAATTTGTTTACTTTGGACTTTCAACTTTGAAATTAACATTTTCTTTTTTTTTTAAAAAAACCATTATATTTACCCCATCTCTCTCTCCATCTGCAGCCCCTTTTCTCTCTCTACTTCCACCCTTTTTTTTTAATGGGAGAAATTTATTTTCATTGCAAAAGATGATTTATTTATTTATTTATTTTTATTGCACGAAAGGGAAAAGGAATAATGGAGTGATTTTATTAGGATTAAAATAAAGGTGACTTTATTATACTTAAAATAGAGAAGGTGAGAAGGTGAGTTCAATTCAAATATTTTGGGTAAACGACAATACAACTTTTTGTTATTAAAATACGCATAACTCTTCATCACATTATGATTTTTTTGCTATTTTACTTTTGTTAATTTTACTAATTACTTTCCTCTTTGCTGGATTTTAATTTTATCCCACTCTTCTGTTTTTTATTATTCATTTTTTTTTATGGGATGCAAATGAGAGAGAGAAATCCCAAACACAAAATATCAAACTCATAATACAAGGAAGAAGAGAGTAATTACAAAAAGAAATATATTTCATCCAAGATGAAATATCAAACTCATAATATTAATGTTATTAGTGAGACCAACATGAACATAATTCAACCGACATAATATATGAACTATGAACAATAAGTCTCAAGTTTGAATTCCTCTCCTTACATGTTGTCAAAAAAAAAAAAAATGATTAGTGAGCTCTCTTGACATCCAAGATAAATAGCATTAATATTTTAGTCCTAGCAAACAAAGTTAGCCATATTCCTAATTTTAAAGTCACTCGTTGAAAATACTATTTGTATTCTAAAGTTAACTAATATATGTTTTACATTGCCAATAAGAGCGTAACTCAATGACATGATGTATCGCCTAGTGACCATGAGCTCTTAAGTTTAATCCCCTATCCCAACATATTTTCGAAAATATATATATATATATGTTTTACATTTAAATATGGAGCAAAAAAATTGGATATTTTTTGAGTTCAACATGTAGAGTAGAGAAATTTGAACTCTGTGACCTCTAAGTCGGAGTATATGTTAAGATAGTCCATTAGTCTTGTATTATGATAGATCCAATAATTGTAAATAGCACAATCTAGCCCATGAGTTAGACACTTTTATTATTTACAATTATCGAAACCTGTCATAATTCAAAACTAATGAGCTATCATAACAATATATATTTTAACTAGTTGAGTTATGTTTAGGTTAACAAGAATTTTGAACTCTAATCTTTAAAAAAACCATCAATGTTTTGACTATTGGTTAAGTAGTTATACTCATTAATATTTGACATTAAATTTATTTTCTTATGAAGCTAAGTACATTAGATTGCTATTCTACTAAGATTGATTGTATTAAGGTCATGAAATTATGTAGTACTTTGGTTTTCATATTTATAGAAAAATCATAATAGCATTGGACTAATGGCAAAATGGACAAGTAATAAATGAAGGCCATGATCAAAACAACCCTATTTAGAGGGGAGAAATAATGTGTTCAATAGTTTAGAATTATTCAAATTAACAAATCTAACTAAACATCATTCATTTATTTATTTGAATAAGTATTGTTTGGGTATGAATATAGTCCCTACAAAGGGATGCATTATTATTCCCTTCATTTTCAGAGAATTTCCTCAACTACTTTTCAGTTTGCTCATAGGAGAAAAAAAAAAAAAAAAAAAAAAACCCCTAATAAACCCTAATCCTAGAAATAGAAGGTTGCTTTTGGTACCTATTCTGATATCTGAAAATGGGGTGAAAGTGGGGAAGTTAAAATTGATAAATAATAAATTAGAAGAGTTGACATTTCTCCACCCATTTATTTTTACTCCAATAATTCTCCTTCATTGCTTTGGAGTTGGATTTCCAAATTGGCAAAAAAAAAAAAAATAATAAAAAAAAAAGTATCCACCAAGATTGCCAAAGTCATGTAAATAATAATAGAGGGCTTAGAGAATAAGCTCAATAGTCTCTTTAGAATACCTTTTAGTTTAAATAATAAATTTGTTTGGTTAAACTATGTTTATGTTTTTATTTCTTAATACATATTTTAAAATATTTGACTAATCACTTTCAAATTAATTTTGGATAACTCATCCCTGGTGTGTTTCTTCATTTTTTTCTTTTTTTGAGGCACTTTTTATGTATTAAGTTTTTTTTTAAACCCATTTTGATCCTCTAAAATTACTCAATAAACCATCCTAACACATTTTAAATTAATTTTTGAGAAATATTTTCAAATTTTTTTATGGGTGTGTTTTGAAAAAAAAAAAAAAATATTGAAAAAATAGTCAAAGTTGAAATTAAAAGTAGGGTTTAGAGTTTAGAGGTATTACTAAACATCGTTTTAAATTCTAGTATTTGACCATTTTTCAAATAAAAAAAGATTTAGATTTTTTTTTTCTTTTTCAAAACTGTCTATTAGAAATTGTTACGGGCTACCTTAGCTAGAGGTCAGCCGCTGACGTCACAATATACTTTCCCATGCCTCCGAGGGTCTGGGCTTAGCAACTCACTCAAGGATCCGTTTTTAATTTACCGCCTCTCAATCAGCGTGAGATGTGATCAACAAGACACTCTGACTCACCTGACGGGACGACAGTACAACAACGCCCCCAATTCCCTTGTGAATTGGGGGACGACGATTGTCTTCATCATGATAAACTGCGTGAATCGACTCCGGTTCGGGGACTTACCTATTGACAGACCAACCGAACCGCGCAGGGAACTCTCCTTCATCATTAACTATAAATACCCTTTCTGTTCAAGGAGAAAGGGGATGACAAAACTCGGATCTTTCTGTTCAAGGAGAAAACGGATGACAAAACTCGGGTAACTCTACCCTAACTCTCCACTACTTCTACTTATGCTCATACCTCTCTGACTTAAGCATCAGAGCCGTGTGGGTCTAGCCCCACACCGGTGCAAGTTTACCCTTCTCCTCCACTTGTAGGTACCTCATGGACCCGCCGGCCTCCGTGCGCGGTGGAGCATACTGAGGCGTGGGGAAGACCAAAATTCAGCACCAAGAGAAATGAACATTCCACTAATTATTTCATAATTTTTTCAAACCTGCTTATAGAAAAATCAACTTGATTTTAAAAACATTTTTTCAAAAGTTATTCCAAACACATTATCTACCTCATATTTAATTTCACACCAAATTTTAATAACTAAATGTAGTATTTTAATAACTAAATGTAGTAAAGTTAGATGATTGTGAGATGTAATTAAAGTTTGGAATAATCCAATCCCTCACTAAAAAAAGGTTAATGTTGTGAAAAGGAAAAGCATCCCAACTCTTTTCTTCTTTACAATAAAAGAAAGGAAGGAGGCCAAAATGGGGGAAATGAAAGAAGTTTGTAAAGTTTTGAATAATCCAATCCCTCCTCTTCTTGTTCATCTCTTTCTTTCTTTCTCTCTCATTTACTCTTATAGCTCTGATTCTGACGAGAGGACTGGGCTCACTCACATGACTACCTGCAAATTCACGTATTCAAAATGGACAAAATAAACTAAAAAATCTTCTCTTTCTTCTCTCTTCCTTGAGTCTCTGCCACTCCCATTTTCTCCTGCACAAAGTGCAACCACCATTACCATCGTCCTTCTCCTGACTCACCTCTCTCTCTCTCTCTCAAAAACCCTCCTTTTTCCCTCATCTTTCTTTTCCTTTTTACCCTCCTCTCCCCCTCTAACTCACCAAATCTCTCTTGCCCATTTCTCTATTCTGGCTCTCCCAACCATGGAAAGCTTCAGCTTGCTCAAATACTGGCGAGGGGGCGGCGGTGCTGCTTCTTCTGCCGCTGATTTTTCCTTTCACAGCAATTCCTCCGCCGCCACCGCCACTGTTGTCACCGCCGTCGCCCGGAATCAGGCTGAGAGTGATGAGGAGGAGGATGGCGATGATGGGCCTTTCTTTGATTTGGAGTTTGCTGTTCCTGATGAAGATGAGGGTTCAAAACAGGGGAGGAGAAACTGTGTTGATGGAAGTGAGAATGAAGAGGAAGAGGAAGAGGAAGATGAAGATGGAGATGAAGAAGAGGAGTTCAACTTCACGCTCTCATCTGGGTCTAGCAATGATCATTCCGATGCTAATCTCACTTTTTCTCCTTCTGATGACTTGTTTTTCAAAGGAAAGCTTGTCCCTGTTGAAGCTTCTTCTTCTTCTTCTTCTTCTTCTTCCTCCTCCAATGGCGGTTCCGAATCTAACTCCAGGCCGCAGCTTCGTGTCACATTGTTGAAATCAGCTGCGAAGTTTAGGGTCTTCATGTCGGGTCTCAAGAAATCGAAACCAAATGGGGAGAAGAAAACAGAGGCGGATGGATCTGTTGGGGAACCGACGAAAGAAGAGACGCCGGAAAACCCATCGGAGAAAAACGAAAACCCACCAGAGAAAAACGAAAACCCATCAGAGAAAAATCAGAACCAAACGAAAAGTAAGTTTTTTGCTGTGAAATTTAAGGTGGAGGAAGTTCCGATCATGTCTCTGTTTACCAGAGACAACAGTTCCAGAGGCGGCTCCGGTATAACCACCGCCACCGCCACCACCACCACCAACAACAACAACAACATTAAGCCGCAGAAACAAAGCTCCGACGAATCAACTTCTGAGGAAAATCGATTCTCAAAAGACGTAATAATGCAAAAGTACTTGAAAATGGTGAAGCCTCTGTACATTCGGGTTTCAAGGAGATACGGCGAGAAGTTCAGATTATCCGGGCAGCTTATTTTGGGGGCAGCCGGAGCAAAGTCCGGTGCCCCGCCCTCACTAGCGGCGCCACCCACCACTTCGCCGCCAGTGGAGAAGGCCGTGACAGACACAGAACCTCTGCAAGTGCAAGCACCAACAACAACCAAGGTGCGGAACATGCCAGCGAAGCTAAGAGTGGTCTGCAAGCATTTAGGGAAAAGTCGGTCAGCTTCCTCCGCCGTAGCAGCAGCGCCACCGGGGCAGGCGCCATCAAGAAGGGACGATTCCCTCCTGCAGCAACAAGACGGAATCCAGAGCGCCATTCTTCATTGCAAGAGATCCTTCAACGCTTCTCGAGGTAACCAAAAAAAAAAAAAAATCTGAACTGTTCACTATTCCGTTACTTGTATCAAAAGTTTCACCTTTTCTTCTTCAACTCCATTAATGGATCATTTCTTTTCAGAGTCTTCTCTTCTGGCAAGGTCGTCAGTAAGCAACAATACTCTGCGTGAAAAACCTTCAGATTTAACAGAAAAAGCCATTGGTTGAAGGTAAAGAAAACAGTAAGAAAATTTCATGCCAAAACAGAACAGGCAGGAAAATTTTGGTGAATATCCTGAATATTTATCTCCCTTTATATATATATTATATATATATATATATATATGAATATGTAGTAGATGTAAAAATGTGTAGCTGGTGGGTTAGGGATTGAATTTTTCTGGGTGGGCTTTGCCTTCTGTTAAGTAAAAGTTCAATCTTTCCATTGAAGGGAAAAAAAGGGAAGAAGGGAAGTAAAGATTGGATTGTATGTGTTTTTTTCTTTGTAATCAGTAAGTGATACATACAATTCAAGCACATTGCCCCAAGTAATGTGATTTTCCTTTGCTTCTTACCCCAATTGAAACTGAGAAAATCACTGAGCTGAAGTGGAGTGGCTATGAAATTATGTTGCTTTTTTTGGCTTTTTAGATTGGTAAAGGATGTGGGTCTCTCTGGCAAAAATGGTGTCTTTAGTGGTCAGAGAAGTGGGGAAAAGTGGGTTTTACTTAAACAGTGAAAATCAGTTTCTTTCTTTCTTTTTTTCCCTTCTAAATTATAAAAAATTTCCCTTTTAACTTTGGCATTTTGAAAAAATTTCCAGTATTACTCTGTGACCTTTCATAAAAGTTTCAAAAATACTATTAGAATTGAAAAACTGTTAAAATATTGGACTCTCGGTGGTGTTTGAATGGTGTTCTTTCAGATTTAATCCAAACAAGTATCTTAGTCATTGTCAAGCTGTTCTAATGAATTTTTACTCCAAAGATATTTTTGAAACCGATATGAAAGTTCAATGGCTATCTCCTTGAATAAGTACTTAAACACATAGGAAAATTGGGGTAATTTTTATAATTTAGTTTTATTTTTATTTTTTTATCTAGAGAGAGAGATGGGTTATCCATTTCTCTATCTATCCATTTCTTATTTTATCCAATGGATTATGGTCTAAAAGTAAGAACAAAGGGAAGCATGTGGGGATTTTTATTGAATACCTTTATGGAGGTTGATGATGATGGGTCTCCATATTCATGAATCAGTTGAAATGTTCAGCTTTAAGTTTTTATTTTTTTAATATTATGAGTTTATAGATTCAATTTTGTCTTTTCAAAACACAAGGTTTTAAACTTTTGATTTGGTCCCATGAACATCCCTGCCTCTAGGGATGCTCTCTCTTGTTCTTTGTCAAATTGTCATGTTGTCCATATTATTGTCGTTTTTTTTTAATTCATTGTCTTTTGAAGTACACATAATCGTATTATATTGTCTTAATGGATGGTGGAGAATTTCCCATCAAGGGTTTGGAGCTTTCTGAGTTCTGTTTTCTTCTTAGCTTTTAAATTCTATTTTATCCATTTGTCCACCCTCTTCTAAGTTCTCCTCTTACCATTTTGTCCAAAGCTAAACAATGCAGTTAGAAGTTTTTATTTGTTTTTTTTTTTACATACTATTGTTTTTATTTTCATTATCTAATATTTGCATACTTCAACTATTCTTAGAGACAACCATCTAATCCTACATTCTTAATATATTTGGTTGTCTAGAAAATTTGTGGGATATTAGATCTTAGGTAGTAGGTGGCTGTTGAGGATCCCACATCAGATTCACATACATGGATTACTCCTCTCATTGCCAATTGGTTTTGAAGTGAAACTCCATGATATCAAACAGTAGTCACCATGACTACAACTCATCCCTTTGAGTGTTTGGGCCATCTTACGTGCACCTCGACTAATCTCACAAGACAGACCGTCTGATCCTACCACATTTGGCTGCTAAGAAAATTTGTAGGAAATTAATTCTTAGGTAGGTGACCACCAAATATCGAACTCATTCCTTTTAAGATTAAAATTACTTGAACTAATTTCCTTAGTTGAGAGTACCTAGTCTACGTCATTTGAACTATACTCATGTCAGTAATCATGGTAGTTTTTTACATATTATTGTAAGGATTAAAACCTTCATCATTCTTTGAAAGTAGAAGAGTTTGAGTTAGTATTTACAGTTGACTGATGGGAGGGGAAGGAGGTGGAGGCAGAAACTTCCAAAATCTCATAAGTAAAATGATTCAGAATCTCCTTTTGATTGTAGTAATGGTCTCTTTTTTGTGTCAGAATATGGCTTTTTTCCATCCCTTTTTTGTCTCATTGCTTTCACATTGAAAAAATAATATCCAACTTGATGAGGTGTAGAGCTAAGCTAGAGGCATCATGTGAGACATCCTTGTAGTATATGGACAAGGGTATTTTTCACTTCTCCATTTGCCTTTTTTACATTCCTATCCTTTTTTGGTTTGCTTTTGTCACAGAGAGAGATAGAGAGAGACAATGAGATTAAGCAGATGATTAATTGTAATAGTATGTCTCCTCCTACATGTGCAGCTACAGAGGTTGACCATCAATTCTTCCCTTCTAGACATTAATGAACTCATGATAGTGGGATTTGAATAGTGGGTTTCTACTTCTAAACTAGGATTTTCTTCCACTCAGACATGTGAGAACTTGGTTTTTATAATGTTTTTGTTTTTGTTTAGTTTTGAATTTGTCATATATGTCTCGATTTAGGGGAAAGGAGACCTTGTCTTTATCCTTTTTGTCTTCTGATTCTCCTAGAATTTTAATTCAGGATCAGAGAAACCACTATAATATATCCATTGGGAGGTTCTTGAATGACCGTTGATTTGAGTCTTTTCAAAACTATCTTTCGAGAGGGTGATGGCTCAGATTAAATTTAGGCTAAATTATATAAATTATATAAAACATCTTCGAATTTTGCCATTTATTTTAAAATCTTCATGTTCTTTTAAAAATTGCAATATCCTCGATATTTCATAAACATTTATAAACTATCCTTATAAGTAGAAATCTGTCAGGATACTAACGAAAAAAATATGAGAGATGTTGGTAGGATAATAGAAAAGGTATAAGGATAATTAGTACGAGAGTTTATTAGAGTATTCTGGTTATAAATAAAGGGAGGAGATTTGAGTAAGATAGACAATTGTTTAGAGAGTTGTAGAACTTAAGAGAGTCTCTTGAGATAGGAGGGTGTAAGTATCTCACAATACTTGTTTACCTTATAGCTTGTTTACATTTATCAATCAATATAGTGTTGTTCGAAGTTTTAATAAGGTGATACCCTTACAAAATCAAAAGTCGATGTGGTGGAAGATCGTTCTTTCAAACTTAAAGCGTCCCAATCATCATTATATCGACTTGTCCAACATTCTTAGGAGGTGTTTGGAGCACTAATTTGAAGTTGGGTGGACTGAGTTATTATAACTCAATCTACGTTTGACCCACCGACTATTATAACCCACAATCAATAAAGTAACTATACTGACTTAAATAGTATTTATTATTCACAACTATTATAGTTACTGATTATAATAATTCATTTAGTGCCTCAAACAATCTTTTAAATTTTTTAATAATTATAAATTATAAAAAAATGTTTGTATTTTTAAACAAAAGGCAATGTTAAAAAGTATTTTTTTTTATAATTTAGCCAATAACCAATTCATATATTACCTTCTTCATTTGGGATTCATCAAAGTAGAAGGCTTTAATGTAACCTGTGGATTGTCCAAGAATTCTCCATTGCCAATCATTATTCAAAGTCAAAAGTTGTTTCTAATCATCCTCTATACAAGTTCAAAGCTTCTATTTACAGAGAAGTTATCCACTAACTACAGTAACTAAAGCAATTACACCTTCTCTCACCACAAAAAAAAAAAACTAAAGCAACCATAAATTGTCAAACAAGTTGATTATTATTAAAACTAACAAACTCACTACAATATCCTTTCAATAATAAGATTGTAGTTTCACGATTAATCGTATGGCAAGTAACACATCTAATCCTTGAATTCTTTTGTAACAGTGCTTCTGACAAAATCTTTCCCTAAATGGGCTTTCTATTAAAATCTTAGTCTAATGTGGTACTAACATGCCACAAAACTTGCGATGTGTTAGTTAACTCAAAGCTAAAGTCTATTTTTAGTAAATTGTTATATTTGAAGTTAGTGGGGTAAGTATTGATATATTTAGAATCAGTGGAATAAGTGACTAGTTTTGTGGAGTTAGAGTTAGTGGAGTTAGTGGTTGTTTTTATGGAGTTAACTAAGCTATTTTAGCATTTAGAAAGTGTATTTAAGCTTAGATTTTATTGAATGAAATGTAGTAGTTGCATTCCCATTTCTTTTCTCTCTTAAAAACAACAGTGGTATCAGAGCTAAAATTCTTAAGGGGCCTGTGAGTGAGAGTTAGTGAGATATCTCTTAGAGAAACCGAGTGAAACACTTTGAGATTTGAGTGAGATGGAATTAGGATCGAGCAGTCTTTCTTCACTGGCTCCACCAGTGTTTGATGGAGAAAACTACCAAGCATGGGCTATCAGAAAGCAAGCCTACATAGAGGCTTGTGATTATTGGGAAGCAGTTGAGAGCGACTATGAGGTTGCTGCACTTATCGATAATTCAACAATCAACCAGATCAAGACTCACAAGGAGAGGGTCACCAGGAAGGCAAAAGCTAGAGCTTGCCTATATGCAGCTGTGTCTTCATCCATATTCAACAGAATTATGGCCTTGAAGTCAGCAAAGGAGATCTGGGACTTCCTCAAAGGTGAGTATGAAGGTGATGAGAGGATCAAGGGCATGAAACTGTTGAACTTGGTGAGGGAATTCGAGAGAATGCAAATGAAGGATTCTGAGTCCATTAAAGAATACTCAGACAAGTTGATTGCGATTGCCGACAAGGCAAGAGCATTAGGAACTGATTTATCTGACAATAGATTGGTTCAAAAAATTCTGGTTTCAGTTCATGAGAAATATGAAGCAACCATTGCTTCCTTAGAAAATACCAAAGACCTCTCTAAACTCAAGGTGATAGAGTTAGTAAGTGCTTTGCAAGCACAAGAGCAGAGGAGGTTGATGAGGCAAGAAGAAAGCATTGAGGGGGCACTGAAAGTCAGAATGCAGCAGGGAGAAGGTGGAAGAGAGAAGAAGTGGAGAGGGAGAAAGGATAGTTGCAACAGTAGCTCAGATTATGCTGTAAAGGATGATGGAAGTGCATGTTTCAGCAAGGGCAGTGCATGCAAGCACTGTGGGAAACATAATCATCCACACTTCAGATGCTGGAGAAGACCAGATGTGAAATGTAGAAGGTGTCATTTAATAGGGCACATAGAGAGATTCTGTAAGAGATCTCAACAGCAAGGAGGAGCACATGCTGCAGTACAACAAAAAGGAGATCAACTCTTTGTGGCTACCTGTTTCTCATCAGTCACTCAATGTGACAGTTGGTTGGTTGATAGTGGGTGTACCAATCACATGACAGGTGACAAGGAGTTGTTCAAGGACCTTGACAAGTCATTCAAGTAAAGGGTGAAGATAGAAAATGGTGAGTATCTAGAAGTGAAGGGGAAGGGCACAGTGTCAATAGAGAGTTGTGCAGGAACCAAGTTGATTACTGAAGTGCTCCTAGTTCCTGAGATTGATCAAAACTTATTAAGTGTTGGGCAACTAGTAGAGAAGGGATTCAAAGTATTATTTGAAGAAGGAAAATGTCTTATTTTCGATTCCAATGGGAATAAGTTGTTCAAAATAAAAATGCAGCACAAGTGTTTCTTATTGGATCCACTCGAGAAGGAACAAATAACTTTCAAGTGTCAAGTGAGTGACACTGAGCTATGGCACAAGAGTCTGGGGCATTTTCATCAGAAGGGGTTGCAGTATTTGCAGAAGAATGAGATGGCAGTTGGAGTACCAGTTCTGGAGGAGCTGAAAGCAAACTGCAAAGCTTGTTTGACAGGGAAGCAAACGAGGCTGCCATTCAAGAAGTCAATTTGGAAAGCAACAGAGAAGTTGCAGCTTATCCACACTGACTTGTGTAGACCACAACCAACTCTCTCACTCAATGGTAGCAGGTATTTCATTATCTTTATTGATGATTATACCAGAATGTGTTGGATTTACTTCATGAAGCATAAGTCTGAATACACGTCACAAAGGTTCAATACCTTTTGTGAAGAAGCTGGAATAGAGCATCAGCTCACTGTACCATATACTCCACAACAAAATGGAGTTAGTGAGAGGAAGAACATGAGTATTGTGGAGATGACAAGATGCAAGTTGCATGAGAAGAACTTGTCAAATGAGTTTTGGGCTGAAGCAACAAATACATCAGTTTTTTTTATTGAATAGACTACCTACAAGGGTATTGGAAAAGAAGACACCGTATGAAGCTTGGTTTAATACTAAACCAAAACTGAAAAATTTGAAGGTGTTTGGTTATTTGTGCTTTTCTCATGTTCCACATGTGAAGAGAGACAAGTTGAGCGAAAAGGCAGAACCAGGAATCTTTGTAGGCTACACCATGATGTCCAAAGCGTACAAGATCTATCAACCTCACAAAAAGAAGATGGTGATTAGTAGGGATGTTCAATTTTTGGAGGATGAGGATTGAGACTGGACAGAAGAAGCAGAGGTGAAGAAACAAGAAGTTTCTCTGGATCCTTATGAACTGGTTGATGATGCACCAGTTAAAGGGACTAGACTGCTGAGTGAGGTATATGAGAGAAGTAGTGTAGTTGTGTTAGGAGGAGCAAGCTAGATGTTTGCAGCATTTGAGTTAGGAGGAGTATGTTAGTTAACTCAAAGCTAAAGTCTATTTTTAGTAAATTGTTATATTTGAAGTTAGTGGGGTAAGTATTGATATATTTAGAGTTAGTGGAGTAAGTGACTAGTTTTGTGGAGTTAGAGTTAGTGAAGTTAATGGTTGTTTTTATGGAGTTAACTAAGCTATTTTAGCATTTAGAAAGTATATTTAAGCTCAGATTTTATTGAATGAAATGTAGTAGTTGCATTCTCATTTCTCTTCTCTCTTAGAAACAACACGATGCTTCAAGATCTTGATATATCTTTTCATTTTATATCACTAATGGTCTTTTTTTCCATAATAATAGGACTGGCCATCAGTCGGGATCAATTTCGGAGAAAAATCGACTTTGAAAACCGACATTAGTTTTCACTACATGGAAACCGATGATTTTCTGTGAAAAAAATTGCTCGCCGACAGATTGGTTCGACCACATGGTGTAAACCGACCGAAAATCGTTTTGTTTTTTTCATTTTCAAAACCGACTTCAACCGATGATGGTCGAAAACCGACCGTCCGACGTCGATTCAATCGGTCGGAGCGGTTTTCAATTTGATGTTGGCCACCCCTACATAATAATTCGTGTGAATAATATACAAACTAATGACCAAAAGATCAGAAGTTCGAACTTCCCACTCTCCATGTTGTAAAAAAAAATAAAGAGACTTAAGTAGGCATATAACATAATCTTTAAAATAGAGAATCACAAAAGGCATGACCATAAGTTGAATGATTACAATAGTAGAAATATACATTAATTTCAAAGCAAAAAATTGACACTATACTTTTCAGGGATGCTCACATGGCATTAAAGGAATGATAATAATAATAACAAAAAAAATTCCCTCTCTAAATATACAAGAAAGAATGATCCAAAAATAAATATAAAAACATTGAAGTATAGGTATTATTCACAGATATATTAGTAATAGGCAGTATTATGTAGGAAATTGAAGTTGCTTGGTGTTGTGAACATCTCCATTTCCATAACTCCATATAATCCCTTATCCACATGTCAGAATCGTTTCCTTTTTTCAACCTCTATGAATATTTCCTACAATTTGGTGAACTTTTCTTTCTCGTGTAGCTGTTGTACCCATCGGTTCAGCACAATGGTAATCATATATACAATGCAGAACCTTGGCCTGTTTAATTAAAATTCCTAATCTTATTTAACACAAACCATACTGTTTATTTGTGATTGTACTTTGACTAATATGGCTAAATCTTCAAAGTCTTCTGGTATAACTCAACTCCTTTTGTTTTCTTTTTGTTTTTCCTTCACTGTTTTCCTACCTAATTCTCTACAAGTTATAAATTTTATAGTTTTTTCACGACTTTTCCCATTGTAATGTAGAATTTTTTAACCTTAATTATGAACGAGGTCGATAAGTAAGAAATGATGCAATCCAAACTTATCTTAAAATTGCTCCTTGTGAAAATCTAACTTGGCCGAACCATTTTGATTAATCTCGTGGCAGAGCTGGCCAAGTTCTTTGCCCAAAACTGGAGCTCCGCAATAGAAGACACCTAGTAGAAAATGTCAAAATTCAACCACAACAATATCAGAAAAGGTAAGATTTCATTAATAAGATTCTACTATTTATATAATTGAAATTGAAATCAGCCAACCTATCTTTGAACCACTGTGCTTGGAACTGATTTTGGAGATAACTTTCTTCCAGTTAGGCCTGGCAAAGTGGGTTCGTACCTGCAATATTGGGCTACTAAGATTCCTCACTATTTTTTCCAAGGTTTTGTTGGTTGCAAATTGGCATAATTTTTATATAAAAAAATACCCGTGAACATTGCACTTGGTTTAAAAAATACCCATATCTTTCAAAAGGTGCATTATTATGCTTCACTTTTCATAAATGTTTCAAAACTACCCTTAGAAGTAGAAGTCCGTTAGAATGTTGGACATAAAATCGACGTGGGGGTGACTAGGATGCTTGCCTAAATTAGAAAGAACGACATTCAAACACGTCAACTTTTCGTCAAACATATAACGACTTTTCTACACCAAGGATAGTTTTGAAAGGTTGAGGGTAATAATGCAACTTTTGAAAGAATAAGGGTATTTTTTTTATAATTTAGCCATTTTTGAATTTGTTTCCTTAACAAGAATAAAAGGATGTGGAGAAGAGGTATTAGAAACTGCAGTGAATGATTATGATTTTACCCTGGTGCCAGATACAATATCTACTCCATTCTTAGCATGATTGAGGGCTTGGACCATGGTAATGAGAGTTGAACGAGCGTCTCCTTCCTCATACACACTAGTCAGATAGTTATGCATCTCAATGAGCCCCTAAAATTCGAAACAATTGAAATTTCCAATTAACAGACATGGCATGAAATCCAGTTATTGCAAGAGTATATTATTACACATAAGAACATAAAGACGTGAATTACCCTTTGATCCAGCTCGGAGATTTCATTCATAACACCTTTGAACCAATCAAAGGAGCCTTGTTCTCTAGTTACCCAATAAAAGTAGGCATTGGTGGTCTTCAGACTACTTTTCCTTTTAGGAGCGAGAAAATCTTTGTTTGCAAAACTGAGGTCTCCAACGCTACTGATATCAGTAGATGAATCCTGAGAGAATCAACGTGTATAAGCATATTTGGTATTGTTCTCAAATTACAGAGCTATTAGATTTTGACAAAATGATCGATCTACCTGCTCCTCCATTTTCACAATGTTATTCAACAAATCCTTCAAAATGCTGATGAAAGGTGTTGCCCCAATGCCTAAGCCAACAAGTAGTAGCACATCATATTTATGGTAGTCCTGTGCTGGGGCACCATATGGTCCATCGATAGAAAGCTTTGGCAAACTGACATGGGCAGAACAAATTTGAAATTTCCAAGATTTATATGGACATTCAGTATTCTAAAATGAGGTCTATCTAAGAAAGGAATATTATAAGGGTAATATTAACCTTTTAATGGTAGTTTCATCAGCTCTTAGAAGGCCACTCTTGCCGGAGACGGAAGGCTCGCAAACCTCAGAGAAAACCCTTTTAAGCTCTCGGGTCCAATCACCAAGCTGCCGTACATGGATACTAAGGTAGTCATCTCCAGGAGCCGAGGTAATTGAAAATGGATGCCTGCATGCAAAGTTTAGCATTCGATGGTGACTTGAAGTGAAACTAAGACAATTTGTTTAAATGTAACAAATTAAAAATGTATTATAATTCATTGAACTTAGAAAGAAAAAAAATTATCTTAAGAAATACTAATATGGCCATACCATTCACAAAGTTGACCCAAAAGTTACCTAAGATCCATTAGTTCAAACTGTGGTAGTAACATGTTCATTGGATTCAGCATCAAAGGTTCAACTTCAAACTATGATTATGTTATCGTTTTCAATATCTGATTTAATTTGTTTCTTCCTGTAAACAGTCATTTTTTAGAGGTACAAAAAGATTGATGGAAACAAATGAAATCCAGAAGAAAATTGAGAATGAGCGGTGAAGTCAAATATGGAGGATATGAGTTCGTTTATCTGTTTCAGAAAAAAAGACAACTTTCTTGATGTACTTATTGTGTATCTATCTACACAAGGATATATTGGAAGCTTATTCAAAAGGAAGTATTATAAAATCTGATCTTTCATTACCATTCAAAGGGGGAAACTGCAGGACACTGAACAAACATGTACTGTCCACTTTTGTAATGAAATTGAGGCGGTTTGGACATTTGCAATTTGAGAACATTTCCAGGATAAATGGCAACCTAAATGTATCATAAAGGAAAGATAAGACAAGAGAAAGCCAGACATTTCAGTGATAATTTATAAACCAGATATATATTAGTTGAGATATTGGACTTTTTAATTCAAATGAACCTTTTGAATTTGAACAGTATATGATCCAGAGCGGAAGAATCTCAGGATCCTCTCTCCAGCATACAGCAAAACTGGAACAGCGATATACATCCATGTCTGAAATCACGAAATTAGTATGTTTATTAAGCAGCCTTTTAATTTAATATAACATGAATTAGGAGCACTTGGTTGAGAGCCATTAAGCAAAAGCTAAAGAAAATCATAGCTGATTACCGTCATAAGATACCATCTGTGCACAAGATAGAGGAACAGGCCATGAATGATGAGCAATATGTAAACAAGAATGAACAAGTGGTGTGAATACCAGAAGGCATTATATCCAGTGAGCCTATCAAAGGGATGGGGTAGCTTAATGAGGTTCCTCCTAAACCATCGTGTTGCAAGTATGAAAGCTATTGCCATGAAGATCACCATTAAGATTCCTGTAACACCTTCACACCCTTTAATAAGGTCCATATAGCTGGGTTTAATCGTGCCGAAGTCATCAATCACATACGCATAGTCAGCTCCAGATGATTTAAGGAGCCTTGGAAAATCACATGCAAGATGGTTTCCAGCATGGAGAATGATACCAAGTATAATGGCCACCGCAATTATCTACATAGGTAAGTTAACCAAATGGTGAATAAAGTGATGCTACGTACATGAAAAATATTCAAATTTCTGGGGGAACTTGTGAAGACTTTCAGAAGAACTGAACATTGGAACCTCAATTACTATAGTATTTATCTATTTCACTCTTGCAATTAACAATCTAGTGGTAACCACAATATTTGTATATTTCCCTCAACCAAGAAGTCAGAAATTTAAGTCAGAAATTTAAATCCCCAGCAAGCATATTGTTGAACTAAAAAAAAAAAATTTCATGGTAACCTAACTGGGTACTTGATGACTCTTAGCCAACCTTTGACATATAAGAGATATCCAAGTTACACCATGAAACCCTAAACCCTTACACCATGATACATCCGTGTCAGTTAAACATTAGGACCCCAAAACCTCCTTTGAAATTTCCTTCCATGCAAAATATATAAGTGACCGATTCAAAGTTTGAAGCAAGCAATTCTTCTTTCTTAGTAAAGACAGAGCGTTATTATAATAAAATGAATCAATACGTTCTAACTCCGGTACAAACTGGAAGAGACAAACTTCTGAGTAACTTGGAAACTACACTAAAATTTTAAACTACGATTTAGACCATCTAATAATTTCTTAGAATTATATGCATCTGCTTTATCCAAGTCAAGGATTTAGACACTTTAAATTTTAATTTAACCTCCTAGATCACTTCCCTTACTTAAAAAGACAGTACAGAGAAAAAGAAGACAGATTTGGTAGCCTTCTTAGCTGATATTCATGTTTTTAAAACTAATTAAGATGAGTTGACTAAATATGGTTGAGAAGTTAGCAGATGAATCAAGACTAAAATAAAGCAATGATGAGAATGCCGGGGTGAGCGTGTACCTTGTGGAAATTGATGTTGTCATCGAAAGGTACGTAGTAACCTATTTTGGTTTTTCTTAGCCAAGTAATAGTATTTCTACAAACTGGCAAAAGAATGAGAGCCATGTTGAACTTCAAAGTCTCAGCCGCACCCTTTGCCGTGGTGAGACAGTATCCCATAATTCTGAAGGCGTTTTTATGTCTATACTGAAAAAATTTCCAAGTGAAAAGCCCAACCATGATCATAATCCAAAGTGTCAAAACCCAAATTCGTCTCCAATTCTCTCGCAGAAAGTAAAGCACTTTGGAGCTGAGTCTTTTAATTGGGCTTCTTTGTCGAATGCCTTGTAGGTTCTGGCTCAAGGCTTGACTGGTGAAGCTGAGGGCTCGACTGTAGTTCATGTATGTGTCCTTTTGCAGCAGAAGTGTCTCCAATTGCCATAGCTGAAACATTGCTCAACGTAAGTAACAAATTCATCAGTAATCGAAATCTTTGTGCAATGTTCTTGTCAATTAACTAGGCGGCCACTACCTACATGAGAAATATCGATGCACTAGCATCACAATTTTTCGCAATTTTTTTTGCAATTTTGCCCCAAGGATCATATGGTTTTTTTTTTTTTTTTTTTTTTTTTTGTGTGTGTGAAAGATAAAGCATCATATGTTTAAGAATTAAGATATGAGCATTTCTATACCAAAAATTGGAGGAGTCCTAAATTATTGAGTTCTACTTCTACAGATGGATATGTAAAACTTTAATAAGAAAGGAAAATAAATACTGAAACTTACCATCCATGCAAAGATTGAAGTTGGATGGACTGAGTTATTATAATTTCGTCTATGTTTGATGTACTAATTATTATAATTCACCGTCAATGAGTAACTATAATGACTTCAATATTATTTACTATTCACAACTATTCTAACTCATGTACTATTATAACCACCAACTATAAAAATTAATAGTAAAATATCGACAAGTATTTTTAATCCGCACATTTTATTGAGTAGCAAAATTTATGTCAACGAGCCTAGTTCAATTGACATAAACTTAACCAAAAGATAAGAAGTTCGAATCCCTCACCCGATCACCAACGAGATCATAGCGACATATCGCCTAGTGACCAAATCCCTCACTTGATCTATTGTAAAAAGAAAGAGTAGCAAAATATACTTCATTTGAAAAGTATGAGTTCCCTTCCATGTGATAAAATAAAAAAAATATTAGGTCACAATTTAATAACTATTTGATTTTTTATTTTTTGAAAATCATGTATTTTTTCACAATTTCTTTACCATAATTTTTCCCTTTCTCAAGTAAACAATTAAACACTTAGGCAATATTTATAGACTTAATTTTAAAAAATGACAAATAAAAAATCAAATGGTTATTAAACCCGCCTTGAAAACCTTAATTTCACTTTTATTTATAATCATTTTACAAATATATAGGTCAACTTCAATTTTATTGACTTTTAATTAGTTTAATTTTTTTTTTAAAACGAAGAATCTTGAAATTCATCGAGATAAATTTATCCTTATTCATAAAGAAACAGTTTCCAATTTTTTAAAAGTTACTCTAACGTCATGTATCAGCTTCTAAAAATTGAAAGGAATCATGTTCTACAAATCTAGTTTTGATGCAACTTTTATAGTCTAAAAAAAGCCAATCCAATGGAAATTAAATTAACCCCGATTCCATAAATTAGTATTTGTCATATGAATCCAGTTAGCCTGGAATATTGGATGTATTAGGCGCGGCGTAGTGGTAGCGCAGTACTAGCGCTACCGTCTACCACTGGCAACTCACAACTGGCAATCATAGAGGTATACAGATCATACCTTATGATATTTTATCCAAAGAAAGAAGAAAATAAATTGGTAGCCCAACCATATTCCATTGGTCAAAGTTGTTAGAGCGACTAATTGGCGTTTAATAAAACTGAATCAACTAATTGACCATCAAAACAAAACCCGAAAAGGGCGAAAAATGAATTGTTCAACCACCAGGAACATGCACTTATATATTAATAATTGAACAGGGCGAACCTAATTCTGGAGCAACCTTTTTATTTTATTTTTTTTAGAAAATTTCAGATCAACCTTACCTAATGAAAAATGAAAACTAAATAGAAGCTGTAAATGTACCAACCCTTCTAACCGTGTCAATTTGAGCATAATTTAACCGACGTACATTATGCACCTTCTATTAAGAGATAAATGTTCAAATTTCAAATAAAAAAAAGAAAGATTAAATGGTTAAAATTCAATTAAAATACAAGTAACCTAATTAACAGTTTTTTTCTTTTCTTAAATTTTTTTATTTATGTTAACATGAGTACAGCTCAACCGGTATAATGTACAACTTAATAACTAAGAGGTCATCCTTATTTATCGTTTTTTTTTATATAACTTAGACTAATTAAGTATTATTTTTAATATATGTGATTTTCTGTGTTTGCACAGTAGATAAAGAGAGATAACAGACCTCGATATAACCTAGTCTTTCTGGGTCTAATTCTTCCATGATTAGGGCTGCATATTCCTCCGCTTGTTCCTGAAGTCTAGACAGCTTGTTGGCTGAAGCACTTAGCATGATAATCTACCAATCCCAGAAATAAAATAAAAAAATAAGTTAGACAAAAAATTAAATAAAAACAAATTGTTCTTGGCAGGGATTAGGGAAGTTATAAAATGAGATAATGATAATTAAACAGATGTATTCAACTCTTAATTAACCGATCACAATTATGAAACCATTATAATTATTATGGCACAGAATATATTATTAGAATATCACGGTCAATACAAATGTCACGTCTGACAAATAATTTTAAAGTGTTAGAAATTTGTATTTCTCTCAGAGTTGAAGATACCATTTCTCTCCTACTTCACAATTCTTCATAACAATTGCAGCAGGGAGTTCAAAGAAATAAAGAAAAAGTCAGAATAGAAGGTGCTCTTATTTTATTTATTTCTTTAATTATTTAATTTTTTAGACGAATGTCAATGGGCATTCACTTTAATTTAATATTCGGGGCTTTAATAAAAGGTTACCGAATCTCACCAACCAGAGTCACTTTTTTGATTCATCTTTAGTTGAAGTTGGTAATTGAGGATGGAGTGTTGTTTTTTAAACTATTTAGAAAAATTAGAGTTTAAGATGAAAGGGGAAGAGGAGAGAATAAAAAAGCATGAATAGATTTAAAAATTATAACAAAAAATAATTAATAATTTTGTTAGAGAGGGGAGAAAACTGAAAATTATTCCGCCCACTCAAAATTTTAAACTTAGTAAATAAAGACAACTCTTTATGGAGAAGAGGTGTTGAACTTCTTGGAGAAGCGCATTCCAAACAAAAGTTGAACGGTTGCATCGGTTGAAGAAGCGCGATCCAGTGACAAGATTTGACTAGTCGGAATGCGCGAGTTCAACACTCACACTCTTAAAAAAAAAAAAAAAAAAAAAAAATTTCGAATTTTTCGAAAACCACTCTATTTTTCTAAATAATTTAAAAAACAACACCTACTCTAAATTACCCTAATAAATAATATCGTTGAAATCTCGACCAACAATAAGAGTTGGGCCAAGTCATAAAATATACAAGTAGCTGTATTTTAGTTGCATGATGGAGAGTGATAATAATGTTAATCTATTAAAATGATATCATCCCCTTTTGTGTATAGCTTAAAATATATGAATTATATGAATTTTTCTTCATAATCTTATCATGCACGTATAAGTTTATATATACAGAAAAAGAATAAGGCTTTGGTCTTAAGTCATTTTTTAATTGCCTAAAATACCATCAGCATCAAAATCAATGAGTTGAGAAGTGGTTAGGAAATAGAATTTTTACCTCTTTTACTTCTTCTTCCGTGACATGACCATCTTCGTTCTTGTCGACCCTGAGATGTATAATTATTTAAAATGACTAATTCAGGTGTTTAAATAAAATAAAATAAATGTATTTATAATGCATAGTCTCATTTTGATTAAATTACTAGTTTAGTCTTGAGAGGTTTGTGTCTATTTAATCCTTAAACTATCAAAAGTGTTTAATCGATCTTTGGACTTTCGATTTTGTATCTAATAAGTCACTTACATATTTAAATATTTTAAACATTAATTGATAATTGATCTATTAAATATCAAATTGAATTTTATGTCTAATGAAATTCTAAAATTTCAATTTTAGATTTAGTAGATCCGCACATTTTTTAAAATGTCAAATGAGTTATGAACTTATTAGACATAAAATAAAAAATTGAGATCTATTAGACATTTTTAAAAAAAATTCAAAACCTGACATAAAATATAAAGTTTGAGAACTATTAGATACAAAATTAAAAATTTAACAAATTATTAAAATTCTTTTTAAAATTTAAGGTTAAAAGCAGACACAAAATTGTAATTTAACTTGTTATTTTTAATTAATTGATTGAATATTTTTTTTAAGAAAATTGTAACAAATGTCAATTTAGAGTAAAATAATTAAAAATATAACATTTTAAAAAAATGCAAATATGGTAATTTCTATTCCGGTACAGTAGTCTATCACCTCTATCACCTCAGTTTTTTTTTATAGAATTTTATTAGTAAAATGTTTTAAATTTTGTTTTGTTATTATTTTGGGTTTGATTCTTGTTTATGCAACCAACTCTTTTTTTATATATGAATAGTCTAGTTTTTTTTTATTATTATTATTGGAAATTCAATAGTTATAAACTTATAAGCCTAGTAGTTAAAGAGAAATGGAATTATCGATGGAAATGATTTTATATTACGAAAAAAAGAATTCGTTAAAAATTAACAAAGTAAACAAATTGATGTGCTAACTGCTACGAAGCCGATATACTTTTTTCTGCATATACTAATTAAGGGAGAATAAAATATTATGATCATTCCTTGAAAAAAAAAAAAAAAATTATGAATCAATAATCATGATTTTGGATGGATGCTTACATGTCGAAGAAGATCTGGAGCCTGGAATCGAAACTTTGATCTGCAATTTGCACCCAGAATTCGAGGAGATCTTCTCGACCAATTTGATCGGAGTTGTTGAGTCTTCGCCTCCGACTTAGAGCATCGAACAACTCTAGAGCAAACTCTTTGGAATCTTTCATTCCTTTAATTTCAAATTAAAAAGGCAAATTAAAGCAACGAACAATCAATTCAAAGTTAAGTTCACAAAATGTACTGAAATCTCTGTTTGCGGCAAGTTCATAAATCATACCTATACATTGGGCGAAATCGGCGCGGCTGAGAAATCCGTCCTTGGCAAGCTTATTGAAGTTGCTCTCAAGTTCACTACACGAATCGATTGCGACGCCATTCGTTTTCTTATTAGTGCTTATGAATCTCAATCCATGGAGAGCCTTCTCAGCGCCGGAACGAGTTCGATCAAGTCTGGCTCGTTGCCTCCTCAAATCCCTAGCCGCTAACGCCGAATCCATTATTATTCCGTTTTGATCTGCTCCAATAACAGCACTGTTCGCGTTCAGAGTTGTTGACGATGACGACGACGCTGCGAATGCTCTTGACGCATTGCTCCGGCTCCATGAGAATCGCCTCATTTCAGCTTTTAACTCGTGAGAGAAATTCTTCGCTTTAGCTCTCGCTTCGGCCTTGAGTTCCTGAGAGAACAACTGCCGAAACCGATGCGAAGAACTCCGCCTCACCGAAGAAGATCTAGAAGTCGAAGCAGAATTCAAAGCCGGCGTTCCGAAACTTCCAGAGACGCCGCCATCGTCGATATTGATCACAGTCGCAGGCTCAACGCTTCGAAGCACAACGGTCTTGTTTTCTTGCACATCAAGCGTCACCTCCACAAACTCCTCCTCCGCATCCGCCTCCGCCTCCGCGCCGAACTGCGCTCCCAGCGACGATCCGAAGATCATCGTGTCGATCTGTGCAATGTCGTCCGAACTGTAACGGCGCTCCCGCTGCGTAATCGTGGACATCGATTAATTAAGCAGACTGAAACGTGCCTGCAAGTTGTTGTGAAAACCAATAATTAATCATCAACAGTTGACGAACACGCTCCGGTTCCGTCGTCGTCGCCGACTGTCCGCCGATCGGGAGTCAGAAAATTAAAGAAGTTGCAGAGAAGGCGCGGTTTGAATCTGAAAGGAATTGCTCTGAACGGAGAAGACAAAGATTTTCTGCAACCAAAAAGTATTTGTACCTAATCTTGCATAAACGGGGAGATCGTGGTGGATATGTGTTGCTCTCATTTGGTTATTTACCATTTTACCCTTGATTTGGACCCTTTCCAATTCTAATATTCTGTGCATGACATTAAAGTATGGCGGGAGAAACATATTCTAATTTTTGTCTTTTTTTTTTCTTCTTTTTCTTTGCAATAATGAGATTTAAATTATAAAATTTATTAGAATTTCTTCATTTAGAAGTAAACAACTCATTTCACCCCAAAAAAAAAAGAAAAACCAACAACAAAGTAATTACCAACACACAGCCAAGAGGCAAGTTTATTGCTCAACTAATTGTATTATTAATCTGGTTCAAATTTCTTAACAAATTAATTTGTATTTAATAAATATGGGTATGAAATTTTGAACATCTAACTCGACTCTCAAGTAGTATAGGTCAAATACCGTTTAACTATGCTCATCCTAACTTATTTTATATTTTTTAAGAGTTTGTTTAGAGGTGGTTAGTGGATTAAATTAGTTTGTGTTTGAGTTACCTACAATAAACCACTCCACTCAAATTCAAGTTAATGGCCCAAACATTCATTTGGAGGACTAAAATCAAGCATTTACCAGATGTTGAGGACTTAATTATCTAAATTGAAAAATCTATTAAAAAATATTTTACCCTTCATTTTTTAATATGAGCATAACTCAATTGATATAAATATGTGCTCTCAACTTAGGTTTGAAGTTGAAATTCTCCCACCTCAAATTGAACTAAAAAAAAATCAACTTTTTAATCGTCTGAAATTTGTTTTAGATTTCTAAAAGGTTAGTTGCACAAATAGCAATCAGGTCCAAACTAATTGCAAATATGTCAAAAAAAAATATGTTTTTATCACTGATAGACTTTATCATATCACTGATAGACTTCTATCAGTGATAGACTATTATCACTGATAGACTATTATCATTGACAACAATCTATAACAAGCTGAGGTGATCAACGATAGACTTCTATCAGCCATAAGATATTAGCGATAGAAATTGCCATATCCACAATTTTTTTAAAAACATGCTATATTTTTAATTATTTTATTCTAAATTAACATCTGTTACAATTTTCCTTTCTAAAATGTATTTTTTTTTTTTTAAATGGTTATGGATCCAATTATGTTTTTTTAAAAAAAAAAAAAAATTATTACTATAAATCCGTGTGAGTAATATAAAAACTAAAATAAAATAAATATGAAGCATAGAAAAAATATATTTTTAATCGATAAATTGAAGCCCAAGTTCAACTTCAACCTCTAGGATTGATGGGTTACCTTTGTGAAGATCATTTTTTATCTAAACATTTGCATTGAACTCCATTTGAGATATGCTTTTGGTGTAATTACTCACACATCTGAACAGATTATAAAAGTTATATTGCCCCAAAGAGGCATATGCTCCAAAAACATAGGTGAGTAGTAGTATCCTTAAAAGGAAATTTGTCCATGTGGTTTTATGTCACATAAACAAACATAATTTTAAAGATTAAATAAATAGGCCACTTACCAATACATTTTTGTTTTAATTCACCATTAGATTTAGAGATTAAGTAAAGAGTGATAAATCAACTTATATAGGGCTTTTTTGCTAACTATTTTTTTATTTTTTATTTATTTTTAAATGAAGGTGTTTCATAACCAATTCAGTTTTTGGAATTTTTAAAAATTAAAAAAAAAATCTAAAAAATCTAAAAAATGCTTTTTCGTTTTTTTGTTTTTTTATTATTTTTATTTTAAGAAACCTTACTTTTTAAATATTCTTTAGAAAAATATTTTTAAAATAAATTAAATTATATAAAATATCCTTAAACTTTGAGAAATGTTTCAATTAAATCCTTTAGACTTTAAAAATGTTCATTTTAACTTTTGAATTTTGAATTAATTACTTACAAATTTATCGTTAAATTAAAAATATAAATAGAACATTTATTTGTCAATAATGTTCAAGAACCAACTTGAGTTGATTTTAGCCCATACATATATTAGATGAAATAATATTATAAAATAGTTTGCTATTCATTTTATAGAAAGCATAAAATAAAAGTTACTTTTTCTTTTTGTTTAGAAAAAAAATTGAAAACCAAAAATAATTATCAAATAAATTGTGGTTTTTTATTTTTTAAGAACAGGAAACGAAATCAATTATCAAACATATATCGTTTTTATTTTTAAAAACGTTAAAACATATAAAAAATAAAAAATTAAAAACTGAAATGATTATCAAACATGCTCTTAGTTAATCTGGATAAGACCTACCCTCTTGAATTAAAAGGTTAAAAGTTGAACATTTTCACACCCTACGTTGAATAAAAAAAAAAAACCATAATATTAATTATTGGAGGTCATGATAAAACACTTTATTTTTAATTATTCAAATATCTACCAACTACAATGAACCATATGCATTTTAGAATTTCCAATCAAAAAAAAAAAAAAAAAATATGCATTTTAGAATTTAAGTTCATAATATCTTTTAAAAAAAATATAAAGTTCAAAATTCATTTGCACATTTAAGAAAGTCTATATGTTATATATTATTGGAGGCAATAGTCTAAAAAAAAAATGAATAACTCTTGAAAATAAAGTTATATTCAATGAAACTCTCATTGACTAACTACTTTATTGAGAATCTCATCAACAATATACCTGTGATTATTGTTAATTCACTTCTTGGAAATGTCACTACCTTTTTAAAAAATATAAATAGTTCTCAAATTGTATTTATAAGTTAAGAAAAAAGAAACTATAAAACAAGGAATAAAAATAATGATTTATTTCTTCCTTAGAAAAAAAAAAATATTATAGGAAGCCACCTATTTCTAGACTAACATTATTCATGTATTATATATATTAGTTGTATCATTTTCCATGTTTTGTCCCCTATATCTCCTCTAAATCTTTTTAGGTATATGAGTATAGGGAAAAATGTCTCATGAAATTGAATAATGTCGAATGAGGATCAACTAGGACAGAAATAAAGCATTGGATCGAATTCTTCTTTGGTGTCAAGATAATAGCTATGAATAGTCATCGACTCCCGGGTTTTTTTTGTCCCTTCCAGGCGATCGAAAAATAAAGAAATAGAAATCGCTCTCCTGTCAATACGCCTTTGTTAATTACTTTGTGTATTGTTACTTATTCGACTATTGATTTAGTTCTTCAAAAAAAAAAAAAAAAAAAAAAAAAAAAAAAAAAAAAAAAAAAAAAAAAAAAAACATAGAGATCACTTGTGGTTTTATAAGCAACCATGTGATAATCAAACAATTATTGGTTTGATTTATGTAATCTCATAACTACTTGTTTATTATGGATAAAATTACTGTCATATAGTATGGACATCACTGGACCAACCCAAAGAAGTCAGGCCAAGGCCCAGTGCTCAAGTCAAGCTTTGGTCGACCCGAGGTGATAGGTCGAGCTCATCACGTCAATGCTGGCCCAATATTGTTGGGCCTGATCAAACTGGTATGAGTTGACCCAATATGGCCGAACCAAGTAGGTTTGAGTCTAGTTCATCTAGATACAATCTGGCCGAAATGTGTGTGACAAGTACCATACCGACATGCAGTTTACCCTTTTTTCAGGTCACCTCTTTTTTTAATTTACAAATTATATTGTTGAGCCCAACCAATATACTCAGCCAATTGTCAATTCCACCTAATGGGATGTTAATGATGCACATATGTAGACTACCATTATTATTTCATATTTTTGTACGAATGACCCATTATTTTTGTACGAGTGATAAGGTACGAAAAACAAAGACAATCATCCAATATATTCATCTTGTTTCCTTACAAATTTTTTTTTGACAATATTAATATTAATGTGATTTTTGTACGAGTGACCCATTATTTTCGTCCGTTTGTCAAAATAATCTCGATTTTAAAAACAAGTCAAATTGACCTTCTGCGAATATCATTACCAATTTTTTAAATATTTTTTCTAGCTTGTTCTATAGTTGTCTCGATTTTCTCTCTTTCCTCTAAACCTATTTTATTCTTCTTACATTTCTTTTCTCTCTCATCCATCATGTTTTTTCTTCCTCCCAATCACCCCTCGTCGGAAACTCTGTGTTGACGATTCGAGGATCAAAAAATTTTCAGATCTACAAAATCTAAAAATTTCATATCTGAAAAATCTTTCGGATCTTGAAATTTTCATGAATAATATTATCATTCTTATTTCCACGAGTTTTAATATTATTTGGCAAAAGAGAGTCTACTTTTCGAGAAGAATGACTCAATCGTCGATGCCACAATTCTCTTTGATCTCCCACGGTTGCTTGATGGACTTGAAATTGACTCAAAGGCCGAAACCAATAAACCCCGTCACATTGCTCATTTGCTCCAATCGGAGTCCTCAAAGCACGATCTTGTATGATGCAAATCTTATCAATAAAATTGACAAAATAAGATAAATCAGCAAGCAAGTGAGACACAGACAACAAATTACAAGTAAGGTCCGAAACATATAGTACCTTATGAAGTATCATAAACTTATTCAAAGAAATTGTGTCTTCCTTAGTGACAATGGTTTGTTTGTCATTAGACATACCAACAGAAGTAGGAGCAACATCAAACAATTGGGTAAATAATTCATTATTATCAGTCATGTGATTTGAGCATCTGGTGTTGATGATCCATTCAGCGGAAGGACTACTATTATCACTCAATTTTTAGATTCAAGAACACTTCTCTTTTGAGACCTGGGATACCACTGATCATCTAAGAGACCAGGGATACCACATCGATCTAAATCCTGAATGAATGCCTAAGCAATAGGCTAGGAGGTGGCTGCTGCGATATATCTTTCGTCATACCCGAGGGCGTTAGTAATTACCTGCGTTTTTTCTCCTCCGGTATATCTTTAGTCAAACTCGAAAGGGGCTTACTACCGGGTTGCAACGCTCTTTCCTCTTCCTTCGTTCAGACTTTTCTTCGTCGCGAGATTTGGTTGTTCGGTCGTTTGCCATGACAAAATGACGATAGTCAGATTTCATAGATTTTTCATTAGCCATAATAGGATAACGATAGTCAGATGTTGCGGGTTCGTCGTCATCCATACCGAGATGACGATTATTGAATTTCATGGTTTTGTTAGCAGCCATAACGAGAAAATCAAAGTAGTCGGAGTCGGATTTCATGGTAGAAAAGTCGAAGATTTCAATCGTTGAAGAACGATTAAAAAATTGGTCGTTGTTGTCTCCTTTATTGGACCTACTATACCATATAAAGTTTTGTGGAACATATTTATGTTTTTTTCTAATGGGCAAAGTCACACATATTTATATAACTCTAATAAGTTAATTTAGGAAACATAATAACTCATTACATAAAATATATCTTTGATTGGAACCTATTTACAAAGTAGATACAAAGATATACGACGCATATCGAAATATACGCCAAGATTTTCGGAGCTTCACAATATAGGCGTACTAAATTAACTTTTGCTACACGATCTACGAGTATAGACTTTGGTTGATTGAATACACAGTACATCTCAACACTTTGTAATTGAATGTGTTAATCTGAATATATGAATATAATACCGTGAATAATGCATCAATTATCATCTAAAATATTAATGGTTAATGATCGAACATTAATTGTTAAACCAAACAAAAGTAATAAAAAAAAGTGATTGTCTTTGTTTTTCGAACCTTGTCACAATAATTAGTCATTTTTATTTTACCTTTAAAAGGATAGCTTTGTATTTTGTACTTGAAAACAAAGAAATTGTATAGAATTTCTATTATAAAGTATTATTTTATTGTACTTTTAAATGTTATATTTGTGGTAACTTTTATCATAATTTTATATTTAAAATTATATTTATAATATATATAATGTTTTTAGAAAATAATGTTATCAAATAAAAATTTCCTATAATTTAAACAAGTATGAAATTTAAAATTGAAAATAAAAGATAAAATTGTTATCAAATTAAATACTTTTATATAATTTAGTTAATTATATATTTTTATTGGTTTTTTTTTAGGGAAATCATAATAAATGGCCGTTTTTGAAATCCCATATCAAACGATGTCCCTTTTTTTAAAATTGAGTTTTGTGTCCCTTTTCTTTTTTCATTTTCTCTCTCCTTCATCTCTCATTCCGTTTTTGCCCTCCCAACTTTTTATCTCATTTTAAAATTATATCTTTAAAAAAAATTATTATCTCTTCTTCCGTATTTTCTCCAACAAACTCCAACAAAATCCTTCTTTCTCCTCTCACCCTTCATCTTCGATTCTCTCCCCTCCCACCCCAAATCTCATGATATCTATTTTTAAATCTTTTTTCTCTTCCTTCCTTAATGTAATTCTAATTTAAAAATAATAATAAGTAAAAATAAAAATTAAGAATAAAGTTTAAATCTCCAACAACCAATGATTTACTGTAATATGTAATACGAATCATATCTATTTTAAAATATATTTCCTATCTTCTCTAATTTCATTCTAATTTAGAGTAATAATAAAAAAAATAAGAATAGGGTTTAAATGAAAGTTTTCATCTCTCTCCCTCATTAATTCCACTTCAAAAACCTTCTTCGTTCATTCTCTCTTCCTCATTACCTCCACGTCAAAAACCTCTGTTCATTCCTTCTGATCATCGAATGGAACCACTCATGTTCATTCCTCCTGATCATCGAATGGACCCACCCAGAAGATCGATCCTTCTTCGTCATCGCCAAGGACGCTTGATTTGAAGATTTTGATTTGAAGATTTTCCGCTTATAAGCTCCAACATCAATACGCCAAAACTGAAGATGGATCCATTCTTCGCCCAAGACACTTGATTTGATAAATTTTTCCGTTAGAAGCTCCAACATCAATACCCAAAACTGAACACGAATTTTTCCGTTAGAAGCTCCAACATCAATACCCAAAACTGAACACGTCGGATTTCGAATACAATTGGTGTGCAATAGCGAGGGATCCATTGAGTTTTGATTGGTCTCAGGTTTAATTTAGTTTACTCGAAGTGCAAGAGTGACCACTACTATGTAAGTACACTATTTTTTTCCAAGTTTTAAAGGAATGTTTTTGCAAATATTTGCAATCCATAATTCGGTGAATTTCCAATATAGTGTATTTGCAATCATTGAAATTCGAAGACAATGTATTTTTAATTCAGTAAATTTTGAATACAACAAAGTTTGAATACAGCAATTCACTGAAGTTTGAATACAGTGTGTTTGCAATTCACTGAAGTTTGAGTGTGTTTGCAATTCACTGAAGTTTGAATACAGTGTGTTTGCAATTCACTGAAGTTTGAATACAGTGTGTTTGCAATTCACTGAAATTAGAATATAGTGTATTTGCAATTCATTGAAGTTTGAATACATTGTATTGACAATTCACTGGAGTTGAGTTCAAATACAATGTATTTGCAATTCAATACACTGTACTCTGTTTTTTTAAAAAAAAAATCATCAATTACAGATTTTTTTTTTCTCTCAGTCACTGTTTTTTGGATTCTTAAAGTTTTCTCAAACTTCTCTTTTTGTTAATTTTTTAGTTTGTATTTTTTTTGAAAACTTTTTTATTACACCGACTATTGCTAGATAAATCAAACTTTTTTTAAAAAATGACATCTATCGATTTTGATAATAAAAAAGGGCCATCTGTCTCTTTGCCCCTTTTTTTTATTGCAAGGCTAGTAAGGGCCCATAGAAACGAGTGTTATGGACTTATTGGGCTTCCAAATATACAGTTTATTAGTTTAGTTTTAGAAAAATTCTGGCCGGTGCGCTAAAATTACACAAAATATCTCCGGAAGATATAACAAAATTCAATTTGTAACTTTTTCTAAGATTTCAACATTTTTAAATATATATATATATATATATATATTTTTTTTTTTTTGAGATAAAAGAACTTCATTCAAGGAAATGGATAGGTCAATGGGTTACAATGTGAAATATATGAAGAAATTAAACAGTTAAGCCAAGCTGGACCAGCTCCAAACCACAAATTCGAAGTTTCTCCACAAAAAGCCCATTTGGCCAAGTCAAGTTGTGAGCCACTTTGTTTTGCTTCCTAGATATGTGTTTAATGCATCTTGAGTCAAAGGAGGGGAGAAGCTTGTTTATTTCTTCCAAAATCGTGCCAATGCTGGACCGAAGGAGACCACCCGAAGCTATGGCGAAAACCAGACATTGCGCATCCGACTCAATCGAAATGTTGGAAAAATTGTACCTCGCCGCCAACTGAAGACCATGGAGGAGAGTCATTGCCTCCGCTGCAAGAGGATCGAGCCTTGACTCAAAAATTTCAGAGCTAGCCAACAAAAGAGCTCCCTCAGCGTCTCTGATGACCGCCCTGAAGGCAGAACGGCGGAGAGTGGGGTGGAAAGCTGCATCGACGTTGAGCTTGAAGGAGTTGACGGTCGGCGGCATCCAACACAGCTCAGGAATCACAGACGAAGTCACGGATCTGGGAACTGGGTTGACCTCAGCTTGATAGTTGAGGATCCATTCAGCTTTCGATTCAGCTAGAGGAACATTTTTCTGGAGTCTCTTGTTGTTCCGATCGGACCAAATTGCCTAGCACCCGATAAGGAGTAGCTCTAAATCTCTGGGTTTCAACTTTGCGGTAAAGAGAAGGTCTGAAATTGGCAAATGGTTGTTGATCCACCATCGCACCTGAGGAAAAAGCTGAAGCCATATAGTTCGGGTTCGTTTGCACCCAAAAAAGGTATGTTCTACTGATTCTCGACACTTACCACAAAACACACACCATGGATGTACTGGGATCTTTCGATGGCAAAGATTGTTATTTGTGGGCAAAATGTTGTGAAATAATTTCCAACTGAAATGTTTTATTTTATTTGGGATATTCAATCTCCAAACAAAATTCCACCAATCCGTAATTCTTCCTGAATTTGTAATGGAAGCCTCTGTTTTGTTCAAACAAAATAATTTGTAAGCACTTCTGACAGAGAATAGACCATCATTTGTATAGTGCCATATCCACCAATCTCGTCTGTTAGTTTTACAAATGGGTATGTCACTAATAACATTAACATCCTCCTCACTCATCATCATCCGGAGATAAGGAATGTTTCACCTTCCTTGCTCATCAATAAGGTCACTCACAGTAGACTCAAACCACAGGGGCTGGTTGTTTGTGATCAATTTAAAGGATTTTTCCCGGGGCACCCAAGGAGTGCCAAACACCAGAGTATCCTCCCCAGTTCCAATGCATTTGCGTAGGCCTAATTGGAGAAGGCCACGACCCCAAATGAGACTCCTCCAAATAAATGAAGGTTGTTTTCCCAATTGGGCATCCAACACAGTTGAATTTGGGAAGTATTTTCCCTTGAAAACACGAGCCAGGAAGGATTGAGGCGATTGAAGCATTCTCCAAACCTGCTTTGCAACGAGGGATTAGTTGAAACCTTGAAGGCAACGGAAACCAAGACCTCCTTTCTCCTTCGGGATGCAAAGGCGCTCCCAACTCATCCAATGGATCTTTGATTTGTGTTGTGATGACCCCCACCAAAACTTTGCTATTATTTTTGTTAAGTCCTCACAAAATGTTTTGGGAAGTCGGACGCAGGACATCACATAGGTAGGAATTGCTTGGGCAACTGCCTTAATCAGCACTTCTTTCCCACCCAGTGATAGGAAGCTACCCTTCCAACTTGCAATAGCCTTCTGAACTCGTTCCTTTAGGAAAATCAAATCACGGTTCTTATTTCTGGAAAAGTGTGATGGAACACCCAAGTAATTTCCAAAGTTTGAAACCACCCTAATATGCATCATCTGACTAAGGCAAGCTTTCAAACCCGAAGGGACATTAGGACTCAGAATGAAGGCAGGTTTAGAGAAATTCACGCACCTGAAGCCTCTTCATAAGTAGTCAAAATCTCCGGTACTGCAAACTCTGCTAGATTCACTTGACAATATAACAGGCTATTTAATGTTTTAAATATTTGTTTATCAAATTATATCATTTATTAATTACAAAACACTTATAACTAATGTTATTTTAATTCATTATTTAACATTCCTTAATTTTAAATTTGAGCATTTATTTTCACGTTTTTTTTATTTATATCTCATTCAAACATAATCAGTATATTAAATATATATCAAAATATTATAACCTCAAAGTAATTATAACTGATAAACATTAAATTGAATATATATCAGTTTATATATCTCACAGATTGATATCCATTTCATATGTACTAAGACACACTCATACTAATAAAAAAAAATCTAACAAAAACCAATGAGAAACAACCAAAAAAAAACATACAAACTTACTAAATAGAGATAGATTTAGTTAAAAAAAAAATAGTAAAATTACATATCAAATAAATAAATAAATAATATATATATATATATATATATATATTATTTACAACAAAATGAATATATTAACATTTGATATTAGTTCATATTTTGTGAAATAGCCTATTTTTCTATATATACTAGTGATTATATATGAAAAATAAAATATTTGTTTATATATGATAAAAGACATTGTGTATTTCTCTACAAATAGTCCTACAAAAATATGATAAAATATATCGTTTTTCTATATGTTGTACACAATTGTAGGATATAACGTTCGAAAATATATTGAGTATATATTAACAATATCGTAAAAATATAATACATACTAAATTGTTGCTGAAAAACATGTAACTTCCTTAGTTTTATTTAGCTGATTAATTCAATTTTTTTTTTAAGTCAATTAAATTATTAATTTTAGTTCATTGAGTTTTCAATCCTTATGTACGAGAGATAATTAGAGAAATGTCCAAAATTTTATAGATGTCCAAAATATTTTTTTATTAGATAAATGTCTAAAAACTATATTTAGCCCGAGTCAACTTATTATGAACTTATCGATGCATAAAATCGATGAGTTAATCTCAAATCTCTAATTTAGTTAGATCTATTTTTCAGATACTATATAACTAATTCTCTTAAAACTATCACCCATTCAATAGGTAAAAAAAAAAAAAAACTAATTAAAAACAACCGTCACGCGTAAACAAACAGATTCTAGAAATGCACTATATTCAAAAGAAGAATGAAAAAGTATTTAAAAGAATAATACACTGTATTCAAAAGACTAGAATGAAATACATTATATTCGAAAAAGTATAATATAATACACTGTATTCAAAAGACTAGAATGAAAATACAAATAAAATTTATCCTAAAAACTTTAATTGAAAAAGTAAAAGAAAAATATACTAACAAAATTTATCGTAAAAACTTAAAATCTACTAACAAAACTTAATATAGTTTAATTGAATCGATTAACAAAAATTCATAATAGAGATATACTAACAAAATTCGAGGTGTAATTCAAAATATACTAACAAAATTGTGTAATTCAAAATATCCTAACAAAATTCATACTAAAAAATCGTGTAACTGAAAATCTACTAAGAAAATTAAAAAAAATCAGTGTAATTAAAAAAATAAATAAATCACTAGAAAAAGGGCACAAAATTTACCTAAATCTTCACCTGATTTCTTAGGTTGTGATCTCTCACTAAAACCGGTAACTTCCCCGTACCCTTAAGGAGATCTTGTATTTTTCAGTTTTCAATTAGAGACCTTGTATTTTTCAGATTTCAATCACAAACGTCATCTTTCTTAATTAAATGTAAAAATGTAAATTACAGTCGAGAAGAGTGAGATTAATCCAGAATACATAGCAAATATTCTTTTCCTTCTTCTTTTTGATTTCTTAGTCTGGAGAGAGTGAATCGCTGAAGCTCAGAATCCAATCTTAGTATATTTGTTTTTCATTATAAATACACTCACGAGAACGATTTCTTTACAAATTTATCAAACAATGGTCACTACCTTGTAGTGGTGATTGGAAGGTCTGGTGGTGAGGGGAGCAATTTCCGTGGTGTTTACTAGGTCTTTGTGTCCTTCTACATTTTGAATTCTGGATTTACATATATTTAAAAATTTAAATTGGGAGATTTTCTAACTAATTTTATTTTAATTTTGAAGGAGATAGAAATTTATGAAAGGAAGAGTTAAAATTTTGATAGGGACAAAATTGAGAGAATCAAGATAATTGTGAGCATGGTCGGGTGTGAATAATTCTGAAACCCTTTTTTTAAGCCTTTAGCTACACAAATAGATTGTGTAACAATAGGTGACCTTTTTAAAACTTTTCATGAATGAAATTGAAATTATTCCGTTGGGATGAATTTTTCACTCTTTGTAGATTATTTTTCATCTTATCAAAATACCTGCAACCCACATATGATAAAACAATACATTTACTAATTATGTGGCTAAAAAAATTAAGCTGTTTTTTTTTAATATTATAATTTTCGAAATAGTCAAATTATTTTTAAAAATAATGTTGTACAAAAGACGATCTCTCCATACAAAAGGTCGTCTTTTGAACAATGTACCTTCAAAAATCGATATCTTTATACTCGCAAAAATTTCGAAAAAGATATGGTTGGAAAGCTAACACCGACAACTTTAATTTATATATAATTTTACTATTTTTGAAGTTGGATATAGAAAGATAAACATCTTGAACTACAATTCTGAAATTTGTTGAACCCTATTCCAATTTCCATGTTCCATAGTTCTTTTTAGGAATGTGCATTAAAAAATCGATATCTTTTTATTTAGATATTCAAATATTTTGAAAAAGCTAGGGTTAGAAAACTATCCTTCAATTTCACATCCGATTTTACTATTTTTAGAGTTGTATATCAAAAGATAAAGATCATCGAAGTTAGACTATGGTTTTGCAAATTTCATAATTGTAGCTCAACTTCGACAATCTTTATCTCTCGATATACCACTTCAAAAATAGTGAAATCACATATCAAATTGAAGCTCTCGGTATTATTTTTTCAACCATATTCTTTTCGGAATTTTTGCTAGTAAAAAGATATTGATTTTTTAAGGTACATTGTTCAAAAGATGATGTGCTGGAAATTACGTGGATGGAGATGGTCTCTTGAAAAGACGACCCCAAAAGAAGATTGCATGGAGAGGTGGCTTCCATAAAGACAACAATATTTTAAAAAATAGTTTAAAAAATAGTTTGAAACCCGCATTATTTTTATAAAAAAAATTGAAAATTACAAATTCAAGTTCAAGGAAAAAAAAAATAATAATGCACTATCGATATAGTATATGAGTTTTTATTTATTTTAATTGAGGGGAGTACCTTACTAGATATTTTCTCTTCAATTAACCAATAAATATCCAAACTAATTTAGTTGACTAATATGATCCCTTCATAATTTTTTTATTTTTTTTATTTTTTGAAAGATCCTTCATAAATTTAAAAATTACATCGAGTTTCAGCAATACATATTTTTTTTTTCCTAACTTCGCAGTTTAACCAAAACAACCAACCATACAACAATGTCGGGTCAAACTTCGACAATTCAAATATATCGAATCAAGATTTCGACATCGACCTATTTTTAAAAACGAAATATCATATACAAAAAAAATTCAACATTTCGACATCGACATATTTTTAAAAACCAAATATTATAGAAAAAAAAAATGGTTATTAACTTTTAAAATTGTGTCTAATAGGTCCAGTCAAACTTGAAATAATAGAAAATTATTTGACATTTTAAAATTAATAGACTTTATATGTGTGTTTTTTTTTTTTTTTTGGACAACATGTTGGGGTGGAGGATTGAACCTAGAACCTCATAGTCACTAGACGATACATGTTGTTGAACTAGGCTCTTGTTGACAATTTTATGTGTGTTTTAATACATCTTATATATTTTATTATATATTAAATTTTATTTTTAACTCAAAAAAATAATAAATAAAAAATTATTGTGAAATTTTTTTATTTTTAATTCTTAAAAAATAAGAAATAAAAAGTGAAAACAAAATTATTATCAAACCCACGTTTTTAAATCTGTAAGACATCATTTGGTAACATGTAAGTTAGTAGATTTGTGAGTCAAACTCAGCTATGTTGAATTGACATAAATTTGAGTTCTAGAATTGGTCTAATGTCTGCATTAATTAAATAGTTTTGTAAAAAAAAAAAAAATTAATAATAATAAAAAAAAAAAAATTAATAATAATAATAGATTTGTGATTAAGATGGATGTGAAGGCAACCGACCATGCTAATTGGTTATTGCAGAGTCCTAATTCCTCACGACATTGCAAGAGAGAGAAAAATATGTTTTCGTTCTAATTAGAATTTAGAAGAAATCTAGATGAATATGAAAAATGTAATATTGTAATTTCAATCTCTCTATTTTAGTTTGTATTTTCTTTTTTTAGAAATGATTTAGGATAAAATTGTGAATACTGATTAGGGTAAAATCTATTTTTTATTAGCACTTTTGGGAGAGAATTACTAATTTAAAGTTGTTATATGTAAAAATGTACGGCTAAAGAAGACTAGATAAAAAATCGATCGAGACTTGCACTATACTAATAAAAAAAGATATTTATCTTCCACGAATGAATCAGCCCAATGTCTAAACTAGTTTTATGAAAGCTCACAAATGATCAAGTCAAAAAAATAAGTAAGGTCGGCCCAAAAGTAGCAAGACCGAGATCGATCCCACCCTTAAAAAGGGTATACTGGACAAGAGTCCTATTAGAGGCATTGAGAGAGACTCCATGGGTCGAAAGTCCAAAAACAAGGTGGCAGCTAGGCCGATGCCGACCCTTTCCAAGATGCACCTGGATTAGTTCTCCTAAGTCAAACTTAGAAGGAAAATGAAATACCAAGAGAAATCATTATAATTAAATATCACCCGACTACAAGCAGTAAGTTCATTTTGGTCTACTCACTCAAACTTAAAACTTGTTGCTCTAAACTCTAATATTGATTTAAGTATTAGAGCTTTTGTGATAAATACCACCCCGTGTTTTTAAAATTTTATTTTGCAGGTCAACTCGTCCTTCGAAGTTTACAAATTTTACGGTTGCAGTCACGTGAAGGATTAGACAACTTTTCGGTCTAAATTTTGATATCAACAAGTATGTTTAGTATAACTATTTAAGTGATTTTAGATTACTAATAGTGTTTTTTTACAATATTTGGGATTACATAAAAAGTATTTTTTTTTTTTAAATCAGATTGATTTAGATTTGTTTTTTTTTTAATATAGTATAAATAAAATAAAAAATTGTTATTAAAAAGCACTTAAAAAAAAATGTCATAGTTCAAAGCATCTTTATTGTAAGAAAGAAGTGCTTAAAATTAAACAGGATTTCAAATTCACCCTTAATCACAAAACTATCCTAATATCATAATTATTTAGTTTTAAATTCTAATTTTTATGTTTTATGTTTTCTATTTTTTAAAAACAAAAATTATATATGTTTGATAAACTGACTTTATTTTCTGTTTTAAAAAAATAAAAAATTACAATTTATTTGATAACGGTTTGATTTTCAATTTTATTTATAATTTTATTTATATAAAAAAAAATGTTTGATCATTTTTTATTTATTTTATATTTTTTTATAAAATGAATAGCAAACTATTTTATAATACTATTTCATTTAATATATGTAGGGGTTAAAATCGATTGAAGTTGTTTCGAACGTTGAACATCATTGACCGACAAATGTTCTATATATATCTTGTAAAGATATTTTTATAGCAATTAATTTGAAGTTCAAGAGTTAAAATGAAAATTTTCAAAGCCTAAGAAGTATAATTCAAACTTACCTCAAAATTAAAGGATTTTATATAATTTAACCTATTTTAAAAGTATATTAAAAAAAAGTATGTATGCCATGACAAAATTAATATCAAACTCAAATCATATCTAATCAGAATTATTCAATGCAGTCGTCACATCGAGGTTGTCACTTTTATTTTTTATATACATGATTAAACTATATTTTTTTTTTCTTTACATTAATAAAAAAAAAAATTGGCTATCCTTTCAAATATGTTAAAAAATTCGGTTAAGTAATTTTTAATTCATAACAATTTTTTTTTTTAAATACATCATTTTTTTTCTTATGAAAAAACGAGTAACTTTAATCATTCCTATCATCTTTAATATTGATTTGTGAAAAGAAATATTGTGAATTTCAATTGGATTAAATTATTAAACACATAAAAGAGAAAAATAATAAATAAAATACAGAAAAGAGAAAAATAATAAATAAATAAATAAAAACACATATTTTAAAGAAAAATTGAACCCGGTGTCAATTTAAAGTAAAATAATTAAAAATATAACACTGTCTTAAAAGATTTGCAAATATGAAAATTTTTGTGTTCTATGCCACTGACAGCAGATTAATGACTATAAGTGATAGCTACTATATGTTTATGTTTTTTTTATAAAATTTTGTCAATAACTATTAGTAGTCTATCCATGGTTGTTACTGATTGTTTTTTTTTTACATATTTGCTAAATGTTTTATATTTTTGTTATATTTGTCATTATTTTGAGCCTAGTTGTTATTTATGCCAAACGAATCCAATATATAACATAAAATACGTGCATAAATTAATTAATAATAATTTATATTTAACCTAATAATTTTAGTTGATGATTACGACTAGTTTTATGATTCTTAAAAAAAAACGAAACACATTTTTGAAGAATCCGTCGAATTGAAATTCAATTTCTAAACATGCTACTAAATACATCTCTTCAAAACATAAAATACAACTTTAATTTTATTAAAAAAATTGTTTTCAAATTTCTAAATTTCTCTTCCTTTTTTTTTAAAGAAGGGTTCTAATTTCTCAAAATTATATACAAATTCGAAAAAAAAAAACCATAAGTTTTGATGGGAGAAATGTCATTTATTTTGGTTTCTTGTTTCTTGTGTTTTTTTTTTTTTTTGAAAAACATAATTAAAATAATTTGTACTTGTAAAATTTACCATACACATAGTTTAAACTTTAAAGAATTAGTAAAACTTAATATTTTTATTTAAAATTTTAAAATTTAAAGAAAAATAAATAAAAATTGATTACCAAGATTATTGCTCTTCAAATTTTTTTTTTTTAATATTATTAATTACCTAAACATTTATTCAATAAAAAATAGAAAATAAGTAACAAAAAAAAATGAGAGGTTCTAAACTATGCAAGAGAGATCTATATGCTTCTTTTTAATGGCTTGATTTTATGCACATGTGATTGACTTTGACATAAGAATATTTATTAATTTTTTACATAAAAAACTTAATTGTAACTTTTGTCAAAAGTTCCTATGAATATGAGTGTCAAAATATAAGAGTTTTTTTTGAAGTATATTTGTTCAAATATATATAATTTGCGTATTATTTAGTAAATAAAACACCAATTATCATCTTAAAAGTCGATAACTCGATCGTAATTCCACAATTTATAAGAAAAATGTTGTTTTAATTTTACCGTACGTGTGATTTTGATTTTTTTTAATGAAATTATAAACAAAATATTTCAACTCATGAGGAGTACTTTAAACCAATATAATTAAACTTTGTCAATTGATGACTAATAGATATCCATAGAAATTGGGTGAATCAAAGAAACTTAATTAATGAATGAAAATTCAATTACCCAACAAAAGTTGATTTAAAATTTTGAATATAATATTAAAATGCTTCAAACATCTAATTTAATTTGAAAAATATTTGAAAGAAAAGTCTAGGTGGAAAAAATATGCATGGGACAAAAAAGAAAAAGGAAAAGGAAAGCACGTGGTGTAAAGGTACACGTGTCCACTTATTGTAGAGATTAAGCATTAACGTGGCACAGTATTAGTCACTAATTATATATTATTAAATTCAACCACTTGATTTTTAGTCTACCAATTGCTATCTCTTACAAAAACACTTTCCAAAATGTCTCTACTAAACAGGCAAAATGACAATTTGGGTGCAAATTTTATCTCACTCCTTTTCCTCCAATTTCGAAAAAAATAAAAAATAAAATAAAAATAAATAAATAAAGTAGGGTTTATTGTGTTTACTTTGTTAAAAAAAAAAAATAGAATTGTATTTCATATTTTCGTATTTAGTAATATATTAAATATTTATAAATTGTCAAATCGAAGATAACTTAATTGACATAAGATGGTGTCCGAATTCAATCCCCGCATTAATTAAATACCTTTGTAAAAAAAAATTATATTTATAAATTATAAAACTAATTAGTTATAGTTGGTCACACGTGAATTTTAAGCATTTATAGTGGGTTTTTTTTTTTTTAATATTTGTGAGTGTCTAGGTCAGCATACACAGGGGCGGATCCAGACATTGATATTTGGGGGGGCCAAAAAATTAGAGTATATAAATATTAAAAAAATATCGCCAAAAATCCAGAGGTTCGAATTCACTATGTTGACATTAAAAAAAAAGTTATCAGTGATAAACATATGTGAGTGTATCAAAGACTTACGGGCTAAGTTTAAATAAACTTAATACCATCATATAATTTTGTTCATCTAAAAAAAAATTATTGAGTCTCTAAACTCTAAAAAGTCTTTAATGCATTCCTATACTTTCAATTTTGTTTCTAATGAATTCCTAGATTTTAAAAAAATGTCAAATAAATACAAGGATATATTAGACTTAAACTTGAAAATTTGAGGACCAATTAAATACAAAATTGAAAGTTAAAAAATATATTGAACTTTTTTTGAAGTTCGTGGTCTATTAAACACAAAATTAAAAGTTCATAGATTTATTAGACATTTTCTTTAAAAAAAATTATTAAAAAAAAAAACACACTATAACATGAATTTGTTTACAAAATTTATAAAAAAGGAGGTTAATATAATCTAAATTACTTTTGAAAATGTTAATAAATAAATTAATACTAAGAGCTAATAAATTTTTTTAAAGTATGAAAATACTAAATTTAGATATTTGAAATTACAATGACTGAGATAATATAACTCTTAAAAAAAAAAATAGGTCTTAATCATTTTAAGAATAAAATTTATATATTTTTAAATATATATAAACAAAACATTAAAAGAATATCTTTTTTAAAAACAATATACATATATGGAAGAAAATGTAAAGCAAATAAATTATTGTTGTGGTTGAGTTTCGAACTCAGGCACAACAAAATATAAATCATGCACATGACCACTGCAGCAGAATAAGATTTTGTTAATTTGGGGGGGCCAAAATGTATTTAATAACAACAGTATCTATTTAAGGCATTAATTTTGCCTACGAATATGAGAAAATCAAAAATTTTGGGGGGGGCCGTGCCCCCCCTAGTCCCTTCTGAGGTCCGCCCCTGAGCATACATGCACTTTGAGAGACGTCGGACCCTATGATTTGTAGTTTTTTTTTCAATTGCCTATAATTATAAATTAGAGTTCCTATGGTTTGTGGAACTTACCAAATATAATTATGTGTATTTGAAATGGTTTTGAACATTTCTATTGTTTGCAAAATTTTAAAGAGGTTTAATTTCCACTTTGGCTAGAATTTTGTTTTATTTTGATATTTTGATATTTTAAAATTTCAAAATATTCATCTCAAATTCAAGTTTTATTTTATTTTGATCCTCAAAATTTCAAAATATATTACTTCAGCCATTAACTAACAATCATATTATAAATTTTTTAGTATAAAAAAATTAAATTTAAATAATAAAATAATTGTATTTAAAAAACATTAGTTAACACGCAGTACAAATTAACTTTTTTTTTTTTTTTTTTTTAATTCTTCCAATATAAAGATTCCTCCAAGAACTTCAAGATACATTCTTCTCCTCCAAGGCGTGAGAGTTTCCCCTCCCCAGCTGAGAGCTTCATCCCCTTCATTGAGGGGTTTGTTTCGCCCTTGTGGCTGTCTCTCCTCCATCTCCCCCATCTTCCCCAGCGTTGAGAAATCCATGGATGAAGAAGCACTGATAACAGATTGGCAGAAATTATCTCTAACCTCTGAAGAAGAAAATATCATTATATCTCTTGATCAAGTGTCTGCCGATTCAATCTCCAGCGATCTATCATTGAGTCTCATTGACAAGCTATTATGCCCAAGATTTATTCCCTGCAATGTGATCCAAAAATCTTTTAGTTCTATATGGAATTTAGACAACTTAAATGTTAGCAACTTATCCAAGAACTTATACATCTTTTGTTTTAAAAAATTTGCTGATAAAAACCGTATCTTTCAAACAGGACCATGGATCTTTGATAAAAATCTTCTAATTCTTGAACAACCAAACCCTCTAATTAAACCTTCAGAAATGATTTTTGAATCAGCCAACTTTTGGGTTCATTTTCTTGATCTCCCAATAGTTTACAGAACAAAGTCGATGGCTATCCAATTAGGCAATGGAATTGGTCAATTCCTTGATGTTGAAACTGATAATCTAGATAGATGTTGGGGACCAAGTCTTAAAGTAAGGGTAGCTATTAACATCAGTAAACCACTCCGAAGAGGGATTAAAATTAACATGGATGGTCCAATAGGTGGAAGTTGGATACCTATTCAATATGAAAGACTCCCAGATAATTGTTTCTTTTGTGGAATTATTGGCCACAATAAAAAAGATTGTGAAAAGCCTTTCATTAATCCCTCCCCCAAGTCTACTAAACCTTCCCACTATGGTACCTCTATCCGCTTTCAATCCACTCCTCGTTCTTCAACTATCCCTAACCAAAATCAAGAATATCGTTCAAAAGTTTTGTCCCCATCTCAACCTTCAATTATTATTTCTCCTACTCTCCCTTCCCCTACCTCCCCCATTCCCTTATCCCCTAATCAACCCCCTGAAGCTATCTGTTCCCCCCCTCCCCCCTCTTTGATTAAGGATGCCCCTATTCCAGATCCCCCCAAAGGCTACCCTTCCCCTGCATCCTCATTAACCAAAAATGCTTCCTCTTTATCCCCCAAAGATCATCCTTCCCCTGCCTCCCCTTCAACTAAAAATTCTTCACCCTCATCAATATTACTATCCAAAAAAGGAAAGAAAGCTTCATCTACTTCACTTACCCGATCTTTTGATATTAATATCCCTTACACAAATCATAAAAGGAAGCCCTCTCCTCCCTCTTCTGTTAAAAGCCACAAAAAGCCTAAGTCTAAAGGATCCATAATTATCCCTAACATTATCTCATTTTCTCAATCTAATAAGGTAGAGGTTGCTGACCAACCTCATCAGTCATTATGAAAATCTTTTGTTGGAATGTTCGTGGATTGGGAAATCCTCGAACATTTCGTGTGGTCAAAGACATTATTAATTCAAGAAAGCCTCATATAATTTTCCTCTCGGAAACTAGAAGTGATTCTACCCTTATGACTAAATTAAAAATTGCTACAGGCTATTATGGTTGCTTTACGGTTTCTAATGAAGGCTCGGGAGGAGGTCTTTGTCTTCTTTGGAAAGAGGAGGTTGATGTTTCTATTCGTTCCTACTCTAAAAACCACATCGACTCTTCTATTTGTTGGGAGAATATGTCCTGGAGATTTACCGGTTTCTATGGCCACCCCAATCCTACTAAACGTTCTAATACTTGGGACCTTTTAAAACGTATCTTTAATGATGACATTTCTGCTTGGCTAGTAGGTGGAGACATTAATGAAATTCTATCTAATTCTGAAAAATTAGGTGGCCCCACTAAATATCCTAATCTCTTATCTTCTTTTAGAACAACTATAGATGATTGTGGGTTAATCGATCTTGGTTTTATTGGAGAAGTCTTTACCTGGACAAATCGTTGGAAGCATCGCTCCCCCACCTTCGAAAGGTTAGATCGTTTTTTAGGTAATTCTTCCTTTTGTGATCTTTTTTCAACCATTTCTAACTTTCACTTAGATTGGTCCAAATCTGATCACAGACCTATTGAACTCACTATCAATAATAAAGTCCATCCCTGCTCTAATCGTTTTACCCGCCCCTTTCGTTTTGAAGAACATTGGTTAAAACATGATCATTGTCATACTATTATTAAAGATAATACCTTCTGGAAAGAAACTAAAAGTAACCCTCAATATCTTGCTATGGCTCTTCACCATTCTTCTATTCTCCTCAAACCGTGGGGGATGGCTAAAACCAACTCTATTTCAATTAACATTAAAAAATGCAAGGATACTCTTCATTCAGCCTATTCTTCTTATCCTACTGACTTTAACAAAATTTCTCTTATTGAAAAAGATCTAGACTCTCTTTTATTAGAAGAAGAAATCTTATGGAAGCAAAGATCAAGAGAGGATTGGTTAAAATGGGGAGACAAAAATACCTCTTGGTTTCATAAGAAGGCCTCTTTTAGGAAAAAGAAGAATGCCATTAAAGGTATCTATGATTGTTCTAATACTTGGACTGAAGACCCTAAGGACATTGAAAATGCCTTTATTTCTCACTTCTCTAATCTTTTCACCTCTTCTAATCCTTCTGATGAAGCTATGGATCGTGTCCTTTCTTGTATTCTCCCTATTGTCTCTAATGATATGAACACCTCTCTTAACTCTCCCTTCAATAGTGCTGAAATTGAGCTTGCTCTCAATCAAATGGCCCCTACTAAAGCCCCTGGCCCTGATGGTTTTCCAGCTCTGTTCTATCATAAATTCTGGCCTACTATTGGAAATGTTACAACTCAAAGTTGCCTCGATTTCCTTAACAATTCTGGTTCCATTGGCCCTCTCAACCACACCAACATTACTCTTATTCCCAAATCTAAAAATCCAACCTCAGTTAATGATTTCAGGCCTATTAGTCTTTGTAATGTTTCTTATAAAATCATCTCAAAAGTTCTTGCAAATCGGTTAAAACCTTTTCTAAATTCTATCATTTCCCCCTTTCAATCTGCCTTCATATCCTCCAGATCTATTACGGATAATATCTTTATTGCTCATGAGTGTATTAACTTCATTAAAAAAAGGAAAAACTGTGTTTCAGGTTATGCGGCTCTTAAACTAGATATGTCTAAAGCTTTTGATCGTATTGAATGGTCTTTCTTGGAAAAAAATATGTTTAAACTTGGTTTCAGCAATTCTTGGATCTCTCTCATTATGCATTGTATTACTACTGTTTCCTTTTCTATTCTTATTAATGGTGTAGCTAAAGGTAACTTTTCTCCCTCTAGAGGTCTTAGACAAGGGGATCCCCTATCCCCTTATCTTTTCCTCCTTTGTACTGAAGGTCTATCACAATCTATTATTGCTGCACACCACAACAATTCTCTCTCTGGTATGTCTATTTCAAGGTCTGCACCCTCTATCTCACCTCTCCTGTTTGCTGATGATAGTATTCTCTTTCTAAAAGCCAAGACTAAAGATTTTAAGTCTACACTGACTATTCTTAAAAATTATGAAGAAGCTTCAGGTCAAATTGTCAATTTCTCTAAATCTGCCCTTCTATTTTCCCCTAATGTTCCTCTTTCTTCTCAGGTTTCTTTTCAAGCTATCCTAGGTGTGAAAGTTGTTCAGAATCTTGGGCGTTATCTTGGAGTTCCTTCAAGCTTCTCTTCAAGAAAGGCTGCTGACCTTAGCTATATAACTGACAAAGTATGGAAAGCAGTGAATGGATGGAAATTAAAATTCTTCTCTCAAGGTGGAAAGGAAGTTTTGATCAAGAGCATCGCCCAAGCTATCCCCGTCTATCCTATGAGTTGTTTTCGTCTTCCAAAGAGAGTCTATGATGATATAAACAGAATTGTTTCAAGATTCTGGTGGGGCACTACGGATTCTTCAAAAAAAATTCATTGGTTTAAATGGAAGGATCTTTGCAAGCCTAAATCCAAAGGGGGTCTGAGCTTCAAAAATATCGAGCTTTTCAATCAGTCTCTTTTAGCCAAGCAAGCCTGGCTTCTCCTGAATAATCCTAACAAGTTAGTGGCTCGTTTGCTTCAGGCTAAATACTATCCTAATGGCAATTTCATGACTGTTGAATTGGGTCCTAGCCCTTCATACCTATGGAGAAGTATTCTATGGGGTCGGGATTTATTGTCTACTGGACTCCGCTACAAAGTTAGTTCGGGCTCTCAAATTTCTGTCGCTAAAGATAAATGGATCCCGCGTGAATCAACCTTCCGAATTTCACAACCATTAGTCCCTCATTTAAACATCTTTGTCAATGATTTAATCACTATAAACAGGAATTGGAACATTCCTCTTCTAGAAAGTTTATTAACACCAGAAGATGTCTCTATTATCAGAACAATTCCATTAAGCAGACTACCCATTAAGGATGCTTTGATTTGGCACTACTCTAAAGATGGTCATTATAATGTGAAAAGTGGTTATTCGAAAGCCCTATCCATTTTATATGAAGATAACTCCTCCTCCCTGGAAGCTTCTAAACAACATTGGCTATCTCTATGGAATCTAAGGATTCATAACAAAATTAAGTTGTTTATCTGGAAAGCTCTTCACAACAGTCTCCCTAACCTTTGCAGACTAAAAGACAAAGGGATTGATTGTGGTACCTTATGCCAAATTTGCTGTAGAAAGGATGAAACTGCTGTCCACTCCCTGATTTTTTGCTCCAGAGCCAAAGAAATCTGGCAAGCTTTTCTCCCGGATGTTGTTCTTAAAAGGATGCATCATCTCCCTTTTAAGGATCACTGGGATCTTTGGATTGAATCCTTCAAACAAGAAGAACTAGTTTTAGCCTGCATCATATGTTGGGCAATCTGGAATGACAGAAATTTGGCTAATCAAGGCCTCCCCATACCTGAAATTGACTCAAAAATTGTCTGGATCTCCAACTACCAAGCTGAGCTTCCGAAAGCTTTCACTCGACTCACTGCTAAAGCTCCTTCGCCAGTTGATTTCTCTACCATTCCGCGCCAAAAATGGACTCCTCCTCCTGAGGGTTGCTACAAAATAAATACCGACGCCTCTTGGTTCTCCCATTCCTCTGAAGCAAGTGTTGGAATTGTTATCCGTGATGCCTCTGGATCAATTATTGCTGCTAAAGCCGCTAGAAGAGGTTTCTTCCTCAACCCCCTGCACTCGGAACTGGAAGCCATCTGCTGCGGCTTGGATTTAGCTCGGAAATTAGGGATTCTTCGGATCATCCTTGAATCCGACTCTCTGCTTGCCATATCTGCTCTCCATTCTCCTAGCAAACACATGAACGAGAACAATATTTGGATCGAAGACTGTACTTCTCTCCGCTCAAGTTTCGCCTTTTCTTCGATGTTGCATGTGAATAGGAGTTGTAATCGTGTAGCAGACGCTTTAGCAGCCTTCGGATTATCCTCAACCTACCCGTGTACGTGGTTAATCACCTTCCCACCATGGTTAACATCTTTAGCCATGGTTGAGTCCACCGCCTGAAATGGGGTTAATAATAAAATCGCAATTTTATCTCAAAAAAAAATTAACTTTTTTTTAAATGAAATCGAATGAAAATCAATATGTTTATCACATTTAGAATTTTAACATTAAAAAGGCATATAAATTGTTTTTTTTTTTTAATGAATGAGGGTGGAGAATTCAACTTCAGCCCAACAACTTTATGTCAATTTTACTATCATCGATTTAACAATTTTATTTTATTTTATAAATTTATAATTCATAATAATTATTAAAAAGAAGCTAAATCATCACAAAAACTCTTGAACTATGATTTTGTTTAAAAAATACCCATAAATTTTTGGGCTGGTTACACAAATAACAATCAGGCTTAAAATAATTACAAATTTAGCAAAGTTTAAAATCTTTTGCAAATATGGCAAAAAAATCAGTGGCTAGACTTTATAACTATTTTTAGACTTTATGACTATTACTAATAGACTGTTATCACTTACAAAATTCTATAAAAAAGACTACTATCATCGATAAACTTCTATAAGTGATAGACCATACTATGAGTGATAGAAATTGCAATATCCCCATTTTTTTAAAAAAAAAGTGCTATATTTTTAAATATTTACTCTAAATTGAAATATGTTACCATTTTTCTAAATTTTTTAATATTTTTGAGTTTTAAAAATATCATATAATTTTTTTTTTTTTACAATATATGGGTGAGAGATTGAAAAAAAAACCATAAAGTTTTAAATATTTTTGCGTTTTAAAAATATCATCAATTGTTTTTTGACAAACATATGTAATAGGAGATTGAACTTAGAACCTCTTGGTCACGGTGATACATCATCTCAGTCCGAAAAGAAACATGTCAGTTGAGGTATGCTATTGTTGGCGGTTTTAAAAATATCATTCAACTAAAAAAAATAATATTGAGTATTTTTTAATAGAAAAGATAGTTATATTTTGCAAAAAAAAAAAAAAAATAATAAATAAATAAATAAATAATAATGAGGAGCCTACCTAGTGAGCGAGAGTCATCCTTTTGATGGAGGATGGAAGTTCCGTCCGATTGTGAGACTCCGAGATTCTATAAATATCTGCTTCCTCCAAATTTCCAAATCAAATCAACATTCAACAAAATTAAGATGCTCTTCTTCAAATCTTCATCCGGAGCAGTGCACCAGGAATCCCACCACCCGGTGGATGCCGCCGGCGACGACGCGTGTGTCTCACTGACGGTGTGGAGGAAGTCACTTCTACTCACCTGCAACGGCTTCACAGTGATCGATCGCACCGGAAATATCGTATACCGAGTCGACAACTACACCGAACGGCCGGAGGAAATGATTCTGATGGACGGCATCGGTAAATCCGTCCTCACAATGTGCCGCTCCAAGGTCAGTCGATTCTTCTTCTTTCTCATCAAATAGAAACAGTCAAATAGATCTCGATCTGTACTAATTTTATGTTTTGGTTAAATTTCAACAGAAGCTCGGATTAGCAGAGAGCTGGTGCGTGTACGAAGGGGAAGAAGGAGAAATTAGGGCGAGGAAGAAACCGATATGTCGAGTGAGGAAGAATATAAACATACTACTACATGTGGCTCCGAATAATGCGAAAGTGCTTGCGTACGTTTACGATTATAGAATCTCGGAGAAAAAGTATGCGTACAGTGTGGAAGGATCGTATGGCCACCGATCGTGCAAGGTTTTGGACGCGTCGAGGAGAGTGGTGGCGGAGGTGAAGAGGAAGGAGGCGATTAAAGGCGGCGTTTGTTTTGGGGGGGAGGTTTTTCTTCTGGTGGTTCTTCCTGGTTTTGATTCTGGATTCGCTATGGCTCTGGTTTTACTTTTGGATCAGATGTTCTCTTAGAATTTTAATTTGATCCTTCTTCTTCTTCAGTTCTTGTGCATATTTATTTTTTCTTTCAAATTTTGAAAGGGATTTGTTTCCTTTTCAAATAAAGAGTGTACAATATTTGTTGCTTTGTTTTGTAGGGATAAATAATTACATTTGCTTTTTCATTTTCAATTCCAAATCTTGGCTTATATGATAATCCTTTTAACAAGTAATAATAATTGAGATATTATTATATTCCATTACAATTAACAATACAACATGTCGTCAACAAGAGCATCCCTCAACTGGTATCGACCTCAACTGGTATCGATATCAAACGGACCCTTATAAAACATGTTCATGTTTCTAGTTCTCAAGAAACAGAAACGAAAAATAAGAAACATGAACGTTATCAAACGGGTATTCCCTAGTGACCTAAAAAAAACAATATGTGTCTACTTGGGACGTTTTATTTGTATTTTATTTTCTGAATGTGTACACATTAAAAAGAAACTTTTAAATTCGAGTCCAACCTCCATATTTTTGTCCATATCTCAAAAAAAAAAAAAAAAAAAAAAAAATGTCCATGCAATTCTACGAAGTCGGCCATATTAATTAGAGCCTCACATATCATCACACCAAAAATAGATGTGGACATTAAGATAGGCTGGTTGATTTTGTGCATGTGTAAAGAGAACAACATAGGTGATAGGTGACACTACGTCAACTTACCGACATTGCTATATCAATTTTATTTTTTTATTATTAAATATGTTAATTTATGTTGAGAATTAGATGAATTTAATTGCATACATGATACATATTACAAGATATTTTGCTAGTATTTTGATCAGCTTAGATACATCTCGACGTAATAAACACCAACCTATGAAATTTGAAGCGATTCCCTCCATTATTATAAAATATTAGGAACTAAAATACCAAAAAGTGACATTATATAAAAGCCTAAAACTATAATTCGAGCTAAAAACAAAAGATAGCCCGAATAATCGAGAAATAGGAGTGTAATCGGTTTGATTTGAATATTGAACTAAAATCAACTGCCAAATTTATGAAGAAATATAGAAAATTGAGCCGATCAATTAACCGACAGTTTAGTCGATTTGGTTTGAAAGTGAATTGGACCGCTGAGAACCATAAAAAAAAAGTGCAATCCCTCGAGATCGAACTCATGACGTTGAGGCCACCAGCTTGAAGTGATCCTAAATTGAAGTGATCACCAACCTGACCGCTTACCTTATACGATATATGTTTAGTTTTTTAATATAAATATTATTGGTATGCTCGGTTATATTCGGTTTAGTCTTTTGGCAAATTCGAAACCGCCAAACCGAAAGGGTTCAAACCCGAACATACAGTAGTTTCGGTCTGTTTAAACGATTTTTTCGGTTTTTTCGATTCTGACTTGTACCCCTAATGGGAAATATGAGTAGAGAGGGGAAGCTCATTCACAATTAAGATTCCTCGTCTTCCCTGAATCTCATAGAGGAAGAGGGCAAACTTGGGGATAACAATCAAAGTGACAGCGACAACTACAAGAACAGCAGACTGGTTTCGTCTCTGTTCCTGCCTGCCCTGGTGCTGCTTTATCCTTCTCTTTGGCACTAACAACAAACAGAAACAACTCGAACTTTCTTGATCCTATTCTAGGGATGTGACAAGACAAAAAAACAAAAAAATAGAGGAAAAAACTGATAGTGAGGACAAAGAGGGGGGCATATATGCAAATAGTAATAAGAACTAAAATTTCTATTCTCTCGTCAAATACTTTTTCACACAGTGGCAAAGAATTTGCTACTGCGTTCTGGAATGAAGATGATGTTACAACAATTAGAAAGCGTGTCACTATTCAGGACGGACCATTACAATCAAATCATCAATTCACCACTTACAACAATATTATGTACAACCAACCAGCCAACCAGTTTTTAGTCCACTACCCCTGAGAAATGATTCTAATTTAATAACAGGATTTTGTAAGGAGGAAAAGGAAATATGTAAACTACAGTTTCTTGATTGATAAATCTAACCTGTTTCTGTTCATGTTCATGTTCCTGTTCCTCCTCTTTTCCAATCCATTAGCATTAGCTTTCGTGTCTTTTGTTGACCTTCGCCAGCCTTGAACAAATGAGTGGCTGGAGGAGGCATCATAGATGATTGTTTTACAATGCCGGAGCTCGAAGAATGTTTAGCTTCTGAAACTGAATCCCTAACGAACTTACTTGGCGACGTTCTACTTGATCTGGGTGTAGCCCAATTCAATGCTCCTTTTCTACAATTTGTCTGAGCAATGTCTTTTTTGTTCTCTATTGTTGTTGTTCCTAGCTTTGGCTTCTTCAAGGGATGCGTATGGCCCTCGTTCTTAAACGAATTGTTGGACCACGATCCGTATGTAGTAGGCGCGGCAAATAACTCTTCGGTTTCCTCTGATTTCAACTTGCGAGCTTTCATGGACTTTTGTGAAGGCTTTTTTGGCCACCTTACTATCCCGTCTATGTTTTGCTTCAATCCAGCATAAGTTGCAATATCGTACAGAGTTTGAGCAGCAGCCATTACTGTTGGACACTGCTGCTCTGTAGAGAAGCAATAACAATATCAAAAGAGACTTTTAGTTGCATGCAAATGACTTACACAATTTTCATATGCGTTCAAGCTACAGCAAGGTATATGAAGTAGCAACACTCGGCTCTTAACTTGAAATTAGAAGTTTGTAATGAACAACTTAAAGTGGCTAATCTTTGAGAGACTATATTTTAGCAGATTTACCCACACGACAGTACAAATAAACCCGAATGTCTATAGTACTCTAGGGACATTTAGAATCAAAGTTTTAAACATTTCTGAATTACGCATAACAAGTAAATGTCAAGGATTTAATTTAAACTCCTCTCAAACGTTTAGGTCCCATTTTTTTTTTTTTTGAAATCCGTGAGTGTCCGGGCCAGATTGCGCGCACCTCGACTAATCTCACGGACAACCACTTGACCCTACTACATTTGGTTGTCAAGGAAACTCGTAGGATATTAAATCTTAGGTAGGTGACCACCATGGATTGAACCATGGGTTCCTTTGTTTTGTAATCTACCTTTTACCAATTGTTTTCAAAATACAAGCTAAGTTTTGAAAATTCAAAAAAAAAAAAATAATAATAAATAAATAAAATAAAATAAATGTTTTTGAAATTTGGCTGAAAATTCTAACTTTTCCTTGAGAAAAATGAAAACCATTGAAGGAAATTAAGAGAAAACAAACACAATTTTTAAAAAATAAAAAACCAAAGACCAAATGGTTATCAAACGGGCCTGTTTTACGGAGTAGGCTTCTCTCTACCTACCAAAATTCTCAAACTAGCAGAGTACTATCTTCAACCACTGAACTTCTGAAAAACTTCTCATTTAAAAACTAAATAACCAGATTACTCCTTAAGGACTTCTCTTCCTCATCTCTTTTTCCTCTCTTCCTTGTTCTCTCTCAAGATCGATCTCTCTCTCCCTCAGCTCCTCAATAAGCAAATTCCTTCAGTGGAGTCTTCGGAGAAAATAACCCATTAAACTCCTTGTGAACGGATACTGTTGGTATTTCATAAAAAAAAGTCATTGAAGTGATAAAAGAAATTGAGAGGGTTGGCAAACTGAGAATTTCTTATGGTGCCATTGGAAAATCATTTACGGATAGAGTTTTAATTTTACTTTATACAATTTATTGGATCTTAACTAACTTTAAATATTTTCAAGAATAAGATTTAAATAATTCATAGAAGTAAAAAAGGAGTTCACTAACAAAATACACAAGCATTAAAGGTACCACAACAGATAAGAAAGTTGAAACTCATACCATTTTCCTCATGATTCGTCTTCCCCTGAGATTCTGTATATAGACCAAAAACAGTGTCACGATTTAAGTAAAATGAATATTAATAGCAGAGTGGTTCCAACGTGAATATTGTATCTAAAAAACGCAACATAAATGCCTTCCAATAAATCCTTACCCACAAGCACAGAGGAAGCTTTCGAACAAGTTGCAGAAGACAGGGAATCCCATCCACATTGATGATGATTAAGAGATACAGAGGAGGACCTTCCATCATCAGGACCACCAACTCTCATTGTTGATGGAAATAAACTCTGGTTAAAAGTCAATGATTCCAATTCTTTCGTAAAACAATCAGCAGTAGCACTGGGGATATTGGAAAAGTTTGCAACACGCCACCACCTACCAGGACATGTGGCCTTATTTGCAGACAACTTGGATGAATCAGAATTTGCTTTAGAGTGTCCATTAAAGGAATGTGACCATGGAAATGGTTGCAACATCGCTCGACGAGATTGTTGCTTTGCTGAACGTAAATCTGTTGCATTCTTTGAAGATACAGTGGACTTGCTGGCATCCTGGAGCAAAGATTCTAAGTCCTTTGGTAAAGGAAGGCCCAATTTCAAAAACATGTCATCAGGTTTGTACAACTTAAAATCAACTGCATCGGTCAAAGTTTCAGAATTGCTACAGGCCTCTTGCACCTTCATGGAAAAACAAGAGAAAGAAAAAGAAATTGAGGTAAAAATCTGAATGTAGTTATGGAAAAGGAGCTCCGTAATTTATGATTAAAATTTAGAACACTAGTAAGAATCCTCTCAATGAAGATTTGACACTTTCTCCACAGCAATTACCACAACAAAGAGAATCAGAAAAGACAGATTCGATCAGGTTGTAGTCAGATCTCAAATAACTATAATAGAGATGTCAAAATAATTTGAAGCAATTGAATAAAAATGTATAGTCAGCATACTGATCATAAAGTTAAAACCAACAAACACTATGGTACAGAATGTGTTTGAGTGTGTGCATGTGCACGAGTACAGGTGACTAGAGAGATAGACAGTCAAATTCTTACTCACTGACCTTGTTTAATGAAGGTGTATCTGTTGCACTAGGTCCTTTTACATCAAAATTCACCCCTTCTTCCATGCTTGAAACAGAACTAACTAGACTTGTGGATGGTTTGCTGTTAGAACAACTCTCTGACTCTGCAATATTTTGTGTGCGGACAGGCCATGGGAGCTGAAGAACAGAACAAGCTTTTCTAATTGACTGCAGAAAACATTCATTTACATTTGTGTCTTTTTTACCTTTGTCTTTACTTAAACTAGAACAGTCATAACTGCCATCAAGAAGATCATTCAGCGGTGGATCAACCGTAAGCTTTGTAAAATCATGAACATCTGATTTCAGCCCATACAGTCCTGTATAAGATTTCACAAGGTCTATAAGTGATTTTATGCAGTTTAATGCAAAGTAAAACCAATGAGAAGATTTATTATAAATAAATTATAAACAAGTGGCTTGTTTCTTTACTTGGGTCATAACCGTAAATAACAACTAATGAACTTGAGCAGGTAAACTCCTTGCAAAACTGAAAACAAGGTCCAACTATGACCTATAGTGATGTCATGGAAGAAAAGGAAAATCAAAGAAAGGTAAAGAGAAATTGCTTTCATTATAACACTTGTAAGAACTGGGATGAAACTCCTTTTTGTAGAGCAAGATATACTCAAGGTATAATGTTGGAAGACAAAACAAAATAAGTGACGTTAAGAGAGTCACGTTCAATCTTTTCATTAGATATGTAGCCAGTTGCATACAAATGACCATACCTCTTATTAGAAAGGCTATTCATGTGATTATATCTTTCCAGGGATATCTTAATTAAAAGGACAAACCAACTCATATCTTTACAAAAGATATTAAAGTAACACGCAAACTAATACATAATCAATAGAATTAGAGCTGTCTTGATTTGGTTATACATATACTTATCAGTTATCCCTCAATTTAGGTTCTGTGACAATAATGACATAAATTTACCAAGAATATCTACACCATTGGCATTTTAAAACATCTGCTGCAATATCCAGTGGAGACCGTCTTCAATACATGTTATAAGCTCCTCAAAAGACCATATATACCAAATAAATGCAAGTTTCTGAGCATATTAATTAAGAATTCACATGGCATCATCATACCAAGAAAACTGCTCCCTGTTGCAGCTGAGCCATTTCCAGCATTTGTAGAGAGTGAATCAAATTTTGTCTTCAATGACACTTTGAGATTTCTCTTATCACCCCGCTTGCTGCTTAGGCTCTTCTGTTTCAGCAATTGAGTTTTCTCTGTTTTTAAACTAGCTTCAGTAAAATCCTGATTTCTCAACAACTTACAGTACACTAGGAAAGCATAGGAATCTAGTATAGAAAATGCAAAATGATATCCCAACTCAATCACATAAATGCAACAGATATTGTCCATTCTAAGCTTGCACAATAATACAGATTTAGTATATATATAAGTCAAATGACCATTGCAGGACCAGTTTCTCAATACATTAACTCAAGAAAATATGAAAATAGAATGATTTCTTAACTTTGTAAATAGAAAGTTTTTTTTTTTTTTTTTGAAAATGTACCGCTTTCATTGAGAATATTGTAAATAGAAAGTTATAGTCAATTAGATTAATCAATTAATAAAATTACCGATGCGACCAATTTTTTTTTCCCAAATATCCTCTCCTCTCATAAATTTACAATAAATGAAAGAATCACAACATTCAAATAAATGCACAAGAAGAAAAAACCTGAACAAATGGAGAGAAAAGTTCACTGAATTGCCCTTCATGGTCCTCTACTCATGGATCTTAAAAACAATCCACATATCATAATTTTAAACAACTGAGGGGGTGTACTTTTAATTTTTAGATTCCATCCATTCCTACTTATTTGGAGGACAGAAATCATATCATGGGGTTTTTTACTTTAAGTTCTAGCTAAACGTTTGGGTTGTTTTTTGCTTTATATTATATTTTAATCAGATTTCTTGCACAATGATCACTTTAACTCTTTCTACCAATAAAAGTCTTTATTTCCTATCTGAAAATATGAAACAGATGAACTGCATGGGAAAACACCACCATTTGGATCTGAAAATAATAACTTAATTAATAACAAAAGATGAACATTTTGAATCATTAAATTGGGGACTGGTGTATATTACCATGAGAGCTGCACTTTTTAAGATATGATCCAAGCTTATCAGACGTATCTTTTACGTCATTGGCTCCACTTGAGAATAACGAATCTTCCAATTGAACCACACGTGGCCTCTTAGAACATAAACTACTACTACTACTCCTTGACACCTTTAATGATTTACGTAGCTGTACTCCCGGACTCGAAGTGGATAAATTACTTCTTTTGTTCCTACTTTCAAAATCTTCAGATGCATCTTCACCAGCCTTTGAAACTGCTCCATCACCATCAGGGATCTTATCCAAAGAAACAGAACCCAAATCATTGATAGAGCTCGTCCCAGCTGGCATACCGACATTCATAGACCATTAGATCATTAAAACATGGAAAATGATGAAAGAAAAAATGACAGATATGCGAGACAATATGCCAGAGACTCGTGAAACATAAATTCTATAAAAGTCAACTCGAAGTGAAATCACATAGATTATATGTGGCCAAGAGTAAGAAATATAAGACTTAAAATGAATCTAAATATATGACCATCCTTTCACAAATGCAGCAGCCAGAGCCAGCTACCAACGTCATTCATCTATAGAAGACTAGAAGTACCGTACATTAAAAAAGTTGCAATCTTTTCTTCAAGATTTTCCAAATTCACCATATAGGCCTTATTCCAAATTCAGAATTTCAGCAGACAGATGATATAAACCATCCTATGAAAGAATAAGAAAAATAAATACAATGTTTCTTCTTAGGCAACATGTTTGATGTTTCTGCTACGACATCCCAGGAGCAGAATTTTCTCTTCATCATATTTCCTTTTCGAAGTGAAAAAATACAAGCCCAAATGAGTCAATGACTGCCACATTTAGTAATCTGCATGTTGGATCCCAAGTCAACCTCAATCAAAATCCACTGGAACAAATTGAATAAGATGAATCTTTTATTAATAATGACAGGGCACAAAAGAGAGGATATGACATCCTCACCAACCGCATAGAGTTTACATAAAGCACTTCAATTGGAAAAATCTGCCGAACACACATTTATTGAAAAACGTAAAACAAAAGTGGTGACTGTCTTTAGGGCTACAGAAACTCATTGGTCTTCAACAATAAGCAACTCAAATCTCTCTATAAGTTTCATCCTATTACATACAATGATACAATAGAATCAGTTCATCCACAAACAATGCGTAAAACTCCAATCACTATATTCATTGCAATCTCTTTCCCGAAACAATCACCAGTCTCCAAAACCAGCAACAAATCTAAAATTAAAACAGCAGAATTATAGAAAGAAAGAAAGAAAAAGTAACGAAAATTTCACCTTTTTGACTACCGTACGAGCTAAAACGCTGAAATGAATAGCTAGGAGGAACAGAACCGCGATCCGCCTCGCACAACTCGACCTCCTCAATTGTTCTAACAGAGCCGTCTGGTCCCATGAGCTTCGCCGCCGCCGCCGCCACAGCCACATCAACTGGATAACTCAATTCAAGAGCATCCATAACCGAAGCCCTAACACAACCAAACTACAAATACAAAACGATTGACTGTAGCCGCTAAACATCTCAAACGACCCTAAAACTCCGGCGGAAGAAGACAACAATCTGCACAGAGAGAAGACCATTCGAACATCCTACCGGAGAGATTCAGATCGGAGATTTAGCGAAGAAAAGTGAATTAGGTAGGAGAAAACGAAGGGGAAATGAGGAGAAACGGGAGTGTTTAGCATGTTGCGGCTAGGAGTAGGAGAAATCAGAGTTTTTAGGGCACGAATTGGGAACAAAGGTAAGTATATATAGTTTTCGGGAAAATGTGTGTCATATTTGAAAACGGACCATCGACGGCGGAATATTCCGTTCCGTTCTCCGTCTGCGAATACCCACTTTGCGTGGAGATGGGGCTCGGCTCGTTGTCTTTTACGGACCTTGACGTGGCATTATCCGTTAAAAATAATTAATTCGAGTATAAATTTATAATAGGATAAATTTGGCGTCCGCCCAATAAGCTTCCACCACGTATTGCTACCTCCTCGACTAATTATAAAAACATATTCTAAATATATCTCACCCACTCCCACATCTGTCTGTATAATTATGATAATATTCATATATATTAATAAATTATTATTATTATTATTATTATTATGCATTTTTTTTTATATAATATGTAAAATAGCCACTGATTTCCTCAATTCATTCGTAAATCGTAATTAGCGTACTCCTTCTTCTAGGGTCGGAGATAAAGAAGATTTAACATAGAAAGCTCTTTATAGAAAGAGAAAAAAACAATGGTTGTTTTTATTTTATTTTTACATCTGTTAGACTTCGTTAGAATGTTTTTTTTTTTTTTTTTAAGTACATTGGAAGAAGATTCCAACAACAGAATATTGATCGTTAATATGACAGCTGAGTCATGCTGGTTTGGTTCGAATTCCTATTTTTTTCCATAAACAATAATTAAGACATAAAAAAAATCAAATTAAAAATCTGTTAGAGAAAAATATTCTTTTAATTTTCAATGATTAATGTTTGATTTAATCTTTTAAAGGACAACAAAAAAAAAATATCAAAATTAAAATAGGTTATGCCTGGGATCAACAAAGATTGGCAGCCTAATTGGAGTATAACTCATTTGGGTAAAGAATTTTTTTTTAATTTTTTTTTAAAGATAACAATCAATAATTTCTTATATGTTGTCAAACCGAGTATAGCTCAATATATGTTTTGGACTACGAAGTCTTTATGTCTATATTTTTATGTTATATATATATTAAAATGACAAAAATATTTTTGGTGTCTATTTCGTCTCCGAAATTCAAAGTTAAAAGAAGGAAGGAGTTAGGATGACAAGGTTGACTCTAGGATGGAAGGAGAGAGGAAGAAAAAAAAGGGAAGGATAGAAAAATGTATCTCTTACAAAATAATACTAATTTGATATATTTTTGTCAAAACAATAATTGTCATGTCATATTTTCGTTAGTCAACTAACGGTCAAATGAATTTAGAGACTATTTAGAATTATTTTTTAAATCTCGAAATTAAAACGTTCATCCATGAAACTTCATGGACCAATTAAACATCAACATCAACACCAAACATGTATTTTGTCATCCAAACAATAACAAAGCTAACAAATATTAGAAGGCTAAGCACATTATTTTGGTGTGTTTGATTTTGAAAATTTTATTAGGTCAAATTTATTATAAATTAAATTAAACCAAATCACTTTTCCAATTTTATTTTCAAAATATCTCACTTTTTTCTAATTAATTCTTATAAATTCTTATTTTATTTTTATTTATCATACTTTTTCATTTTTAAGTTTGAAATTTACTAAATATTTCATATTACCATTCATTATTTTAAAAATGTATGATCATTTTTTAATCTCATTTCAACGGATGTCCTCCTTTTTTTAAGTTTGATATATGTACTTTTTTGTTTTCTTTTTTTATCCCCCCTCTTTTTGCAATTTCTTATTTACCCTCCTTTCACAAAAATTACTCTACGGATAGGAACTAAAAAAGAGAGATTGAAGTAGTTCCGACGATTCAATATTATTATAATTCATTGGTTGATTGTATCATTAATCATTTCTTTCTTTTGGTGTGAGGAACTTATCATGAACCCACTAATTTCCGCCGCTTCCGTTATTGTTGCTGGGTTGGCGGTTGGGCTTGCTTCTATTGGACCTCGAGTTGGTCAAGATTTGTTTTTTGAAAAATCTTTCCCTCTCTTTTAATATTTACTAAGAAATTTTTTTCTCTCTTCCCACATTTACCGAGATCTTTTCATCTCTCTAAGATCTTCCCTCTCTCTCTTCCAATATTTATCGAACAACCTTTCTCCTCTTCATTTATTTTTCCTCGTACAAGGCTCCAGTTGACGTCGTCTCCAATCGACAATGTCTCCAGCAAAATCCACAGACACGGTCTCCAATCGACAATGTCTCCTCCACAGCATAAAAAATAACAAAGGGGAGCAACAATGTCTTCAGTCGACGTCGTCATCACCTGCACAATAACATGAGAGACCCACAGATAGAGTAATTTTGGATTATGGGATTTATAATTAATTTTTTATTCTAGTATTTGGAATGGGGAGATTTTGGATTATGGGTTTTGGTGCATTCTTTTTGTGGAATTTGTTTAAGTTTTTTTTTGGTGTTTTATTGGCTGAAGATGGAGTTGAAGATGAACTTGTCAAAATGTTGATCCCTTTGTTATTTTTTATGTTGGGAATTCGGTTGAGAAATCGTAATTTGAGATATAAATTTTTTTAGATGGTCTATGATTCACTGAAGATGGGAGATGGGACATCGTGATTTATGAGGTGAAAAAGAAGGAGATTGTAGCCAAGGTGATTGATAAAATGTCTAAACATGACTTGAAAGTCAAAGTGGAGCTCTGGGTCGTGGGTAACATTTTCAATGGGTGGTCGAAGCGCTTAATATTGATTGTCGTTCATCGGAACCTTGACGTCTATATAAGCTTCGTCAGGTTTTTATTTAATTTTTTTTCTCCAATGTATTGGTGTTGGTTTTTCAAAACAATTACAATTCGCAAAATCATACAATTGCAAGTATGATATAATTTGAATTTGCGAAATTGTAAATACATGCGAAATTTCAACTACACTTGGGAGTAATTTGAATTTGCACAATTATAAATCCACTTGTAATTACAATTTGCACAATTGCAAGTATCGTGTAATTCTAAGTTTGTAAATTGCAATTACAATGTATTTGCAATTTACAAACTTAGGAGATCTCTTTTGTTTTTCAAAATGTATTACAAAGACTAGCCTATTTTCCTCTAACAAAATATATATATATATATATATTTTTTTTTTTTATGATTTTTTACGGTTTTTGTTATTTTTAATTTTTAAAATGGGTATAAAGAGGAAGAAAGAAGTGAGAAAATCTTGAGAGAGATTAAGTTTTGGTAAAAATTTTGGAAGGGAAAAAATTATATTTTTTAAATTACAAAATCTTATAAATGAGGAGAGTTATTGAGATTTGAGGGTAAATAAAGAATAAGAAAATCAAGAGAAAAAAAAATAACTATATCAAACTTAAAAACAAAAACATCTATCGATTTTGATAAAGAAAATAATATGTCTCATCGCCCGTATTTTAAAAGTTTCGGTAATCCTAAGTTAGAGAGTCATAGTCGGAAGCTAATCAATTGATCCGATTGGGCCGGCCCGCTAGATCCAATCAGTTGTGGGCCGAGAAAACTGGATATGAGCCGATTATGGGCCGTTTCTCAAGTATCCCAATTACATCGGTCCATGTCAACTACTCCGGCAAATACGTCTCTCCGATTCAGTCGTCTTCAACCGGCCAACCATCTCTGCCGCCGTGCCGTCCCACATGACGAGCTCGTTCTGTGACTCACTCGCTCTGTGTTCTCTTGCCAGTGCAATCACAAGGTGATTTTCTTCGACTCACTGAGTCATGAAGTGCCACAGCGTAGCGTGCATATGGTCCGGCACGCCTCTGTCGCACAAAGTCACCGCCACGGCCGTGCTGAGCCACCCTCCGACTCTCTACACCGGCGGATCCGATGGCTCAATCATCTGGTGGAACTTATCCTTCTCCGATTCCAGCACGGTAACTCCAGTAGCTATAGCTAAACTCCGCGTTTGATTAGGACAATTGAGACTTATTGGCTAGTTTAGATAGATCAGTTAGCAGTTTTGCTGTTCATACTTTTGATTGCATTTAGTTTAATTTCTCTGGTCCGACATTATACTTCAGCTCGTGGTACTATTTCTGTTTACGACAATTTATTTCGTGTAATTCTTCGCCAACTGTTCTATGTATGTTTTGTAATTTGTTTTCAGAATGGTATATTTGCTCTGTGGATTGATTGTAAATCATGTAGCTCGATAATCACTTCTCCTCTCGATAGGAAATTGAACCGGTTGCTGTGCTGTGTGGCCATGCTGCGACAATAGCCGATCTTAGCATTTGTTACCCTGTTGTCTCGGGGACGGGTAAGACAGATATTTCAAGTAATGCCGAGGTGAACTCCACTTCAGAAATTTGTGGTGCACTAGTAAGTGCGTGTTCTGATGGTGTGCTGTGCATTTGGAGCAGGAGAAGTGGACATTGCAGGCGCAGAAGAAAACTACCTGCTTGGGTTGGGAGTCCATCCATGGTGCGTACGATTCCGTCAAAACCAAGATATGTGTGCATTGGATGCTATTTTATTGATAATGCTCATTCCTCTGATCATCACTCAGTTGATTCTGCTGAAAGGAGCGAGGGTTCAGCTGATAGAGAATCTCAGCATAAAAAGCATTCCAAATGCTCTGTCGTTATTGTTGATACATATACTCTTACCATTGTTCAAACTCTTGTTCATGGAAATTTGTCTATTGGATCCTTGAGGTATATGGCCATAGTCTCACCATTAGTGGGTGAGGAGAATTATTCAGCAGCTTTAGTTGATTCATTTGGTCGGTTGCAGATGATTTCATTATCTAAGGAATCTGACCAACATAAAGTGGATGAGGTGAGCTTGCACAATAGTTCGCAAGTGGATATTCCTATTTGGGCTGAGGTATTGAGTGAGAGAGGTCAAGTTGTGTCAGTTGCAACCCAACGCAATGTCATTGCCTTTTTGTTGCCTGATCGTTGTGTGTTTAAGTTTCTACTCAGTGGTCTGATGGTTGGAGAGATTTATTTCACGGACAGTCTTTTTGCTGTTAGTGAGTTTACCTCTCAAGCTCATGCTGTTGGAGCAATGTTTCTCGATGGTGGAGATGAATTGAATATCTTGAATAACCAGGATTGCCACGAAACATTTGTTGAGAAATTTGCTGTGTGGAATTCTGGAGGTCATGCAATTGTCTATATGATATCATTTACAAATAATATATTTGAACACAAACCTCTTTATGAGATTCCTGCCTCTTTTAATTCCTCAGATGTGAGACTATCAATATCTTTCATCCAGCTAAATCAACATTTCATCCGCACTAAGTCACTTAGCTCTCAAATTGAAGAGCCTTTCCATTGGACTTCTAATATCACGATCTGGTCACTACAAGAGAAACATCATATTCATGGGAAGTCGTACCTGAAATGCAGAATGGTTGGTGAAGCTAGTTCATTGGCAGATTGGATTCCAGATTCCACTTGCAACAGTGAATTCGTAGGGAAATATGGTGTTGGATCTGAGTTGAATTCTCAGCGCTTATCTGATTCTAGTTTTGAAAGTATAAATGATTTATATTCAGGCGACGGTAACAATTTTGTACAGAAGGGACAAATAATATCTTCTTCTATGGTTATTTCTGACAGTTTGTCTACTCCTTATGCAATTGTTTATGGTTACTTTAGTGGTGATGTACAAATTTTAAAACTCGATTTGTTCCAAGGGCTCTCTCCTCATAGAAGAAGTCCACACTATGAAGTGAATCATCATGTACCACAACTATATCTTTCAGGGCACACGGGACCTGTACTATGTTTGGCGGTTCATTGGATAGTGGGCAAAGGTAACAACCAAGTTCTATTGTCTGGAAGTATGGATTGCACCATTCGGATATGGGATCTTGAATCTGGGAATCTTATCATGGTAATGCATCACCATGTGGCTCCTGTGAGGCAGATAATTCTTCCTCCTAGTCCTGCTCATACCGACCATCCTTGGAGTGATTGTTTTCTTTCAGTTGGGGACGATTCTTGTGTTGCGCTTGCTTCCTTAGAGACTTTAAAGGTGGAGAGAATGTTTCCTGGACATCGCAACTATCCTGAAAAAGTTGTGTGGGATGGTGTAAGAGGTTATATTGCATGCATGTGCAGTAACCATTCCAGTACTTCTGAGACTGTGGATATATTGTATATTTGGGATATTAAGACAGGTGCTCGTGAGCGGATTATTTCTGGGACAGCTTCTCATTCAGTATTCGATTATTTTTGTAAAGGAATTGGCAAGAGTTTGTCTGGCTCTGTTCTGAATGGAAATACCTCTGCTTCATCTCTACTCTTTACAACAGTCGAAGATGGGAGTCTTTCTGATTCTCTTTCAAGCTATGGTAAGTCCACCGATACATTAAAGGCAATGAAAAATCTGACAAATGAGGTAGAATCACATACGTCCAATGGACATGCTAGAAGACGGAAGCCTGCTAAATCATTTTTAAACTCTCTCTATAATTCTGAGAGTGGAAAGCATCCTATCAAGTGCTCTTGTCCATTCCCTGGGATTGCTACAATGAGCTTCGATCTTACTGCATTAATGTCTTTCAATCAGAAGTCTAAGTCAATAGCAAAGAGAGGTAATATTCAAGATACTGCACTTCCGAAGGATCAGCAAGCTAGGATGTCAAGTCCCAGTGCCAGGGACAAGAAAATGGACGATCATTGGGTCCATGAAATTTCAACTGAATATAGTGAAGAGCTTAACTGGATTAGTTCATATGAAGAATGTTTAATTCGGTTCAGCTTGTCCTTTTTGCATGTATGGGGTGTTGACAGTGATCTTGACAATTTGCTAGTAACTGACATGAAGTTGAAAAAACCAGAGAGCTTTATTGTAGCTTCTGGTCTGCAGGGGGATAAAGGTTCACTAACAGTGACATTTCCTGGTTTGAAAGCTGTTCTTGAGGTAGTCTGGATGATCTGTGTTGAATAATGGGGCATTTTCACATTTCATTCCTTGCAATATTTCTTCTGACTCTTGAAATTCAATTTCAGCTTTGGAAGTCATCCGCAGAATTTTGTGCTATGAGGTCACTCATGATTCTGTCTCTTGCTCAACACATGATTAGCTTGTTTCACTCAGGTTCATCTGCCAGCAGGTTAATGAAAATTACAGCATATGCAGTCTAGTAATTTAATTTTTTATGAAAAAATGTACCCCAAATTTAAAATTTAGTAATTGAAGTCCTTTACTCGGAAGTTATTTTTATTTGCAAAAGTTACCTGACCATCATTGTTCGGTAGATTTAACTACTACTTTACCTAGTATATTTGGTACCAAGAAAGCACATGAAATCTTTAATATCTTGATTATGTGACCAAAAGGGATTTTGAACACAGGATCACTTGGTGGTGTAAGGCCTTTACCTTTATGCCAAACTGTTGGGGTTAAAAAATTTCAACTTTTATGCTAGACCCCACCAAACACTTTGCTTTAGTATGAACAAAATTTTATTTTATTTTATTTCATTTTGATATGAAGCATTAGTATGAACGGTATTCAAAGTACAGGCAACCGGAGCTTTCTGAGAGGCCAACTCTCCTTTCCCTGAACTGACCATAGGATAAAATACTCTAACTGAATTCCATCTATTCACATGCTTGCCTTCTAAGTATTCCCTTCCTCAACAGTAACACTAACATACTTATACTTTGTCTGTTATTAAAGAATGGGCCCCACACTAAGAAGCAGAAAACACTTCCCTCTTAGTCTTTATAACATAGCCAATTCTACTTAGTAGGCTTAACTACTTTTCTCCTTGCCAATGTGAAATGGATTGAGGGCCCATGTAAGAGATTATTGGCAAAAGGCTTAGAATATTCCAACTATTAAGAAAAGTAAAAAGCCAGAAGCACCCATTTAGCAACTCCATATATATATATATAACTTTTCTAGACTGTACAAGTTTTTATGTCACAGATTGTGTTTATGAAAATGTTGCATGTAAAGTGAATATCCCAGCAATTCTCCCATGGTTTTCATCACACACAAAAAAACAAAAAGAAAAAAAGAAGAAACTCTCCTCATTGTTTTATTAACTCACATGGACCGTCTAGATTTGTTCACTCTGTTTCTCTTTCTTTGCAGCGCGCTGGCAGCTTTCTATATGAGGAATTTTGTGGACAAAGTTCCAGATATAAAGCCACCTTTACTTCAGGTACATCTTTGCTTATTTTTCTCAATTTGTATGTTGACCACGATAAACTACTTGTAATTACCTAATCCATTCTTTTTTTTTTTTTGAACAAAATGACCTAATCCATTCTTATAATTAGAAAAAGACATTTAGTTACTTTTGCATGACATTGCTGGAGGATCTGTATACTCATGTAATTGAATTAGTGTACTTGTTGCTATGGTTAGTTACTTGCTTCTTTTCCAAGTTAATATGCTTGGAGACCATTATATGTATAAAACATAGGTGCAACAGAAAATTCTATTGTAGAGGTGACTGGTGCATTCCTTTTTCCTGAAAGAGCAGCTTTCAATGAAACAGTAAAAATTAATGTGTTAATTACAATTTTTTTTTTTTGATAAGAAAAGAATGTTGTGTTAATTACAAAATAATTATCTAGACTAAACCAATTGGGAACACTTTGTTTTGCTAACTCATAAGTTCGAAATCCTCTTCCTCCCTACTCCTATTCATATAGACCTTTCTAACCAAAATTCCTATGAATCACCTCCACTTTTTTTGTTTTGTTTTTATTATTATCATGATTTTTTTTATGAGAAACATATAAGAATTTCATTCAAAAGGCAAAAGCCAAACAAAACAACCTAAGGGACAAAGGGACAGGGCATCCCTTTTCCCAAGGAAGGGTTACAAAAAGACCCTCCAATCCAAGTAGTTTACAACACCAATACCAATATTGGTAAAGATGAGATTCAAGTGACTCCACTCTTCCCTTTCCTAAAATGCAGAATGAGGGAGACAGAGGAGTAAATCAAGTGACTCACATTCAATATCATACTCAACTTTCTTATGAAATTTTAGTGTAGAAGAGGACAAAGATAAATACGTTCTGGTTTAAGCTGCAAAAATATGACATTTTATTGCCTTGATGATGGGTATAGGGTATACACGATAAAATTATAATTTTGAAATGTTACACTGGCCATAATATCAGTGACACAATGATAATAAACGATGGAACCATGCTTCTTGGGCTAAATGTTCTTAATGTAACATCTGTCTTCAGCTTGTTCATAAGACATGGTGGAGATTATGAAATTGGAACTTCGATCTGGTATTCTGACATTACTATTAGTAATGTCTTTGTTTTACTTGATTCTGATCTCTCTTTGGAGCAAAGAGTTGACCAACGAAAGTAAGATGCAAACATCACGTCCCAAGATAACTGAATTAGAAATAATTAAATTATTTGAATTGCAAATTTGTTTTGATAATTGAAACATTCATCATGATTTTTCATATATTTTTTAGGTTTTAGTGAGCTTCTGGCAAGATGAAAGTGAACATGTACGTATGGCTGCTCGCTCTTTGTTCCATTGCGCAGCTTCACGTGCAATTCCACTACCACTAAGAGGTCGAAGATCAACCGAACATGGAAGTTCGAGTGAAATTGGAGATAGTGACAATGAACTCGATTGCTTGAACGTGAATGAGAAGTCTGATAACATAATATCATCTGATTGCATTCCTCAAAGTGAAGAGGTTTCTCAGGTTGAGGAACTCAACATACGCGTCTGGCTAGAATCTTATGAAATGCAAGATTGGATTTCTTACGTAGGGGGGACGAGTCAAGATGCAATGACTTCTCATATAATAATTGCAGCAGCACTAGCCATTTGGTATCGTAGTCTTGTGAAGAAAAGCCTTCCAATGCTGGTTGTCCATTCATTAGTGAAGTTGGTAAAGTCCATGAATGAGAAATACAGTTCCACTGCTGCAGAGCTCCTTGCAGAAGGTATGGAGAGCACATGGAAAACTTGTCTGGGTAATGAAGTTCCTCATCTCATTGAAGATGTATTACTCCAGCTGGAATATGTGAGTGGTCCATCTGCAAATCAGTTAGTTCAAAATTCAGCCGTTCCAGTGGGCATTCGGGAGACTTTGGTTGAAGTTCTTCTTCCAAATCTAGCAATGGCTGATTTACCTGGATTCTTGACAATAATAGAAAGTCAAATTTGGTCTACTGCATCTGATTCACCTGTACATCTGGTGTCACTTAAGACACTGATCAGGGTTGTACGTGGTTGTCCTAGAAACCTGGCGCCATATCTCGACAAGGTTTGCTCCAAGTTCTACATAATATTAATTGCATTGAAACCATGATTTTCTATGCGTTTTCATGAAGATTTGTACATACTGGATTAGCATGAAGGGCACTCTCAGCTCTGAGTTATTGTTTTGGTGTCTTAAGCTGACCTGAATGACTTTGGTCACTTCAAAGCATCGCTCTCTATAGCCAAATAAAACCCATATTCCCCATCAAGAAATAGATGATGCACTCCTGAGTTGAGTGGTTGAAGAACACTATGAACGAAAAAATCCTACTTTCAAATGATAAAAAAATTTACTGAATCAGGAGAGCATGTGCATTCTTTTTTGGAGGGGGATGAGATGGCCTTCCAAATTTCAATGTTAAATTCAATAATCATCTGTTAGGAAAGGAATATAGGAATTTGGTTATCACGGGTTGCAATTTAAAGACTGTGTACTTTGTTTGACCTTTTTTGTACCTAACTACTTTTGGCTCCATAATTCTTGTGATTGAGATCTGATCTCATTTAGTGCTGCAGGCTGTTAACTTCATTTTGCAAATCATGGATCCCAGCAACTCAGTCATGCGCAAAATTTGTTATCAGAGCTCAATGGCGGCTCTAAAGGAAGTGGTGCATGTCTTTCCTATGGTATCATTAAATGATTCATGGACCAGATTGGCAGTTGGTGATGTTATTGGAGAGATCAACAGTTCTAGCATTCGTGTATATGATCTACAAAGGTCAGAGCTAACACGCATATTCTTTACTTGGGTCTAATTTGGCAGTTGATCCTGGACACTAATGTAGGCCTACGACATACATGCTTTTAGTATCAATTTGTTGATTTTATCATTACTTCAAAGCATGCGTTGTGAGAAAAGATGAAAAGACTCTAGTTTAAAGTTTTTCTATAAAAATGATGAAATCATCTAGAGAAGACAAGAAAAGTGACTGGATCAGGAAGAAAGAAAATCTAATACACACCCCTAAACCATAAACACCGTTTTAATTTTGACTCAATATTTAAATATGGAAAATTAAGATGATACTAAGCATCTCATCAGTCTGTTGCGTAAAATTATGCAATGAAATACCGCAAGTGTACGGATCAAGTTTTAATATAGTGTATGTAAATACGGATTTCGTCTTCAGAATTGGTTTTCTAGTCCACTTAATCACCACAAATTAGGGGTGGCCAAATGAAACCCGAAAACCGATATGACCGACCGAAACCAACTGAACCGACGTTGGTTGGTCGGTTTAGAAGGCAAGTTGGTCGGAGTGAAAAAATTGAAAATCGACCGACCGACCGAGTTAATCATAAGTTATATAAAAAAAAAATTATTTTCCATTATTGTGGCTAAAAACGAGGATGGTTTTGAGAAAACCATGGGCGCCGATGGTTTTCTCAAAACCACTTATAACTTTTAAAAAAATTTAAAAAATTTAAAAAATTTCCCTCCTCTCTCTCTTAGTCTTTTCCCACATTTCCCTCCCCTCTCCCTTTTTTCACGATTTACATTTTTTGTCTTCCCCTTCTCTTTCTTCTTTCCCTTTTTTTTTCCCTAATATCTTTCTCTCTCTCCCTTCTTTCCACCTTCGCCGCATCTCTCCTCCCTCGTTTTCTTCTTCGTCTTCTTCCGCTCTTTCTGCTCTTCTCATCTCCCCCTTCTTTCTTCATCTCTTTCTCACTTCTCTCCCCTTCTTTATTATCCACACCTTCGAAAGTGAAAGACTAAAAAGACGTCAATATTTTTTTCCCTCTTCCTCTCTTATCCCATAAACCGACCGACCGCTACTAGGATCGATCGGCCGGTGCTACGAACCCTCACAAAACCGAATACCACCGACCGACGCAAACCGACTTGTCGGTTTTTGGCGCCAGTTTGAGCCCAAAACCGACGCCGACAGACCAATGTCCACCCCTACCACAAATACTATTAAAAGCCCTGCAAAAGAAAAAAAAATACCACCTTCAGTCATGCAATTAAGTTCTAGTCTAAATTTTCTTTTCTCAAGCGTAAATTCAAACCAAACAACAAATAATATAAAAGCATGAATGAAATTTAGACAATCAATTAAGGCATTGAATTAATAAATCATATGGTCCAACAGGTACCTCAATCCCTAAGATAAAGAGTCTACCCACCCATGTTCAACATTACAAAAACTAAACTCATGGAAAATCTCATAATAAAAATATAACTTATGAGAGAAAAAAGAATAAAACTAATGTCGATCCACGTTACCTTTGCAATCTCCACGATCCCGAGCCTTGAAAATCCATTTCCTAAGCTCTATAATGGTCCCTTTCCTAAGCTCTCTAATGGTCCCCCCCTGTGAAAGCAGGGCCAAAGGGAGACCGTGGTTCGATATTGCAAAAAACAGTGGTAAGGGAGACCGTGGTTCGATATTGCAAAAAACAGTGGTATTTTCTTTATGTTCTTGAATTTTAAAGCTCATAGAGGTGATAGGATTCTGCTTTGGTCCGACAGGTGGGCTGGAAATATGTCTTTTGCTTCTTAGTTCCCTATGTCTTTTGCTTCTTAGTTCCCTGACCTTTTTAGTCTGATGATGAAATAGGACCTTGGCTTTAGAAGAGACCTATTCGATTGGGAAATTCCTAGCTAGATTAGTTTGGTGGAGATGCTTGACGTCATCCAAGTGGGGGCCAACATTGACAAGGTGGAGTGGGCCATTGATAAGTCTGGTGTTTTTTCCTTAAAGGCTACTGTTTATAAGTTGACTGAGGCTGCTCCAATTTTTAGGCTTCCTCTAGTGGACGCTATTTGGAAAGAATCTTACCCTAAGAAAGTAAAAAAATTTCTGTGGTCTGTAGCTCACAGAGGTTTAAACACTCAAGGGACGTTTGGGGCACCAACTTGGAGTTGGATGGACTGAGTTATTATGACCCAGTCTACGTTTGACCCACCGACTATTATAACCCACAATCAATAAAGTAACTATACTAACTTCAATAAGATTTACTATTCACAACTATTAGAACCACCGTTTATAATAACTCACTTAGCCCCCCAAACAGCCCCTTAGGAGAAGCTTCAATTAAGGTGCCTAACTGGTCTCTGTCTCCTTCAGTTTCGCTTGTGTCTTGGAGATGTTGAATCCCTAGATCACCTTTTCCTTCATTGCTCGTTTGCTCAAGAGAGCTTGGAATTGAGTTTGTAAGGCGTTTGATTTACTCAGTCTCTGAAGTTGGTTGGTTGGAACTGGGTTTTCAAGAAAAATAATCTTCTTATGTTAGGTTCTTTGAAGCCATTGTTAATACGGTTGCGACTTGGACCAAACGATCCCCTCTCTTTCATCACTATAGTTTTGATACCCTCCTTTCTAATTGGAGAGGCTTTTTGTAACTTGGGGACACCCTTTCTTATGTAATTTCATATTATTAATGAAATTGTTTCTTATTCAAAAAAAAAAAAAAAAAAAAAAAGTTGGTTGGTTGGAGGTTTTTTTTTTTTTTTTTTTTCAACTATTATTATTATTATGTGATAAGAAACCAGAAACAATTCTATTCAAAAAGACAAAAGAACAGCCTAATGGCCGAAGGTAGAGCCCCCCGCCCATAAACTACAAACTGACAGCCTTCCAATTCTTAATAATCATCAAAAGACTGTAATTTTTTATTATTTTTTTTTTTTAACAAGAAACAAACTTTTCATTGATATATGGATAGAAAAATGTTCAAAGATAAACTTCCCAAGGGAGTGAAAAGAGAACAAGACAGCCAAATAAAGAACAGAACTCCAAATATTACAAGAGTCTACAAATAATTCTGCCAAGTCTTGAAGCTCTAGCACTATTCAAAAGGTAATCCCATGACTTTGAAACGAAGAATCTGTCCAGCAAAGAATGAATCGAGTGAACCCGATGAAGACCAAGAAGCAGTATGTTGTACACTTTCCAATCATCAAAAAGATTCTAAAAGAAGAGGACTGATCTTCAAAAGTCCTAAGGTTTCTTTCCCTTCCATATATGCCAAAGAAGAGCAATAATCACGGAGCTTCACATAATCTTATTTTTTCCTTGAAAATGCCAAGCAATTAAAGCTTCTAAAAGCTGGCAAGCAAAGGGACTCAAACTTTTCTAAAATAAAGAGCCATCCTCTCAAGACGAACGGGCAATAAAGAAAGTTTGGTGGATTCAGTCTCCAATTTTAGTGGTAGGGAGGTTAATTTACTAGAAGAAAATTTGTATTTGACAGCAACGGGAATTTTGGAAGAATGGTGCGTTGATTGTTGTTGACCAGGCTCAATGTTTGATGGAAGTTACCCCATGAACACAAAGAAGTGCTTGCTCAACCGTTATCTCATATTGGTGCTTCTAAGGGCTTGGCAATGGAAATCATCATGGGTTGGCCTAGGTGACAATAAAGGCATTGAAAATAAAAAAAATGTTTAGAGGGAATGAGTTCAAACCATGGTGACCACCTACCTAAGATTTAATATCTTACAAGTTTTCTTGACAACCAAATGTAGTAGGGTCAGACAGTTGTCTCGTGAGATTAGTCGCGGTGCGCGCAAGCTGGCCCAGACACTCACGAATATTAAAAAAAAAAGGGCTTGGCAAAGGAAGACTTTGAGGACGAAGAAAATTTGAAGAAGATGACTGTTATTATTTCAAAGTGTAGTTTGTGTATTAGGCCAATTAATGATTTCAGAGATGTTAATGAAGAGACGGATATAAATATATTTTAAAAATAAGGCTGGCGAGTTAAACAGTCTTTAATCTAATGTCAATTATAAGGCTCTAAGGAATCCATATCTTTTGGAAGGGAAGGGAGGTTCCTTATGATGATCATCCGCTGGAATGTTCAAGGCATCGGGATCTCAAAATAAAAGGACACTTGTGAAGAATTTTGTTTTGGTTCATAAGTGGTTTGGCATTTCATAATAGACTAAGCTTGCTGTTGGATGGTTTCAGGATCTAAATATGTTGGATGGGTTGGTTTAGAGGCCTCAGGTTGCACTCTTCTTCTACAAAATGAATTCCTTTGTTTATCTAATGTGGACTCGCTTAAACATATCTTCTTTGATTGCCCCTTTTCTCGTCATTGTTGGTTTTCTTTTTTCAAGCTCTTCAATTGCAAGTGGGTGTTCTCCAACTCCTTCAAAGAAAACGTTTCCCAGGTTCTTCTTGGGCTGACCTTGTCTACTAAGGCCAATCTTTTGTGGATAAATGCCGTTAAAGCCATTTGTCCGAAATTTGGTTTGAGAGGAACCAGAGGCTCTTCCAAAATAAGCATCTCTCCAGTTTTGATCCTTTTGATTCAGCTCGCCTCAAAGCTTCGTCCGGGTGTTCTATTTCTAAGATATTTGAAGTTTATTCTCTTCAGGACATATATCGGAATTGAAATGCTTTCATTTCTCCATTGTGATGTTATTTTTTCTTGTATTGCTTTTATCTTTTTCCTTTTCCTTTTGTTATGCTTCTCTGTGAAGTTTTGTATCTTTTGAGACTAGAAAAGTTTTGTTTCCTGTTAAAAAAAAAAAGAATTCCTTGTGTTTTCATTATTCAAGGCTGCTCACTGATTTTTCATTCAGTTCCTTTCTCTTGGCTGGGTGGTTTGCAGAGGTTTATGGGCTAGCTTTGCCTAGACCTTTTTTTTTTTTTTTTTTTTTTTTTCCGTTTTTTTCCGTTTTTTTCTTCTTTTTCTGGGGGCACAATGTAGATTTACTTGGGTGGGTTGTTTGATGTTTGATGTGCGGCAGGAAATTTCATGTTGGTAAGAAACCTTGTAAAAGGTCTATGAGGGGCAGTCCTCTACTAGCTGTAGAAGAAATTTCTATAAATGGATTAGGACGATGCCTCAAGACTTCTCTTACAAGTGGGAAGTTCACTTAATCTAATGTAAAGGGATAGGCTGATATTATCACTCATTGGTTTCTATTTTCTGGCAGTAAGTTAAGTTAGATGCTGTAAGGTTCTTGCCTTACTATTTATTAAAGAACTTGCAAATTGGCCGAATCGGCGTTTACAATCCTCTCTTCCTCTCGAGAATTTGATTACATAAAAAGCCTGAAAAATACCATACTGAAATACTAACTATATAGCCAGAGGACCCAGGTGGCCCTACCCTTCGCACGATCCTTTTGCAGGGAATCTGCTAACTAACTTATTCCCCTTTTACAGTATTGTCCTTCTTGCCCCTCCTCACGTAGCATTTTGTTATAGGGGGCCTTGCATTTCCCACGGCCTCAAAATCGACCTTGTCCTCAAGGTGGAAATCAGGGAATTGGTGTCGCATAGAACGAACGTCTTCCCATGTGGCTTCGTGCTCGGGCAATCCCTTCCAACGAATCAAGGCTTCAGTGGCCCCCGTTTTATCGTTCTTCTGATAGGCAAACACCTCTATAGGTTCGGCACGCCATTCAAACTCTTCTGTTAAAATGGGTGGACCGGTATGAATCTCCTCATGTGATCCCACTGTTTTTTTCAACTGTGAGACATGAAAAATCGGGTGGATCCTTGCGTCAGGTGGCAAGTCCAATCGGTAAGCGACGGAGCCGATGCGACTCTGTATTGGATATGGTCCGAAGTACTTAGGGGATAACTTCTCACTCTTTCGTTTAGCCACTGTGGACTGTCGATATGGTCGAAGCTTGATGAACACTTGATCACCAACCGTGAACTCAACGTCACGCCTCTTGCTATCTGCAAATTTCTTCATTCGGGCCTGGGCATGTACCAAATTGTCCTTCAACCTCTGTAATGTAGTATCGCGTTCCCGGAGCTGTTGGTCTAAGGCAGCGTTCGGAGTTTTCATTCCTTCATAGGCTATCAATGGGGGAGGGGCTCTACCATAGACTGCTTGGAAAGGAGAGATTCCAATCGAAATGTGAAACGTTGTATTGTACCAGTATTCTGCCCATCCCAGCCATTTGACCCACTGTTTAGGCCGTTCACTACAGAAGCATCGGAGGTAAGTGCTCAGCCCTTTGTTCACGATTTCGGTTTGTCCATCTGTTTGAGGGTGGTAGGATGTACTACGCTTGAGTTTAGTTCCTGCCATGTGGAATAATTCCTTCCAAAAATGACTAAGAAATATCTTGTCCCGGTCAGAAATGATAGACTTTGGAAAGCCGTGTAAACGGACTACCTCATTGATGAAGACTTCTCCCACGATCTTTGCGGTGAACGGGTGTTTCAATGCCATGAAGTGAGCATACTTACTTAATCGATCCACTACTACGGAGATGAAATCAAAACCACTTGATTTAGGTAACCCTTCAATCAAGTCCATGGTGATATCATCCCAAATCTGGAGAGGTATCTCCAATGGTTGTAGTAAGCCTGCAGGGGTCACGGATAGAGTCTTGTTTCGTTGGCAAGTTAAGCATTCCTCAACATATTTCTTTATATCAGACTTCATTCCATCCCAAAACAATTCTCCTGAAAACCTCTTATACGTTCGCAAGAATCCCGAATGGCCTCCCATTACCGAATCATGATAGGTGTGCAGAATATCCTTAATCAAAGAAGAAGACTTAGAGAGTACTAACCTGTCTTTATACAATAGATTGCCCTGGTGGACTGAATACTTTGGGTAAGTATCTTTGTGGTCGTGGATCATAGACAAGATGCTCTGGAACTTGGGGTCTTGAGAGTTCTCGGATCGGACTTTACTAATGTCAATCAGGGAAGGTACTACCAATTGGTTTAGCTGAACCACTGCGAGGATTCTTGCAAGTGCGTCTGCAACCTTGTTTTCCAAGCCGGGTCGGTAATGGACTTCGAAATTGTAACCCAACAACTTAGACAACCACTTCTGGTATTGCGGTTGGATCACTCGTTGTTCCAGAAGGAATTTGAGGGCTCGTTGATCCGTTCGAACAAGGAATCGTTGTCCCAACAAGTAGGGTCGCCATAACTATTGCCATGAGTTCCCTCTCGTAGATAGAGGTTGCTTGAGCCCGAGTTGATAAAATGTGACTGTAGTATGCAATGGGTCCTGCTTGCTGTGTCAAAATGGCTCCCAAACCTGTTCCAGAGGCATCTGTTTCTATCACAAATGGTTGGCTGAAATCAGGTAGCGTCAGAACGGGGAGGGTGACCATGGCTTGTTTCAATGTCTCGAAAGCCACTGTTGCTTGGTCATCCCAACTGAATGCTCCCTTCTTCAAAAGGTTAGTCAGAGGAGCTGCTATAGAGCCATATTTTTCCACAAACCGACGATAGTAGCCCGTTAGGCCAAGAAATCCCCTGAGATCCCGCACATTCTGTGGTCGAGGCCACTCCACCATTGCTCTTATTTTCTCCGAATCCGCCTCTACCCCTTGAGCTGAGATCCAGTGTCCCAAGTACTCGATCCGATCTTGTGCGAATTGACACTTCTCTTCATTTGCATAGAGTTCATGTTCCCTCATCATAGCAAACACAGTATAGAGGTGTCGTAAGTGATCGTCAAAAGTTTGACTATATACAAGTATGTCATCAAAAAATACGAGTATGAACTTACGGAGGAATGGTCTGAAGATGGTGTTCATCAATGATTGGAAAGTGGAGGGAGCATTGGTGAGTCCAAACAGCATAACCAAAAACTCGTAGTGACCTTCGTGTGTTCGGAATGCCGTTTTTTTTATATCTCTATCGTGCACTCGAATCTGATGGTAGCCGGATCGGAGGTCGAGCTTCGAGAAAATTCGTGATCCATTCAGTTCATCAAATAATTCTTCTACAACGGGAATGGGGAATTTATCTGGGATGGTTACGTTGTTCAGAGCTCGGTAATCAACACAAAACCGCCACCCTCCATTCTTCTTCTTAACCAGTAGAACCGGACTGGAAAATGGGCTAACACTTGGGCGAATAATCCCCGAGGAAAGCATTTCGCTCACTAGTCGTTCGATTTCAGTTTTCTGGACATGCCCATATCGATACGGTCTCACATTGACTGTAGTTCCCTCCTCCTTGAGATGTATCTGATGATCAACTAACCTTCGTGGAGGTAATGTTGTGCTCTGTGAGAATATCTGATTAAACTACCCCATCAACTCCCGTATCTGTTGTGGAATAGTTTTGCGTTTCGGATGAGCCACTGTTGGAACTTCTTGAACTACGGTGCTCATGGTTCTTAATTCAACTAAGAACCCTTGATCCTCTGCCTCCCATTGTCTTGTCATGCTCTTCAAGGAGACCTGGGCTTTAGTTAGACTAGGATCCCCTTGTAGAATAATCTGGTTCTCCCCCTTGCCAATCCTAATCGTTAGGAGTTTCCAATCTACTTCTGTGACACCCAACGTATGGAGCCATTTCATGCCCAACACCACTTCTACTAATCCTCCTAGTTCAAGTGGCAAAAATTCCTCAAGAACCGATAATTTCCCCAGATTCAGGACCACAGATTTACACATCCCTTTCCCCCTCAGCGCTTTGCCCGATCCCATGATCACTCCATAGTGAGCGGTATCAGACAAAGGGATCCGTAATTCGTCAACCAGCTTCTGATTGATGAAGTTATGGGTCGCCCCACAATCAATTAGCACGATCACTTCTCGCCCTTCAATTTCTCCTTTCATTTTGATCGTCCCTGGAGATGACAACCCCACGACCGAGTTCAACGATAATTCAACTGCATCGCCCACCTCCACACTCTGCAGCGCCACCATCGTTTCTACCTTGCTCTCTTCTTCGTCTCTTACCTCCGACTCTTCATCATTTTCGTGAACAACCAAGATTCGCAGCTCTTTTGCTTTACAACGATGTCCAGGCGCAAATGGCTCTTCACATCGGAAGCATAAGCCCTTCTCCTTCCGAGCTTTGAACTCAGCATCCGAGAGGCGGCGAACCAGAGCATCCTTACGAGCCGCCGATTGTGCCGTGCTTACTAGAGTAATGGTTCGCGTTGCGGCCGCGTTTCCGATATTTCCTCCCTCCTTGCTAACTCCTGTTGTGAGCATATTAGTTTTAGGGTTGGGCGTACTTACTTGGGCCTTTGGAGTGACTGTAACGGCCCGTTGGGCCTCCCTCCTTGTTTCTTCCATATCTTCTATCAGTTGAGCGATCGTCATAATATTCTTTAACCCTTGCGGCCGCCAACAACGCACTTCTGCTCTGACCACTGGATCCAAACCATTGAGGAAAGTATTTTCCAACACTTCCGGAGGAAGCTTGGGGAGTGGAGCTACCAGTCGATCGAATTCGATTCGGAAGGCCTCTACTGAAGACGTCTGTTTCACTGCAAGGAACTGCTCCATGAGGCTCCCTTTTCGAGTGTTTCGAAACCTTTCCAGCAATTGCACTCTCAGATCTTGCCAATCTTTGAACGGCTCTCGATCGTCTTCCCCCTGGAACCAATTTACAGCGGCTCTTGAGAAGCTAATCGAAGCTACAATGAGTTTCTCTTCATCGGTGAGCTTATGGATTTTGAAGTACCGATTTGCTCGAAACAGCCACGAGTCCGGGTCATCGCCGTCAAACACTGGCATTTCCACTTTCTTAAACTTGCTTCGATCCCCTCCGCCTTCATCCGTCTTCTCCGGTAAGTGGTTCGACGTACCACTGTCTTCTTCCTCCGTTTTGACCAAGCCCGAGATCTTCACCCTCATCACGGCAAACTCATTCGCATGTTCACTAATACCACTCGAGTATCATCCGATGACTTCTGTTGGATTTCCACCTGTGTTGATATCTTTTCCATTGTCTTTGATAGTAGTGCGATACTTGTCTCCAATGCCGGAAGTTTTTTGACATGGCTCCTGATGGTTCCGACCTCAACATCTGCTAAATCCATTCTTTCTTCCAACTTCCGTTGTACCATCTTGCTGAGCCTCCCCAGGATGAACTGCTCTGATACCAAATGTAAGGTTCTTGCCTTACTATTTACTAAAGAACTTGCAAATTGGCCGAATCGGCGTTTACAATCCTCTCTTCCTCTCGAGAATTTGATTACATAAAAAGCCTGAAAAATACCATACTGAAATACTAACTATATAGCCAGAGGACCCAGGTGGCCCTACCCTTCGCACGATCCTTTTGCAGGGAATCTGCTAACTAACTTATTCTCCTTTTACAGTATTGTCCTTCTTGCCCCTCCTCACGTAGCATTTTGTTATAGGGGGCCTTACAGATGCTTTTCCTAGATTGTTGTGCTTTGACTTCCAGAGATTGACATATGCAACATTAAAAATGGAGTGAACCAGATTTTACGGTCACTTTTAATGTGGATTACCTAAAAATGGGGTGAATCATGATATGATAATTGACATATGGAGATGGGGTGGGGGGAGATATGATAATTGACAATGTTCCTTTGGAACTAAGGTTTTGTTTTGCATCTCATGATTGTTTGTTCTTTTTCTTTTCGGAAGTTATCAAGGAGTTGAAATCACATGAATGTATTAACTTTTTCCTTTTTTTGGAAACAGTGTTACAAAGATTAAGGTTTTGGATGCAAGTGGACCTCCTGGACTTCCAAGTTTGCTTGCAGCAGATTCAGAAATGGCAGTAAGGACCTCAATATCAGCTTTGAGCTTTTCCCCTGATGGAGAGGTATGTGTTACAGTTCCATTGTAAAATTCATCATCCCCTAGAGTCTTGATACCACTGTGGACAATATAATTTATTCTTGTGACTGAGTAACCGTATTTGCCTTTGACGTTGATCCTTGATATTATTTTGGAAAAGAGAATCTTCAGTTCTAATAGCTACCCGCATCAAGTGTATATAATTTGAAATCTGAACTATAATGTCTTTAACTGATTCGTTTTGATTGAAGGGTTTAATACCAGTTTACCTGAAACTATCAAGGGTTGACCTAGTGGTCATGAAGGACCTTTGGACTATTAAAGCCCTCTTGGGAATGAGTTCAATCCTTGGTAGTCACCTACTTAGGAATTAATTTCCTACGGTTTCCTTGGCAACCAAATGTTGTAGGGTCAGACGGTTGTCCCGTGAGATTAGTCGAGGTGCACGTAAGCTAGCTCGGACACTCACGGATATTAAAAAAAAAAAAAACCAGTTTACCTAGCTAAAGCAAACTCTTTTCTGATCAAATATAGAAACTGAGTAAGATGGTGATCCTTGGGATCAAGAATTCCTATCCTTGTTAAGTCTCTATGGAAAATAAGGACTGCGACTAGTTTCTTTTCTATCTTTTCTTTGAAGCCATAACTTTTGGTGTGGAAGGACCCTACAAATTCAAGCTCGATTGACAGTTTCCAGTGTCAATTTTTATTTGGAATGACAGGTAATCCACGGTAAAGGAAGTAAGGAACACATCTTAGAGATTCTGGATTAAGTTCGACATAGGCAGAAGTTCTTATTTAGTTTTGTACTACGGATATTCTTTCTTCACTACTGAAGTTGAGTTAGGAAACATAGAGGCTTGAGCTCAATTTACTGGTTACTATTTATTATTATTATTATATTTTTTTTTTTATGAGAAACCATACTTTCATTGAGAAAAAAAAATATGAAAGAATACAAGGGATTTTTTTTTAAAAAAACTAACCCCGAAAAGGAGCCAAACTAAAACAGAAAAATGGCTTCAATCAAGCAAAATAAGACCCAACAAATAATTTAAAAAATCCTTACACAACGAAGCCCAAAGAGAGACATGAAACCGAACAAGGGACCAAACCTCCTCCCGTTAATAGTTTACTGGTTATTATTAACCTGCCCTTTCCATAAACTTATTAGATTGAGATAGGGCGATGGTTGTAAAACAGAGTACTTCACAATTCCAACTTGAAGTGTTTTTGAGGCGCTCTCAAGATGGTTTGATTTTTGGGCAGAAACAGGTTTTAGGTAACAACTTTTTGTGTTTTGGAAGGATTCAGAGAGGTTGTGAAGGCGATGATATCTCTTGAAGGGCGACAAGAGATGTGATATTAAGATAATAAAAAATGTTCCTCTCTTCTCATAAGATAAGAAACTGTTTTATTTTAATGAAATTTACAAAGCACAAGGCTGCCAAAATCAAACAAGTCACAAAAAGTCCCCATGGTTGGTAGAAACCATAGAAAGGTAAAAATTACGGAAGTGACTATAACCATCCATACCTGCATCTTGGGAAGAACTCCTACTTCTTTCCAACTAAATATCCCTAAGAGTGCATTTAATCTGTAAAAGTCTTTTTTAAGCCACTTTTAGTCTGAGCGCTTCAAACATCAGCAAAGACTAATGAAGCTCTGCATATCACCCCAATTTTGGCAGGCAGTCAAAAATGCTTAATTGCTGTTTGGAAGCTTTTTTTTGAGAAGAGAAATAATTTCATTGATCGATGAAATGATGGAGTAAAACTCCAATCACCTATAGGTGTGTACATGAAAGCTCTCCAATTAGAGATTAATGAAGAAAAACTATAATGAACAAACATATGTGTTCCTTTGCAACAAAATAGAGCATTAGTAAGATCAAATTAGAAGAAACGTCCTTAGAAATTCGACCATTCTGTTCGCCCCAAAGACACCAGAAGAAAGCTCTATTGAGAGCAAGCCACAAAATTTTCTTCGCACCATGGAAGGGGTGCCCTACTAACTAATACAGAAGCAAGAAGGTCAAAAATGTTGTTTGGCAACGTCAAGGACCAATCGAAAGCATCCAGAACATAGGTCCAATAACGAGAAGCAAAAGAACAATGTGCAAATAGGTGACCAGGATTCTCTGCACTGGATGCACACATAATGCACCACAAAGGAGAGGTGTTGATATAGGGCCTTCTTCTTTGAAGGCGATCAACCGTATTAATGGCACTTGACACCAAAGCTAAGCTCCCATAAAAAGATCTTAATCTTCTTTGGGTATACATCCTTCCAAACCACCAAATAAAGATTAGTTATCAAAGGTTCCTCAACTCCAAGTCCAACAAGCTCTTCCATAGAGATTTAACAGTATAACACTTTGAAGAATCTAGAGGCCAAACCCACGTATCACTCCTATTCCAAATTATGATCATGGATAGAAGATGGGAGAGATTTGCCCATTAAGTTCTTTCCATATCATTGAGGTTGTGGCGAAGGCATAAGTCTCATGCTGCAGTAGATTGCTGCTTGGAAGCTTATTTGTGTTGTTTCACTTCTAGCAAGAAAATTCTTGTAGTAAGTGGAGATTGAGACACTGGTATAACACTTTATAGTTCATATCAAAATTCTAGAAGACTATTGTTATTTTGTAGGTTTTTTTTTTTTGACTTTTGGTGTTCCATTGTTGGAGTGTGCTTAAAGTTGCACGGCTGTATAAATTACAGGGGGTGGTTGCCTTTTCTGAGCATGGCTTAATGATGCGATGGTGGTCAGTGGGATCGGTATGGTGGGAGAAACTAAGCCGCAACTTTGTTCCTGTTCAATGCACCAAAGTGATATTTGTTCCTCCATGGGAGGGATTCTCGCCCAATTCTTCGAGGTTAAGTATAATGGCGAGTGCAACAGAATTTGATAGGCAAGCAGACGTGCAGGTAATTTCTGTCCTTTGGTGATATGCAGATGAAATCTAAATTCCTTAATTAAATTTCTCTTTACCTTAGGTTTAATGGAACTTAAAGTAGTGCTTGAGTTTTGTATGATGTTTTATTATTACTTTTTTTAGAGCAATCTGGTCAATGATACATTAGGAAATGCACTAAATTCTTCATGCAAATTCTGAGCATGTGGAATCTTGTTTCTACGTTGGTGTAGTATCACCTCTTTTTGTTGGTTGCTGTCCTGGTTAATCCCACATTCTCTGCCAAAACTTTGTTGGATGATTTTGGTTAATCCCTTTACTATAAGTAATACATCTGTTCGGTTTTTCAAATTTGCTTTTTTTCAGCCTTGTACATTTGAAATACGAGTACCATATAAGATGATACCTGTTTTCCTTTCGCAGGACAATGTAAGGGGTTTGAGTCATGCAGACTTTTTGAAGATTTTGATTCACAGTCTCGATCTTTCTTATCGGCTACAATGGACTGACGAACGGAAAGTAAAACTCACACGGCATGGCAATGAGTTGGGAACTTTTCAAATATAAGCATACTTTTGTGAAAAACCAATTGACAAGGCCTTCAAAGAAACATCCTTGAATATTCAGTCTAGGAAGTCTCTTAAAACCATCATGAACTTCCCAGTTACCATCCTCATGCTTACTTATCGATATCTCAAAGCTTTCGGACTGCAGTTCTGAATTGCCCGATTACATCCTGAAATGCCAGATTAAGTCGGCCAGCGGACATCATGAAGAATTTAAAAGGCATCTTCTTGTGGCTTTCCTAGGATATATCTTCATTTGATGTTGTTGCTTTGAGGGAGGAATGAAAAAAGAGAATACGGTATGCATATTTCTGGTCTGGTCAAGTTATCAATTCATCGTTCATGACGGTTTTCGACCTTTTCTTCTCATGAGTTCCCGATCTCAAGATCGGCTTTCTTCGAGTCTCCATGGGTAGTAATTGCTATCTTTGCATAGCTTTAGTTGCCTAGTATTTCATTTAATTTATAAATTTGATCAGTTTGTTTATAGAAGTTGCATGTAATATTTCACTTATTTTTGTTGTGAAACCCAAGCCATCATTTTAGAGAGGAGTTTACCATAGTTGTGTTGGGTAGATTGTAGATGAGATGCGACCAATTCTTATTTTTTTTCATTTTCGAAACTTTCAGATTTCCATTCAATACGGAACTGATGTTGATGTCTCCTTTTGTTTTTCCATTTTATTTTTGGACCATTCGTTGGAGACAGATCTCACAAGTCTTGTACATATTTTTCCATGTTTTTTTGGAATTGTAATATCAACTAATACGTTGAATATTCGAATTCATGTTGTAGAATGTAGATTAAAATGGAGTTAAATTAAGCACCGAGATGCCTCAGATAATTCATTGGAAGAGAAAAACTGCAATTAAGGTAATTGTATATCTCATTTACCATTATCTTATCATATAATTATCAGTGAAAGCAGTTGGGAGAGATGGTTGTTAATCTCTTTTTAACCTACTAATTTTGTTTCTGAGTGTTCTGAAAATATATAGTTTCTTATTCTAGTTTGTTTTCACGTGTATGATTTTGATAACTAAATTTGTTCAATCTCCGTACCATAAACTCGTGAATGGTGTCAACATCAGCATATCTTAGTGGTAATTGACATTACTCTTTTTCTGGCGGTCAAGGTTCAGATCTTCACACTCCCACATTTGATGTACTAAAAAAGAAGATCCGTGAATAGTAATTTTAATGTGGGGGAAAATAGATTTATCATTGATTGATAAAAATAGATACAGAAAAAGGAAAAGATTCTAAATGCCAGAAAGGAACTGTAATTGCTTTAGAAGAGGGCTGAGAGTTTCCATTAATTTTTCAGATGGATGGTTGTGAATCCCTTCATATGTTGTCACCACTATGGTTGGATCCTTGGAGTGCCTTTGAATTTGTTTCTTAACGTTGCATGTATGATGTGTACACCGGTAATAGCTCCTAAAACAAAGGGGATAAAATTAATTTTCCTAAGTGAAAATTTACAAAAATTTCAACAAGTTGGGGCCTGTTTGTCTGAGGTATTAAAAGTAATTTTAGAAAAATCTTAACAAATTAAATTTCTCAAGAATATGATGTCTATTTTAACGGATTTTTAAAATTTTCATTATAGCCTTGCAGGCTAGCCTTCCCTGCAATTGTATATGACAGACGTGTTATTTTTATTTAGATTTTTTTTTTAATTTAAACATTTTTTTTCAATAATTATCTAATAACAATTTAGGTATTAAGTGTCAATATAAAAATAATTGACATGTGACATGTCCATTTTCGTCATTCTAACTAAATCACACCAATTTTCGTTCGAATATGAAATTTATCAAACACTAATTTACTAGTACAACTATTTTCTTAAAGTACAGTTGACCATAATTATTTTAAAAGTTACAACAATCACATGGAGCTTTGTGGTTTTCAAGTAAATAAATGAAAAAAAAAGTCATTAAAGGATATAGGGAAAGAGAGAAATAAAGGATACATTAGGAGATATTAAAGACAAAACATTAATCGAAGATTAGCTCAATGATTAAGGTATAAGTATAACGTATAAGTACTACTTCTTAATCGCCTAGTGACCATGAAGTCCTAGGTTCAATCCTCTATCTCAACATGTTGTAAAAAAAAAAAAAAAAAAAATACCACTTCTTAAGATTCCGTTTAATAACGCATTCAGTTTTTAGTTTTTGATTTTTGATTTTTCTAGTTTCTGTTTTTTGTTTTTTGTTTTTTAAAAACTAAAATCATATATGTTTGATAACTGTTTTTATTTTATTTCTGTTTTTAAAAATAGAAAACCAAACTTGTTTGATAATTGTTTTTGGTTTTTTGCTTTTGAAAAATCAAAAGTTCAAAGTGGTTGGATAATTACTATTTGCTTTGCATTTTTTTATAAAATAAAAAATATATTAAAATTAAAAATATTTTTTCTTAATATAATGTTAATTTATTAGAATGTAAAAATTGCAACATTTATTTAAATTTAATTAAGGTCCAATTATTTGATGAAATTGAAAATTTAGGGTAAAAAATATTTTTTCCTAAAAGAAAAAGAATTGATTGTGTCGATAGTTTAATATATTAGACAATCTTTAGTTCACGTTTATCATCGCTAAAGTTAGTAAAATAAAATACGTTAATTGGGTAGAGTGGATAAGTATGTTGGTGTACATCACTATAATATTAAAATATGATATATTAGAAACAAATTATTTCAATAAAATTATAATATATTATATTAATAATATTTTTATACTAAAAAAAAATATTAATAATATCTCTTTTTTAAGAATATACTAATAATATTAATGACAATTGCAAAAAAAAAATAGTAATGACAATTTGATTTCAATTTTAATAAATAAATAGATAAATAAATAAGCATTTTGAAGATAATTTTAATAATTATATCTAATTTGTTGAGGATTTAAATAAAGTTGAGAGATAGAAAAAGAAACCTTGAAATTTTGAATAAAAATTATTATTATTATTATTATTATCATTATTATTTTTATTTTTATTATTTTTTATTTTTAATGTAAAAACGTTTTAGAAAATTTAAAAATAAAAAACTCAATTGATTACCAAACATACATGTTTTCTAAAATTCAAAAACCAAAAACTAAAAACAGAAATTGAATGCGTTATCTGTCCCTAAAAATTGAAATTTCGAATTTCTTTTCTCCATATTTGTGTGATGGATTATTCTTATACACACGATTTTAACCTTTAAGATACTTTCTCTCATCAAATCTAAACTATTTTAAGGTCCCTTTTAGGATTGTGTTTGGAAACGTTAAAATCGATTTCAAATTTTTTTTAAAGCTTTTTTATATTTGATAATACTGATTGGTAAATAATTTGAATAAAATTACTTTTATTCACTACAAAAGCTGTTAAGAGTAGTTTTTAGAGTTACTTTAAAAAAAAAATCTGCAGTGACTAATAAATTTTTAAATTATTTTTTTTTATCCTTTCCTATTTTATCCATGTCACAATTTAACTAATCTTATCTCATCATTTTTTTTAAATTTTTTTTATTACTTTTAATTATTTTTCTTACCTTTTTTTATTTAAACTAAAATTGTACATTTTTTTTATATCAATGTTTGTTTTTTTTTATATAATTTATAAAATTATTTAAAATAAACAAAATATAATTTTTAATTTAAATTATATAAAATTTTACATAATTATCTTATAATTTTCTTTGAAGTTAAATATCAGTACAAACTCATATTTAATTGAAATAAAAAAAGTAATAATTGAAATACATTTATATTTTGGTCAATATAGATATTTAAAAAAAAAAAAAAAATATAGTAGTAATTTACCCTATACTATGTAACAAGATTTTTCAGGTTTAATTCTGAAATTTATAAAACATTAATTAACTTGTTTTTAAAGCTGATTTTGTTTAAAGAACAAACAATAATTATTATAAAAGGCCAAACCGAGCATAGCTCAATTGGCATAAGGTTGTGTCCGTGACTAAGAGGTCATGGGTTCAATCCTCGCATTAATTAAATATCGTTACAAAAAAAAATAATTATTTTAAAAGTTATCGCAATACCAATCAAAACCTAAATCTTATTCAAAAGCTTATGAGAGCCCAGTGATATTCAATAACAAATCCCCATCTTTAAACCACTTTCATTTTTTTTTTTCTTTCCTTTCATCAACTTAATATCAATATTTGAAGTATCCCACTATTTTTTCTTAATATTACATAAATTGGAAGAAATAATAATAATGAGAAGAAAAATGAAGATACCTAGGATGGGTGGTATGTTTGACAGCCTTTTGACCATATTTCCTCCATCTAAACCCATCATCAAGAACATCCTCAGCACTCCTTGTCTGAAAAGCAATCCTTGGCAAAGCACTTCTTTTACCTTTGTTAACATTCTTCCCTCCATTATCACTCTCTTTTTCTCCAACATCATAATATTCCCCCATTGCAATTGCAACCTCACTTCCACTTGCCTTCTCCATCTCCAAATTACCTAAAGAAGAATCACAAAGAAGCCCAACCCAATCAATTTCACAACTAGAATTCATCAATAATGAACTAGAAGAAGAAGTTGCCATTTGTTGATTAATGTCACCATCCATTAGGATTTTACCAAAAATAAAGAATCAAACTCAAAAACTTGTATATATATATTTAGAAGAAAGGTGTTTGTTTGTTTGTTTTGGGGGAGGGCAGTTGAACAAAATTAGTTGGTAAGTGTTTGTTGGGTTTAAACTTAGTTTCAAACTTTCAAGTTATGTTTGGCTTGTGATTTGAGATGTTGTTGATGGATGTTGTTAAACGGCCTCAAGAGGAAAAAGGGTTGTGGTAGTTTGGAAAAGTTAAACCTTTTTTTTTTCCAAATTGGTTTCAATTGTTACAAGTAAGTTAGAGCTACTTTTAGTTTCGTGGAGTAATTCTGTGATCACATCCATTACGTTTGATGACGTTTACCAACATCTATAAACGTAATCAAAGTGTGGACCCACCTCAAAATATATAATCCCATTACTCCCTTTTTCTATCTTTTGGGTGTTCGATGGGATTACTATTGATTATTATGTGGGTCTCACTCCTTTTTTGTTTTTTTTTCTTTTTCCATATTTGTCTATTTGTCTCTCTTCCCTGAAATGGCAAAGGAAGACATGACTATTTCATTCACCTTCTTATTCCTCTCCTCTTTTGTCTTCCTCCGGCCAACCTCGCCGCTGCCCACCTCACTCCGGCCCGCCAATCTCTTCGCCGCAGTTGCCCACCTCACTCCGGCCCGTCGCCACCCATAAATTAAAAATGAGTTTCTTTTTCTTGTTCTTAAAAAAAATTGGATTTTCTTATCTTTCAGTTTCAAACAATGAATTTTCTTTTTCTTTCTCTTTCAAAAAATGAGTTTTCTTTTTCTTTCAACAAATCCCTTCAATCTCATTTCCCTTTTTCTCCCCAATTTTTGAATCCAAAACTTTTGGAAAAAAAAATCATTTTAATAAAAAGATGAACAAATTGTTGATATTGGATAAAAGATGAACAAATTAGAGAAAAAAAGAGGAAATCAATACTTTAATGTTGAAACCCCCTTGAAAATTGGGGGTTGTTTTTCTTTCGTGAGAAAGAAACAAGTTAATGGAAGAGGAAAGAAATTGGAGCTGCAATGACGAAAAACAAAGAAAAAAAGAGAGAATAAACCGAAGGAATTAAAGATTCAAGTTGAAAAATGGGTTTACGAGTATCCACACGAATAACGCTCGGACATGCAACGAGTCTGCACACAATTAAAGTGAAAAGTATTATGGTAAACTCACGAAGAATTACGTGTGTAAGTAAACACTACCAATGAAATTTTAAATTAACCTTAAGTAAACATTATTAAAGGTAAATCGATTACGTACGATTCAACCCTTAATTCATTACGATTGTGGCCTAATTACAATTTACAAGAGCTTTATGATATATTCTTCATTATTATATCGTTGAAGTCAAAGCCCATGTTTTTAAACATCTTATCCAATTATTGTTTAATGGATATAATGTGTATTACCTCAACAAGGCACTTCACTTCAATTCATTGAAGCTTCGTAGGTTTTTAATGCACAATTTATTGTTTTTTTTAGAAGAATTTATTGTTTACTTTGATTTTCATGTCTTAGGTGTTATTTTGTCTATGTTCATTTCTTCTTTAAAATCCTAACTAAAGTTAACTTGAAACATAGTTTTAAAAAATTAGTTATTTTGGTTTTAAAATTTTCGTTAAGTTTTTGAAAACATGTTGGTTGGAGTTTGGATTTTATTTTTTATTTTTCCTTCAAATTTGAAATTATTTGATTGTTCTCTTCAAAAAGGTTTACTTTAGTCTTTAAATTTTTAAGTTTATTTTATTTCGATTTATAAACTTCCAAAATGTCTTTTTTTTAGTCTTTGATTTTTTTTAAAAATAAGTCAATTTATACCCTAAATTTAGACGCTTTAATAAGATTTCATTTTTAAACCGTTAATGCATAATTCTTCCAGTATCACTTCTTTAGATGTAGGGATTAATGCATTACTAAAGGAAAATGTTGTAAACGAGTAGATAGTCGTGACTTTCATTAACACAAATTAAACAATTTTTCATCTTCTAATCTTCTCTCTCAAATTTTCTCTATTTTACTTTTTATTCAACAGCAAGTTAACCAATTTTTCTCTACTTGTTTGGAAGGAATTACACTTGATAATTTTTTTTGCTACTTTAATTTGGTTGGATTTTTGGAAGAAAAAAGATTTAATTAGGTTGAGTTTATTTTAAATGAAATGAAGTAAAAATAGTTATGAATTACTAACATAATGTCTAAATTGATTCATGTATGTCAAAGTGAGTATAGGTTAACGGTAATCGACATGTACTCATTTTTTTTTACAGATGTTTGAATCTCCCAATTAGCAAAACATCGGGGTGGGTGAATATATATACTAGGTGGCAAAATAATAACAATTACCGAGATGACTTTTCTTGTAAAGTTTGGTGATCGATTTATTATTATTATTTTTATTATTTTGCGGGTAGGGGAAATTTTACCCGTATTTGAAAATTTGTTACATGATTTTTTTTTTTTTTTTTGCAAAATATAATAATCTATTTCCCCATATACATATATATATATAGAGGGAAAAATTGTAACATATGTCAATTTAGAGTAAAATAATTAAAAATATAGCATTTTTTTAAATTTTGCTATGATAATTTCTATAACTTGATAGTATGGTCTATCCCTGATAGTAGTCTTATTAGTGTATCAGTGATAGCTACTAATTTTTTGCCATATTTACAAAATGTTTTAAATTTTACTAAATTTGCCATTATTTTGGATCTGGTTGCTGTTTGTGCAACCAACCATATATATATAATTTTTGTACCAATTTTTTGAGTTCGACAACATGTGAGGGTGGAAGATTCAAACTTTTGACCTTTAATTTTGGTTGATACATATGTCTCTTAACCAGTTGAGTAATGCTCAGGTTGACTATTATTTTTATATCACTGATGAAATATATCATCGATATATTATCATTTATGTGGCAAAGTACATCACCGCTATACTTATAATATGTATTATTTGATATACAATTTTTGTATCATTAATAAAATATATCAATGATATACCAATATAAAATATATCCGATTTTGTATGATTGATAATCTTAATACAAACTTCATTCTAATATTCTCCTACCTCTACATATTATTGAACTAAAAAAAAAAAAAAAGTCTTCGTTATAAACTCTAATACCACTCAATCAAACAACATGTACAACTTAATTCAATCTCAATATTAATATGATATTAATCACTTAATTAAACATAAATCCTCATTTGACTTTATCGATCTTTTTTTGGATCTACCCAAAAACCCTCCCCCACTTTTAATGTGTGATTTTTTTTCCTCGATAATATGTAGAGGTGACGGGTTTAAATCGGTGACATTTTGACCGAGAATACATATTTTATGCCAATTGAGCTATGTTTATGTTGACTTAGGACACTTGATTACTTCAATATTAACTACATATAATATACATATGGCAACAAAATTAACAAGTTTGGATAACCTAGTAATGATGATTTGGGTTTGTTGCAATTTTCACATGTGTTCCAAAGTCTCTTGTTTTTTTTTGCAACAAACAATGAATTATTTTTGGGTATATATAGAAAAGTACTTTACTTCTGATTGAAAACTTAAGTTCGTGACCAAAGTTTTTTTTTCTTCTTAATTTGGCTAACTACTTTTTACAATCACCTCCTGCCAAAAGTAAAAAAATTCTCTTTGCTCTTCCTTCATTGATGCCCTTTGAATAATATAATGATATATATATATATATATAATGCACAAACTTCTCAATGCATTATATTGTTAAAAAAACACCCCTAAAATCATAGTGTTGGTGATTTCACAAAGTCATTTTAGTCCATAGTGATTATAGTTTAGTTAAAATGGTCAAACTTAGGTGAAGCTCAAAATTATTTATTTTTTTAGAATGAATTAGAAGTTCCTATTCTTCAATAAATATATATATATATATATATATATATATATATATATATATAATTTCCTATATATCCAAGAACAAAAAGACTATAAATTTTGAATAAACGTAGATAGTTAAGTGAGGTATACGTGTGAACTAATAACCAAAAGAAGTCCAAAAGAAGTTAGAACTTTGGTCCTCTCACCTGCATTAATTAAATAATTTTACAAAACATAAATAAACTATAAATTAACATAAGTTTTTTTAGGGTAATTTAGGAGGGAGGGGTTGATTTTGAAATAAATTAGAAAAATAGAATTGTTTTGAAAAAAATTCTAAAAATAGGGGGTTTTTATTAGAGTGCGCACGTTGTCGCAAATGGAGTACCACAACTTGACACGTGGCCGAATCGTATCGCGTTTTTTTTTGTTGCCTTCCATATTTTTTTTTTCCTCTCTTTTTTTTCTAGTTTTGATTTATTTATTTTAATTTTTTTTTTCATCTACCCGTATTATCATTATTTTCAACAAATCAAATCAAATTTAAAGATGTACTCAAAAAAAAAAAAAAAATCAAATTTAAAGATTCTATCAAAACTAAATTACAAATAAACTTCTAATCATATTTATAACTGTACTAAAAAATCATATTTAATAACTTTATATCTAATTATCTCATTTAATTTTTTTAAAATAAACTTAAACAAAAACAAATTAATGCTCAAAATATCAATTAATTGTTGGTTGAATTTTATTACCAAATGCTAAAGTTTTTTTTATTATATATATATATATATATATTTTCTAATGGTCATTTCAATCCATAAAAAACGGTGATTTTAAAAAGAAGAAAAAAAAACTAAGAATAAATTATCATATTTAAAAAAGAAAAAAAAATATTAAAACAATAAATTAACGAAACCAAAAAAAATTGAACTCATTTTTTTCATATGTTAGCGGTCGTTTCCCGTAGGTAATTATGAAAAATATTTCTCACGTTGTTATTGTAAACTATCAAATTTTAATTGATTAGTTTAAAATAAATTAATATTGTCAAATATTTTGTTGAGAAACAAAGAATTTATTTATGGGTAGATTAAATGATATACACAAATATAAATCACATATTCTTTAGGGCTGATTGCACAAATAGCAATCAGGCCCAAACTAATTGCAAATTTAGCAAACTTTAAAATGTTTTGCAAATATGGCAAAAAAACCCGTTTCTATCACTGATAGACTTTATTATATCACTGATAGACTTCTATCAGTGATAGACTATTATCACTGATAGACTATTATCACTGACAAAAATCTATAAAAAGCTGAGGTGATCAGCGATAGACTTCTATCAGTCATAAGATATCAGCGATAGAAATTGCTATATCCGCAAAATTTTTAAAAACATGCTATATTTGCAAACAATAAGTCTTAAATTGTCATTTACTACAATTTCCCTATTCTTTAAATGTAAAAAATATTAGAAAAGTCAATTTTTTTTTTGTTTTGTTAATTTATTGTTTTAATATTGTTTTTTTAAAAAAAATATGTGAACTGATAAACAAGAGGTTAGAACTTTAGTCCTCCCACTCCAATAAGTGTGAACTATAACCAAAAGAGGTTAGAACTTTGATCCTCTCACCCGCATTAATTAAATATCTTTGAAAAAAAAAAAAAAACTATAAATTAACAGAAATTTTTTTCAGAATAATTTAGGAGAGGGGGGTTGATTTTGAAATAAATTAGAAAATAGAGTTGTTTTGAAAAACAATCGAAAAAATAGGAGGTTTTTATTAGAGTGTCCAGGTTGAGGACGCGCACTCTAACTAGTTGCAAATAGAGTAAACGACAACTTACACGTGACCCAAGTATGTCGCCACATGTTTTTTTGTTGCCTTCCCTAATTTTTTTTCCTTTTTTTTTTTTCTTTTTCTAGTTTTGATTTTTTTTTTTTTTTTTCATCTACCCGTATTATCATTATTTTCAACAAATCAAATAAAATTTAAAGATTCAAAATAACAATTATATAAATAAATAAATAAAAACTAAATTACAAATAAACTTCTAATCATATTTATAACTTTATATCTAATTGCTATAAAAAAAATACTTTATATCTAATTATCTCATTTAATTTTTTTAAAAATAAACTTAAACCAAACAAATTAATGCTCAAAATATCAATCAATTGTTGGTTGAATTTTGTTACCAAATAATAATGTTTTTTTTTATTATATATATATATATATATATATATATATATATGTTTTCTAATGGTCATTCCAATCCATAAAAAAATGCTCGAATTTTCACGGATTCCTCCTCTACAATTGATCGTTTGTTGGATGTAATCATTTTCAATGCTTTATATTGGTGTAAATGTACACACCCTTTTTCCAATTTCAGTCTTTCTTATTTGATTGCTAATTGGACAACTTTTTTGTAACTCACCATTAGGTGCTCGAGCTTTTGCTCCCTTTTTTTTTTTCATTCATCAATGAATTTGTTTCTCTTTTCAAAAAAAAAAATTTCCATAAAAAAATGGTGATTTTAAAAAGAAGGAAAAAAAAACTAAGAATAAATTATCATATTTAAGAAAGAAAAAAAAAACAACAATATTAAAACAATAAATTAACCAAACAAAAAAAAATTGAAATAACTTTTTTCATATGTTAGCCTCGTTTCCTGCACGTAATTATGAAAAATATTTCTCACGTTGTCATTGTAAACTATCAAATTTTAATTGATTAGTTTAAAATAAATTAATATTGTCAAAGATTTTGTAGAGAAACAAAAAATTTATTTATAGGTAGATTAAATGATATACACAAATATAAATCACATCTTCTTTAAATGTTAAAATATTAGAAAAGTCATTTTTTTTTTTTTTTTTTTGTTAATTTATTATTTTAATATTGTTATTTTTTTTAAATATGTTAACTTATTCTTATTTTTTTTTTAATTATTATTATTCTTAAAATCGTTGTTATGGATTCAAATAACATTAAAAATCATATATATAGTTACCGATTGGTAACAAAATTCAATCAACAATATGATTGATATTTAGAGCAATAATTTATTTTGAAGTATTTTAAGTGAAATAATTAAATATAAAGTTATAAACATTCTTAAAAATTTATTTATAATTAATTTTGATTTATTTATTTCTATTATTGTTATTTTAAATTTTTAAATTTTAATTGAAAATAAGAAAAAAAAAAAGAGGAAAAAATAGCAGCAAAAAAACGTAAAAGATAAGAGAATGAGATTCAATTTTTGAGGTGACACGTGGTGTCATACGATTGAGCCACGTGTCTAACTATTTTTGACTGGTTAGAGTACGCGTTCTAAACCTGCGCACTCTAATAAAAACAAAAAAACAACCCTATTTTTTTTTTTAATTTATTTCAAAATCAACCCCACCCTCCTAAATTATCCTTTTTTTCATGATCATCTCCAAATTGACTCTCTTCATAATTTGCATTTTTTTTTCAATTGTCTTTTCTTGGAGTGTGAACTTGTTTAAAATTGTAGGGTTAGACAGTTTATCTCGTGAAATTAATCAAGGTTCGTGTAAGTTAGCTCGAACACTCACGAATATAAAAGCAAAAAGAATATTTATCTCTTCAATTAGTAGTAAAGATTGTTATCTTTTACAACTCATTTTCTTGACTTTAATCCCATCATTTTTTGTAGTAGAACAAATGTCGAGTTTGGGGATATATTTGAACACCTTCGACCTAATGGAAAAATGTATGTCAATTACTGATGAGTTATATCGATGACTTTGACGACTTTAATCCCACCATTTAACAATTATAAAAGTTCGACAATATTTACTCTTTCTTCAATATTAATTACATTAGATATCAAATTTATCAAATTTGATACTATAACATCATATACTTCAAAACACAGTCAAGATCCTAAAGAGAGAAGCATCTCTAACCCCATTTCCATTTCTATAAAATTCACCACTAAATTAAACCCATTTTTCCAATAATTAAGAAAAGATCATAAGTTTTTAGAATTGCCAATTCACATATTCATAAAACCAACAACAATCTTTTTCAACTAAAAAAAAATGTCATCCAAAAAGCAAATAATCCTCCAAACCAGTAAACAAATCTTGAGTAGAGAATTCAAATGGCATATTCTTCATCAAAACTTCCCCCTCTGCCACACACTCCTCCATTGGCTGTTCTTCTTCAATGGATGCCACAGAATTATTGGGTGATGAGAGAGGCATGATGTCGAAGCTCGGGTTCTCCGGCGGGAACTTCTTGCGGGTGGTCCCGGCGAGGGCGTTGCGTCGAGTTGGCTCGGCGTGGTTGTGCTCGGCCGTGTAGGTGACGAGGAAGACGTCGGGATCGGAGAGGCTGCGTTCGACTTGCTTTCTAGCCGAGCATCCTTTAGAGGAGCTGCATCTGTAATAGCTTCTTGGATATGGCGACCCTTTTATTGGTTTCTGTCCATATTTTCGCCATCCCCATGAATCTGAACATACGCTATCTGCTTTCACCTCTTTCACTACCCTATTTTGTCGACTTTTCTTGCTGAAATCAAACAATATTCAATTTTTCTTCTTCTTTTATTCCTTTCACATTGAGTATTCACACCATAATATACTCATCTTAGATATTACACCATGGAAAAAAATTCAATTTTTTTCTTAGAAAATTGTTCATGAATCAACTAATGAATTATAAAAAAATAAACTAACAAGACACTCAATTACAAAAATATAATCGACAAATTAACCTAATCATACCGACCTAATCACGAAATCACGTAAAAGAACACACAAGATGTCTAGTACTAGCAAATAGTAGTCTTGTTTAATCATAAGAACGTTGGTCATACACACCTTTAAAAAAAAATATACTTCAACTTAGTTTAGAGTATAAATTGCATCATACCACTTATTCCGTGGTATTTGCACAAATGACCTTGAAAAATGCATGTTTTTTTGTTCATTTGTTGATGTCATCAGTACTATGTTGAGCACGATTGCGAGGGCACTATAGTCGTCTCCCTCGCGATCGTGCTCAACGAACGGTACAGATGCCTTTTCACAAAGGGAGGGAGCTTGCTCAGAGAGAAAGAAAAAAGACATGCGGTTTAAAAAACAAGGTCATTTGACATTAAGCCTCTCGAGGGGATGATCTGTGCAAAACCCCCCACTTATTCTAGTTGAGAGATTAAATTGCAACACATGTCATATTAATAAATTGAAAGTTTGAAGTTAAAATCGAGGACTCGTTAATTAACCAAACTTCAAGGGTAAAAAATTGAACTATATATTTCCCAAAAAAAAGAAACTTGAACAATGAAAGTAATTTGAATTACTGACCTTTGTTTCTGTTTGGTTGGTGTGATTTGGTTGTTCTTCTTGTGATGAAGCTTTTCTGGTTCCTTAAACTCTGCGAGAAGCTCAGAAATGGAGGCTGAATTATTATTGTTTGGATGAGCATTCAAGGGATGCAAAATTGGGTAAATCATGGAGGAATTTCCAAATCCTTCAAACTCATGAGAAGAAGAAGAAGAAGTTGCTGTATTATTATTATTATTATTATTATTATTATTAAGCTGAGGATAATAATAATTAACACAAGAAAATTCATCTTCTTCACTCCAAAAATTAGAGTAAAAATTAGGATAATCTTCCATAAGCCTTGAATTTTGCCTGCTACTGCACCCTTTTACAATTGCTTGCAAATCCCAATCCTCCATTCAAGATGGATTCTTCAAAAAGCTTCAAATTCAACAGATTTGAGGGAGCTGACTTTCAAAAAAAGCACTTGGGGAAGAAGGAGCTGCTTTGAGGATATTAAATAATTTGCACAAACTTTGTTTAAATAATTGGAGAAATGAGATCTCTCTATCAAATTGTGAAAAGTCTTGGTTTTTTTAGTGGCTCTTTGCCGCTTTTAATCTGTATTTCCATTGACTTTATATTAAATGTCAACGCCTTTAAAAATTATTATTATTATTATTTTCCAGTTTTATTCTAAATTCTAACTAGTTTAATGTGTGAAGAAGAGAAATAATATTAATGTAATATTATGTTATTTTCAGACCTTTTTTCTTTTTCTTTTTAATGTTGGGACAGAGATGTTGATGATTCTAGTTGTCCATGTTAACAAGCTTTCCTCTTAAATAAATACCTCAATAATGGCTTTGAAAATAAAGTGTCAATTTTTTTTTTTTTTTTTTCATTATCTATTATATTTTCAAGAGAAAGCAAAAAATTAATTTGGTGATTATTAATTAATTTTAAAGGTTACTATGTTTATCTGTTAATGATATTTTAATATCTTCCAATTAGGTGGACACATATAACATAGAGTTTGAACTCGTTTCTCCCTAACTATCTTTTATAATGTGTTTGGTGTGTCTTTTGAAAAAGAAAATGCTTTGAAGTGAAGCACATATTATACAACCATTTTTTTTTAAAGAAAATATAGGGTGTGTTTGGATTAACTTTTTAAGTTTTTAATTTTGAAAAAAAAGTCATTTTAACAAAAGTTGTGGTGTTTGTCAACCACCAAAAATGACTTTTAGAAATAATTCATTTTGAATTAAACATTTGGGGCTGTTTGAGAGGCGTTGAACGAATTATTATAAGTGATGATTATAATAGTCGTGAATACTAAATATTATTGAAGTCAGTATAATTACTTTATTGACGGTGGATCATAATATAGTTGCACGTGAGCCAAACGTGGACTGAGTTATGATAATACCGTCCACTCAACTCCAAGTTGGTGCCCGAAACGTGAAGTGCTCTATTTGCTTACTTAAAAAAATATTTTCAAAAATGCATTTTTATTTTAAACTGTAAAACATGTTTATAATAATTTTTTTTTTTTTTTTTTTTTTTTTTTTTTTTTTTTTTTTTTTTTTTTTTTTTTTTTTTTTTTACAATAAACATGTTTATAATTAAAACACTCATATTGTATATGTTTGGTTACATTTTCTCAAAAGTGTTTTTATACAAAAGTTTGTTTGATTTTTCCTACACTAAAAAATGTTTCTACTATGTCAAATTACTATAAATGACGGCTACTAATAAACAAATTTTTTTTTTCTACTATGTCAAATTACTATAAATGACGGCTACTAATAAACAATATGAACAAATTAATAAGTTCAAATTTGTATTTAAAATACTATGATCGATGTTGACTATTGTTGGTGGTCGGCGACGAGGCGGTGGTGGTCGACAGAAGTGGGCGGCGACGGACACCAGCGGTGGTCGACAAAGGGGTAGGCAGAGGTGGTCGCTGAAGGTTGGAGAAGGTGGTTAACGATGGTCACTAGTCCCACCTCCGACAACTACCAGCGACCACCACCGCCCTCACACCATCGCCGACCACCGACGATAGTCAACGATCAATCACAATTTTTAAATACAAATTTGAATTTATTAATTCATATTGTTTATTAACAGTCGTCTTTTATAGTAATTTGAGATTAATTTAAACATTTTTAGGGTAGAGTAAATAAACAAATTTTTGTATAAAAATATTTTTAGAAAATGTAACCAAATATAGGAGTGTTTTAATTATAAACATTTATATAAAAATATTTTTTAATTTTTTTTAGTAGTCAATTCAAACGTGGTTGGGCCTAATTAAAAGATTCCTTCCAAAGTTACTATATTGGTACACTTTTTTTTATTTGATTCTAGAATTTCTTAAATCACTTTTGATAATAGAAAACTTTAAAATTCACTAGTCGAAAACACTTTTTATCCTTCTCTAAAAATGATGTGGGGTTCTTTAAAATAAAATATGGAGTCCGTTAATATTAAAAAAAAAAATTAAGACAAAATCAGAGGGAGTATGACACTCTCGTAATACTAGATTTGTTTTCATCTTTCATGTATGATAATTGATGTCTTATCCACTAAGTTAAGCTAGACTTGAATTCAGTATTATTTAAAATTGTTAACCAAACACTCCACATTGTTTGAAAAAAGTACTTTGTCATAATACTTATAAAGACATACCAAACACACTTACTTGATCTAAAAAAAATTAAGTTCAAATATAGGTTAGGAGAGTGATCCAAAAATTTAAGTTGAAATAAATGTTTGATTTTTCCACATATAAACTTGTCTATTAGCAGGAAGCCCAACATGTAGATGAAATAAATAACTATTACAAAAGTTTGAACTTAGAGTTTTATACTCTCGTACTATATTAAATCCCGTCACTCGAACTCAAAATCTTAACTTGAGATTACATATTTTTATCAACATATCCCGACGCTTGTTTAAATTGGCATCGACGCGATGGAATCGATCCATGAAAAAGATATCGAAAATATAGTGGATATGAGAGGGAGAGGGATCAACATCATATAGGTTGCTCCCCCTCCCTTTGGGGTTTCCCACGCTTGCTCCCATTGCCTATATATAATAGTTCCAATCTTTGATCAATAATGCTCAATATTACAAGGCATTGCTTTCCGACTTTCCTTACTTTTTCAGTCAAATAAACCCACTGCCTAAATCCCATCCTATTTTCAAGAACCTTCATAAAAGTCAAACACCAACAATTTTCTTTTAAAAAAAAAAAAGGGCTTATTAAAGTCCTCTTTTGCAACTTGCACCTTCAACTTGATGAGCCTTACCCTAATCTAGTTTCTCTCATTAATAACCCAAAAAAAAAAAAAAAGACTTAAAAACTTTTAACCCTAATCTATTTCGGTCTAGAATTTAAGGCACTCTAGTTAAGATTTTATTTTTGCAATCGAACATGTTAGGTGTTGTTCGGGTGCGTTTATGTGAAATAGATCCTAGAATGGTGTTTTTTGTTTTACAGCGTGTAGGGTGAAGAATTTGAACATCTGACCTTTTGATCAATAGTTCATAGATATATCAATTGAGTTATATTCATGTTGACTCTAGAATGATGTTATTGTAAAATTATATCTTGTTTTTATCTTATTTGTAAGTAAATTAACAACAAATTTAATGGATCTTATCTTAGACCGGTACTTTTAGTCATTAACTTTTTCTAATCATTTGATAGTTTTCTTCACGTTAAAGGTTATTTGAAAAATAAAAAAAAGATAAATATCAACTTAATTAAAATATCTTTGAGATATTTATACTATTCAAATAGATTTTATAGTTTTCTTTTAAAGATGACATCACATTAACATCATTCTCAAATAACACCTCAATCTTTTTTTAACAACGATAACACCTCAACTTTTACAAAATTCTTAGTAAATATAAATAACATATTTAAATAATTATACGATAATTGTCAAATCGAGCAAAAGTTCAATTGACATACAAATGTGTTCTCGACCATAAAGTTAGAAATCTGAATCTTCTCACTTAGAGTGAGGACAACTCAACAACATTTGAAAACCTTCTAATGACTTCTGGACCTATAATTTTTAATTTGTTGTTTGTAAACCACGTAAACTTTGTCTTGATTATATATATATATATATATATATATATATATATAATAACATAGATAGAAAACTATTTGAAGGGTTGTATCATTATTGTTGATGCAGAATTTTGGCCTTCTCTGCTCTTCCGTGCGTCCCGTCGCGCGCGGCGGTCGGCGGGTCCAATGAGTACCTACAAGAGGAGGAGAAGGGTTAAACTTGCACCAGTGTGGGACTAGGCCCACACGGCTCCGATGCTTAAGTCAGAGAGGTCTGAACATAAGTAGGAGTAGTAGAGAGTTAGGGTAGAGTTACCCGTGTTTTTCATCCCCCCTTTCTCCTTTAACATAAAGGGTATTTATAGTTGATGGAGAGGGAGAGTTCCCTGAGTGGTTTGGTCGGTCTGCCATCATGTGAGTCTCCGAAGCGGAGTGAGGAAGCCTGGGCCGACCAGAGTCGATCCACGTGCTTTATCATGATGAAGACAACCGTCGTCTCCCGATTTCCAAGGAAATTGGGGGCGCTGATGTACCGTCGTCCCGTCAGACGAGTCAGAGTGTCTTGTCGATCACATCTCACGCTGATCGAGAGGCGATAGACTAGCAGCGAATCCTTAGGTGAGTTGTTAAGCCCGGTTCCTCAGAGGTCTGGAGTCGGCCCAAAGTTATTGATTTGTCCGATGCTGGTCCCATGAACTCCACGCCTTGGAGAAGTGGATCTTGACGTCAGCGGGCTACTTCACAGCCAGTAAGAAATATTATCAAGGAGTTTTATATAAATCATATTTTAATTCATACATGACATAGATATATGTAATAGTTTAAGAGGAGACAACCCTCCTTAAATAGTTATTAAAATTGAATCGTTTGTAGGTTAAATATTATTAAAAAAAAAAGTGAAAAGGGTTACGTGAAGAAGAGGGAAAAAGAGGGAATAAAGATGAAAAAAAAGGGTAGAAATTGGGACCAAATTTGGCACTCGCAATCATATTATATAGTTTAAATTCTTGAAGGGTTGCATTATATTTGCATATATAGTATGGGCCATTAAAGTGACGTTTATGAGAATTTAGAACGGTGTTTTCACTTTCCCACGCGGAATGGGGCAACTTGGAGAAACAAACGGTGGATTTGAAATGGTCTTTGTTTGGCCTTTCTTTTATGTTTGTTTGTATGTGAGAATTTCAAATTATATGTTACTTGGCAATTATATATTAATGAAGGGGACATTCCTTCTTTGACCATATCAACTTGGTATCCTATATAAAGTTAAATTAGGAAACACGTTTGTGTTCACTAAATTCAATTTTACAGTGTCATACCAAATCTTATTTCGATTCAACCCATGACCTCTTAGTCACGGACTCAACTTTATGCCAATTGAGCTATGCTCAGTTTGACAATATGATTGATATTTAGGCAACCAAATTGAATGAGTAATGCATGAATACTCGCTCCGCTTCAACCTAACTCTGCACACATGGTTCAACCATAGGGTTTCATGTGTCAAAGTATTTTTTTTTTTATTATTATTATTATTAGTAAGAATGTTTTTCCTTCCCTTTTCTTTTCTATTTTATTTTTATATTTAAATTTAAAAAAAATTACATTTATTGTTAAATAAAAATTACATCTATAAGATTTATCTTTTTGGTTGGATCATTTTTAGTATCAAAATTGATAGATGTCATTTTTAAAAAAAGTTTGATATATGTCCGTTTTTAGTTTAATTTCTCTCTCTCCTATTTTTTTTTATTCATTATTTTTACTCTTCTTAAATCTGAATCTCTCCCTTCAATTTATAAGATTTTATAATTAACAAAAAAAAAAAAAACTAACTCTGCTTTTCTCCAAAAATTAAATCTCTCCCCTAAGATTTTCTCCCTTATCTCTCCCCTAAAATTTTCTCCTTCTCTCCCTCTTTTTACTCCCTCTTTTTACTCGTTTCAAAAATAAATAAAAATTGTACAAAATCGACTTAAAAAATGATAAGAATAAAGAAAAAAAAAACAAATCTTAACTTAAAAAATGATAAGAATAAAGAAAAAAAAAACAAATCTTATACGAAATTCCCCTACCATTTTCAATCACCTGTTTCAAAAATTAAAAATAACAATAAAAAATCGACTTAAAAAATCATAAGAATCAAGAAAAAAAAATCATAACTTATACGAAATTCTCCTACCATTTTCATTATGTTTCAAAAATTAAAAATAACAAAAATCGTACAAAATCGGCTTAAAAAATCATAAGAATAAAGAAAGAAAAAAATCATAACTTATACAAAACTCTCCTATCATTTTCAATGATACAAAATTGTAAATATAGTGTAATTGAGACAAACTGCACCAGCTTATAAGTGCAAAAACAATGTTTTGTTTTCAATTACACTGTATTTGCTATTTTTCAACTTGTTATTAACACGATAGAAAAAAGAAGAAGAAAAATATGCTAGTCTTTGTAATACATCCCGAAAAATAAAGAGATGCATTACAATTTTGCAAATTGCAATTACAGTGTTTTACAATTTTGCAAATTTTAATTACAGTGTATTTACAATTTTGCAAATTATAATAACATTGTATTTGCACAGATTCACTATCGCAAAAAAAAAAAACATAACCGTTATTTGTAAATTTTAATTAAAGTAACAAATACACGGTAAATACATCATGCTAAACAAAACATAACATATTGTTATTAAATTTTAATTAAAGTGTATTTGCAATTATCAATACATAGTAAATACATCAACCATAGGTATGTTAAACAAAACATAACAGTCCGATTGTAAACAGTGACAAAAAAAAATTGAGAGAAAAAAACATAACAAACCGTAAATAGTCCACTTCGTATTACAATTACACAAACCGAAGAAAAGCAGGGATGAAAATGAATCTACCCTGTATTTATAATACATGAATGCAATGAATCTACCCTGTATTTATAATACATGAATGCTTGCTGGGCTTAACCTAACTCTGCCGACCGACACATGGTTCAACCATAGGGTTTCACGTGTCAAAGTATTTTTATTATTATTATTATTATTAATAATGTGTTTTCCTTCCCTTCTCTCTTCTCTTTTCTATTTTATTTTTATATTTAACTTTAGAAAAAAATTATCTTCTTTCTTTTCTCTTCGAAAATATGTTTTCCTCTCAAATTTTTGGTTTAGAATTTTAGATGTTAATAAATATAATGTTCATAAACTCTAAATGTTAAACCATAAATTATTTATTTAAAAAGAAAAACATATTTCTCCTTTTATATAATAGTTTTGATTTGGTTGAGTCAAGTATTAAAAAAAAAAAAAATTACATTTATTTATTGGAAGAACAATTTTCTTCTTTATATATTACTTTTTGGTTTGTATCTCCAATTTTTTTTTTTTAATCTCTTCCATTTGATATGGACTTGTCTATAAATATTTAGGGAATTCATGGTAAAAAGACTTTTTTTGGAAATCTATTTTAACTGTCTCTTCTTTTAAGAAGGCGTGGGGAGAAATGATCATTTTTTAGTATCAAAATTGATAGATATCATTTATAAATTTTTTTTTTTTGATATATGTTCGTTTTTAGTTTAATTTTTCTCTTCTATTTTTTTTATTCATTATTTTTACCCTTCTTAAATCTGAATCTCTCCCTTCAATTTATAAGATTTTATAATTAACAAAAAAAAAACTAATTCTTACTCGATTTTCTCCAAAAATTAAATCTCTCCCCTAAGATTTTCTCTTCCTCTTTGTATTTGTTTGAAAAATTAAAAATGGTATAAAATCGACTTAAAAAATCATAAGAATAATAATAAAAATAAAAATAAACAGATCTTATACGAAATTCTCCTACTATTTTCAATCCAGCTGTTTCAAAAATTAAAAATAACAAAAGTACAAAATCAACTTAAAAAAAACATTAGAATAAAGAAAAAAAAATCAAAACTTATACAAAATTCTCCCACCAATAACAAAAATCGTACAAAATCCGCTTAAAAAATCATAAGAATAAAGAAAGAAATCATAACTTATACAAAACTCTCCTACCATTTTCAATGATACAAAATTATAAATATAGTCACCTGCTTATAAGTGAAAATAAAGAGATAGCATTACAATTTTGTAAATTGCAATTACAGTGTATTTACAATTTTGCAAATTGTAATAACATTGTATTTGCACAAATACACTATCAGAAGGCGGAAAAAAAAAAACATAACATACTGTTATTTGTAAATTGTTATTTGTAAATTTTAATTAAAGTAACAAATACACTGTAAATACATCAGGCTAAACAAAACATAACATACTCAAAAAAAACATAACATACTGTTATTAAATTTTAAGTAAAGTGTATTTGCAATTATCAAATACATTGTAAATACATCAGGCTAAACAAAACATAACATACCGATTGTAAACCGTTACAAAAAAAAAAATTGGAAGAAAAAAACATAACAAACTGTAAATAGTATTACAATTACACAAACGGAAGAAAATAAAGCAGGGATGAAAATGAAACTAAATGAAACTACCCTGTATTTATAATTTTGCAGGTGTACTTCCAAGTTATTTACAATTTAAATAAAAACCAACACCAATACCTTAGAAAACAAAACATTTAAATAAGAACCTAGAAGTTTTTGTAGACGCCAAAGTTTCGAGGATGGGCGGAGCAATAATACAAAGCGCTTCGACCACCTATTCAAAATGTTACCCACAACCTAGAGATTGGCTATAATCTCTTTCTAGCTCCCAAATCACGAATTCCGTGAAATCTAAAAAAATCTAGTGAAATCTAAAAAATCCACAAATCCTACCTAATCAAAACCATATAAAAAAAACATATAAAAGAATGCATGTAGATTTCCCAACAAAAACCACATCTAAAAAATCTAACAAAATTATCTCACAATCAAGATCTCCATAGTGAATGGATCCCAGATCAAGATTTTTCATAAATCTTCCAAATCACGATTTGCCAACAAAATCCAAATCTAAAAAATCTAAAAAAATTCATCTCATTCAAAAATTTCATCTCCCATCTCTCAAATCACGATTTTCCAACAAAATTATCTTTGTATTTTCCAACAAAATTTATCTCTGGCTCGGAATTCAAAGATCCTCATATCCTAAATCATAATTCCAGAAAGACCTATTTGAACGTGAAGACAGGTGTTTGAGGAGAAGAAGATGAGCATAAACTTTATTTTCACTAACGTTATCGGCCAGAAGCAGACCAAGTAGAAGATTTACGTCAATGACACTGATGATACTACAAAACAATCTTCAGCAGTTTTCCTTTAAAAACTATTAAAAATAAAATCTAGCATTTTTTAGGAGAGTGAAAAATAAAATCTAACATTTTTTAAATTAATTTTAGGATAGAGAATAAAAGGAGGGAGAAAAAAATAAAAATATTTGTTTAGGAATAGTTGTTATGAGAACAAAATGAGAAGAAAAATAGTAGGAGAGATAATGATTTAAAAAAAAAAGGCACCAAACTCAATTTTAAAAAATGGACATCCCTTAAAATGGATTAAAGGGCCAATTATCATGAATTTTTTTTTTTTTTTAATTGAGTTTGTTGTGTTTTTTTTTCTCTCTCTCCTAATATTTTCTTTACATTTTGTACTCGTAACAAATATTCTTAAACAAATATTTTCATTTTTTCTTCCTCATTTTATTCTGCATCCTTAAAAATAATTAAAAAAATGTTAGATTTTATTTTTTACTCCCTAAAAAAGGCTAGATTTTATTTTTTACTCCCTAAAAAAGGCTAGATTTTATTTTTCAGTCCCTAATTTTATCTTTAAAAATAATAATAAAAAAGAAAGAAAATAGTTTTTAAAGGAAAACTTCTAACGATTGTTTTGTAGCATCGCATTGGCGTAAATCTTCTCCTTGTTCTTCTAGCCAGCAGCGTCAATGAAAATAAAGTTTACAGATGGGCTACTCTTTTTCTCCTCAAACACCTATGCTCTTCTTCTTCTCAAACACTTGTTTTTACACTCAAATGGGTCTCTATGAAATTATGATTTAGGATATGAGGTTTCTGCTTCTGGCCCGCGTCAATGAAAAATGAAGTTTACAGATGGGCTGCTCTTCTTCTCCTCAAACACCTGTCTTCACACTCAAATGAGTCTCTGTAATTATGATTTAGGATATGAGGTTCTTTGATTTCTGAATTTTGTTGGAAAATCGTGATTTAGAAGATGATAGATGAAAATTAAGAGATGGATTTTTTAGATTTTTTAGATGTGAATTTTGTTGAGAAATCTTGATTTGGGAGATTTGATTTCAGTACAACTATATTTTAGATGAATTTTGTTAGAAAATCTTGATCTGGGAAATAATTTTTTAGATTTTTTATTTGAATTTTGTTGGGAAATCGTGATTTGAGAGATGAATTTTTTAGATGGTATTTGATTTTAATGAAGTATGATTGATGAATTTTTTAGGGATGAGAAATCATGATTTGGGATCTAGAAGGTATAGCCAATGTGATTGATAAAATGTTTAGACATTGACGAAGTTTCACAGAACCCTCTCCAAACCACTAAGGAGAAGGTCATTATCGAGATGTACCCCGATTTTGAGGAAGGAATTGAGAATTTCCTGACATGCGACGACGAGAGTAGTGTGACTGAGGAGGCCGAGGCTGAGCTTCGCCCCGAGGAATATCCTGATAAAAAAAATTAATGGTGGAGGTCTGGGTTGTAGGTAACATTTTCAATGGGTGGTCGAAACCTTTGTATTATTGCTCCGATCATCGAAACTTTGGCGTCTACAAGAGCTTCACGATTTTTATTTAATTTTTTTTCCTAATGTATTGGTATTGGTCTTCTAAAACAATTACAATTCTTAAAATTGTACAATTGCAAGTACGATATAATTTCAATTTGCGAACTTGTAAATTGTAATTTCATTTTCATTCCTGCTTTATTTTCTTCCGTCGTTTGTGTAATTGTAATACGAAGTGGACTATTTACTTTTTTTTTTTTTTTTTTGTCACTATTTACAATAGTATGTTTTATGTCTTGTTTAACCTGATGTATTTACCCTGTATTTGTTAATTGCAAATACACTTTAATTAAAATTTGTAAAAATTTGTAAATACACTTTAATTAAATCTTGCAAATAACAATATGTTATGATTTGTTTAGCCTTCTGATGTATTTACTGTGTTTTTACTGGGTCTCGACCAAAGATTAGCATTGTAAGGTGAAAGGAAAATCATGGTACTTATCGGATAGCCAAACATGCAATGATGGAACACTTGTCTCAAGTTTAAATTGAGGAAGGAAATTTTTTTAGAACTACGAAAGTATCACTCCTTTTATTAATATTCGCACAACCTACATTATTTTGATTAAGAGCCTGAATGAATGAAATGAGTATTCATAATCACCTAACTATAATTTTTTCCAATGGAATATCCAAATTGGGTGGAAAGAATAGTAATTATTTGTTTGCCTTCTTGTACTAAGAAAATAGTTTTATCTATCAACAAGAGCATAGTTCAATGGTATGATGTATCGTTTAGTGACCATGAGGTCTTAGGTTCAATCCCCCACCCCAACATGTTGTCCAAATTTTTTTAAAAAAAAAGAAAAAAAAGATGTGGTTTCAAATCGTTGTAATGAATTTTGTCAAATGGGCTAGGTTTCTTACCCAAAAAAAAATAAAATAATAATAATAAAAAACCTACCAAATTTCTTTTTAAGAGGTATATTTTAAGAAATGACCATTTTTTTTCCTTCCTTTTTTGAAAATAGTAAAATTGAAATCAAATTTTACTAAATTGAAGTATTTAAATTTAGTTCAATATCTTAGTCGACAACATCGTTTTAGATTCTAGTCTTTAATTTTGAATTCTAATAATTTGATTTCAATCCCTCACCCAAACATGCTGTCAAAAAAAAAAAAAAAAAAAAAAAAAAGGGTTTAAGATTTTGGTTTTTTAAAGTTCAACATACCTCTAATCTCTTAGTCAAGGTATATCTAAAAAAAAAATTAAGCTTTTGTTTTTTAAAGTTCAACAACATGCGGTGTGGGGATTCAACATCTAACTCTTAGTAGTACAACTTTATGTCAATTGAGTTAGGCTAGTTTTAACAATATTTTAACCTTTGTTACTGGTCTTTCACCATTAATAAATGTTAAAATTGACGGATGATATGTTACATGACTTCATACCTAAATTGATAGAGAATTTAGTGGAGAAAAATATATAATCTAATAAATAAAAATTTCTAACTCTTCCTCCATTTAAAAAAAATGGTTGAAATTTGGAATTTTCTTCCTTTTAGATACCTTTTTATCTTCTATTTTTTTCTTTCAAATCATTAAGTATTATGTCAAGTTTATTATTTTAACATTGACAACGATGAGGGACTAAATTAAAAAAAAAAAAAAATGTTGATACATGAGACACTAAGGGCATGTTTGGCCCAATGAGTTGTTTGACACGGAGTTGGGAGGAGAAGTTAACTCCCCGTTTGGCCCACAGACTTGTTAAACTCGGATAAAAAATATCAACTCCCCAGACTTCTACAGTAATTACTATTGAACTCCCCAGACTTCTACAGTAATTACTATTCAAGTCTGTCCAATTTTTCGAGCCAACACATCTCTCTCTTCCTCTCTCTCTCCCTCCCACAATATTTTTAATTATTTAAAAAAAACGTAATTTAAACGAAATGTGTAAAATGACTAAAAATGCAATTCAACCTATTTTTATTATCTTAAATATAAATTAGGTTGTTCAATCAAAATTGATACTTAAACCAAATTCAAAATGTAGTATTTCTTACCATGGAGATAAATAAAACCTCTGCTTATTTGAACCCGTTTAAATTAATAGTTTAAAATCTTTCAAGTTCACATGTAATATTTAACACAATATTGTACGAGTTTCTTTTATTTCAAAACTATCCAAATAAAGTGAATAATTAATGTGAGTGATATTGAAAAAAGAATGTGAAGTATTGTGGTCAAAATTATTTTTGTTATATTAAAAAAAAATTGTGAAGGATACATAAAATAAAAAGCAAAAATCGCATTCTTAAAATTTATTGAAAGAAGTCTTTAACAATGAAAATATGGAAAATTATAGAAAAAAATTGTACAAAAAAAATAGCTAAAATAAACCATCATTGTTGAGATATTATTTACGGGTGAAGTGGATTCAGATGAAATGACAAGTTTAAGAGGGTGGAGGCGGAGAAAGATGTGTTTGGCACATGGATAGACTATACTTATGCGTAGACAATGTTATAATTCATAAATTTAAAGACGAGTCCTAACAAAAATATATATATATATATATATATTTATAATCAATGTGAAAAAATAATGTAAAGTATTGTGCTCAAAATTATTTTTGTTGTCTTCAAAGAATTTTGTCAAGGATAGATAAAATAAAAATAAAATATTTCATTTTTAGAATTTATTGGAATTGGAAGAAGTCCTTAATAAGAAATTTTTGAAAGTTTGTAGAAAAAAATTGTGCAGTAGAAAACAACTAAAATAAACTCAGACTTCACACCTCCAGACTAAACAACTCCCTGCTCCAAACACACTACAGAACTACAGACTAAACAACTCCTTGCCCCAAACAGACATACCTCAGAACTCCCCAGACTAAACAACTCCCCACAAAACAACTCCAACTCCCCCAATTCCTTGGGCCAAACGCCCCCTAAGATGATTTTTTTTCAAAGAATATGGACTAAATAAAAAAGTATCAAAACATTAGGCATTTCTAAAACACACATGTAGCCTAAAATTGTAACATTTAAATTTGAATTTGCATAAATATAGTTTATTATAATTAAAGTAGTTTTATAAATTAATTTAAAATTCAATATTTTGTTTCGACTATGTTTATCATCCAAGTTAGTTTAGAGTTTTTTTTTAGGTGAGGAGATTTGAACCTCTGACCTTTTGGTCACTAGTTCATACATTATGCGGGTTAACTTCATGTTAGTCAAATTAGATTATAATTCTCATTGTTAGTGGGGAGAATCCTAGTAAATTAAATTAATTAATAATGTGTTTGGAACATCTTTTAAAAAAATGGTTTTTTTTTTTAAAACCAAATCAATTTTTATAATCAGCTTTAATTTGTTTAGTATGATTTTTTTGAGTAATTTTAGATGATGTAAAAGTGTTTTTCTTAATATTAATAAATAGGAAGGACTTTTTAAATTGTATTAATTAATTGTAAAAACAGTTCAACAATAGATTATTCAAAAATAAATTTAAAGTGATTAACGGTAAATCTTTCAAATATATGTAGTGAGAAAAAAACATATTTATAATTAATAGAGTTCTTTTTAATATATTAGCACCATTTACTTTCAAAGATATTTAATTAATAACTCACGATTTTATGGTCAATGACACTATGTCAATTAAGATAGCACGAATTTTTATTTTGATTTGTCGATTTTTCTTCTTCTTTAAATATAACGGATTAAAGGAACGATCAATAAACAAATGTGGCCAATAAAGAGACAAGACAATAGTTAAAGTGTTAAATGAGATAAACGAGTTTACACCATTTAAATATAGCGACTATTAAACTATATTTAAATGAAGTAATATAAATGCAAACAGATGAATTGAAATAAAAGTAGGTTTTATTTATCATAGAGGTTACTAGGCAATACATTATGCCGTTGAGCTATGTTCTTGTTGGCAGATTTGTGAAGCTTTAGTTATACTTAAATAGTAGTCAAATCAAAGAGTCCATATTTGAGAATTTTAAAATGTATGGACTAAAAAAAGTTACTATTTCGTCTCAAATTTTATACTTTAAATCACTAAACTAAAAAAGTAACTATTTTGTCATTTCTTTTCTTTTACATTTTAACAAATTGATATTATGATTTTGAGCATGCATGGTAATAAATGAAGAGGAATTATGATTATTTACCATTTTTTTACCATCGTTTTCATAAATGTCACCCGACTTTAACACGATTTTGACCTTTTTTTTTAATTTTAAAAATACCCTTCAATTTTTTAAATTTTTAAACATATTTTTTTTAAATTTTTGTGTATTTTATATTCTATATTTAAATTGTATATTTATTTTCATTAAATAAAATTTGAATTATTTATATGGTTAGTTAATATATATATATATATATATATATATTATTCACCATTTTTAAAAAAAAATCAATAAAAAAAATTAAATATTATGACAAATTTTATATTTCATGTTTTAATGTATACTAATTTTTTTACTTATTTATGTCTTGAAATATTTCGATTTTCTTTGCGACTGGAACACGTCGAATTCAAACAAGATTTTAGAGATTTCAATTTAAAATAAATAAATAAGGGAGCCAAGAGATTGTATCTTATTAGAATATGAGAATATATATATATATATATATATATATATTAATATTAATATTTTTAATCAATTAATTGTAATTACAACTACAACTAAATAATATATGTACATTTGAGTCATTTCAATTATTTGTTGGGCCTATATTAACAAACAGATGATAAAACTGAGATTTAATTAAAAGATTGATATTTGTGTAATTAGAGTCTATAAAATGTCTATCTATATAAAGAACCCATAAATTAACGCAAACATATATCCAAACCAAATAGGATGAATACAAGAATTAAGTATATCAAGTGTTAAAATAATATACCAATAACTATACCTATTACTTTTTTTTTAAAGCTCATGGATATATATATTTTTCAGTTTAATGAGATATGAAAGAGAGAGATTCAAGCCTTTGAAATCTTAGTTGAAGGTATATGTCTTGACCAGATTGGCGACCATAATAGTACTTTAAAGTGTGTTACGAGGATAATCTACCGAGCTCAAGCCAAAGGGTTCGAAACTGACAAAAACATTTGCAGTAAGCCACATGCCGAACAAATGATTGGGCAACAACCCAAAAAGGGGAAGAAGTGTATCGAGGCGATTATGGTCGGGCTGAGGACCCAAATCTTTCCTTCCAGGATTATGACTGAAAAATTAAATGACCCTGACACCAAATGTCGAGTTGAACATTTATAAATACGAGGAACCACACCCTTCATTAAATGATAAACAATTCTACAATGCGCTCGACACCACTATTAACTAAGCACTCACTTGATCATAGCACCACACCAATGCCAAGATCTTACCTTGCAAGACTCAGACACCTCGGAGCTGCCTACGGAAGTCGATATGACTTCAACCTACTCGATCAGATATACACATCAACAAAGTGCAAAGAAAAAAAAAACCAAAATTCAAAGGTTAATTTCTTTTAGTTAACAAAGGGATGATCAAACTATCGACCTTTGAAATGGTTTTTGATGCGAGAATTCAGCCTCCCCTGAGGTCGGTGTCTTGTGGTCAACTATGAGTTTCGAGGACGACCTACCAGGAAAGAAGTCTCGTATCGATGTGGTACTATGCCAAATACGCTTTGATGTTTAAGTCATATTAAAACAGAGTGGTATCGAGCTTTAGCAAAGGTAAGATTACCTACCTTTAATGGGAATGATGTCCAGTATATATACTATTCCCTTTCGGACATGGGCGTCAGAACCGTACAGGGGTTTGACGCGTTAGCAAGAGTGTTTGTCGAGAAATTAGGTTCGGTTTCGTGACTCATCCATCTTTTTCCCTTTGAGATTGTCAGTTGGTCGCCTCGACACGACGTTTACTTTCTTTTTATAGTTCTAGAGGCCCGATGAGCCTTACCAAGCTCGGGCTCATGGGCTGGTTTTGATCACATGGACTTGTCGGACCTTAAGAGGCGTGACCATGAGTTAGCTTTCAAATCAGCCTATAAAAGTGGTAATTAGTGTTTACTAAACTAATCTCAATTGAGCGAAAAAGTTTGCATGTGGTCATGAGCCAAATAAGGCAATGTAATAAAGAGAGGATGGAGGATGGCAAGTTTTATGCCAGTTTTGTACCCCACACGACCCTGTCCCAACGCAGCTTGCTTGCGCCAACAACACAAACACAGCCGAAGCTCCACTCAGCTCACTTCTTCGTTTGCACTTTCCATGGCCGTCCCCGCCCCCTTCTTCGTCTCTTCCACCACCGCCACAACCTCCCACCAACCCCTTTCCCTTTCCCTTTATCCCCGTTCCTTTCCCAGAAGAAATTTCAATGTTCTTTCATCCTCCTCTTCGCTACCTTCCCTCCGTGTCAATTCCGCCGCTTCTCCTTATGCGGAGGCGACCGCCGCCGTCGAATCCGATTCTCGGACCAAAGCCTTGCCGTTTCGGGTAGGGCATGGGTTTGATCTTCATAGGTTGGAGCCTGGGTATCCATTGATTATTGGGGGAATTAGTATTCCCCATGACAGAGGCTGCGAGGCTCATTCTGATGGTAATTTCTTTGTTTCTTGTTTTTTTCTTTCTCCTTTAGTGTTCTTGTTGATTGATGTGCTACTGAAGAAATGGGGAAAAGATTACGAACTTAATTGTGGGTTTTCCAATTCCATGAATAATTAGTTCAATTTTGTTGTTGTTTTTTAAAAATTTATAGATTATTAATCATTGCTGAGTGCTCTTTTAGGGTTCAATTGGCCGCTGTTGATAGCAGCAATGATGAAATTTAAATTTCCACATGGAGTGAGGGAATGTTATATTTACAATTTTTTTAAATCTGAAGCTTTAGGGACAAATTAGAGAGAGAATTTTAAATTCTTAACTTCTTTTATGTAATTTTTATTTGAATCTAAGATGAATGAAGGGGGCAATTGCTCCTCATTCTTTGCTCTGCTCTTGGTAATGACATCATTGGGTGTTTTGTCTATTTCTAATATATATTCAAAAAGCCAAGGGATGTTTTATACTATGGTTGAAGTTAGGGTTTGGATTTCACTGTTATTATAGTCTTTACTATTATTCTGAAATTTGGAGTGTTTGGAGATCAACTCATTTACCCCAAAGTTTGGTTTTCTGTCTTTACAATAGAAAAGTGTTCTGCAAGTCTTGTTAGAATTTGAAGTGTTTCTTTCTTTTGTTGGTTTAGGGGATGTTCTACTTCACTGTGTGGTTGATGCAATTTTGGGTGCTTTGGGGCTTCCTGATATTGGACAAATCTTTCCAGATTCAGATCCCAAATGGAAGGGCGCTCCATCATCTGTTTTCATTAAGGAAGCTGTAAGTAGTTATGGTGGAGCAAATTCATACACTCTTACCAAGTTTTGTTATGTTTTATATCTGAATTATATCCTCTTTGACTGTATTATTTGAAATGGGCCACTTGGTACGGTGTACACATGATCTAGGATTTTATTGTGGCTTTCATACTGGATGTTATGATATCTTTATGTTTGCTTGAGGTTCTCTTTAGGAAGGCCCTCAATAGCATAGTGGATAAACCAAATCACATAGGTCATGTCTGATAATCATTTTGTTTTTGGTGTTTTGTTTTTAAAAATTATGCTTGTTTCCTTACAAATTACAATTGTTTTTTTTTTTTTGAGAGAATTTCCTTACAATTGTTTGGTAAGGTTTTCACCTTCTTTAGAAATACATTTGATTTCTAAGCCTAATTTCAAAAACAAAATCAAGTTTTTAAAACTACTTTTTTTAGTTTTCAAAAACTTGCTTGGTTTTTTAAAACGTTTTCAAATAATAGGTAACAAAACAAGAAAACTATAGGTGGAAGTAGTGTTTATAGGCTTGATTTTAAAAAAACTAAAAATAAAAAACAAAATGGTTATCAATCGGGGCCACAATTATTTCTGTTTGTTTCCTCAATTTTTTTTTTTTTTTTTATAGGAAACAGTAACCCTTCATTGATATGATGAAATGAGATACAATAGAGAGATATATCGAAGAACTATTACATAAAACACCTCCATTGATTAGCGAGGGTCGATAGATCGTAAATACAAAAAGGAGGATATAATTAGCTCTAGGAAATAACTAATAATGAAGTAGAATCAATAAAAGAACTCATGTCTCGAGATTTTTCCATGAAGATGCGAGAGTTTCTTTCCATCCATAAATTCCATAAAAAAGCCTGAACAAAACAAGTCCAAAGGATTCCTTTGTCCTTTTTAAAAAGGTGACCCATAATAATGAGAGAGATAAGGGATAGAATATCACCCGGTCAAGGAAAGTCCCATCCAAAAGATGTTTGAAGGGAATTCCAGACAATAGGAGCATAAGGGCAGTCACGAATAAGTGTATAGGAGATTCAACATTAGATAAGCACATGTGGCACCAATCACTATCATTTAAGTTGGCACGACCCTTCAGATAAATAGTTACGGCTGGAGCTATATTTACCATAATTGATGCTCGAATTGAGGTTCGATAACTCCCTTTCCCAGTTTCGTTGCTTCTTTGTAGTTGTCGACGACTTTTGTTTATTCGGAATTGGCATTATGCACATCCCTTTTTTAATCAACCAAGGGAAAAAAATAGTCAAGCTATGTGAAATCTCATCATCGGTAGAAAATCCTTCTTGTCCACTAGTATCATCCTTCTGTGCATTGTCTCATTTTCAAGACTGGGGGTGTTGAGCAAATGAGGAATTTGGAGGGTCGATGACAAGTGGTTTAATGGCTAAAGGCTCTTCATTTTCGAACGAGTCAACCGGTTGATCAAAGAGGTGGGTTAATGCAGTGGGGGAGGCAGTAGAGATATCTTATCATGCCTTGCTATGGGTGAGGAAGTTTTCGCAAGATTGGGAGCAAGGGGATGAAAAAAGATCACTTTGTACCAATAACTAGGTGAGTACTTCTATTGTTGATAATGGGTTTAAGCAAAGGTGGTGGTTTAATGACTAAAATCGGGGGAGGAGTTGGTTGTATGGAGATAGGTTTTTGTGGGCCAGGATGAATAGAGAAAGTTGGGTTTTGTGTGGTTTTTTTTGTTGGCTGAGGTGTGACCAAGGAGGGATTTTTTGTGGGCTTTTTGGGATTTTAGGGAATAGTAGAGTTGGTAATTGGAAGGTCAAGCTATTGACAAGATGTCTGATTGATAGCCTCGGTATCTGGTGCCTTTGGAGAAAATGGTAAGGGAGAGAAATCAATGCATTAGAATAACTTCCCCTTTTACGATGATCCTCTGCCCCCAGATTCGGAATGGCATATACATCACACATCCTGGATCAAATAAAGATGTAAAGTCTCTTCCTCATCAATGTCAGGTACAACCCATTTTCCTTTTTCCACGGCTCGATGGTACGGAGGACTGCTGGGCACGTGAGTCTGAGGCACATTTTCTTCACCAGTCTCCCAAACATCGATCATGGAAGGCTGGCTGGTGCGTTGGAGAGTAGCAGCAACACCTTTTTTGGGGAACGATCTTCCATGGATTCCGATCTTAAATTCGATGAAGTGTTCTGCAACAAAGAATGGGTCAATGTGCGCAATAATGTCTGATTTTGAAGATGAAGGTAGGCTGATCGTTGGTGATAGAAACCCATTTCCATTTTCCTTCACCTTTATACTCACTTCCATCATGTCCATTCGAGATAGAGTTTTGTTGGCAGTTTCAATGTACCCTCCACAGATATCTCCAAGTTTTTTGAAAGTTTCCATAGTCCAAAGTTCAAAAGGTAAAGGGAAAATTACACTATTGATCCCTGAGGTTTGAGTTTAGTAACATTCAGGTCCCTAAACTTTCAAACTTGACATTTTAGCCCCTGAGGTTTGAGTTTAGTACTATTTTGGTCCCTCCGTCCAAAATTCCGTTACTATAACTAACGGAAGCAGATGTGGCTTTTTTTATTAATAAAATATTTTAATTTTTAATTTTTTAATATTAAATATACTTTTTAATTATTTTTCTCCTTCTTCCTCTCCTTCCCTGGCCTTTCTCCCTCCCTCCTCCTTTCATCATTTTCCAGCCAACCATCTATGGACGCCACTGCCCGTCGTCGTCGGCACTTCTTTTTTTGTTTTTTTTTCTTCTTCCCATTTCCTTCTTCTTCTCTCTTTTACCTTCCCCTTTTCACCCTTCTTTTCCACGTTTTCAGCAAAAAAAAAAGTTCTTTCAGATCTAGAACGAACCCAGATCTGGAGCGTTTGTTGTTCGCCCGTCGTCGTTGTCGCCCCTCGTTTGTTTTTCATGATTAATTTTCCATAGGAATTAATTTCCTACGGGTTTCCTTGGCAGCCAAATGTTGTAGGGTCAGGCGGTTTGTCTCGTGAGATTAGTCGAGATGCGCGTAAGCTGGCCCGGTCACTCACAGATTTTAAAAAAAAATATCTCATTTTGATTCAAATCTCGTGTTTTTTTTTTTTTTGGGAAAACATGGAGAAGAATGGTGATAGGAGGAAGGGAAAAGAGAGAAGAAGAAACAAAAAAACGAGTGGCGGCGGACGACGGTGAACAGCGACGACCATGGATAGTTGGTTGGAGAATGATGGAAGGAGGAGGGAGGGAGAAAGGTCGGGGAAGGGGAGGAAGAAGGAGAAAAAGAAAAGAAAAGAAAAGTAAAAAAGAAAAAATAAATATTTCATTTAAAAATAATTAAAAAATATATTTAATATATATATTTTTTAATTAATATAAAAAAAACACGCCAGCTTCCGTTAGCTACCGTAATGGAATTTTGGACATAGGGACCAAAGTGGTACTAAACTCAAACCTCAGGGTCTAAAATGTCGAGTTTGAAAACTTAGGGACCTGAATGTTACTAAACTCAAACCTCAGGGATCAATAGTGTAATTTTTCCAAAAGTAAATGTCTCACCTTTATCCATCCTCTGTATGATAATTTTTAAGGTCTTCAAATATGTCTCTATATTCCATTTTTTAAATTTGACCCAGAATGCTCCAACCTTTTATGTTGCAAAAGATCTTGTCCTTGTTCTTTATCGTTGACAGCAAGAAGTGCCCGATCTGGTTGAATTGGGCTACTAGAGACGGCATCTGTGACTTCTTGTAGCATTGCTTGATGGATCTCATGTCAATTATCATGGAAGTGTTCACGGAAAATGATGATAGCTTTTTCTGGGTAAAAATTGGCTAAGATAGGAGGATTGGTTCTTTTTGGGGTGGGGACTCCGAGGGTCTAGTCGGAGAGGCATGTGGCTGGGTGGGGCAGGCGATGGGAGGGGGCGGAGGGAAGGAGAGAGAGAGAGGTTGCACTTCGCTTCAAAGGGGGATCTTTTGAAATTTAACTTCCGGTTGTTTCCTCAATTTTATCAGTTTCTTTGATATGTATATGTCACATAAGGGTTATTAGCTTTATCAAATAAATTTTATGAGGGTCATGTGACTGTGTCAAGTTCTTACTCAGGAGTAAAGTAGTGGTTGTGTCAAATTTTATGCATATCAGAAAAGTATGAAGAATCAGTTTATCACAATCTTTCAGCCCTGTTATGTTAAATATCTTTCATTTTTATTAAGAAACAAAGACTTTTATTGAGAGAATGGAAACACAAACATGGGAGCATAAGAAATTCTCCAAAACCAAAAGGAACTGCAGAAAGGTTTTCCAATTCACATTTGTATCAAAAGAGAAGAAAAGCTGCAAATCTTACATCTTGGATTTCCCTTTTACTTCTCCCTTTCTAAAAATACATATGTTTATTTGTACCACAATTCTCACTAAACATCATACACCAAAGGAATCGAAAGAAGCTTTTCTCTCCTGTTGAAACTGTCACCCAACCCAACACAACAACAATTTGTGTAAAAGAATCTTGGATATCATTTTGGAGACACCATTGGCAATTCAAACTATTGAAAAAAATCCTAAACTTGAATGGGGCTCCTGAATCCCTTGGACATGGGAACCTTAAGAAGCATGATGTTGCTCCATTATCTTATGAATTTCGAGATTCTCCAATGAAATTAAGGCTTGTAGAAAATTATTGCCAGTAAATATGGCTAAGCTTTGGTGTGCGCTACTTTGTTTTTTTCCCTATCTTATGAAACATTTAGATTGAGGGACATTAGAGAACTTTTAAAGGGGTTGAGAGTCATTCATAGGCTAGTCGGTGCACCCACATAAAAAATTAAAAGGATTCATGGATAAGTAGTCAAATTGTCAAGGATATTCTTCTGACCCTTATCCAGGAGGTTCTCTCAAGAAATTTATCCACCGGCAATTTTTTATTTTTTTTAAAACCAAGCTTTCCTAAGAAAAAAATGAAAGAATACAAGGCATATAAAAATACCAGTATACAAAAAGGAGCCAAACTAAAACAAAAAGGGACTCCAATCTAACAAAATAATTACAAAAATCCTTGTACGCCGAAGAGAGACGTGGAACCTAGGAAGGGACCAAACCTCCTCCCAAGACTCTCATACTTCCTAGCAAATGTCATAACAAAAATATACATCAAATTAGACACCGTAAAGTTTTGGATTCATGTTGAAGCATATTCTCCTTGGACATGGATGCTTGGCCAAAACCAGTGTGTCCCTGCTTCCTAGATGGTCCTTTTACTCTCAGATGCTAGGATAAGTAACTGGATCCACTGGTGCTTTCTGCAAATTCTTAGAGAATGTATGGAGCCAGTATTATATGGCCATGGGTTAAGTTGAATGCTAATTTATACAATTCATAAACCCATAAATTAAGTAAAAATTACATCAACTTAAGCTTCCCAACTTTAGGTTTCATAAATTCAGGCTTATTAAAATCGTGAGGTAAACTTAACTACCATGGCTTGGCCTAGTGGTCAATAAAGGCCAATGTAAATAATAAAGGGTTTAGAGGGAATGAGTTCAAGCCATGGTGGTCATCTACCTAGGATTTACATCCTACGAGTTACTGTGGCAACTAAATGTAGAAGGATCAAGTGGTTGTCCTATGAGAATTATCTAGGTGCGCGCAAGCTGGTTCGGACAATCATGGATAAAAAAAAATAATCGTGATGTTTACATTCCTGAAGAGTCTTGGGGGAAGGTTAATCAATAGTGAGAGACCTTTGGTTCACCTACCCCATGCTTTGTAGTTCTGCAATTATTCTTAAACTATCACTAAATTTAAAATTTTAAGTTGATGGTATGGGAACTTCTTTTCATATGTGCGCTTAAATATCAACCCAAGGTCCAACACATGGGACAATTGTGTGAAATGAGAAGAGAATAACATTGTAGGGGTGTGAACTTTGGACTTTCTGCTCTAATACCATATTAAAACACCACTAAATTGAAAAAAAATATGCTGACAGGGTAGGTTAGGGTATATTTATTTTTTCAATATGTGGTTAGTCAACAAATCTAATCCCAAAACTGAATCCATACTGACAATAAGCCTCTCCTTTGCGAATTTGAGGGTGGGTGAATCCATCTATCTAGTTAACCGAAGTCAAAATAAACAGTTCAAATTCTGTGCATTTTAGACTAAAAAATTCCATTATCTGATTGATGAAGTGAAAGTGATATCTTTGGTGTTATTTTGGGTGATTCCAGGTGAGACTGATGCATGAGGCAGGTTATGACATAGGAAACTTGGATGCCACATTGATACTCCAAAGACCAAAGCTTAGCCCTCACAAGGAAACTATCAGAGCAAACCTCTCCGAGCTTCTGGGAGCCGACCCGTCGGTCGTGAATCTGAAGGCAAAAACGCACGAGAAGGTCGACAGCCTCGGTGAAAACAGAAGCATTGCTGCTCATACTGTGGTCCTCTTGATGAGGAGATAGAAGCCCTGCCCTGCCCTCCCTCCCCCATTAGTACAGTTGTGTAAGTGTAATAACAACAGTATTCCATTTCAAGTGGAATATGCTTTATTGTCAATACTTTGAATTTCCCCCCTTCCCCTCTCCACAGTTTCCTGCACACAATTGTAAGTTGGTTGTTGAATTAAACGTTTTAATCATTCAACAACATGAAAATGAAAATGAAAATTAAAATGGTATGGTGGGAGAAGATCAGAAATTGCCTACAATTATTGCTTCTTTTTATTTTTCTTCCTCCTTTTGAATTTGAGTCGGTCAGCTTTAATCGTAGGTGTATGTTAATTTTACTTGATTATACTTTTTTTTTTTTTTGGAGGATTACTTTATACTTTAAACTTGAATAATTATTCAAATTCCTCAGTAATTGTTCAGTTGTTATCTTTATGGAGATTTGTAACTAGGATCGAGCATATTTGTGACTTCGTGCCGATTTTCCAACAATATGTAGGGTTGTAGGGTGAGAGATTTAAAACTCCGATCTCTTAGTTTAGAACTTTAGAGTACATATTTTATGTCAGTTAAATTATGCTCTTGTTGACTAGTTTTTGTTGACTAGTTTTTCGTTATTAGTCTTATCATGAACTCATAACCATGTTGTTTGAAAATGTGTTGTTTTGTGGCGTTATTTTTAAATAATACTACAAATTTGTACTTGTGCTACCTTTCCAAAATTAAAAGAGTGTACTTGTAACTTGTGTTACAATTTGTTTTGGCTCGATGGACGAGATATTTTTTTAGCCTTTAGATTTTGAAGTTGGTGTCGAGTAGTGTGTGGAGGAAGGAAAATGATTCAATGAAGCCACTATAATGTGATTACTTCATAATAAATGTCGAAGTAAGATTCAAAATTTACATGCTCCCTAATAAATACGGTACTTTTGCAATTTCTCTTATACATCTAACAGTGCGTCACATTGTGGTAGTGGCGATCTCTCCGAATAATTTCTCGTAGAGGGAGAGTAAGGTACATTTTTACTGCTGGATTTTCAAGATTCTACAGGCTAAATTTTTGGTGACTAATTAGTTGATTTTTAGAAGAAAAAAAAAATCTAATTTGGTTATTATTATTAGGGAAAAAATCAATTTATACCCTTAAACTTTGGAGGTTGTATCAATTTACACCCTAAACTTTGAGCATTGTATCAATTTACACCTTCTATTATAATTTTATTTTAAAAACTTTGATTTAAACACGTGGAGACTTATAATTTTAGCAATTAAACTCCTAAATTTTCATAATTGAATAAAAAATATGAAAGTTTAGGGGTTTAATTGATAAATTATAAGTCTCTATACGTGTGAAAATTAACATTTTTCTAAGAGAGAGTGTAAATTGATACACTTATGAAAGTTTAAGGTTTAAATTGATACAATCATTAGTTTAGGGTTTTAATTAATACAACCTCCAAAGTTTAAGGGTATAAATTGATTTTTACCCTTATTATTATTATAATTTTTATTTTAAGTTTGTAGTTTAATTTTCTGAAATGAAAATTTAAATGGTAAAATACGAATATCTTTTTTTCTTTTTGTCCTTTTTCTTTCTTGATGTGTAGAAGACTCGAAAAATATAGTGAAAATTATAACCAAGGACGAAAATATCTTTATCGATATAAATATCGGTAACTCGAATTTACGGATATATCGACGAATTTTGGGAAGAATATTCATAAATATCACGAAAATTGATAGAAATATTGTGAACTTTTTTGTGAAACTTTAGAACAAACTTATTTAAGTAATAGACTATTACTTTAAACATATATTTAAAAAATTAGAAGTCAAATATGTATAATAATAGAATAATAGATAATATTGAAGACCGTAAAATGAATACGAACTTGAATAATTTATAGATTACAAATTTCGATCAACAAATACATGATCTTGTAGTTTAGATGGATTGATTTTGAAACTTAAAAAAAAATATATAAATTATATAATAAAAAAAAAAGAAAAAAAAAAGTTGGAAAAGGATGAAAAAATAGTGAGAGAACCAAATAATTTATATATGTTTTTTTTCAACATCACAATGTCAAAAGCATCTTTAATTGAGTCAAATTTTGTATAATATTTGACCTATTTTGTATGTTAATGGCTTTGATCTTTACCACTCTCCATCAAGTAAACGTGTCAACGCGTTGTCACTAAAAAAATTTCACATTGGGATATAAAATCATTAATGATGTTTACTTAGTTAAGTGATGATATTATAATTGTGTTAAATATTTGTTTTCGCTCGATTTAGACTTATGTGTTGTTCGGAATGACTCACAATAGTCCATGAATTTTGACCATTGCAACTTTCATAAAGAAAAATAAAATTGTCCCACATTAAAAAAATTTGGAGATCGAAAGTGAGTATAAACACTAAAACTCTTGGAGAAACTTGCAAAAATGGTTAGAGTGGAAGAATAGTCTTTTCTCCGCGAAAAAAAAATCTAAATCATTTTGTTCCTTAAAAATGGATTGGCCTTATGTATTCTAAAGAAAACTTGATGTTCATCTTCTTCATCTGAGCAAAGTTTACTCTTGATTCCAATCTGTTTACTCTTGATTTCAATCTTTTTCTGACGAGTGGACGTTCGTGAGTGAGTTGTTGTTAACTGCTGGAATGCCTTGAATATGTTATGATCCTCTACGACTGGATTGACCCATTTTGTATTAAGTCATTAGAAGGGTGCCATATATAAACATTCTAATGTCTTCAGTCGTCCCTATCTGTCCATTTATAATTCTCTCATATTTCGTAATAATATTACTCTTCCTTCTGTCCGTGGACGTAATTAACACGACGTTAGTGAACCACGTAAATCTGTGTCGATTTCTTTTGCGCTTATTTGTTCTTTATTATTGATTTATCGCAACATTAACCTTAGAGAACAACTAGCGAAAACAGGCCAACAAGTGTTAGGCTATATATCTTTTTGACGGTTTGATTTTGTTGTCGGTATTGGATAATATGCTGTAGCCCGTTTCTGCATTCTTGTACTGTTGGATTGACTAAATTGGTTTTCAGTTTTTTTTTTTTTTTTTTTTTTTTTTTTTTGAAAAATGAAAAGATAGGCAACGATTACAATTTACAACTAACAATTTTCTACATAAAAGTTATAATTTCTCTTTGACGTTTGATAAAAAATAAAAACAATGTTTTTCACATCATAAAAATTCAATTTACAAACAGTTTAAAAAAAAAAAAAAAAAAAAAAAAGTTACAAAAATGTCAAAGCCCTCTAATCATGGATTATATTTAGTCAAGTTTTGAATAATTTCACCTCTTTTTGTATGAGGAATACTAAGTAAACACGTTAACGTTGTCACAAACAAAATCTTTGACATTGAGATATCAAATCATTACTGATATTTACGCGATTAAATGATAAAATGGTCGACTTCATAGATGGCTAGTAAAGATATATATTAATAATGTTCTTTAATAAAATTATTACAAAAATATGGTACTTTTCAAAGTATTTACAAGATTAGGGTACCTAAATCGTGTACCATGGACACGATTTCCCTAAATCGTGTCCATGGTACACAATTTAGGGATAACTCGTGTACCATGGACACGAGTTATGATCCGTCACGTCACATGTAACTCGTGTCCATGGTACACGACTTAGGAGTAACTCGTGTACATATTACACAACTTAAGCTGACACGTCATGTAAATCGTGTCCATGGTACACGATTTAGGTACCCTAACTAAATCGTGTCCACGTCATGTAAATCGTGTTCATGGTACACGATTTAGGTACCCTAACTAAATCGTGTCCATGGTGCACGATTTATGTATCCTAATTTTGTAAATACTTTCCTATTTCTATAATAAGTTATTTAAAGTACATTATTAATATAAAAAATTCATGAAATTATGTATCGAATAGAAAAAAAAAAATATATATATATATATATATATACCAAGTTAAAGAGAGTGAGACAAAAATAGAATTCAAATATATATAAGTGGGTAAAACTAATTGATACAATATAGACAAATATTTTTCTTGTAAACATATAAAACAACTTTTAATTTAAATTTCAGAATCTATTAGAAACCAATCTTATAAGTTAACAAATATTTTTCTTGTTGATCATCTAAAGCTTTTATAAACACTTTTCTCGCATGCCCGTGTTTTTTTCTTCCTTTTTTATTTATTTTTATTTTTAATTCTACTCTTTTGTATCTTATTTCTCGAAAAAAAAATATATTATATAGAGCAAGAGTTTAAAAATCTATTTCACAATTCTTAAATAAATAATTATGAAACTATCTATAGTAATATTTAGGTTATTTAGGAGGGAGGGGTTGTTTTTTTTAATATAAATTAGAAAATAAGAGTCGTTGTAAACAATTTCAAAAAACATTTGTCTGAGGAATGGGTGGGTTCAACCATTCCATATCAGAGTAAACGGGAGAATTTCTAGTACATCCGTGGTATGGAGTTTTCCATACCACTGCTTTTAAATGAATGACACGTGCCAAAATTGTTGTTTGACTTGGTACCCACCCTATTAAATTATTATTTTTTTAAACAATTTCGCCACGTGTCATCCATTTAAAGATAGTGGTATGAAATAACTCCATACCACCGATGTACTATAAATTCTCCCCCGAATAAACCATAGCTCGACACGTGGCTCAATCGTATGGTGTCACGTGTCACTCCGAAAAAAAATATTTTTTTTTCTCTTTTTTGTTTTTCGCTGTCCTTCCCTCCCCTGCCAGATTATTATTATTATTATTATTATTATTATTATTATTATTATTATTATTATTATTATTCTAGTTTTAATTTATTTATTTCAAATTCTTTAAAAAAAATTATCATCTATTATCATTTATTTTTAATTAATCAATTAATCAATTAAAAATATAAAATTTTAAATTACAGAAATAAAATAATCAAAATTAAATTATAAATAAATTTCTAACAACGTTTCTAACTTTATATCTAATTATCTCACTTAAAATATTTTAAAAGAAACTTAAACAAAACAAATTAATGCTCTAAAATATCAATTATCATATTATTGGTTGAATTTTGTTACCAAATGCTAAAGTTTTCTATATATAAGTTGTCTCTCATGGATTATTTTTTTCTTCTTTTGAGATATGATTCTTGTTTTAGAGTGAATTTGATCTTGTTTGCTAGCAAGAAAAAAAGAATAGTGGAGGAAGAGAGGATCGAAAGGGGAGACAAAAATAATTATTTCATTTTTCTTTTTGTAGACCACATAAATAATTATTTATCAAACGTATTTAGAAATAGAATTTTTCTTTTTGTAGACCACATAAATAGTTATTTATCAAACGTATTTAGAAATAGAATCAATCAATTTCTATAATGGTCAGATTAATATAGTTTCAATTGTAAGAATTGAAAAGCTAGTCAAATTGAAGATAACTCAACTGACATAAAAATACGTTATTGATTAACAGATCGTGAGTTCAAATCTAACAAATTAAATCAAAAAAAAAAATGAAAAACTATTTTGAATCTACTGTTAAGGTATATCTACATGAAAACAAAAGGATTTAAAAAATAATGTTATGCACTTTATAATTATGACTTGTGAAATGTCCATGATAATTATCACATATACTTTAAATATTTAATTAATTTAGAGATTTTTATATATTTTGTATAACAATTATCATATATATATATATATATATATATATATATATAAAACTTTAGCATTTGATAACAAAATTCAACTAACAATACAATGATTATGAGAGGAGAATTTCAAGAATCAATCGGAACTTTCAAATCCTCCAAGAATCTCCAAGAAGTGAGAGTTGTTCCTCGAAATTCTGAGCGCCCCTCCACCTTTGTGTGTGGCTTTTCGCCTTGTTGCTGTGTTTAAACCTTGCTGATTGTTCTTTCGTTGTTGCTATGGCTTTAGATTAAGCCTTCTTCAGTTGCTGCTTTACTCTGTTCTCATTGGCTCCAGCAGCTTGCCTTCTTTTTTGTTATTTCTTGATTCTTTAAAAGTTTTCTTTCTTTTGCTTTCATCTGGCTTCTGTTGGTTTGATTCTTCTACATCACTCCTGAGTCCTTTTCTTCTTGCTTTTGTTGCCCTGTATGGAAGAAGAAGACTTGATTTCAGTATGGAATAAAATGTCTCTATCAACAGAGGAAGATCAAACAATTATCACCATTAAACCCCCTTCCATTGATCCCAACCCTCCCAACTTACATTTACATCTTATAGGGAAGCTTCTTTGCCCAAGATTTATAACTTGTGACACAGTTCAATTTTCTTTTAGAAAGATTTGGAATCAAGAACATCTCCTTGTTCATAATATTTCCAAGAACCTATTTGTTTTTATCTTTGCTAATATTTCTGACCTTAATCGTAGCCTTTTTTCAGGCCCATGGGTCTTTGATAAAAGTTTACTTATCCTAGTTAAACCAGATTCTTTGATTAAACCTTCTGAGATGTGTTTCTCCATTGTGCCAATGTGGGTACATTTTTTTGATTTGCCTATTGCCTGCCGAACCAGACTAATGGCTATAGAATTAGGGAATGCTCTTGGAACTTTTATTGATGTGGAAGAAGATGATATGGGAAGATGTTGGGGTATTAGCCTAAGGATCCGCATTGCTATTGACATTAGCAAACCTCTCAGAAGGGGTATCAAGCTATCTATCGATGATCTTCAACCCAAATGCTGGATTCTCATACGCTATGAACGCCTACCAGACTTCTGTTATTTTTGCGGCCTAATCGGACATTTGGTCAAGGATTGTGGAGCTGTCTTTACTGATCTGATCCCAAAAAAGCCCAAACAATACCCCTATGGACCTAGCCTACGATTCCAGCCTCCCATTTCTGGTCCTCCAAACAAGAAGAGTGGTTTCTTCCGACCTATTACCCCACAAAGCAAGAACTCTACTCTCCCCTCTCCTCTTTCTTCATTACCACCTGATAACCCCTCTGATTCCCAATTAATACTAACTCCCCCTTCTATACCGGACTCAACTAACCACTTTGCTCCATCCAACACTGATATGTCTCAAAATACTAACCCCAATCTAGAAATCCCCCCTCTACCTCCCACCTCTGTTGGGCCTCATGCCAACCCCTCACTCACCCCTCCGTTCCTCTTCTCAAGTCAACCCTCCCCCTCCAGTAATAAAAGAAAAGGCAAGAAGAAGGCTTCATTGGTGGACCCCCTTCTTAACAGTAATGAACATTATCTTGAAAGTAAAAGAAAGAGTCAGCAAGATCCTATCACTACAATTACAAAAAAAACTAAAGGCTTGTCAGGCCTCTCTTTCTCTGGCAGTTCAAGCATTATCGATTTCACTTTGGCAGAGGTTGAGAAGCAACCTCAGCCCCTATTATGAAAGTCTTTTGTTGGAATGTCCAAGGATTGTGTAATCCGAGGACATTCAGAGCTGTAAAAAATGCACTTAATACAAGCAAACCTCACATTGTTTTCCTCTCGGAAACCAGATGTGATTCCTCTACTATTAATAGACTCATGATTGCTGTTGGTTTCAATGGGTTCTTTGTTGTTTCTAATGAAGGCTCAGGTGGAGGCCTTTGCTTACTTTGGAAGAATGATGCTAGTGTTACCATTCGTTCGTCCTCCAAATCCCACATTGATTCTTCCATTTTATGGCAAACTAAGTGTTGGCGGTTCACAGGTTTTTATGGCCAACCTAAAGCTCATAAACGATCTATCTCTTGGGATCTTCTGAGAAGGATTCATAATAATGATGATTCAGCATGGCTTATTGGTGGAGATCTTAATGAGATTCTCTCCAATTCGGAAAAAAAAGGAGGTGCTATTCGTCACCCTAATCTTCTTGCCTCTTTTAGGAATGTTTTAGACGATTGCCATGTTAAGGATTTGGGCTTTAAAGGGTCTAAGTTTACTTGGACTAATCGTTGGAGATCTCGTACACCCACTTTTATTCGGCTAGATCGTTTCTTGGCCAATCCAGCCTTTGAGGATCTTTTTTATTCTCTAACTAATCATCATTTAGGTTGGTCAGAATCGAATCATAGGCCCATTGAACTATCTGCCTATGATATGCTTTTACCTTTCTCTAAACCCTGCCTTCATCGCCCCTTTAAATTTGAGGAACATTGGATCCTCCACAAGGAGTGTCGTTCAATCATTACTAAAGCTACCCAACTCCACCTTCATTCTTACTATAAAAAAGACCTTTATTCTTTCTTGCATGATGTCTCAAGGGATTTGAAGTCTTGGGGCTACTCTCTGTCTAATTCCCTCAAATCAAAAATTGCTTCCTGTAAAGGAGCTCTGCAAGCAGCCTATGATGTTTACCCTCACCCTGATTTTAAAAAGATTATTGTGATTGAAAACGACCTTAACCAACTTCTTTGTGAGGAAGAGATATATTGGAAGCAAAGGTCTAGGGAGGATTGGCTCAAATGGGGAGATCGCAACACCAAGTGGTTCCATAAGAAAGCCTCTATGCGTAAGAAGAAGAATTTAATCGAGGGGGTCTATGATTCTTCAAACGTTTGGCAAAATGACCCAAAAGGTATTGAATCTGCTTTTATTAATCACTTTTCTAACTTGTTTTCTTCCTCCAGGCCATGTTCAGTGGATATGGATGCAGTACTAAACAATATTCAGCCTCTTGTTTCGAAAGAAATGAATGCAAGCTTGGACGCACCTTTCTCTAAGGAGGAAATTATTGCTGCTCTTAATCAAATGTCACCTACTAAGGCTCCTGGCCCGGATGGGTTTCCGGCTATTTTCTACCAAAAATATTGGTCTGTTATAGGTAATCTTACTATTGATCAGTGTCTTGACATCCTTAATCTTCATGCCCCTATTAACCCTCTAAACCATACTAACATTGCCTTAATTCCTAAAATCAAGAACCCTTCTTTAGTGTCTGATTTTAGACCTATAAGTCTTTGTAATGTTTCATATAAACTTATTTCTAAAACTTTGGCTAATAGGTTGAAACCTCTCCTTAATTCTATTATTTCTCCTTTTCAATCTGCTTTTATCTCTTCAAGAGCTATAACTGACAATATTATCCTTGCTCATGAATGCATTAACCATATTAAAAACAATAAATCTTGTTCTAAAGGTTCTGCGGCACTAAAACTGGATATGTCAAAAGCTTTTGATCGAGTGGAATGGCCTTTTCTAAAAAATCTAATGAGTAAATTAGGATTTAGTCAAAAGTGGATTGATTTAATCATGAATTGCCTAACCTCTGTATCCTTCTCTATTATCATTAATGGTCATGCCAAAGGCTACTTTACTCCTACCAGAGGGTTAAGACAAGGTGATCCTCTCTCTCCCTATCTTTTTCTTCTTTGCTCAGAAGGACTCTCGCAATCTCTTCTTCATGCTCAAACTACTAAGCTCCTCTCAGGTATAAGTATTGCCAGGTCGGCCCCTCCAATCTCCCACCTTCTTTTTGCTGATGATAGCCTACTTTTCTTTAATGCTTCCATTGCCAATTGTTTCACTTTAAAAAATATTCTTAATAACTATGAAAGGGCGTCGGGCCAATGCATTAATTTTGCTAAATCAGCCTTATATATTTCCCCTAAAATCTGTTCTTCTTTTCAGGGATATCTCCAAAGCATTCTTGGAGTTAGATTAGTTCAGAACCTTGGGTGTTATCTCGGTGTTCCATCTAGTTTCTCATCAAAAAAGGGAGCGGATTTGAGCTATGTAGCTGAGAAGGTCTGGAAAATTGTTTCAAGTTGGAAAGCTAACTTCTTTTCTATGGGAGGCAAGGAGATCTTAATTAAAAGTATAGCCCAAGCTATTCCCACCTACACTATGAGCTGTTTTCGGCTTCCAAGGAGGGTGTGTTTAGATATTACCAGGGCCATCTCTCGCTTTTGGTGGGGCTCTAGTAATAGCTCTAAAAAGATTCATTGGAGCAAATGGGACCGTCTCTGTAAACCTTTAGACCAGGGTGGGCTCAACTTCAAAGACATTGAGATTTTCAATCAGTCTTTATTAGCTAAACAAGCTTGGAGGCTGTTAATGAATACCTCAAACCTCACTGCTCAGATTTTAAAAGCTAAATATTATCCTACTACTGATTTTCTCAATGCTCCTTTGAGTTCATCTCCCTCATTCTTTTAGAGAAGTATCCTTTGGGGAAGAGACCTACTTACTAAAGGAACTCGAATTAAAGTTGGGAATGGGCTGGATATCAATGCTTTCAAAGATAAATGGATACCCCGCGAGTCTCTTTTTACACCTATTAATCCACATTCTAGTCCTCCTAACCTCACTGTTGACTCTTTAATTCTAGATGACAGAAGATGGAATGTTCCCATGATATCGAATCTGTTTCATGAAGACGATGTTCCTTTTATCTGTGCTATTCCACTTAACAAAAATTCAGACAAAGACAAATGGTTGTGGCATTACTCAAAAGATGGAAATTATAGTGTTAAAAGTGGCTATAAATTAGCCCTCACTCTGAAATGCGCAGATGGCCCCTCAGTCCCTAATCACTCTTCCAAATTTTGGAGTGAACTATGGAGATTAAAAATCCATAAAAAAATAAAGATCTTCATGTGGAAAGCTCTTAAAGGATATCTTCCTACCAATGCTAATCTAAATAAAAAAGGGATTGATTGTTATACCTCTTGTCCTCTCTGCTCAGCTCAGGTTGAATCAGTCACTCATGCCCTCTTATTTTGCAAAAGGGCTAAGGATATTTGGGCTCGTCTCCTTCCTTCTCTTATTGCAAAACATTACGCACATCTGCCCTTCTCCGAACACTGGAACTTATGGATCTCTTCTTCCAGCAAACCGGATTTAACACTGATCTGCATCATTTGTTGGGCTCTCTGGAATGACAGGAACCTGGTTATTCATGGTAAAAAAGCCCTTGATGTTGATACAAAAACAATTTGGATTACGGATTACCTCATGGAATCCTCCAAAATTGACACTCATGCGGAGCCCTCTCCTACTCACCTTCCTCAGTTTGCGGCTCCTCTTTGTTGGTCTCCCCCTCCGAATGGTTTCTTGAAGATGAACGTTGACGCCTCTTGGTCCTCTATCTCAACTCCAGCTGGTATTGGAATTGTAATTAGAGATTCAAAAGGGAGTATCCACCATGCTTCTACCTTGAAGGGAAGTTATTTTCAAAAGCCCCTTCATGCAGAGCTCGAAGGCCTTCGTTCAGGGTTGTCTCTTGCTTCTTCCTTGGGTTTGCACCAAATAATCATTGAATCAGATTGCACCGCTGCGGTCCAAGCCATCTCTTCTGGTTCTTCGTTCATCAATGAAATGAGTGTGTGGATTGAAGATTGTAGGAATTTTCTCATCGACAACGAAGGATTTTCAATCGCTCCAATTAATCGCCTCAAGAACCGTCTGGCGGATGCCCTAGCCAAACATCGTTCTCCTTCTTCGATTTTTTGGGATTCTGATTTTCCTCCTTGGCTTTTAGCCTTAGCATGTAAAGACTCTTCTGCCCTTGTGGCTTCTGATTAATGAGCATTCGTAGTTTCCTTTCAAAAAAAAAAAACTAACAATACAATGATTTATATTTTAGAGCATTAATTTATTTTGAAATATTTTAAGTGAGATAATGAGGTATAAATTATAAACATGGTTAAAATTTTATTTATAATTTAATTTTGATTGATTTATTTTTAGGGCTGGTTGCACAAATAGCAATCAGGCCCAAACTAATTGCAAATTTAGCAAACTTTAAAATGTTTTGCAAATATGGCAAAAAAACCCGTTTCTATCTCTGATAGACTTTATTATATCACTGATAGACTTCTATCAATGATAGACTATTATCTCTGATAGACTATTATCACTGACAAAAATCTATAAAAAGCTGAGGTGATCAGCGATAGACTTCTATCAGTCATAAGATATCAGCGATAGAAATTGCTATATCCGCAAAATTTTTAAAAACATGCTATATTTGCAAACAATAAGTCTTAAATTGTCATTTACTACAATTTCCCTTATTTTTATCCTTGTAGTTTTAAATCTTATATTTTTAATTGATTAATTGAAAATAAACGATAATATTGTGCAAATTGAAAATAAAGGATAATATTGTACAGATGATAAAAAAAAATTGAAGAATTGAAATAAATAAATTAAAACTTAAAAAAAAAATCAGGTAGAAAAGGAAAGGGCAGCAAAAACAAGAAATGAAAATCATTTTTGGAGTGACACGTGGCGCCATACGATTGGACCACATGTCGAGCGGGTCAGTCCATTTTTTTCAAATTGTTTCGAAACAACAGTTGTTTTTTAATTTATATTAAAATAATTTATATTAAAAACAACTCTTCCCTTTTAAATAACTCGTAATATTTATTAGATGACATAGCGAAGGTATATACAAAGGTCATTTATAAAGTTAGATGATTGTCCCGTAAAATTAGTCAAATCACCTCTTATTAAATGGAAGAAAAAGAAAAAGAATAAGAATAAGAAAATAATTAGTGTTTAAAAAAGGGGTGAAAGAGAAGGGGAGGGGCTGCCCGTTGGAGAAGATGGGCATCCCACCTGTATCTAAAAATTCTAACCTTTGACTTTTTGACTTTTTGACTTTTTATTATTGTTTGTTTCAACTTCATGTGGAATGGAATGGAACATAACCAAACCAAACCATGTCGTTTTTGACAACCTTTGTATTTTTATTTTATGGTTTTTTTTTTTTTTTTTTTTTTTTGATTTTTGATTTTGAATGAGTCTTCTAAAAATTCTCACTTTCTTTTCTCTTTTTCAAAATCTTTACTTCTTCAATATTAGGCATGGATGCAAATTCCTCAGCCACCCACATGTTTTAAAGCACATTAAATTATATGCTCACATTTAGTCTCAATTTTAATTTAAATCTCCAAAATAGTTATTATAATTTTCATCTTTATCAATATCCAAGTAAATCCATTGAATCTTCTGCACTGTGGAATGTTTTTATTCAAAAAGTGGCTGACTCAATGCCCTCTTTTTTCTCTAACAATACTCAAATTGGTCTTCTAATTAATGGCAAATATCTTTGGTTGGGTTGACAAAAAAAAAAAAAAAAAAAACATGTTTTTTTTCAAAATATTTAATTGGTGCTTTTACTTTTTAATATAATGAAAATAATGGAAATAAGAGAATAGGAAAAAGTTCTAATTAATTTCATTTTTTTACAACAAGTTAAGATAAACTTCTTGGTCATCAACACATACATATGTCAGTTGAGTCATGCTCGCTTTGACTTGATAGTTTCAATTAACTATTTGAAAACATATATAAAACACAAACTTTAATTCATTTCCCGACTTCTTCATGTTGAATGATATATATTTTTTTATTACTACAAAACTATGGAGTAAGTGTTGTAAATGGAACGAGACTTAATGGATCAAGATCGCACCTACAATAGATTGAGAATAATAATAATAACGAAGAAGAAGAGAAGGAATAGCACACAATGATTTTACGTGGAAAATCCCTAAACAAATTAGGGTAAAAACCAGCAAGGATAGAAGAATTCCACTAATAAAAATAGAAGTTACAAATTTTCTCTCTTATGGTGGAAGTACAAACTCTCCAAACTCTCTCATAAGAAGAAACTCACTTTCTATTTTTATCTCACACTCACTTTGGATTTGGAAGTTTTGGGATGATATGCCAACAATGGTGCTCCACCTATTTATAGTTCAAAGAGCCTTCATCTCCAAGCAACTTGTATGGCTATAACTTTGCTGAAGTGTAAGAATTAGTGGACATAAATCTTCCTTACTCTCCAAGCAAATCCTATGGTCACAATTGTGCCACCTACTTGTCTTCGAATGAAGTGTAAGATCTAATGGCCATAAATCTTCTTTGATCTCCAAGCAAATTCTATGGACACAATTTTACCACATGTTGTCTTGGGATCAAACTTTATTATTTAACCGTAAGTATATATTTTTTTTTTATTCTTGAGAAATTTTCGTTGGATTCTTTGACGAAATCAAAAAGTTTAAACTAAGAATGGTTTTTCAATATTGGAACATGGTTTATTTTTGTTGTTGTTGTTGGGAGGGTGAAGAAATTATTGCATGTTTTTCTATGAAACATGCTAAAAATAAGCTTTGAAAAGACCAATCTCTAAGGAATTTATACCCGTAATGTGTGGATGTTCACATGGTAGACAAAAAACCATCTCTTGTTTTTTTTTTTTTTTTTATTGAAGAGAGGGATATTCTTAAAGGTTATAGTTTTAGAAAAATATATTAAAGAAATGCAAAGTGTAATTTAAAAGAAATAATAATTGCTTCACTAGGATTTTAAGTAATATACATTGAACCAACATCCACTTGAAGATAATCCTACCTAGTTTAATGGCTTTTGCAAAAGGGAAAGGGAAAAAAACCATAAAAAAATAAAAAAGAAGAAGAAATTAGGGCTTGTTTAATTAGAATTTCATTTTGTTTTAAATCAAACAATTTTTTTTTATCAAATAGTGTGTTGACAAATTTAATGGAAAAATTAAATGATTTTACAATGGGAGAATATTATAACAACTTCTAATATTTAAGGTTACCCTCCATAAAATAAAAAAAAATGGAAAATTACGCCAAAATAAACACATTCTAATTTATAATTTTTTAAATAAAAATTTTCAATTTGCTAGATTAATAAAGAGAAAGTGGAAGACTTTATTGTCGATTCATTTATTTCAAAAAAAAAAAAAAAAAAAAAAAAGCAAGATTACTTTTTTAAATGAGGAAGATAAAATTTAGTTTTTTTTTTTTTAAACATGTAGGAGTAGATATACAAACTTCTAATTTGTTTTTTTTGCAACGGTATTTTAATTAAAACGGTGATTGAACCCATGACCTCATAGTCACGGGCACAACCTTATGCCAATTGAGCTATGCTCGGTTTGGCAAAAAAAACAATGACATTATAAATTAAAAAAGTGGGTTGAAAATTGACATTACATTTACATTATTATTATTATTTTTTTTTTTTTTTAGAAATTATAACATATATCAATTTAGAATAAAATAATTAAAAATATAGCATTTTTTTAAAATAATTGTAAATATGACAATTTATATTCCTGATAGTATTCTATCACCTCAGTTTTTTTATAGAATTTTGTCAGTGACTATCACTGATAATAGTCTATCAGTGATAGTCATATATCAGCGATAACGGTTTATTAGTGATAGTCAATTGCTATATTTATCATTATTTTGGACATGATTGCTGTTTATGAAACCAACTTTTTTTTTTTAAGAGAAAACATTAGATAGGATATTCTCAACACCGGAGGATTAGAAAAATAACATAAAAGGCAAAATTATTTTCTTGATTTGTTTTTTTAGTATTAAAATTTTAATATGATGTGCAAATTTGAATCTATGACCATTAAGTTGTTGGAGAGAAGGAGTTGGGGAAAAGTTTTATCCCCGTTTGGTCCACGAACTTGTTGAACTCGGATAAAAAATATAAACTCCCCAGACTTCTACAGTAATTATTATTCAACTCTGCCTGTTTTCCAAGACAACATCTCTCTCCCTCCCTCCTACAATATTTTTAATTATTTAAAAAAAAAACGTAATTTAAACAAAATGTGTAAAATGACTAAAAATGCAATTCAACCTATTTTTATTATTTTAAATATAAATTAGATTGCTTAAACACAAATCAAATTCAAAATGTAGTATTATTACAATGAAAAGAAATAAAAACATCAGCTTATTTGGATTCGTTTAAATTAATGGATTAAAATCTTTCAAATTCACATGTTATATATATTTAACATGTACGACTCTCTTTTATTTCAAAACTATCCAAATAAAATGAATAATTAATGTGAGTGATATTGTAAAAATAATGTGAAGTATTGTGGTCAAAATTATCTTTGTTATCTTCAAATAAATTTGTGAAGGATACATAATATAAAAAGTAAAAATCGCATTTTAAAAATTGATTGAAAGAAGACCTTAATAATGAAAATATGGAAAATTATAGAAAAAATTGTACAAAAAAAATAGCTAAAATAAACCGTCATTGTTGTGATGTTGATTTCCAGGTGCATGGATTCAGATGGAATGACGAGTTTAATAGGATGGAGGCAGAGAAAGATGTGTTTGACATATAGGTCAGGGCAAGACTATACTTATGTGTTCTTCTTCTTTCTTTTTTTTGAAAATATTTCACATTAATAAAAATAAAAAAAAATCATAAAATTAAAAATGAGTTCTAAAAAAAAAAAAAATGTAAGGTATTTGATCAAAATTATTTTTGTTGTCTTCAAACAAATTTGTAAAAGATAGATAAAATAAAAAAAAAAAATAAAAAAAAATTATTTTTAGAATTTATTGGAATTATAATAAATCTTTAATAATTAAATTTTGAAAATAAACTCAAACTTCAGCACGTTCAACAACTCTATGCTCCAAACACACCATAGACTTCAGAATTCCAGACTAAATAACTCTCTCCCCCAAACACATATACTTTAGAACTCTCCAAACTAAACAACTCCTCAAACTAAATAACTTCAACTCCCCCAATTTTTCGAGCCAAACGTCCCTTAAAAAAAATTTATTAACACATCAAATGACATTTCTTTCTTTGTTTAAAAAAAAAAAAAAAAAAAAAATATTTATTTGTTTTCTAAATTTATCGTGATTATGTGTCTATTTAACTTCTAACTAAATAAAAAAGAAACTAGCCTTTTGGATTATGGAGTAACATAACACTTAAATATATCATATTAATTAAAAAAAAATCGTATTTTAAAAAAATGTTTAAATATATTATCATTTCCATAAATAGATTTTCACGAAATTGTTTGTGTATTATGACTTTTTTTTTTAATTTTTCTCTCATTATTAATTAATTAATTAATTATATTTATTTATTTTGAAGTATTTATAAATCTCATCATCACACGATTTTAGCCTTCTCTTTCAATCAATTAATTACACCTATTTATCCCATCATTTTAGTCTATTTATCTTCATCACCTTATAGTAAATTCTCATTGTTTTAGTCCATTTATTTACATAACTATTAGGAATGAATATATATTCATAATATACGGTATCTATAAAGATATTTCATGCATAACTTAATGTTTATAATAGTTGGTATTTTTTTATTTATAAAAAAAAATAGTTAGTATTTTTATTTATATAAAAATATATCGTTTATAATGAATTGCATAATAATAATTACATATACTAGTATATTAATTTATATTCAATTGTTATTGTACCATGTATATATGAGTAGACAAATTAGAAATTGAATATAACATTGTCTATTTAATAAGAAGTCAAATTATGAATATATACTATATTATAAATCGTATATAATTTTATGCACATATATACTAGCTCATATATTATACATTCAATTGTTTAGGTGGTTCTATCACTAAAAAAAATCACTTTCAGCGACAATTTTTTAGCGACGCAGACAAAATAAATCTATAAAAGTTAGCTTTTAGCAACATGATAAAATACCGGTCGCAAAAAACTTTTATTAGCGACACAACCAAAACAAACGTCGCTAATACTTTCAGCAACGTTCTAACCTCACGTCGCCAAAATTATGATAGCGACATCTTTATGACGTCGCTAAAAGATTTGTTCCGTGATTAAAAGTGAAGAAAAAGTAAATTAAATAGGGCAAAACTTCCACTGACTCCGTCTTCTTCTGATTTTTATTTTGACGATTTTTTTGCCATTCTCCCTCTTCTTCCCGCCAAACTTCTTCTATTTTCTTCATCTCTCTCGTTCCATCACACCGGCTGCCACCTCCGCTCAGCCACCTTTGCGTGCCCCTCCCCTTGCTCGTCGACGTTGCCTAAGAAGTCCACCAGTGCTAATTTCTTCTTTGTTGCGCCAGACTACGAGTCTGTCTCCTTTAATCATCGATCATTTGGGTTCGTTATCATCATTCAATCCTCTTTTCGGTAAAACCAGCAGATATTGACATTTCTTTCGAACCTTTTGTTTTCATTCACCTGTTCTTGAGGAGTCCTAACATTCGATTTTTTTTTGCATAAAGTTGAAGCTAATTTCAGACTAGTAGATTTGAGCGTTTTAGGTATTTTTGAACACTATCCAGCAGAATGTCGATTCGTGTTGGGTGAGTTCCGTGGGCGTTAATTGTTTCTTTAAGACTTTCGATTTCATGTTCAAGGTTTGTTCTTTTTTAAGCTTTTCTTCTTCTAATTCATCAATTTCTCTGCTGGAATCTGTTGTGTTAGATCTACATTGCTGATTTCTAATTCTTAATTTGGATTTGGTAATTGTTGAATGATGAATCCACTTTTGATGAGTTCTATTTCTATTTGGTTGCATGCATAGAAAATGATGGATTTATAAGATGAACTAGATGTTAAAGTTTACTTTTAGTGTTTTATTTGTTGGTTATTTTTGGTAGTGTGATTTTACTTTTCTAAACCTCCATTATTTTGATTGTATAAGCATCTATGGATATTGCAAATGTTCTCTTCAATTCCAAAGAGGAAATAAAATAATCATTTATCTAATAACAAGCCAATTGAAGTCTTTTAAGATTGAAAAAGGACACTGGTCTAGAAAATTGAGTGAGCAAAAATTTCCTCTTCACTTCCTTAGAGTTCATTGAGAAATATCAAGCTTGTGGAAATAATTTGAAAACAACAAAAACTTGTAAACTTTTACTTTAATTTTCAATGTATAAACAGTGTAAAATTTGTAATGATAGAAGACACATTACCTCAATTTTCCTCTAAAGGTACACAAACTTTGGTTGTCCAATCTCAATATTATCCTCTAAAAATATCTAAAGTGACCCATATATCCAAAACTTTCAAGTTGCTACAAATGTTTGATAAAAAGGAGGATGGAAATAGGCTTTCAAGTTAAGGGCAATTGGAAACTAAGAAATTTCGTGGATTTCGAAAAAGGAGAAATTTATCGTCAACATCTTTGCTCGACACCACACGTGCTTCAAGTTCGGTAAATCTTTCAAACATAGTTTTACTAATGACACTGCTTTTGCATCATCTTTTTGTTCAAAAGTCGGACTTTTCTATATTTTAAATATGACTTCAAGTAGTTAACAACTTCTAACCGTTAACGTGTATAACGAAAAACAAGTGTTTTCAACATATGTGAAGGAAAATATGGATGGTCTACATTTGGTGAATTGAAGAGAACATTTGCAATATTTATAGATGCTTACCCATGTAATTGTTCTCATATATGGTCATTTTCATTTGTTCATTGATAGAATTAAAAAAAAATAGCAAAAATTGGATGTACTTTGAGGTTTTTTTTTTTTTTTTTTTTTTTTTTTTTTTTTTTTTTTTTTTCTTTTGGTTTTAGTACCCTAGTTTTTTTTGTTCTTGAAATATAGTTTAGTCTTGAAAAAAATTTGCTGTTATTTTTTGGACCTCCAATTTTCATTTGGAACTGAGAAATCTGTGACTTTTTTATGTTATATATTCATAACATAAAATCATGTATTCTTTTCATATTCAAATATACAACGACTTGATCTTATGTTCATATTTACTAATTTCAAGTAGTTATCATTTGTAATTATATGAAAATATTTAATGCATAAATGAATTATTAGGTATGAATATATATTATCAATATACAATATATATGAAAATATTTAACGTCTAACTCAATTGTATGTTTAAAATTGATGAAATTTCCATTTACATGAGCATATACCATGTATAACTAATTACATATCCTTAACATATGGTTATATATTAATTTCTATTCGATTAAACCATGTATATATGTGTATACATATTAGAATTGTCATCATTTAGGAAGAGAGAGAGTTTTGCGTGAGGAGGTGAGTAAATGACGATAAAAATTGTTTAATATCATTAATGCCTTAATTTTTAGGATTTATAAGTGAATTAAATTATTGATTTATATCTGAAAGGTTAAAATTTATTTTATTTTATTTCATAAAAATCTCAATAGTTAATGACGAATTTTAATGTAATTGAACACCAACTTGTATGAAATACTCCTAATGTATTTGGTCATTTGTGAAATAAATAAGATTTTTGTACATATTTTTAAAATTCTAGCAATTTTAAGACTATGTATGTACAACACTCCTAAAAATAAATAAAAAAATGCACACAAAAGAGTGAAATTTTCGTACATTTATATGATATTCAATCATATTTTCCCGTAAAAAGTTTAGAAAGTTAATCTAACCCTTATTGTCATTTTAAATGTGGATGATTCTATTTCTACTCTATAATTGTTGAACTAAAAAATACAAATTAAAGATATATTTTTTTTTTAATTTTATAATTAAAGAATAGATAATTGTAAAAACTTGTTTAAGAAATAGCAATATTTGGAATAGTTGAAATCAAAGTCTAATTTCTTTTTTTGAATATTACCACAGCTTTTTTTGAATGTTGGGAAGAAAACGATTTATTAGTGACTTGACTTTGTTTTGGATTATTGATGTTTTTTTTTTTTTTTGAAGATGTTCTGTAGTTTTCATATGAAACCCATAATTAATCAAAACCGACTTGTTCTTTTATTTGGAGAAACTAATAATAAAGACCTTTATTCTTTTATATATATATTCTAAAATATTCAAGAAAAAAATTACTTGATGGATATTTTATTTTCATAATAGTTTTTAAAATCAAATGTATATGATCATATCTATTAAACAATCTTTATCAAATATATATATATATATTATATATATATATATATATCTATTAAACAATCATTTCCTTTGGATATTGTTTCCAACTTTTGTTTTGTTTTGCTTGGACCAAATCAGCTTTGATTTTAGGGTTTTTTTTAAGTCTAGAAATTTCTAGTACTACATAATGAGTATTATACTTCATTTGTTTACCCTACACTTTTATCCTTTTTATATATATATATATATTTATATATATACTATTAGCATTAAAAGAATAAAAAAATAAATAAAATTACACCCATTATCAAAACATTCCTCATTTTATCAAATCGATCATAGCTCAATTGACATAAAATTGTGTCATTAAAAGGTCAAAGATTCAATTCTATTCCTCCATTATTAAATATCTTTACCCACAATAAAAAAGAAGAAAAAAATAATAATAATAATAATAATATGACCCCATCGCCCGCACGCTTGGGTTCATTTTATTTATTTTCTTTCAGCTGTTGTTTCCTTGTTCGTTGGTATCAATTATTTCTATACTTGATTAAAATAAATAAAAATATATATGTTTCTAAGGAAATTGTAGAATGACAATTTAAGACTTATTGTTTGCAAATATAGCATGTTTTTAAAAATTTTGCGGATATAGCAATTTCTATCGTTGATATCTTATGACTGATAGAAGTCTATCGCTGATCACCTCAGCTTTTTATAGATTTTTGTCAGTGATAATAGTCTATCAGAGATAATAGTCTATCACGGATAGAAGTCTATCAGTGATATAATAAAGTCTATCAGTGATAGAAACGGGTTTTTTTGCCATATTTGCAAAACATTTTAAAGTTTGCTAAATTTGCAATTAGTTTGGACCTGATTGCTATTTGTGCAACCAGCCCATGTTTCTATGTGAAAGTAAAAATTGATATTTATATTGATTTAAACTATATATATCAAATATAAATAAATAAAAACATTTTTAAACGTAGGTTATTTTAATAATTAATTTTATAAGACTATAGTTATTATATATATAGAAAAATTGTAGTAGATGTGAATTTAAGATTTCAATTTTGTAGATATAGCATCTTTTTTGAAAAAAAATGTAAATATAGCAAATTTGTAAAATGATTCTTTTTATTCCTAACATTTATTTAATTGGTTTTATTTATCGTATTTACTCTGCATAAATTACGATCTATGCAATCACTCCTGTGTAGATGAACGCCACAGCTGGAATGAGAAGTAGGAAGCAGAAATTGCAGAAGAAATTACTCATCTTTGAACAGAAAATAAAAAAAAACCACCAAGGAGGATGATAAAAATTACTTTTTTTTTTCCTCTCCCATTTTCGTATTTTCTTCTCTCCCCCTCTTCCAAAGTTTAAACTTAAATATTTTCGATTTTTGGGTATTATAGACAAGATCCTTTAAACTTTTGCTTAGTTTATAAGCATGTTGAATAAAGAACACGAAAAAACGTATAAAAATGAGTGGTTAGTTAGCTAAAACGAGCTTATATCGAGAGAGATATGATGTTCGGAAGATGAACCAGAATCGCATAGCAACCTATGCGTTAGCTGAACCAGAATCACATAGTAACCTATGCGATCGCATTGAACCTTCTAACGACTTCAGCCACTCCTATCTGTCATTTTTTCTTATAATTCTCTCCTATTTCGTAATAATATCACTCTTCCTTCTGCTCGTGGACGTAGCTAACACGACGTTAGTGAACCACGTAAATCTGTGTCGATTTCTTTTTGCTTATTTATTTCTTTTTATTCGATTTATAGTAATAGTCTATGATAATGTTGGCAACCAATAATCTATTCATGCAGAGTCATTTATAAGCATTAAAATAAGGTTTTAAACATTAAAAAATAAAATCTTATTTATGTAACTATTTTTTTATTCCAACGATGCTATTTTAAAATTAGAAAAGTTATCACTACAACAAACATTTTGCATAAAATACAAAAATTAGAGACATAAAACTATTTATAAACGTGAAATCGAGGCGACAAGAAAACATTAATCAATTATTTTTTAGTTGATCACCGAATGATTTCACAAATAATTCGAAACAGTCCCAAAAGCTGTATCCCAACAAAGTTTATAAATCCCAAAAAAAAAAAAAAAAAAAAAAAAACTCAACCTTCTGGCAAAAAGGGATACAACACCAACAAGAGATTCTATAATTAATGAACATTTTTTTTTTTTTTAATATGATTGTTTGAGGGATAATTGTACTGTATTTTAGACAGATTGTCAAAATGATTCGGATCTGAAAATAAAAAAATCAAACTGACATATGCTGACATCATCATTTTTTTTTTAATATTATTTTTTAGTTCTAGTTGCAGGCTGGTCTCACTCTAACTCTAGCTTCCTTCCAGATCTGAAAATTTCAAAATTGAAAGGTTTTTTCAGATTCGAGACGAGCCGGCAACTAGAGCGAGATCAGTCCGCGCCCGCAGCTGGAGCGAGATCAGCCCACGCTAGAAGCTAGAGCTAGAAAATAATATTAAAAAAAAATGATGATGGCAGAAGAGGGTCAATTTACCTTTTTTTTAGATCCGAGTCAGTTTCACAAACGGACCAAAATAGAAGGTTAGAGGTACAATTTTTTCATTGGTTTGAGTTTAAAGTCAGATCTGCCAACTGTGCAATGTCTGAGGGATAAAGCTGGATATTCCAATTTGCACTGTTTGAAAAATCTGTCGCTATTGTGGGACACTTGACCCTACAACTCGTTTGTCTTCTAGGGCACCTGCCCTTAATTCTTCAATATTATCAGCCACCTTTTGGAGGTGTTGTATGTACCTAAACTCAGTCCCACAAATTAAACTCTTTATTATAGGGCTCTCCCGCGTTTCTCTTGGCTCCACTCAATAATTTAGGTCACGCTATCAGATTCTCCCCCATTATATTGTACGTGTACTCTTTTGGATCCTAACAAGCTTCGTTACACTATCCCATTCCCAAAATGTCGGTTCCGACCTACGTTTGATTCGCCAAATCTAACACGTGAATTATCGATATAAGATGATGAACACATTGTGTCGAAAAAGGTTGTAAAATTTTAAGTATTTTAATTATTGCAGGGATTGAACTCATCACTTCTTAATTAAGAGCACAATTTTATGTCAATTGAACTATGTTCAGTTTGACGTAAAATGTGTTTTTAATCCGTTGGAATCGTTTTTTGAATTTTTTTATAAAATTTTGTTAGATAATAACCACGCAAGGAGCAGGAATTTAAATGCATTATTACTGCTCAAATATGCATTATTACTGTCCAAATTTTAAAGAGTTTATCAAACAACCACTTGGTGCAACGGGTAACACCTAGATAGCTTAGGGTGAGGTTGATTGATCTTGCACATGTGCAAACAACCACGTACGAGACAAAAATTTAAATGCATTATTACCGCCCAAATTTTAAGTCAAATCAAACAGAGCTCAATTGGCATAAGGTTGTGCTTTGATATTTTTCTAAACCGAGCATCGCTCAATTGACATAAAATTGTTGTAGCCTTGATTAAGACCTCGTCTATAAGAAGAAAAAAAAAAGGGTATTAAACTAGGGGTAGAATAAATGTGAAGTTTTGAATATAGTTTTTTGGATGACCATTTTATTGTGCATTAACTAAGTTATTAGGGGGAGAAATCAAAATTTTATTCCACTCTTGTTTTAAGGAGGAAAAAAAGTGTCAAAGCGAGCATAGCTCAGTGGGCATATGTATGATTTGATGACCAAGAGGTCTGTGGTTCGAATCTCCCATCCTAATGTACTAAAAAAAAAAAAAAAAAAAAATAAGGAGGAAAAAAAGTGCAAGTTCTTTGAAGGGGTGAAGAGATGTGATGTTATAAATTTTAAATATTAATAATTGATAGGGATAACTGCAAGTAAGAAGAAGTTGGCTAAATAGTTTTTAAAAAAACACACACAATAATTCTTGTTTTGTCTTTTCAAATACTATTTTTCACATTTTTGACGTCACCCATCTCAATTTCTCACAAGGAAATTAAATTCAAAAGATTGGATAAAAAAAAAAAATAAAGGAATAAAATGAGGAAAGTGTATTGTGCAAGAAAATAATGAGTGTTTTTTATTTTCCTTTTTAAGTATATCAACTAAAGTACTATATTTATTCAAACTCAAGACCACAAATAAAATGGTAATTTGGTTGAAACATGTTATAAATAAAAATTAAGTTGGAATATGACTTTGATTCTTAAAGGTTATCCTCACTTTCAAAACTATCTATTTTAGTTCTTTCAAACAAACTTGTATTGGATTTCATGTTTTTCATGTTTTTCAAATTTATTAAAATGTTAGTAATGTTATTTATTTTTTCATAAATAATATTTGAAGGAAATTGTAAAAGGATGCTATATTAGTAATGTGCTCAAAATCTCACAAATTATCTTTATTGTTACAAGATGTTGGCTGTTTTTTTTTTAATATTGTAATTTTAAAATAAAATTATAAAATATTGTATGTTTGAAAGTATTTTTAAAATTATTGTTTTTTTGAATAGATGATCTTGTTCCACGTGGCACCCATGAAAAAGTTTTTTTGCATTAAAAAAATTGATATCTTTTTAAATAGATATTCAAAAATTTCGAAAAATGTAGGATTGGAAAGCTAACACAGATAGCTTCAAATATTTGGTTTCACTGTTTTTAGAGTGGTGTATCAAAAAGAAAAAATCATCGAAGTTGGATTATAGTTCTCCAAATTTCAGAACTGAAGGTTCTCTTTTGCAATGTGCATTAAAAAATGATATCTTTTTACTCATATATGTTTAAATTTTGAAAAAGATGTGGATGGAAAGCTAACACAGAGAACTTCAATTTGATATGTGATTTCACTATTTTTGAAGTTGTATATCGAAAGATAAAGATCATCGAATTTGAGCTACAGTTCTGAAAACTTCACGTGAATTTGATCCATCACATTTAATTTGATTAATCACCCATGGTACTTTATTTAGGGTTGCAATCAACTCCTTCGATTAAATTATCCTTTAATCGGGCTTCCAAAAAAATCATGACTCTAAAAATGTTCAATACTGTTTACTTCATGAACAGTGAGAAGAAATTAGGGTTGAACAAGGATAAACTTCCTTTATAGGCATTTTTTTCTTTCTAAAACATAATATTTTTTTTTTCTTTTCCAGATCTCTCAAAGACAAATTTATCTTCCTATATTCACGTGTGACTCACACGTGAAACATTGTGAAGCTTAATTGAACCGCGCAACTAAAAAGGATTAATTGTAACACTTATAACATAAGTTATTCATCAAATTAAAAGTAGAAAAAGTTCGAAAAAGTGTAATATAGTGATATAGATAACTAAAAATGGGTAAAATGAAAAGAAAAGAAAAATAGAGGATAGAAAGAGCCGACAATTTTCACCAGCGGACATTGGTGATGTCCCTAATTTTTAATGAACTTTCTTATCACTTTCCGTCAGAAGAAAAACTTTGATTTGTAACGCTGACCCATCTCTCTCTCTCTCTCTATATATATATACACTTAATAATCTCTTCAACCACCATTCAAACTTTCATCTTCTTCTTTGTTTCTTTGTTTTTCCACTGAAATTAAGTTTAAAAATGGTTCTGATTTCGAATTCCAGCAGCAATAATGCAAAGAAACTTCTGTCGAAATTAGCCAAAGGAAATGGTCATGGAGAAGATTCTCCTTATTTTGATGGCTGGAAGGCTTATGATTCCGATCCATTTCACCCAACAATCAATCCTCGTGGTGTTATTCAAATGGGTTTGGCTGAAAATCAGGTACTAACTAAACCCACTTTTTTTTTTTTTTTTTTTTTTTTTTTTTTTTTTGAAATTTAATTTCTAAATTTTGACCATTTTTGCTTGGTGGGTTTTGTTTAAAATTGCAGCTTTCCTTTGAATTCGTGGAGAAATGGATTAAAAACAATCCACAAGCTTCCATTTGTAGTGTTGAAGGTGTCGAGGAGTTTAAGGAAATAGCCATCTTCCAAGATTACCATGGATTGCCAGAGTTCAGAAACGTACGTGTCTTAAGTCTTAAGTCTTTAATTTAATTAAATTACACTTAATTAATTAAACTAAACTCTGAATTAATTGCGACAGGCTGTGGCTAATTTTATGGGAAAAGTGAGAGGTGACCGAGTCAAATTCGATCCTGACCGAGTTGTAATGAGTGGTGGAGCAACTGGAGCTCATGAAACGGTGGCGTTTTGTTTGGCTGATCCTGGCGAAGCATTTCTAGTGCCTGTTCCCTATTATCCAGGGTATTTTTTTTTTCTTTCATTTTTGTGTTTGACTTTCTCAAATTAAAGTGTTTGATTTGACCCATCCACTTTCTTTCATTCTTTTTTTTTTTTTTTTCTTTTTTTTTTTCTTTTTCAATACACTACCTTAAGTAAAGGATAAGCAAATGGAAGAACAAAAAATGAACCAAACAATGAAGAAATTGACCATTACCTACCTTACCTAAAAAATATCCTCACCTAAAAAATATTTTCAAATTTTGTTCTTCTTAAATTTCAATAAAAAGAAAAAAAAAAACTAGTTTCACCCAACTCAAACAAGTCCACATCATTTGTTTTCTAGTTAAAAACATGCAAAAATAAAAAAAAAAAAATACAAAAATTAAACTTAAAATACAAAAAAAAAAAATTGAGAAATTGTAACAAATGTCAATTTAGAATAAGATAATTAAAAATATAGCATGTTTTTAAAAAATTTGCGGATATGATAATTTCTATCGTTGATATCTTATGGTTGATAGAAGTCTATCGCTAATCACCTCAACATTTTATAGATTTTTGTCAGTGATAATAGTCTATCAGTGATAGAAACGGATTTTTTTGCCGTATTTGCAAAACATTTTAAAGTTTGCTAAATTTGCAATTAGTTTGGGCCCGATAGATATTTGTACAACCAGCCCAAAAAAATTATAGGCACTTTTAATATGGTTCTTTTTTAAGAGAAATTATTTGAATAGACCACCACAATGTGACAGTTACATAGTTAGATGTGTAAGAGAAAAATTGTAAAAATATTTGTTGATTTGCGAAGATTAACATTGAAAAAAATTGTCTATTTTGAATGGTTTAGAAGTTTAAGTAAAGATAAACATAGTTTAACGGTAATTGATATGTAGTTCTTTCTTTCAAATCTGAGGTTTTAATCTGGATGATTAACATATGCTGCAATATTGGAGTTTTTGCTAACAAAGATTCATTTTATGATTGCAGATTCGACAGAGATTTGAGGTGGCGAACAGGAGTAGAAATAGTTCCAGTCATTTGCGAGAGCTCAAACAACTTCAAACTAACAAGAGAAGCTTTAGAAACAGCGTACGAGGAAGCTCAAAAATCCGACATCAAAATCAAAGGCCTACTCATAACCAACCCTTCAAATCCACTAGGCACAGTTTACGACAGACAAACGCTCGAAACCGCCGTAGCATTCATCAACGACAAAAACATCCACTTGGTTTGCGACGAAATCTACGCCGCCACTGTCTTTGCCGAGCCTGGCTTCATTAGTATCTCCGAAGTGATTGAAAGCGACCACGTTGAATGCGATCGGAATCTTATCCATGTCGTTTATAGCCTCTCCAAAGATATGGGATTCCCTGGATTTCGTGTTGGCATTATCTACTCCTATAATGATGTTGTTGTCAGCTGTGCTCGTAAGATGTCGAGCTTCGGCCTCGTCTCGTCGCAGACGCAGCATATGATTGCGTCCATGCTGTCGGATGAGGACTTTGTCGATAGCTTCCTTGCTGGGAGCGCTGAGAAACTCGCTACGCGTCATCGTAACTTTACGAAAGGACTTGCTCAGGTTAGTTGATGGGTTACGATATACTTATATTTTTTATATTTTTCCAATTATACATTATATTTAATTTTTTTATTCATATTCTTAACGCAGGTCGGAATTGGATATCTGAAAGGAAGTGGAGGACTATTTTTATGGATGGATTTGCGTCATCTTTTGAAAGAAAAGACATTAGAAGCAGAAATGGCGCTATGGAGAGTAATTATCAACGACGTTAAACTAAACGTGTCACCGGGTTCTTCTTTCCACTGCTCGGAGCCGGGATGGTTTCGAGTTTGTTTCGCGAACATGGACGACAACGCAATGGACATTTCCATAACAAGAATTAGAAACTTTGTGCTCCAAAACAAGGAGGTAACCAAGGTTAAGAAACAAAAGTTCTGCTGGCGCCAAAGCAGCCTCGAACTTAGGTTGTCGTCTCGAAGGCTCGAAGACATAATGTCGCCGCACTCGCCGTTGCCTCAGTCGCCAATGCTTCGAGCTACAACTTAAAGTGGAACAACAATCATATTGTGGCGACGACATTAAAGAATATTTCAACTTGAAGAAGGATTTTGACAAGTTTAACGAAATTTACTAATCAAACTCTCATTGTGTTCTGCTGTGGGTTTTTCGAGGTGATGATGCTTCATTCATCAGGTTGTTGCTTTGACTGTTAGGGTTCGATTATTTGATTGATTAATCCTTCTTTTTTTGTAATAAGTTTTCGATGTAAAATGGCTTTCTAGCTAATTCCCAACAATTTTGGGAACTTAGGGGCTGTGTTTGCACGTTGTGAGTTGTGGGTTTTTTTTTGTATTTGCATGGATTTGCATTTGTTTCTTTTTCCTTTTTTTTTTCCTCGGTTTTCACTAATCAAATTGATGGGTGGAAAGTGAAAGAGGGTTTGTTACAACTTGTAAGAAACATTCATATAAAGGAATAATAAATTAAACAAGTTTGCTTTCGTTTATTTTAAGAAACATACTTATACACTCAACAATAATTTTTCACTGCTGAGCATAATTCAACCGACATAATGTAAGAACTATGAGCAAGAGTATTAAATTTGGTACGAATTTAATTTGATTAGTGTATAAATTAAACACTTATCTAAGTTTGAGATACAATTCGATAAAATTGAAAGTTTAAGATAAAAATTAGTACAATTTGACATGTTTGGAGATAAAAATTGATTTTTTTCCAATCCTATCAGAGTTCAATCGATTGATACATTATAACACTAATTAAAAGGTCAAAGTTCTTTGGAATGCCTTAAATCTGTTATGGCCCTCTAATTTAATTTGATTAAGAAAAATTTATTCGTTTTAGGTTTTGACCCATTTTATATTAGGTCATTAGAAAAGTGTCCTATATAAATTTTCTAATAACTTCTTCCGGCTCTAGTCTATCATTTATGTAGTTCTCTCTTATTCGTAATAATATTGTTCTCTCCTTTTTGTTCGTAGACGTAGCTAACACGACGTTAATGAACCACGTAAATTTGTGTCGATCGGATTGATTTTTTCCTCATTTTACTTTCTTTTTTTTCTTTTTTGAATAATATATAGATACTATTTGATATTTGAAAGGGGGAGATTATTAGGATACATTCATATAAAAATGAATAACAAAAAGTTTGGTTTGATTCTCTCTTTTTTCAATATAATAGTTATAGAGTATAGTTTAAAGTAAAGAAGCTTTAGCCACGTCTGTTTTGTTGCGACATGGCCATGCCTCTACATTACATTGGATGAGTCAACTTCACTTGATCATTTATGGTAGTGGTTGTTTGGTTTCTTACTAACTACATCCCTTAATTAATTTATGATGTATTGTCTTTTTCACTCTATTATTCATTGTGTGTATACTTAATCTTTTTTTTGGGCTCTTTACCTAGTTATGAGGAGAAGCAATAACATTCATTATGTAATGTTTTTTGGGATCTCATGTGATCTTTTAACCAACAAACACGAGCCTTTACTCGGCATAGCTTATTGGTAATCGATATATATTCATCCACCTGAAGTCGGGATTCAAATCTTCATACCACACATATGGAGAAATTATTTGAGGAGACTGCCACAATATGACTGTCAGTTTTGCATCGTCGGATGAAATTACGAAAGTATTTCGATTTTGTATCCAATGATTATTAGGGGTCAGTCGATTTTAAAATTTACCTCCGACAGTTTTAAAGAGACAGACACATTGCGACAACCTCATTTGATAAATTATCCTAAAGTTATTGTGCTAAAAAAATCAGGGCAAAAATTAATTTATATTCTTAAACTTTAGAGTTGTTTCAATTAAAACTCAAAACTAATAATTGTATCAATTAAAACCCTGAACTTTCATATATAAATATATCAATTTACACCTTATGTTATAAAAAGAAAAAAAAAAATAGTTTTCACCCTTTGGAGACTTAAAATTTATCAATTGATTTCATACAATTGTTAAACTTATAAGTCTTCCCACATCTAAATTAATATTTTTTTAAATAAAATCTAATAAAAAGTATAATTGAGCACAACTTTAGGTCATTTGAGGGATATTTTATATTAATAATGTACTTTAAATAACTTATTATAGAAATATGGTAGTTTTGAAAGTATTTACAAAACTAGGGTACCTAAATCGTGTACCATGGACACGATTTCCATGTAACTCGTGTACCATGGACACGATGTTGGGGTAACTCGTGTCCATGGTACACGATTTAGGGTGTAACTCGTGTACCATGAACACGATTTACATGACGTGTCAACCTAAGTTGTGCGAGTTACCCCTAAGTCGTGTACCATGGACACGAGTTACCCCAAAATCGTGTCCATGGTACACGAGTTACATGTGACGTGGCAGATAATAACTCGTGTCCATGGTACACGAGTTACTCTCTAAATCGTGTACCATTGACACGAGTTATCCCTAAATCGTGTCCATGGTACACGATTTAGGTACCCTAGTTTTGTAAATACTTTCAAAACTACCCTATTTCTATAATAAGTTATTTAAAGTACATTATTAATATAAATTATCCTCATTTGAGCTATGTTCGGTTTGTCAAAAATTTAGGCGATAATAATGCATTTAAATTTCTGCACAAGTGCGTGTTGTTTGCAATTGTTTTAAAACTCTACACTAAGTAGGATCAAAATGTCTTATTGATACAATTATTAGTTTAAAATTTTAATTGTGTGATACAAAAAGTTTAAGGGATATAAATTTAGGGTTAACCAAAAATAAATAAATTATAGTGATTTATTTGACCATGTCTCACGAAAATTATTTAATTTAAATAAATGTAAACTTTTTGATAATTAGCAAAAAAAAAAAAAAAAAGAACTCTAATTGTACTTGGAATAATAAAACAAAATAAATGATATGAGGGTCCAATCCTTTAATATGCAAAAAGATATGTCAACATAAAAAAATCTTGATAAATACCAAATCTCATTGGGTCCAACTTATATAATAAGTCAAATATTTATAACCATACATATAATATATTTGTTTATTTTTGTGAAATGAATATGGTTTTGACAAGTGGATAAGACAAGAGATAAGGCTATTATAAAGTTCTAGAGAAAATAGGAAGCAAAGTCCAAAGTCCATAGGAAAATCAAATTAGGGTTAGAAATAGATGGAACTTTGGGAGAAAAAAATAAAATAAAAAATTAAGGTAAGAATGGGTGGGCTACATTTTGAGTGTGTGATTGTGATATTATCCATTTATTTTTTTTAATTAGGCTATGGAATGGAGAAGATTAAAACGACAGAACATCATTTGACAACAAGACCAATCACAAACAAGTTGGTCAAATAAATAAATAAATAAAAGAAGAAAGACCAATCAGAAACATAGCCACCTACGCAGTCTGAAAATTAAGGTTAAATAATGCAATTCGTGACACAAGCAATTCTTTAGGATTTTATTTTGTATGTCAAGGTCGGGGACCAAGGTTTTTGGTCTGTCATGGCTGACAGAACCCATTTTTTTTAATTGTTCTTGTCAGGACTAAAAGTAGTTCAATTTCCAGAAGTTAATTGGTCAAGGATGTGTTTATTTGTAATAGAAAGTGAATTTGATTTGGGTTTGTTTAATAATCAAGTGTTTGGAGACTATTTGGCGGATCTAGGAATGGCTCAAGGGCTTGAGTCTTATCAACCTCGACTTCAAAAAAACGAATACATATTAATTATCGCCAACCTCGACTTCAAAAAAATGAATACATATTAATTATCGCTAAGTTAGGTTCACTTTGGCAAGTTCACTTTAACTTAAAACGTATTATTTAAAGGAATTTGAGAGAAATGTCTAGTTTTAATTAGTGAAAATGAAAAATGTCTAGTTGTTGGAATGACTTGCACTCTATGTCTAGAGTAATTGCAGGAGGGTTGTTATTTTTTTTTTTTTATTCCCCATTATAACCGTACTAGTTTTTACTCTTCCTTAATTTACAATTAATTACTTTTGAAATAAAAGAATTGAAGACAAAAAAATTTATGTCTGAGGTGGTTGATTTCCCGTTAAATTCAGCTGAATTTTTTTTTAGCGTTTATGTTGTGGGCGGTGTTGTATACCTGCACATATTCCTTCGTAATGGGGCAGTCATCCACAACTTTCATCCACAACTTGTTATGGTATATATCTGAACACACCCCAACGCAGTATTATAGCGAGTATAAACCCGATGATATCATTCCCTAAAAATAACAAACAAACCATCCCTCCGCCCACCCTACAATTTAGGGCCGATCACTCAACATTTCTATGTTGATTTCATCGTTAACCTCCAACAGTCCCTCCATCGCTCTGCCCACCTTACAACCGTGCATTTTCAAAAGGGGGTGGCGTATACGTGCGCATATTCCTCACAATGGTGCAACCATCCATAGCCTCTTAAATTATTTTAAAATTCATATATTATCAATGGATTTCTTATGGTTCAAAACAATAGCTCATTTTTGTAGGGATTCGGTTTAACCTCCTACATTGTGAAAATGCACGGGTGTAGGGTGGGCATGATAGTTTATTTGCTATTTTTAGGATTAACACTAGAAGAAATGGGCTATTGTTTTGAACCCCATATACAAATGTGCAACTCCCCGAAACTATTTCATGCCATTCAAAATTTGAATATTTAAATTTTCGAAATCTAAAATATCTTTTAAAAATTGCATTACATTTCGATATTTAAAATATCTCATAAAATATCTCCCAACATATAATTTATGGTTTATAATATTGCATTACAATTTTGAAACCTTTTTATAAATCAAAAGAGATAAAACAAAAAAAAATATAAATCTCAAAAAAGAAATAAAAACCATAAAAATTAGAAAAGAATAAAATATTTAAAATCTAGTCTAATTTGAGGAGATGAAATCTGAAAGTACAAATTCATGTATTCAAAAATTGTTGAAAAAAAGAAGATTTTTTTTTTTTTTTTTTTTTTTTTTTTTTTTTTTTTTTTTTTGTTGTTGTTGTTGTTGTTGTTGTTGTTGTTGAGCAAAACAACATTTCCTAAAAATGAAATTTAAAATCTGAAAAATCAAAAAATGTGAATTTAGGAAATGAACCACAAAAATTTGAGATTTAGAATTCGTAACTTTATGAGTTGGATTTCATGTATTTGAGAATTGTTGACTAGTTTAACAAAGCCAAAAGGATAAAAACATACCACAAAAATATCTCCTAATTTGTATACGACGAACTTTTTCAGCCCCAAAACTCAGAATCAATGGAATGAATGTATCTAAGGCATATTTAATCCCTTATTCCACAAGAAGTGATTATATGTAAATACGTATACATCTCCCTACAATCGTGCATTTTCAAAATATTGGAGGTAAAATCCCTCCAAAAACGGGTTACCCGACTCTTTATGAAATGTTGGAGGTTAAACCGTATCCCACTAACTTTATAACTACCATAAACTATTTGATTCAAAATTTGAATATTAAAATTTTTGAAATCTTAAACCCTAAAACCAAAGCCAAAAATAAATGGGAGAGATTACTGCCATTTGCCAACTTTATGCAACCTGGCGGATGAAGGGAGGACAGACCCGCGTTGAGTTTTGGATGCGTCACTCCGATGGAGGAAGGTCACAACGCAACGTAGAATGACCGGATCTTTCGCGCGGGATGTGTATGCGTTTCCGGAGAGATGAATCGCTTTGATGGACGAATGCTATACACCTCTAGCATAAATGGTGGAGTGTTGAAGGGAGTTAGCGATTTGAACCCCACAAATTCATCATTGCAATGACCTTGGGAAAACGCTCATGCACGCGTTCCCCTAAACATGTAATACCATCACACCAATGGGTTACGGTGGTTGGCCATCTGATGATTTTTTAATTCCCTGTATACCAAGTAGTTTTTGAAGCAACATAATATCCTCTGGTAGGCTCTTAAATTCATTTTCTTAGATTCAATGTGTAACCATGTAAATATTACTGGTGAATTGTCAAAAAAAAATTATCCTTTTGACCTTTGTGTTAACTTTTCATCTCTTACTCCTCCTTCTCCTCCCAACAATTTCCTATTTTACAGCACTATTTTATTCAATTTTTAAACTATAGAAAATGAAAAGATGATAGTTTTGTCCTAGATGAAATTATTAAATACAGAGTTTTAAACATTATTCCAAAATAAAAGTGTTGGACATTTTTCATGTTGACATTACTCATTTTAGACATTCTTCTTTTACCCCATTATTCAATCCTATTTGTCAACCAACCTAAATTAAATTTATTAAGGGTTTGTTTGATAATCATTTTTTTTTAAATGGATGTGCTCGATAACTAATTGAGTTTTTGGTTTTTAAAATTTAAAAATCATTTTTAAATTTTTTTAGAAAAACTAAAAACCAAAAAAAAAAAAAAAATTAAAGACGCATTTCCATTTTTAACTTTTGGTTTTTTTTTTTTTTTTTATTTAAAAGGAAACCTTACTTTTCAAAATATTCTTTAGAAAATATGGTTCAACTTTGAATTTTTCATTTTAGTCTTTTAACTTCAAATTAATTGTTTAAAAAATTATCTTTAAAAATTGAAAATCAAAAAATAAAATTGATCAAATAATTTTGTTTTTACTTTTTTTTAAAAAAAAACAGTAAACGAAATAAAATAGTTATCAAACAAGTTGTGATTTTTTATTTTTTAAAATTAGTAAACAAAATCATTAGACATATATGTTTTTTTTTAAAAAAACAAAATACATAAAAACCAAAAACCAACAATTAAAATGAACCGGCCATAATCATTTGGTTTCTGATTTTTTGTTTTTGAAAATTAAGCTTATAAACACTACTTTTACCTATGAGTTTTCTTTTTTGTTATCTACTTTTTACTAGTGTTTACAAAATTCAAGCTGGGTTTTAAAAACTAAAAAAAAAAAAAAATTTAGAATTTGAAATTTTGTTGAATTTTAATGTCTCCTCGAGAAAGATGAAATCTATTGTAGAGAATAAGTGAGAAAACAAGCATAATTTTTAAAAATTAAAAATCAGGAATCAAAAACAAAAAATTAAGGCTCATTTGATAACCATTTGATTTTTAGTTTTTAATTTTTGAAAATTAAGTTTATAAACACTACTTCCACTTATAACTTTTTCTTTGTTTTGTTATCTAGTTTACACCAATATTTTCAAAAATCAAATCAATTTTAAAAGTTAAGAAAAGTAATCTTCAAAAAGTAATTTTTTAAAAAAAGAAAATTGAGTTAGAATCCAAATATTAATTAAGAAATGTATAACTCATAGTAAAAGAAATTAGGAAAAGATAAATTTAAATTTCAAAAACTGAAAAAAAAAAAAAAAAAAATGGTTATCAAACTAGACCTAAACAGTTATGAAAGTAACTAAGTATAAGTTGACAAAGTCAACAAGAGGATAACTCAGCTGACATGATGTATTACCTAATAATCATGAGGTCTTAGGTTCAATCCTCCACTCCACATGTTGTCATAAAACTGGATGAATTCAATCCCTATATTAATAGGAAATTTTGGATGGTACAACTAGAGAAATAACTAGAATGAAATAATATCAAAAAGTAGCTAACTTCCCTAAATTAATGAAATATAGCTAACAACTATAAATAGTGACTTAAATCTCCCTCTGAGATTTAACCTGTTGAAAAATTAAATCAACTAAAAAAAATGTTGATTTTATGAGAGATAAATTAGTTGGGAGAATAAATCGTTGAAAACTTTGAATGAAACAAAAATCGGATATTCCACTCCTTGTATTTCTCAGCATACACTAACTCGACGAAAAAAAATCAGACCTTTCAGTCCTTGTATTTCTCAGTATACACTAACTCGACGAACAAAAATCAGACCTTACCAGTCGTTGTATTTTCCAGTATACATTGACTCAACGAACAAAAATTAGACCTTTCAATCCTGGTATTTCCCAGTATACACTGACTCGACGAACAAAAATCAGATCTTTCACTCCTTGTATTTCCCAGTATACTCTGACTCGATGAACACGACAATGGAGTCTAGAACAGGTACCAGTTATATACTGATCAGATAACTTGGGCAACCACCGTGAGTCCCATTCACGTCGGCGCCAACCACTGTGAGTCTCATTCTACGAGATTGATCCCAACCAAAAATCGAGACTTTCGACTCCCAATGGAATACAGAAAACGTACCAAAAAATTGACCCCATCCACTGCGAGTCCCATTCTACGAGATTCAGACTCTCATTCACGTCGACGCAAGCAAGATATTGTTTGCCCACCACTGATCAGATCTCCACCGTGCGCAGCGGACAACTTGAGCAACCACCGTGAGTCTGCGAATCTCCATCCAAACCACGGTGCAAATCGAACATCGAGACTTCTGGTACGTTTGATTGAATAAATCTCAATTTTTTAAGGATTTTGTTTGTTATCCATTTTTGATATATATTTAATTGACCGATTTTTATGGATTTTGTTTGTTGTCCCTTTTTGGTTTATTTAATAGATTTAATTGACTGATGTTTAGGGATTTTGGTTTATTTAATCCAGATTTTCTGTATCACCATATGTAGTGTGAGTTTTTGTAGATGGCAAGGGCGAGTGAAAGGTTGAAAGTTGTCGGTGTAATGCAAACCAAAAAAACGAAGAAGCAAACGTCATCAATTCGGGTGGATGACGACGTCGAGGTACTACCCATTAGAATATTACCCTCATGTTCATTCTGTACGTTAATATGTAGTAATAAATCCCCTGTTCGAATGTATTGTGGCTGTAATTTGAAGTATACACCTTCAGGACTCGCTACCCCGAAGTAACGAGTGCAATGAAGAATGAGACAAATGATCCCCACAACCCAGCAAGGGGGTGAAACGAGAAAGGACATCCGAGGGGAGTAGGCAGAAAACAAAGGAGAAGGAGAAATATCAAGATCCTAGGAAACATGGTGAATCAAGGGATATAAGTATCTTTATTTACAGTCATTCATATTGACATTTCTCCCCCTATATTTGTATTTACACAAATTTGCTTGTTGTTCTATAGGAACCGCGAAAGGAGAATCTGTGTGAAATTCCCTCAAGGTCATCAAACAATAAACAAAAAGGGAAGGCAAACAAAAAAGACAAGGGTGCCGGTTCTAACTCCTGAAAATTTGGATGTCATACCTTGTATCTGCTGTCATATACCTCATTCATCGTATATCTGTCCTAGTAAACCATACTATATACCACGAGTGTAGTGCATTGCTTTGTTGTGTACTTTCATTGACGACGTTTATGCATATAGAGATTAGTTATGTATGATTGGGTGATATACCCGGTATCTGCTATTATATACATCATCCTCATGTATGTTTGTCCGTGTACAGACTAGTTTATACAACGTAAATATATTATTAGAAGGTTTGTCGACATGTATATACGATGTTATATTAATCTAAACATGTATGTTCATCCCGTGATATCCCCGTTTGTCGGTAATTGTTGTTAGTAGCTTCAAACTAACTTTATACATACTTCGAATCAAATTGAAAAATAAATTAATGGTCCCCCGTGCCTGTATAACGCTGAAGCCACACCATGTTGTAATGTGTTATATAAATCTAAGTATGTATATTAATATCGTACTTTGTCTTTTATTGGTAATTCGTTGGTAGCATATTTAAGGAACACCTATGGGGCAATGTTACCCTAACCAATCAATCTAATTTCAAGGTACAAAATCCTAATTACACCTCATTTCTCAACACAACAAATATTGTGGTGTGGTCTATATTCATATTGACTGTCAATCTACCCCCAATTGTAAGTATGTAACTGTTTACATCTCCTTTGATACACTGTCTCAGGATGGAGCAACGTAAGTGCGTAGTTTTTGCATCTCAAATCAGTTTTATTGAAGCCATAAATTTAGGATGGAAGTTCGAAATAATAGGCGAAATATTTTGATGCTTGGAGGTTGAATGTGAGTTGTGACGTTTTTTCCATTGCTAAAATAAATAAATTTGATTAGTTGAAATAACAAATCAATTGGGTGACAGTCTTGTAAATAGGGTGATCTACAAAGGGCATGTTATGTATATCACGTCTTTTCTTTCCTTTTCCTTATAATCTAGTTAGCTATTGGATACAAATAGTAAAATAAGTTAGTTATATTTCAATTTTAGATAACAATTTTTCTTTATTTATTTTAGGATAAGTACATTAAAAACCCTTCAATTTGCTATTATTTTTTATTTATGTCCATTATTTTTTTTTTTTTTTTTCAGAAATAGTCAACTACATTAAGGTTCAATTACTTTTAAATTCTTCATTTCCCTTAAACAATTTTTTTTTGTTTGACAATATATAGGGTTGAGAACTCCAACCTCTAACCTCTTAGGATGTGTTTGGATTGACTACTAAAAAAAATGTTTTTCAAATAATGCACTTTTTTAAAACATTTTTTCTAGAAATGTTTATAATTAAAACACTCTTGTGTACGTTTGGTTACATTTTTTCAAAAGTGTTTTTATGTACAAGTGTGTTTGGTTTGCTCTACACTAAAAATGTTTCTCTTAATGTCAAATTATTATAAAGGGCGATTATTAATAAACAATATGAATTAATAAGTTTAAATATATATTTGTCAATTAAAGTATCAAAACAAACTTAGTTCAATTGGCATAAGATTATGCCTTTGACTAAATTTGTATTTTAAAAATTATGACCGTTTACTATTGTTGGGGAGTCGGAGGAGTTTGTCGAGGTGTTGCGCGGGTTCAACCCCCGCATTCAAAGGATAGGTGTGCGGGTTCAACCCGCGCACTTCTAATAAGACAAAAAAACTAACCTATTTTTCGAAATAGTTTGAGTTATTCTTGTAATTAGTTTGCCAAACAACTCCTACCTAAATAACCCGATTGAGGCAATAGCTAAATGGAAGCCTTCTACAGCTGCTATATGGATTTGTAGTTTTTGTGAGATTAGTTGGTGAGCTTAATTGGAAGATTTTTCAAGTTGGCACTTCTTTTTGACCATTGTGACTAAAATGAGGATTCAAAGATTTGCATGGATAAATAAGTGCGAGCACAGTACTTGAAAAATGAAGAAAATATGAGTTTCCAGTCTCATCGAGTTAATCATATCATTCATTGTAATGTGAAGATCAGTAATGTGAAGAGTGTACTTAATTTGCGATGTTATTTTTATTTGAGTTGAAATTTAGGTTATAAATAATCGAAGAGAGAGACTTGACACTAAATTTCATTGCACCATCGAGATCTGTTGTAATCACAATTCGTTCTAGATTCGATAGGGTAATCTGGAATGGGTCGTTCTAGATTCGATAGGGTAATCTGGAATGGGTGTAACCGTTTATGATCTTAATATTAATGAATAATGGTTGTTGCTTTTAATAGATTTTTACCTTTAAAAAAAAAATGGGAAAAAATTGTTCAACAACAAGAAGTTTATAAAAATGGGTTTGAAAGCAAAACAAAAAAAACATGTAAAGATGAAAAAGAAGATGAAGAAGAAGGTAAGCTGTTGTTTTCATGTATAATTTTTAAATAATTTCTAAATTAAAGTGTTCATTCATAATTATTAAATGACTTAGCCATATCTTAGTTTACTAAATTAAATCAATAAACACTCAACTCAACTCCGATCCCAATAACTAGTTAAAATGTTTAATCATTCTAATCTACATAACTAGTTAAGCATTCTTATATTTTCAAAACACTAAAAAAAAATTAAAAAAAATAATAATAATAATAATAATATTTGAATTAAATTAAATTAAAATTTAGTCATTAAACTTTAAAAAGCGTATTATAGATCGCACTTAAAAATATTTAACAGGTCATTAAACTTTTAATTTTGTATTGAATAGGTTCAGGTATTTTCTATTTTGTGCCTGGTCTTTAACTTATTGATCAACTTTTTTTTTAATTCACAGATTTACTAAACATAAAATTAGAGTCTCCAACAGATGAATTAAAATTTTAAAACATTCTCTAGTGAAAATTAGATCTTTAATGATGGTCACTAAATTTGACGGAGAGAAACAAACACTACAAAATTTGTGTTATTGAAGAGATTTACGAAAAAAATATCCTTTAGCGACAAATCACATAGATCGACGTTATTTTTTAGTTTGAATATATTAGAGAATTATTAGATACAAAATTAAAATTAAAAGTCCATAAACGACTGTCTAGACACAAATTAAACTTGAAATTAAGTTTGGAGACTAAACTGCCATATATAATTTTTCACAAGAACAAACCCAAGTGCCATATATAATTTTTCACAAGAACAAACCCATGATAGTTCATCATAAAAATAAAAAAAAATAAAAAAAAAAAAACATCCTGAAAGTACACAAAAGTAAAACACAGTGACACAAACAAAAACAAAACAAAAACACAAGGCATTTGGGTAATCTTACAGTTCTTTGATGTAATAGTAGGTGGGAGGATAGTGGTTGTAATAATAATAATATGGATATGCAATGCAACAATTGTCTGGTTTTTTTTTTTATTTCTTCTTTTTTTGATGGTCCAAATGTGAGAATCTTTGCAAACCAAAGCTTTCTCAGTTTTTCAACTACTTCAACTGGATCTACTTCTCCCTCTACTGTCATCTTCCTCTCCTTCAGCTCCATGCTTATGGAATTTATCCCTGCACAAACCCTAATTTTTTTATATAATTCTCCAAACAACTACACTGATTTCAACTTAATTGTGCATGTGTTGAATATTTATAGTTAGATTGGCGAGAAGATTTGCGTACGATCGTAAGTAAATGCGATGTGATTGGGTGATACTTTGATCGATTGAACTATATTCAGGTCGTCGGTCAAATTATTTACGTCGGGTCATAGTAAAAATGTGGTTTTTTTTTAAAGAATCAATTACTAGGGGTTTTTGTATGGATGACCCACTCCTCGGGTGCGTAAAGTTTTTTGACCTTCTCTTGAAGTTTTATGTTTTTTTGACCTTCTGTCGTGATAAGCAAGTGTCCTCTTCCTGTGAAAAGTCATCAGTACCCTTCGCTTATCATGAGGGCATCAGAGTTGTCTCTTCGTGATCGTGCTAAGTAAAGGTACTACAGACTTTGTGCACTTGTTTATCACGAGAAGGTCAAAAAACATAAATTTTAAAAAATTGAGTTAAAAAACCTCAGGCACCCCGAGAGGTGAGTCATCCGTACAAAAACCCCTCAATTACTAGTACCTCGAAGTGTGGAAACTACTTTCATAGCCTTCTGCTTTGCTTTTTCATCTTGTATATCCACTTTCAGAACTACTTTCTGTGCATCAAATGATGAAAATAATCAGAAATAAATAAGATTATTATTATTATTATTATACCTATGTAATATAATGTAATTCTTTGTAGAAAAATAGACAGTAAAACAATCTATAATAATGGGTTGAAGAATTAATTAGAAGAAAAGAAGAGCAGTAATAAAGGGTGGATTTTAATTAAAATCAGATTCTTCTTAATTAAGCCCTAATAATGGCTAATGAATAATCATGCCAAAATAAAGATAGAAATATATATTATGAAGAGAAAGTAGTGAATCTCACCATCATATTGTGTTTAGGCCAAAGTGTAGAAGATGATTAGCTGATATACATTTTTCAGTATATAAAGAACTGAGAAATATATATAAATATTAGAGAGTGGGATTTTTATGATACATAAAATTAGATGTTTAATTAATCAATCCCAGTTTTGTACTGGTTTGGTTGTGTGCAACAACAAGGAAACCCTCCATCCCCAACTTGAAAAAAAAAAAAAAACCTATTGACTTTGGTTTCCCTTCCCCGAACCTAGTTTTCGATACGACCAATAAGATGCAAACATAGTCCTACATCAGCTGAAAATATCGAAAGAGATTTATTGGCCGAACGTGTTTATATAAAATTAAGAGACAAAATATTTATATTGGTATGAGATAATTTTATTATAAGTAGTAAATCAATACGGGAGAGTTTGGTAAATGAGTTAGTCGTTGTCTATCTAAGTTTAACTTATAAGTTTGGGAAAGAGTTCTCAAACTTGAATTTAATTGAGAAATCAGCAAGTGATCTTAAATTCTCTTTAAACTTTGAAATTTATGTGTTCGTCTACTCGTTATGAGTTTTTGAGTTTAAACTTCGAAATTTATGTGCTCATCTACTTGTTATGAGTTTGAGTTGAAACTTCGAAATTTATGTGCTCAACTACTCGCTTGGTTCAAAGATTTGTTTTATTGAGGAAAAAAATTGTGTATTAAACCAAAACAAAGATGAGTACTATAAGTCTATAAATTAAGGTAAGATCAATATATAGGCTACTTGTACTAAATAAATATATATATATATATATATATATATATATATGCTACCACTTATAAATAAATGTGGGTCATTTATGATATGAGGTATGTGTAGTTGGCGAGTCAATTTCAGAAAAAGAAAAAATAATGCTTTTGATTTATATATTTATTTATTTATTACCTTCAAAGTTCAAACCTAAACAAAGACCATAATAATGGTCTCCAAGAAATCTAATATTATACGTTGTCAAGATAAATTAGGAATGACGTACACCAAATAATTTAGTTCAAGAAAAATTAATATTGAAGGGGAGTTTAATTTTTGAGAATATAGGTAATTGGAATCTTCCTATGCTAAACATTTGAAACAAACATTTATAATTTCGTCTCGACGCTAATGGTGCGAGATTTTTTGGCTTGTAGTCTTCATTTTGGAGCGTCTCAACGCTCCAATAGCGTCTAGATGTTAGCCCATTGGGTTCTGCAGCTTGGTCTTCTTATTTTCTTGATTCCAAGTCTTCAAAATACATTTTTTTAGCTTCTTTTTTATTGTAATTCTTCTAAAAGACTCCGGTTTAATGTTGTAACTGCTCAAAATCTACAAATTAGACACATATAAACGTGAAAGCATGCTTTTAAGCCACAAAACTATCGTAATATAGGTTCTAATGATACCAAAATGTTAAGAAACTCTCACGCGTGGATCTAACAACCTTGCTGAAGAACAACACTTTTAAATCTCAAACACGAAAACCCCAAAAACCAATTTGATATCAACCCCTAAGATAGGCTAGAATACAAATTGTTCAGATGATCAAACAAACCAAGGACCGGACAAAGCTTTTGGCTTCTAACAACCCTCAATTTTCAAAGCACTCCGCAGGCAAAATAGATCAATCCTCACTAGAATGCTCCAAATATACATGCATTCTATCACAAGAACACACCAGAAACAAAACTTAAAAACTTTCAAGGTTTAAAACCCAAAATTCTATATCTTTTTTCATTCCCTTTTCTCTACAAAGAAAACTTCTTTATATAGGAGATGGATTGTGGGACACTCCCCACAATCCTCCACAATTTGAGGCTAACTAGTCATTACATGGCAACCACCCACTAAGTTGGAGATAACTCCCTCGAGCAACCGTCTACTAAGTCGGAGGTAACTTCCCACATTTGCAAATAATCAACCATGATCTTCTAGTAACTTCCCACTACGGTGAAACCCGCCCACAATCATGGGTGTAACCGCCCACTAAGGAATAACCGTTCACTTCTTCAATTGTAGTTCCCACGTTTGTCAAGCAAAGCCATCATCTTCTTGAGGTGATCAGACAATGACCAATAATATTCATATCATTCTCCATTTCTTTAAGAAGATTCGTCTTCAAATCTTAGTGATAGCTTAAGTAGAAGTTCAAGAGTCATCATTGATTGAAGACAAAATGGAACATATTTTTTGTGTTTTTTTGACAGATTACAAAACTAAACAAATTGAAAGAACAATAACAAATTCAAAAATAAAATGAAGAGAAACGCATAGGAAACATATATTTGATCTTGAGCCAAAAGCTTTGATACCAAAATGTTAAGAAACTCTCACGGGAGCATCTAACAACCTTGCTGAAGAACAAGACTTTTAGATCTCAAACTCGAAAATCTCAAAAACGCAATGGAATCAACCCAAGAATAAGTTTAGAACGGATTACCTTGACGATCAAGATCAAGAGTAAGAAACTTGTTTCTAAACTCGTGATTCGAATCACTCCATAGAAGGTATTATCAACACCAGTTGAATGATTCTAGCATGCAAGATCTAAACACAAGAAATTACAAAATATGGAAGAATTAGCTCTCAACCAAACCTTGAAGGATAACTCACTTTCATTCAATTTGATGGTATTTGTTGTGTCTACAAATACTCCATAAGAGTTATAATATATATATATATAGCCCTTGAAATTTCTAGCCACTAACTCTTGTAACTTCCCTACTAACAAGAGTAATTTTCGGCCACTAACTCTTATAACTTTCATCCATTAACAAAAGTAACTTTCATCCACTACTAAAATCATAATAATCACTAAGAAAATATAACCTATAATATAAAAATAAAGTTTAAAATATAAAAAATAAACTATTAAATTCAATGAACTTCTATAAACCGGCCGGCCATAAGTGAATATGAATGTAGTTTAAGAGTTGATATGACACGGCCCAATTCATATCACATTCCCTTCACAATGGAAGTATACTTGGGCCATTTTCACAATGCAAGAAACTTTGGGCCTTGGGCTCTAACTTCTTCACCTTCCACTTACTAGGCTTGCCTTCTTTAAGTGACCCAATTAGGTTCATCATTTCAGCCAATAGAAAGTGTACAAATTTAAGCCTCAACAATAAATTACATTTATTTTCAAACGTATTTTAAATAACAAATCTGTTTGTTTTTTTTTTTTTTTTTTTTTTTTTTACAACATGTTTGAGTGAGGGATTGAACCTAGGACCTCATGATCTGCAACTAGGGGCAGAGCCACATGGGGGCCAGGGGGAGCCCCTCGAGTTATTAGTTTTATAAATTTACATAAACGTTTGAAAAATATAACTATATTTTAACTATTTTCTTATAAGAACTCGGAAAATATAATTAAACTATTCTATGGTGAGATGGTAAGGGGCACGAAATTTGAGTAATTTCTCTGCTATGGCTTGAGTTGAGCTCTCCAAAAGTTTTTTTCATTTTGTTTTTCAGTTTTAACACAAAAAAAAAAATAGATGCTTCAAATTTTATTATTTAATCTCATTAATTATACATATATTTATTTATTTATTTAAGTAGAGAATTCTAAAATGGTTTATTATTATTAAATGTTTAAAATTACTTTATATAAATATTAAATCTTCTAAAAAAATTATATATAAATATTTAAAATTTTATTTACGTGATAGAGAATTACACGTTTAGTATTTTAATTTTTAAATTTGTGTTTAATAGCTTCGTGAAGTTTAAACAGATTCATTAACTTTAATTTTGTATCTAATAGGTCTTAGACATTTAATTTTTTTTTTTCAGTAAAAATCAACTATTGAGGACTCAATTACACTTGAAAATTTTAATTTTGTATCTAATAAATACGTTATTATTGCAAAACCGAGTATAGCTCAATTGGTATAAAGTTGTGTCTGAGGTTGACAATTTAAAGATCTATTAGATTTAAAATTGAAAGTTTTAGAGTGTTTTACCCACATTTTAAAGTTTTACTATATATATATATAGACATAAATCAAAATTTTCATATACTAAACTTCACTTAACCCTATTGAAATTGTGCCCCTCCTGACAAAAATTCTTGGATCCGCCCCTGTCTGCAACGGTAGTTTCATTAATGCGGGGATTGAACCCATGACCTTTTGGTCACCAGCCCAACCCTATGTCAATTGAGCTATGCTCGATTTGACAAAAATTTGCCTTTATGACAAATCTGTTTGTTTGCAGTTGCACCATATACAAAAGTGATTAGATTAATTATAAACATGTTTTTATTTCTGACCTGTGTTGGGAGTATTTTCCATTAATCATTTTTCAAGTCATTTTTAGATAATTTATCTCACATTTTCTTTTAAAAAAAAAAGTTTTTTTTAAAATTAGTCAAAAAAATAATAATAATAAAATAAATAAATAAACACTTTTTATTTATTAATAATATTTTAAAAGTCACATTCGTATCATCAAATATTACTTAATAAGTTATACTTAACCTATTTTTAATTATTAATTTTCTCAAAGGTTCTTATAGAAAAAAAAAGTTATTTTATTTAAAAAGTATTTTTTCCATAGTTTACACTATTATTTAGTAACTAAAAATGTTTTTGAAATTTTATAAAACAATTAAAATGTTTTAAATATTTTGTCTAAAAATATCTAATAGAAAAGTACATCTAGCCAAACCAAGCATAGCTCAATTGGCATAAGATTGTGTCCATGACTAAAAGGTGATAGAAATAAAAAAAATACCGTTGCAAAAAAAAAAAAAATTACATCTATTATTTTCAAAACAAAAGTAATAGAATTATAGATTTACAGTATTCATTGCAATTGATTAAAATCATATTATTTTCAAAGACTAAAAGGACAGTTGTCATTTTGATAAGACATTCCTATTTTTAAAAAAAAATAGAAAAATTTATATTATTGCAGTATTCATATTATTTTCAAAGACTAAAAGGACAGTGGTCTTCCCACCAACACAACTTGCTATAAAAAAAAAAAAATGATTGAGAAATCTATAACACCTTGGATAGGTAGATTATTATAATAGTCATTAATTATAATAGTTGAGTAAATATTATTGAAGTAGTGTAATCATTTCAATTCTTTTATTAAAAAATTAAAAATATTATTGAAGTAGTGTAATCATTTCAATTCTTTTATTAAAAAATTAAAATAGATATCACCAAACTAAAATATTACGACTTTAACGTGATTTGATTTTGACTTTTTATTTTTTTTAATTTCTAAAATGTTGTCTAATTTTCGAAATTTTCAAACTATTTTTTTTAAATTTATGTATTTTATATTTTATATTTAGATTCTCATTTAATATGTATATTTATTTTTATTAAATAAAATTTGAATTATTTATATGTTTTTATACCGTTGATTAATATTTATTTATTTATTTATTTTAATTAATTTTTTTCATATTTTTCTTATTTGTCATTTTTTGAAAATTTCAATCAAAAATTGAAATATTATGACAAATTTTATATTTCATGTTTTAATGTACATTAATTTTTTTTTTACATTTTGTCATGAGACAACATTTATTCTCGCTCAACTCTATATCTTGAAATATTTTAATTTTTTCAATATATATACTTCGTTTATATATTACAATCTAACATATATACTTCGTTTATATATTATAATTCAACCTTTATATATATATATATATATATATATATATATAATTCAACAAATCTAGAAATATTCCCATTTTGCTTTATTAAAATCTTTAAAATGCTTTCTAATTTTTGAAATTTTCAAACAATTTTGTAAATTTTGTGTATTTTATATTTCATGTTTAGATTGTTATATTTAATGTATATTTTTTTTTATTAAATAAAATTTGAAATATTATGGCAAATTTTATATTACATTGTTTTAATGTATATTTTTTTTTTCCTTATTTATATTTTGTTGCGACTTGTGAGTCAACATTTGTTTTCGCCCAACTTCATATCTTGAAATATTTCAACTTTTTCAACATATATGTTTTGTTTATATACTCTAATCTAGCATATATATATATATACTTCGTTTATATACTATAATCCAACAAATCTTGAAATATTTTGATTTTCTTCGTTGGTGTGAATACGTCCAATCTAGGAATTTCAATTTAAAAATAAAAAATAAAAAATAGGGAGAGCCAAGACGTGGTATCTTATTAGAATATGTTAAGATCGTTTTTTTTTTATAAAATTTCCTAAACAATCAAATATATTTTCTAATATTTTTAATCAATTAATTGTAATTAGAACTAAATGACATTTAGATTATTTCAATTCTCTAGTAAGCTGATGACAAAACTGAAATTTAATTAAAATATTGACATTTGTGTAATTAAAGTTTATAAAATGTCTATTTATGTAAAGAGCTCTATTTTATTTCTTGTGGTTTATAATAGTTATGGGTCAAACGTGGACTGAATTATAATAACACATTTCTTATGGGTCGTTTGCCCGACCGAGTTGGGGGAGTTAGTTTACTCTCTATTTGGTCCAGGTAAAAAATATCAACTTCAGAGTTCAACAAGAATTACTAAAATCGTAATTTAAACAAAATGTGTAAAAGGACTAAAAATGTAATTCAAACCCTATTTTTATTATTTTAAATATAAATTATGTTGTTTAATAAAAATTGGTAGTTAAACAAAATTCAAAATGTAGTATCCCTACAATTAAAGAAATAAAAAAAACGTCAGCTTATTTGAAGTATTGTGGTCAAAATTATTTTTGTTATCTTCAAATAAATTTGGGAAGGATACATAAAATAAAAAAATAAAAATCGCACTCTTAAAATTTATGGGAAGAAGTCTTTAATAATAAAAATATGAAAAATTATAGAAAAAAAATGTACAAAAAAATAGCTCAAATAAGTCGTCATTGCTGAGATGGTGGGTTATGAGTGCGCTAAATTCAGATGGAATGACGGTGGGTTATGAGTGCACAAATTATTCGGATGGAATGACGAGTTTAGATGGGTGGAGGCGGAGAAAAATATATTTGACACATGGGTCACGGAAGACTATAGTTATGTGTTGTTTTTTTTTTTTTTTCTTTAAAGAAATTTGTAAAATATACATACATTTAATAAAAAAAAAAAAAAAATCAATCTTAGAATTCATAAAATTAAAATGCGTCATACAAAAATAGATATATATATATATAGAGGGCTGGTTGCTAAGCAAACTTTAAAATGTTTTGAAAATATGGCAAAAAAATCTGTTTCTATCACCGATAGAGTTTATTATATCACTGATAGACTTCTATCAGTGATAGACTATTATCTCTGTAGACTATTATCACTAACAAAAATCTATAATAAGTTGAGGTGATCAGCGATAGACTTCTATCCGTCATAAGATATCAACAATAGAAATTGTCATATCCGCAAAATTTTTAAAAATATGCTATATTTTTAATTATCTTATTCTAAATTGACATCAGTTACAATTTTCTTCTATATATATATATATATATATATATATATTTATTTATTTATTGATAATTAATGTGAGGTATTATGCTCATAATTATTTATGTTGTCTCCAAAGAAAATGGTAGAAGATAGGTAAAATAAAAATAAAAAATTTCATGTTTAGAATTTTTTTAGAATAGAAAGCTTAATAATGAAATTTTTAAAACAGTTTCTTCTAAAATTTCACGCCTATATTTTAGTTCAGAACTCTCTTGATTAAACAATTCTTCAAACTAAACAACTCATGATTAACAACACTTCCCCTTTCTTATCGAATCAAACCTACTTAATCATATTTTCTTTTTCTTCTTTTTATTGTATGCTAATGAAAATTTCAACTTTGAAGCTATGCTAGAAAAGATATTATTGAAGACTAAACCCTTTGAATTATATACCCACTGAATTCTGTTTCTCATAAATCAATACTTAATATGACAATCTTCGTATACATTTTTTTTTTTTTTCACTAAAGGTTGATATTTAATCAACATTCCACCATATTAAAACTTGGAACTTTCTTTAGCTATTGACATTCCAACTTCTTAAACTTATTCATTAACTTAATTATTGTGGAAATTATTGTGAAAATTATTTATCCTTTAAAAAAAAAAGGGAGAAAAAGAAAGTAACGGGATGAGATTCTGAAGATAAACTCACTTTGACACTCACACTCTTCAAATATACACAGACCAATTCAATATTGATATTGAAAAATAAAGGACTAATATAATTTGTATTATAATCATATTATTAGCATTGATGTTGGTGATATAATCAAGGTGAATCTAATAATTAAAAATTAAAAACTTAAAGTAAACCATGATTTAAACATGGTGAGCATGTTGTTGCATCATGTCCATTATTAATCAATCCTACAAATCTTCTTATTCTAAATAAATAAATAAAATAATCCTACAACTCTTTTCCATTATATAATTCTCTCCCCATTTCATCCTTAAATCAAACTTAAAAAAGAGCACACAAATCATGGAAGAATGTAGCCACAGACTGAGATGACCTCTTTTTCTTTATCAGTTAACAAAAACAAAAAAAAAAGTCAAAAAGAATCCAACATTACAACAGCAGCAGAATTCACAATTTGAGCTTCAATAATTCTTCAACAAAATAATACCACATCGACTCATTATTACTCCTTTTTCTTATTATTACTCCCTTTCTCATCTTTTTTTTTAAGTTCACTTTTAGAAAAAGTTTATAATAACCTTTGCTGAACCGACAAGGAGTGACTATAATATCCTTGTGTTCAACAAAGAATATTTAAAGACTTTTTTCTTACAATTTAGCTGGATGACCAAAAGGACAAAAAAAAATATTGGATCAAAAGACATTAGAAAACTCTAGGGAGTTCATATGTGAAAATACTCCTTATCCATATGAGTAAAACTGGGTTAGCATCTTTTGCAGCCAGCCATGTGACACATTGTAAGTGAATAAATATTTATATCATTTGTTTTTAAAACAAATCATGATCACTGGAGAAGGATGAGAGAAGGAGGAGGGAGGAAGAGAGGAGAGAGAAAGTGGAACACAAAATCGAAGTAAAATGGCGGACATTAGAAAATTATGATCCTACCAGCAAGCAAGTTTTACTTATAATTACAAGTAATCCTATTAAAAGTTTAGATTCAACCAAAAAAAAAAAAAAAAAAACTCAAAATACCTCTAGTTAATCATTACTCTTCCCAATTCTTCATAACAAATTGGAAAACATATGAAAAAAAATGAAATTAGATATTTCAATTTGAGCAAAGCATATACTTCATCACAATTACATCTGCAGATTAACCTTAATCTTTTTTCTAACACCAAAAAAAAAAATAAACATCAGTAAGAAATAATACCCAAAAAGAGGAAGAAAAAAAAGCTTACAAAATCTACATGGGCGCCACCAACTCCGACATGGGATCATTCTTGCTTCAAGAAAAAGTTGCAATTAATTAATTATATTTCTGTGAGGTTTGAAGATCCTTTAGCAGTAACCATGGCGTGTTAATGGCTTCCTTCTTCATTTGATTTCTGTTTTACACCATTGGGGAAGATGATTTTGCAGTAAGATCCAAAAGCTCAAGAATCTCTGACCTGCTTCTCACCACCCTATGGAAAACTTCTCTGATTTGTTGCTGTAATGGCACTAATCCCTCCTCCAGTTTCTTGCAGGTTTCCGCCAGCTCCGCCACCTGCCCCGCCACCTCCTCCAGCCGCTCCGCCTCCAATGGGAAGGCGAACGAATCCGTGAATTCGATCAACGATTGACTCAGTTTCTCCATTCTCTGCATCTCTTCTAATAATCCCGCAGTTCCTTTCTTCTCTTTCTTCTTCCACTCCTCTGCGATTTTCTCCTGCAGTCCGAGCATCGATTGCGCCCAGCTCATCTGCTTCGGCACCGGAAAGTTCGTCGAAAGCCCACCTCTCTCCTGGCACGGCAGCGCCGCCACCAGAGTCCACATTACAAACACCAAAACCGAACTCATCAAGTAAACCGTCTGCGGCAAACTTGAGGACTCACCACCGCGCGGCGCCACCAGACTATACGTCATCGACTGAATCTGCCTCGCAGCGGACCATCCTTTCGCCATACTCCAAGACAGAGACCGAAACTGCCCTGCGATTCGGTCCTTATGATGCGGCGTGGCGGGGCCGGTCCCGACACCGCCACCGCGACGCCCGAATGACCAAGCTCTCTCCGTCGATTTACTGTGGGAGAAATCCTTATCCTCCACCGCCATCGACGTAATCAAGGAATTCAAAGCCCTACGCGCGCGTTTCACCTGTCCGTCTCCAATCGGACGCTGCTCCAGAGCGGAAATCGCGATTTCTGCGAATTTCTGAAACTGGCGGACAGATTCGATCCCGTGGAGAACGGCATTACAGATATCCAAGGCCTTAACGACGCGATCGAGAAATTCGGGAATGAGACGATCGAGAGGGGGCTTGACGATCTGAGAGGAGTCACGGCCCATGATGAGGAGGGCTTTAAATTGGGCTTCGCAGCAGAGGAATTCATCGAGAAGTTTCCTGAGCCAGGCGACGGAGAGGATGGCATCGGAAGAAGTGTCGTCGGAGGGAGGAGGAGGTAACATATCAGCAAATCGTTCAGAAACGTGCTTCTGAAAGAGCTCGAGATCTTCGAGCTCCTGCTCGTGAGCGCCGTCCATGGAGATGACTTGGTTTCTGCGGATGCTGATTCGACCGAGGAAGGAGCCAGGGTTTTCCGTTGCCGGCATAGTTGCAGAGATTTCTTCAGAGGAAGAAGAAGAAGAAGAATGAAAATGAAAAAGGAATGGCGTTGTTGCACTTTCTTTTTATTTTCTTTTTATTTTAAATTATATTTGGGAGCGAGGTTTTAGGAGACGGCTTGTACGGGGAGACCGTTTCTTTTTATTACCTATTTATTTATTTATTTATTTATTTTTATTTTTATTTTTATTTTGTGGGTTGTATCTTTTTGCAATTTTGTTTTCCCAAATTGCCCTTATTTTATTATTATTATTACATTGCTTTTATTTGATGTCTCATATTAAGGATAGATACAAAATTGATAGAAGTATATTGAGGAAATAAATATTTTAACTTAATATTTTTTTGGTTGAAATTTGTGAGTTTTAAAAAATCCATTTCATAGTGAAACTACATGGATCAAACTTAATTTTCCTAATCAAAGTGAGTATAATTCAACAATAATGGATATGTACTAACTCTCAAATCACCGTACTTCATTTATTGTACTAAAAATAAAAATAAATTCGACTCCTAGCGACCGTGACATTTTCCTACATTATTTACCACATGACCACACGCCACATACTTATCTCGAGTTGTTACGAGAGTAAAGACTATTTTCACCTACCAACACGAGTCATCTCATCGTGCTTTGTTCTCACTCATATATTTCTTAAAACATTTTTGTCAAACACACTTAACTTTAGAATTTTTATGAAGTGTCAGTTCATTTATGTGTCCATATTATACTCGAATGTCACCATTTACATTTTTTTTTAATTAAATTACAAGTTTAATACTTGAAATTTTAAGTTTGTGTCAAACATGTTCCTAAATTTTAAAAAATGTTTAATAGATCCCAAAACTTTTGATGCCTAACAGATTAGTTGATTTTTTAAAAAAAAATGGTTGATGTGTCATGAAAGTACTAGACACAAAATTAAAAGTTTTAAGAATTTATTTGACATATTTAAAATTTAGTGACCTATTAGACATATATTTTTTTTATTTTACAAGAGTATTTTAATTAATGCAGAAATTTAATCGTGACCTCTTAATCGAGAGGAGACACGATTTGATAATTACACATATAATTAAAAGTCTAAAAATCTATTAACATTTTTTTTAATTAAGTAACTAATAATAATAAGTCTCGAAATTTTCAATTTGAAGTGAGAATGAGAATTTCATTTATAAATAATAATAATAAAAAAAAAAGTAAATGAAAATTACAAAAGAAAAAAGGAGGAAAAAGTCAAAAGGGCATTTGACCAGGCTCCTTATCCCACGCCATGGCACAATTATCTTCTCTCTCTGCAAACGCATCTCCGTCACCGTCAGTCTCTTTTAACGCCGCCCTCCTTCTCGTTCTCTAATAGCCGTTAACGCCGTTAACAATACTCCCATTTTAACCTTTTCTCTGTCTCCATTTTATTTTTATTTTTTTTTTTGAAAAGAACGTGCTTCATTAAAAATGAATGGCGAAACAACAACCAGCCTCATTGAGAGCAGAGGCAACCCAGTTCGGAAACTCCGAACGCCAAAAGAAAACTTCTTCTCCTTCCACAGAAGAAGAAGAACAAGGCAAATCAAAAGAATTCTCAAGCGCAGCACGCGCTAAACAGTGCGCAACAAAATTACAAGATCTGCTGCGAAAATCAAAAGACACACAACCAACCTTAGAAGCTTCAACCAAGATACCCTCAAGGATATTCTTAGTCTCTGTAAGGTCAAGCCCCGGACACTTCAAAGCTCCAACAACCTCCGCCGAGTCCGACTCGACAAAAAGATGATAGAACTCGGATGATTCACAGCGGCTGACCGATCTCAAGCCGACGAGAATAGCCTCGCCTTCAAAGGCCTTGATAGGCCACTTCCGATAGAAGATTTTGTAGCCGGCACAGATGGGAGATCCCCGAGAGTCACGAATAACCCAGCCGATGGCACCCCTGGTCCTATCTTCCTTCCAAGAGGCATCAGTGTTCAACTTCCAACAGCCCAAAGGCGGCGGCTCCCACTCGATCTGACTCACGCGGCTCTCTGATCTTGCCTTAGGCTCAAGCCCTCCAGCGAACTCTTGGAGCTCCTCCCAATACATGTTAACGGACCTTGTAACGATCTGGACTTCGCCCCTAGGGCCAGGAAGGTCAGCCCTAACAATAATATTTCTGTAATTCCAGATGCACCAGAAAGTAGTGATCGCTTTTGCCAGATCAAACTTACTCAGATTAGCATCCATCCAGTCCCATATATCACGAACCGACCAAAAATCCCTGCAAACAACATAAAGGTTCCATAAGCACGGCAGGATCTCAAGCCAAACTTTTTTAGCGAACTTACACCTCCAGAGAACGTGGAAGGCCGATTCAACATTTTCCCTGCAAAAAGAACAAACGACATTAGTATTGATCCCTCTTTTTTGGATATTCACTTTCGTGGGAATGGCATCATTTATCAACTTCCACACACAAATTTTAGCCCTTGGCAACCCCCTGCACTTCCAGAACCTAACCCAACACGGATCCTTTCCTCCAAGGTTCGACGACCCTTCTCTTTTTTGCTCTTGAAGCCAGATAGCCAGGTGGTAAGCGCTTTTAACAGAGAAAACACCCTTGTTGTCCCAACTCCAAATAATCTCATCCTTAGAAGGGCTGCGACCCACGGGCAGACTCAGAATATCAGCTTTATCGATATAGGAGAAATTATTATCAATGATCTCCTCTTTCCACTTGCCATTCTCATTCAACAGGAAGCTCACTCTTTTACCCCGAACTTCTCTCCCAACCCACGTAGGCAACCTACAACCCCCACCCCCCAACCACGGGTCTTTATCAATAATAATGTTTTTTCCATCCCCAACTTTCCACCTGTAGCCTTCCAGAAACAGCTCTCTACCCCACACGATACTCTTCCAAGTCAGAGAGGCGTTTGCTCCAGCTGGCGCACTGAGAAAGTCTCCATTTTTAAAGTACCTTCCCCTTAACGTTTTAGAGAGGAGACTCTCCGGGTTCCTTAAAATTCTCCAGCTATGCTTTGCGAGCATGGCTTGATTAAAACTGGTCAGCTCCCTGAACCCCAAACCTCCGGAGCCCTTACTCTTGCATAACTTTCTCCAGCTTCTCCAATGAGCACGGTTCCTACCTTCCGACGAACCCCACCAGAACTGAGCGCAACATCTATTGATGTCATCACAAATTCCTTTGGGGAGACGAAAACAACTCATGGTATAAATCGGGATAGCCTGAGCAACTGCTTTGATGAGCACCTCCTTACCCCCCTGAGAAAAGAGCTTCTCTTTCCACCCTTGTAGGATCGACCAAACCCTGTCTTTCACCTTGTGAAATAACTTCCTCTTGTTTCGACCATTTTGGGAAGGCAAACCCAAGTAATCCCCGAGGGCATCGGTATTTTTGACACCTAAAATCTCCTCGAACTCTGCTACCTCTCTGACTCCCACATTTTTGCTAGCCATAAACGCAGACTTTTCCAGATTTATCAACTGACCCGTCGCCTTTTTGTATATTTCCAGCACATTCTTCACCATCCTGCAATCTTGTCTAGATGCCCTGCAAAACAAAAGGCTATCATCTGCAAAAAAGAGATGAGTAATAACAGGGCAATATCTATTAATCTGAAAACCTGTTAAATTAGAGAGAGCTTCTTCCCTTGAAAGCAGCGAAGAAAGACCTTCAGCGCAGAGAAGGAATAAATACGGGGATAGTGGGTCACCCTGTCTAAGCCCTCTACCCGGCTTGAACTCCTCATAAGGCACACCGTTGATCACAATCGCAAACTTAACCGACTCCACACAATTCATAATCCGATTGATCCACCTTCCATCGTAGCCCAACCTATCCATCATTCTTTTTAAAAAGTTCCAGTCAACCCTGTCATAGGCTTTACTCATGTCTAGTTTCAAAGCGAGGGCGCCCTCTTTCCCTTTCTTTATGGAGTTTATAGCATGAATGCACTCAAAACCAAGGATCACATTGTCCGAAATAAGCCTTCCCGGCACAAAGGCCGACTGAGTCGGGGAGATAGCATTGTCGAGAGTCATCTTCATACGGTTAGCCAAAGCTTTCGCAACCACTTTATACACCACATTACAAAGGCTAATGGGCCTAAAATCAGTCATGCTCTTAACCTTCTTAACTTTTGGAATCAAAGTGATAAAAGTCTTATTGATAGACTCCGCACTAACCTCATCGTTGAGGATTTTGAGGCACACCCCCACCATTTCGTCACCAACATCAGACCAAAAACCCTGAAAAAACATTGCGTGAGCGCCATCAGGACCTGGAGCCTTTGAGGGGCCCATGCCTTTGAGCGCCTCTTCTATCTCAAACCTGGTAAACGGTCTGACTAACTCTCTATTCTGATCCTCTGAAATCTTAGGGGTCACCCCTTCCAGAATTTTATCCACTGCTTCAGCACAAGGGGCGGAGTACTGAAAGATATTTTTGAAATAATCGGTCGCCACCCTCGCTATGTCCTCATCACTGTCCACCCACTCCCCTTTGTCATTCAAAATACTGTCTATGCCATTGACTCTCCTTCTCTGCGAAGCTTTCGAGTGAAACCACTGCGTATTTTTATCACCTCCTTTGAGCCAATCTTCTCTAGCCCTCAACCTCCAGTACAACTCTTCTTCTTCCAATAACCTATCCATCTTCCTTTCTGCCTCAATCAACAGGGTACCCACATCCGACTGAGAATTTGACAGCTCCTTAATCTCTTTTTCCACCCTACTGATCGCTCCTCGAAGGGAACCATTTAACCTCTCTTTATTCCACTTGGAAAGGGAACCTAGACAATTCTGAACATTCCTAGAAAACAACTCAACATTGCTCCCCCTGACAAGACTCCAAAAGTCTTTCGTCAGGACCTTGCACTCCTCCTTTTTCAGCCAGATTTCTTCAAACTTAATCGGTTTCGCCCCCCTGCTCCATTTTTTCCCCTTTATTTTATCCACCAGGTCAATTAAAATGGGTCTATGATCCGAGTTGTGGTAGCTGAGGTGCTCAACATAGACTTTGTGTACCAAGCCCAACATCGAAGGGTTTAAAAGGTACCTGTCTAATCTCTCTTTTGTGCTATCCACCTTACTTTTGTCTTTCGACCAAGTAAACTGATTCCCCATGAACCCCGGATCTAGCAGATTACACTCACTGATCACCTCTCTAAACTCTTCCATTTGCCTGTCTCTTCTGACCGCTCCTCCCTCCTTTTCCGAGCTAAACATGATCTCATTGAAGTCTCCCCCAACTACCCACGGGAGAACACAAACTTTGCTAAGCCTGTCCAACAACCTCCACGAGTCTCTTCGCTTTTCCGTTACAGGATTCCCATAGAACCCTGTAAACCTCCACCACCCTTTTGAGTCCTTGATATGCGCATCGATATGCCCATCAGAATAAGAGGAGATTGTTACATTTGTATCTGAATTCCACAACAGAAGAAGACCTCCTTTTCGCCCCTTACTAGGGACACAGAGGCAACAATCAAACTCAAGATTTCTCCTAATCTTATCAGCTTTAAAGTTATCACACTTCGACTCCGAGACAAACACTAACTTTGGCTTATTGCTTCGCACTTCATATCGAAGCTCCCTCTCTGTTCGAGGGTTACCCAACCCCCGAACATTCCAACAAATAATTTTCATGGCGTCCGGCGGGGCACCCGCCCTGCCGATATCCCTCCGATTTCCTCGAAGTAGTCTTTCCGAACTCTTTTTGTACTAGGAGCCTCCTCAAAACCTTCAAAATCATGTTTCTTTCCCACCAAACTGCCCATTTCTGCCTCAACTAACTGAGATTCATTACTAATTCTTGCCAATTTTCTCCATTTTTTACCACTGAAACCCAAATTAATCTTGGCATCTCCATGCTCCAGCCCAATCTTTACCACCCCACCCGTCAAAGCCATCTCCTTTTTTTTTTGTTCTTCAAAAACCAAACTTTTACTTTCTGAAACCAAACTAGGCCCAAGCCCATCAGCCAACAAATCATCAAAGTGGCCTATTTTATTTTTATTAGCTTGAGTAGGCCCCACGTCTGAAAAGTAAATAAAATCTTCATCTCCTACGCAAGCAACTGATTCTTTCTCATTTTCCAAAAAAGCCAGACTTTTTGAAACTGATCCCTGAAAAACCGGCTGACTTCCTGACTTCTCCCCTTCCACACGTCTGGTCACTACCGCAGTAGCCTTGGCAGCCCAACGGTCCTCCGCCCTTGCCGGACCGATACCACTTCCGGCGCTTGAGGAGATTTTCAGATTTTCCGATTCAGGCACCAATCTCACATTCTCTCCATCACCCAGACCTTCGTCGTCGTCAAACCGATGGAGCGCTTCACCTTCCTTCGTCTGGACGCCAACGCCAAGCCGAGGACTCACTTCGCCTCTTACCGATTGGAGACCGACACCCAATTTTTTCCCCTCTATGTCCTTCTTGTTAGAACTCCCCTCATTTTTCAATTTCTGATTTCCTTTGCCTGAAGCTTGCTCTCGGAGCCAGACGCCAAAATTCATCTCCTCACTTGAATCTTCCTCAACCTCTTCACAATCTTTTAAAACATGTCCCAAAATTCCGCACCCATAGCAAAAGTCAGGAAGCTTCTCATATGATATCGGGGCCCAAATCTCTTCTCCCATTGATCCCACTTTTATCCTTGTGGCCCTCCAAAGGGGTTTGAGAATGTCAATCTTGACTCTTGTTCTTAAAGATATGCCACCTTTGCTTCTTTCATCATCGAGGTCAACTCTTTCGAAAATTCCCACCGAATTTCCCAACGCCATAGCTGTTTTACTCGTAAAACAAACTAAAGGAATTTCATGGAAATGAAGCCAAAAAGAAGCGTACCTGAACTCTAGAGATGAAATCTTGCTTGTCCCTCTTGGCTCTTCAAACACTAGCAAAGCCTTGTCAAATATCCAAGGGCCCTCTTTCATCACTCTTACTTTGTCCTTTTTGTTTTTGAAGTTGCACATAAACAAATTTCTCCCCGCCTTATCTATTGTGACTCGATCTACCATATTCCAGATCTTGGGCATAATCGTCTTGAAATGTTCTGGAATGATCGTTCTTCCCGACAAGATCTTGCACACAGCCTTGTCCTCAACGCTCTTCTCAAAATCGTCTATGTCATCATCCTCAAGCTCCACTACTGCTCCTCTTCCCCCTTCTGCTAGCTTCAATTTTTCGATCATTTTTATCACTCTTCCCTCATCCATGATTACAGAAGAAAGGAAACAACCTTCTTCCCTAACGATCAAAAGAGATCCCAAACCGCAAACCCTATTGGTTGCCCTTTTCGCTCATAAAACTCCTCTGTCAGAGAGAAATTTTAGAGCCCCCTTCTTGGGGTGATTTGATGTTATTGAGTCCTCTGTCTCCATTTTATTTTAAAACTATTTAATAAATATATTAACATCTGTGGATATGATTATTTCGATAAATTCAACATTCTATTTCTCCCCCCTCGTTTTTCGTTTCTTTTTCAATCTTAGATAAAATAATAATAATAATAATAATAATAAATAGGAAAATTTAAAATTTTACCCATAAAACGTATTACGTTGTATTCTTTTTAATTTTTTATTTTTTATTTTTGCATTTTCTATAAACAAAAATTAATGTTAAAATCTAAATAAATTCACTAATTTAAATAACATCAAATTTTACTCAAATCAGCCTATTAACTTTTTCAAAACTCACAAAATTTTACTAACATTTTTTTTTTTTTTTTCATTAACTTTTTCAAAATTCATCAAATTTAATAAAAAAAATATTTCTAATATAATTTTTCTTTCAAATCTTCTCGATCTTAAACTATACATATATTTAATAATTAATTAAGAGATCACCATTAGTCTAGTTCAACTAACATAAAGTATGAACTGATGAATGAGTCAGAAATTTCATTCTCAATCCCACATTAATTAAATACATTTACAAGAACGATAAAAATTGTAATATTTATCTAAACTGGTAGGAGAATTTGATAAATTTATGGATAAAATTAATATTTTTCTTTTCTTTCGTCGTTAAACACATAATTAATTTTTTTTTTTTAACATAATGTCGTTAATCTATGCTCTTGTTGGTGTCAAACTTATAACTTAATTATGATATCATCACTAGTAACTTAGAAGTCATACGATTTGATCTCCACCCTAAAAATATATATATATATTTTTGATAATTAAATTAATTAATAATTTTTAAAGAATTAAATTAATTAATAATTGATTGTGAGCCCCAACTCAAAACTCAATAAATTGAGGATTTGCTTAAGAAATTTCAGCCATTACTTTCTGTCCCCATCATCACCTCCCACCTTACTTTTTCCTCTTATCTTCTTCAAACTTTCTTTGAAAACTTCACTAAACCTATTTTATTTTTATTTTTCTTTTCCTTTTTCTTCTGTCCATTGTCATTGTTCTTCTAATTTATAATTTTATATTTAAACACATGTAATTTTGATATTTCTCTTATTTTCTTAAATCATCCTCATTCCATCAAATATATATATAACAAGATAATAAATCTCTCTCCCTAGAATTTTTCCATTGAACTAAATATAAACTCAGATATATCAATTAGAGAAAATCATAATTACAAAAAATAAACTCAAATATAACACAAAAATATATCTCAATATCCCATTCAAGTTGAAAGAGGCTTCGAATGCCCAATTTGAACAGAAGAAACTCAAATTGAACCTTCTCCAATGCGTTTGTGAAGATATCTGTCAATTGTCAATTGTAACTTTGTAGGTATGTAGGAGGGTGAAATTATTTGTCTCTCACAAAATGACAATCCACCTCACCTCAATATGTTTCGTCCTTTCATGAAAAATTGGGTTTTGAGCAATATATAGGGCAGACTGACTGTCCCAGTAAAGAGGCATCTCCTCTTGAAGATGCACTCTTAAATCACCAAGTAATTGTTTAAACCACTTTAACTCACAAGTAACGACAACCATGGAACGATATTCTGCTTCGGCGGAAGAACGAGACATCGTGTGTTGTTTCTTGGTTTTCCATGACATAGGAGAGAAACCAAGTGTCACAAACCAACCACTCAACGATCCTCGAGTAATCAACCACCTCTGTCGTCTGATCAACGACCCTCGAACAAAAAAAAATTGAACGTCGAGATCTTGGAGGGACGGTGTATTTAAAACATTAATATTTTTAAAATTAATTTGAATTTTATAATATTTTTATAAATAGTTTAGATTTTTACTATATTAAAAAAAATGCCTACCAATTATGATGATAAAATAATTAAACTAGCAAATGATTTGAGACAATGTGTGAAGTACTACAAATGAACCAATTAAATAAAATGAGGATTATGAAGCAATATTTGGGGGTTGTTGACCCTTATTTTATCTAGTTAGTGTACTTTTTTGTGCTACATCATTTCCAAGGGCGGAGGCATATAAGCAAAAAAAAAATAAAAAAATTACATGTTTAACTTTTTATATATGTAATGTTTCGATTTTAAAAATGTATACAGTAAATGGCATATGGGAAAATGAAGGAAAAACTACAATTTTTTTTATGTATTTTATATACACTTTTTTAAGGAAATCCTTGTCCGTTTTGAGGGTTATGTTTTGAAAAAAGATCCATTTTTTTCCAATGACAAAAATTAAAATTTATCAAAATTTGTAGTATTTAAGATTTAGAGTTTAGTGTAGAGGGCTATTTTAGTTCAGACCATCATTTTAAATTTTAGTATTTTAGCATTTTTCAAATATAAAACATATTTGACTTTTTTTTAAAACGGACCAGGGACTAAGAGTCTTAGGTTTTGCCAAACTGTATGCTCAATTGGCATAAAGTGGTGTCCTTCACTGAGAGGTCAGGGGTTCAATATCCTCATCCCACATTAATTAAATATCTTTATAAAAACAAAAAAGAGTCTTGGGTTCAATCTCCACCCATATTGTCCAACAAAAAAAATATATCTTTGCAAAAACAAAAAAGAGTCTTAGGTTCAATCCCCACCCATATTGTCGAACAAAAAAAAAAAAAATCTCTTTCGAATATTTTGACAGACTAATCTAAAAATTTGAGCCCAAATAGTATTTGACCTAACTTTTCAAAATAGAATTTCCTTGTTATAAAACAAGAATAAGAACATAAAAGAACAACACTTTAAAGAAGAGAATGAGAGAGAAAAGTAGAGAAATAAAATTGTATTCAATTGATTTGAGGTGTGTTTGAAAGACTTCACACAAACTCTATTTATACAAGTATTTGATGCCTAAACTTAGGTCATTGATGGCCGGCCAACTTTGAGAGTCTCAATGTTATTCATAAGGAGTGTGAGTCATGGGGAAGACTAGCTAAAATGATGGAGTTGAATGATTATGGATATCTATATATACCTATGGTATATAATATATATACCAGAATATATATATATATATATATATATATATATATATATCATGTTTATAACACTCCCCTTAGATATCCATTGTATGTAATATATGCCTCGTTAAAACCTTACTAGAAAAAACTCAATGAAAAAAATTCTAGTGAAGGAAAAAGAGTGCAATATACATATATTTTAACAACTGTCTCTTTAAAAACCTTGATAGGAAAACCAACTAGAAAAACCGTAGTCAACGGAGAAAAATTGTAGTGTTTTTACTCCCCCTCGTGGAAATATCACTTGAGATCTCTGAGTTGTCGCATTCCAATGTGGTGCACCAACTTCTTGAATGTTGCGGTTGGTAACGCCTTCGTAAATAAGTCTGCTAAGTTCTCTTTTGAATAAATTTATTGAACGATGATGTCACCATTTTCTTCAAGGTCATGAGTATAAAAGAGCTTCGGTGATATATGTTTTGTTCTATCTCCTTTAATGAAACCTCATTTGATTTGTGCTATACATGATGTATTATCTTCGTATAATACTGTTGGAAGAATTTTGTCAGAAGACAAGCCGCATGTTCCACGAATCTGTTGAGTCGTTGATCTCAACCATACACATTTTCGACTAGCCTCATGAATTACAAGAACTTCAACATGATTTGAAGAAGTGGTTGTAATAGTCTGTTTTATAGACCTCAATGATATAAAAGTTCCTCCACATGTAAACATATAACATGTTTGAGATCTAGCTTTGTGTGAGTCTGATAAATATCCCGTATCTGCATAACCCACTAGATCAAAATTCGATTTGTTTGAATAGAATAAACTCATATCAATGGTTCCTCGAAGATAACAGAGTACATGCTTAACTTCGTTCCAATGTATTTTTGTTGGAAAAGAACTATATCTAGCTAATAAATTTACTAAAAATGTTATATCAGGTCGTGTATTATTAACAAGATACATAAGTGCACTTATTGCACTAAGATATGGTACTTCAGGACCAAGTAGTTCTCCATTATCTTCTCGAGGACGAAATATGTACTTTTTCACATCCAGTGATCGAACTACTATTGGAATGTTCAATGAATGTGCTTTATCCATGTAAAACCTTTTTAAAACCTTTTCTATATACGTTGCCTGATGAATGAATATTTCATCTCCTAAATGCTCAATTTGCAGACCAAGGTAAAACCTTGTTTTTCCGAGATCTTTCATCTCAAATTCTTTCTTAAGATATTTTATTGTCTTTGAAAGCTCTTCAGAAGTTCCAATTATATTCAAATCATCAACATATACAACAATAATAGCAAATCCTGATTGAGATTTCTTATAAAGACACATGGACAAATAGGGTTATTTTTATACAACTCTTTTAACAAATATTCACTAAGACGATTATACCACATTCGTCCGGATTGTTCTAATCCATATAAGGATCTCCGTAATTTATCGAATATAATTCTATAGCATTTGAATTATATGAATTTCGTATCTTTAATCCTTTAGGGATTTTCATATAGATATCATTATCGAGAGATCCATATAAATATGTTGTGACAACATCCATAAGATGCATGTCAAGCTTTTCATACACACTCATGCTAATTAGATATCTCAATGTTATTCCATCCACCACAGGAGAATATGTCTCGTCATAATCAATATCAGGCTTTTGCGAGAATCTTTGTGCAACAAGTCTCGCTTTATATCTTGTGACCTCATTTTTTTCATTCTTTTTACATATCAATACCCATTTGTATCCCACAGGTTTTACACCTTCAGGTGTACGGACTACAAGTCCAAAAACTTCACGTTTTGAAAGTGAGTTTAATTCTGCTTGGATTGCTTCTTTCCATTGAAGCCAATCATTTCTATGACGACATTCTTCGACAGATCTAGGTTAAGAATCCTCATTTTCATGAATAATGTCGTGAGCAACATTGTAAGCAAAGATGTTGTGAACAACTATATCATCTCGGTTCCATCTTTTCTTTGTTATGACATAATTCATCGAAATCTCATTATTATCCTCAGGTACTTGACCTTCTTCGATATCATCATGATAGTCATGTTTAAGATTTCTTCTAGAATATCCACATTCTCAATTGAGTCATTTTGATTGTTGACTACTTTTCTTTTTCGGGGATTTTTATCTTTGGAACCTATTGGTCTACCATGCTTCAGGCGTGAGATTTCAATTTTGGATGGAGCATTTGCAGCTGGTATATACGACTTGGTTACTTTCTTAGCATCAGTAAATGCATCTGGCATTTGATTTGCTATATTTTGTAAATGAATTATCTTTTGAACTTCTAGTCCACATTGATTTGTACGGGGATCAAAATGAGACAATAACGATACATTCCATGCAATTTCATTTTCCAACTTCTTAATTTCTCCCCTTAATGTTGAAAATTTTGTCTCATTAAAATGACAATCAGCAAATCGTGCAGTAAATACATCACCCGTCAGGGGTTCAAGTTATCTAATAATTGATGGGGAATCAAATCCAACATATATTTCTAGCCTCCTTTGAGGACCCATCTTAGATCGTTGTGGTGGAGCAATTGGTATATGTCTCACGTTCTCTCTCCCTCTCGGCTTTCTCCTCCCATGTCTCTCGCTCATTCTCTCCTTCTAGATTTTGATCCAACCGATTTGGTTTTTCTTGAGAAGACGAAAAGCAACAACTAGCGAGAAGGAAAAGAGAAAACGAGTGAGAAAATAAGAAACCAAAGCAAGAGGAAAAAATATTTTAAAAAATGATTTGCTAATATTAGCTAAAGCTTCTAACTTTATTTTGAGAAATCGAGTCAAATATTATTTTTACACAATTTTTTAGGTTATTCGTACAAAAATCTCCTTCTTTGTTGTGTTCTTAATAATATCAATTCATCATTGGTCCAATCAACCATTCACTTATCATAATCAAAACATAAAGTTAAAATACATAATTGAAACTTTTAAAAAAATCAAGATAGAGAAAACCTCAAACTTAAACTTGTAATTTAGTCCACATTCTAATAATCTTAGCAACAAATTAAATCAAAGTTCTTAATAATAATGAGTTTCAATTAGCTAATAATTCAATCCTTCTCAAACTCAAAAAGAATCCAAGCTTGTTTGAAATTATATATATATATATATTAGGAAAACTTGTAATTAATTATTTGTTTGGTTATGTTAATGTTAGGCATATTTTGTTAAATAAGAAGAAGGATTCATTGACTGAAATCTAGGTGAAAGAAAACTTAATTACAATTCTACCTACAAAAAGGGTCTTGAAAAAAAAAAAAACTTTTGGTAGGTATTGTTTATAAAATTGTGATATTGTCAAAAGGATCAGAACTTTTTTATACCACACACATATATATATATTGACAAAAGTTTGAATAACAAACCGCGTTTTTCTTCTTTATGTTGCACATTTCACAATCACCTTTTTGGCTTAATACATTTAACATATATTGATGAATCTGTGTTTTTATATGCCCAAAAATAACTGCCTCAAATTTCACAACACTCAACATCAAAAAAAAAAAAAAAAAATCATTTTTTTTTATTATAATTTTAATTTCAACATCATATTTTAACTTGGGTCATGTTTGAGGCTATAAACATTCAGAAATTTAGATTAAAAAACACGGGTGATTATTATAATCCTAAGAGTAGTGACGGACCGTACAAGAGACTAGGGGGTCATGGCCCCCCAATTTTTTTTATTTTTTTTTATATATGTAGGTAAAAATATTACCTTAAAATATTTTATTTTAATATTATGTATATTGGCCTCCAAAATAAAATAAAATTGCATTTCAGCTTAGTGGTTAAAGTTCTTGCCCTATAATTTTGCAACATGTGTTCAAAACCTTGGAATACATTAATTTTTAGACTTTTTTTTTAAGTACAATAATTAGTTTTTAACATTTAATTTTATAAGAAATAATTTCCAGGACGGGTTGCACAAATAGCAATCAAGGCCCAAACTAATTGCAAATTTAGCAAACTTTAAAATGTTTTGCAAATATGTCAAAAAAAAATCTGTTTCTATCACAGATAGACTTTATCATATTACTGATAGACTTCTATCAGTGATAGACTATTATCACTGACAAAAATCTATAAAACGTTGAGGTGATCAGCGACTTCTATCAGCCATAAGATATGAGCGATAGAAATTGCCATATCCGCAATTTTTTTAAAAACATGCTATATTTTTAATTATTTTATTCTAAATTGACCTCTGTTACAATTTTCCTAATTTCAAATGTCCAAATTTAGGTTTTATACTTCAACAAAAATCTTAAATTTAATTATTATTATTAATTTTTTTATTAATTTTTTCAAATGTAATTTAATTTATATTAACGTGTTGTATACATTTTAGAAACATATATTTACATTATATTGTGTTTTTTCTTAAAATATTTTTTTTTTCAAATGCCTAATAAGTGTTTGAACATTTAATTTTGTGCTTAATAGATCCACAAACTTTAAAAAATGTTCACTATATTTTTCAACTTTCGATTTTGTATCTAATAGTTTCTCGAAGTTTTAAGTTTAAGTCTAATATATCTTGACATTTTTTAAAATTGAGGGTTTCATTAGAAATCTATTGTTTACGTTTAAAGTTTAAAAACTTGTAAGATAAAAAATTGAAAGCTTATGGACCATTACAGAATTTTTAAAGTTTATGAACATAATAGACTCGAGTTTTAAAGTTTATGGACTAAACTCGTAATTTTTTTTTTTTTAAATATAAGACACCGAGATTAGCTAAATTTATGATAATATTAAGTTTATTTGAACTTAGTCAACTATTGATTCAGTTAACTTACCTATTATTATCTCTAATAATTTTTTTTTTAAAGTCAATATAATGTGAGTGTGAATTCAAACGATTTTTGTTGTGATAATATTATATATATATATATATATATATATATATATATATATATATATATTTACATAAAAAAAAAATTACCCCAAACATGATCCCTAAGAGATTTCTCAATTTCTTTATTTTTATATTTTGCTTTATTCTCGTGTACTAAAAAAAATCAAAATAAATTCACTATTTTCTATAAGATATTCGATATAAATTTAGAGTTTCACACGTATATTTATATTAAATAAAAAATAGTCTTTTTTTTAAGTTAGAAAAAGAAAAAGAATAAAAAAAAAAAAAAAAAAAAAAAAAAAAAAAAAAAAAAAGTGGTGGTTTTTTTAAAATTAATATTAAACTACAAAAAGTTACATTGATTATAAGATTTTTGTAAAAAAAATAAAAAAAAAATATATATCAAGAATTGAAAATAAGACATCAACCCATAGATTGTAATAATATGGATTTTCTTATAATTAAAATGATTAAAAAAACTAAAACATAGACAAATTTAAAAGTGTAGGGTCCTATAAGGATACAATATAATCAATAAATTAATAAATGAAAGTGTGGTACCACCTTGAAATGTCATATATGTATGTATATTATTAATGCATAAAAGTCACCTGTGTTTTACTTATGATTCATTATTTTACCTATTTTAATTCTCTACTACTATAAAGAAGCTAAGAATGTAAGTTTAAAACATATTAAATATTAATCATAGTCCAAACTAATTAAATGTTGATGTAAACTTAGCATAACTCAATGGTTAATGTATTAGTTGGAGGCATTTACTTGTATTTAAGGGGGCGTTTGGCCCCCGTAATGGGTTCAGAACCCTAGGAATCAAAATACGGTGGGAATCAAAATACGGTGGGTTTGTTTGGGAGGGTTCTGAAACCTGAGAATGAGAAAACGGTGTTTGGGGTGCAGTGTTGGAAAGTCTGGAAATCAGAATACAGTGTTTGGGGCGCAGTGTTGGGAAGTCTGGGAATCAGAAGTCAGTGTTTCAGGTGCAGTGTTTTGAAACTCGGGTTTGGACAATTTTTTTTTTCCTTTCGCTATTTTTTTTTCTTTTCTTTTCTTCTTCTTATTTTTAGTGGATGTTTTGTGAATTGTAGAATTTTTTATGCAACATGTGACTTTTTTTCTAGACGTTTGAATGAAGCATTTAATTTATGCTATAGTCTAAGAATAATAAAACTATTTCCAACAATCGAAATATTGCTTACAAGAATCAAATATATATTTGGATAATGAATTAAAAAATTAAATGTTTCATTCAAACGTCTCAAAAAACATAACATGTCATGTCAATCGGTTTTTTTTTTTTTTTTTTTTTTTAAATATATAGTTAGATATAGAATTAAAAAAAAAAAAAAAAAAAAAAAACACACAAAAAGAAGAAAACAAGAATTAAACAACAACCTACTATTATATTTGGATAATATTCTTAAGTATGTATCCCTTAAATACAAACTTACACTCAAGAACTTGAAGAACTGGCATTATGGAAGGAAATCTTGATTCAAATCATAATCTTTCAGAAGCTATTTCAAACATTTCATAAGTTGAAATTGGAAGAAAAATGATGGGACCCACCATAATAATAAGAAAAATTGATTGAAAAATGTTGGGACCCACCATAATTATAAAATTTGATGAAAAGTAAGAGTTTGAGTTTTGAAACCCATGGGTTTGGGTTTGGGTTTGAAAACCATTTCAAACCCATCCTCCCAAACATGAGTTTGGCTTTAAAAGCCAAACCCATCCAAACACGTTACGGGGGCCGAACGCCCCCTAAGTCTTTTGTGATTTTCCTTCAGGATTTAGATTAAATTACAGGTTTAGTCCTTAAATTTTATGATTGTATCTAATATATTTATGAACTTTAAAAAATATCTAATAGGTCATAGAACTTTTAATTTTGTGTCCGATAAATTTGTGGCTTAAAAAACTGATTAGACACAAAATTAAAAGCTCACCAACTCATTACACTTTTTAAAACTTAAGAATTCATTAGACACAAAATTTAAAGTTCACGGAACCTATTAAAAACTTTTTTAATTCAAGGAAGATATTTAATATAAACCTCGAAGTTTAGGACTTGAAATTTAATCAAAGATATATCTATGCTATTTTTTTTTTCTTACAACATTTTGGGATTAGATCGAATTTATAACCTCTTAGTCAATAATTCATGCATTATGACGAATGAGTTATGCTCATGTCACTTAGACAGTTATATCTAAATCTATACTATGTTAAAAAACAAAGATTTATGAAAAACATTTTTAAACCAAAATATCTCTTCAAATCAAATCTCATATTTATCACGATCCTAGATAATTTGATTCACAATCAAATAAAATTAAATTTTGAATCTAAATTTCTTCAATAAATCGGGCTAAATTACACTTCTAATTTTTAATCGATTTAAAAAAAAAAAAAAATCTTAATAAAAAAATCTAGATCCATATCAATATCTATACTATATTAAAAAAAAAAAATCTAAAAACATATTTAGATAAAATATATTATTATAAAAAATATATATTATTGTCAAATCGAACATAACTGCACAAGACCTTGACTAAGAGGTTATGGGTTTATGGGTTCAATCCTCGCATTAATTAAATAGCTTTGCAAAACGCCAACAACACTCAATCACTAAGCATACTATAAGTCATATGAGTCTGGAAGAGAATGAGGACTAACCCATGAACGTGAAACTTCCAACTCTCCCCAAATATAGTAAATATTTTTAATTCATTATACTTCATAACATTTTACACAAATTATTACCCATACAATACACGTGGTAACAACCAAAGCGAGCATGACTCAATTGGCACATATATGTCTTGATGACTAAGAAGTCTGTGGTTCGAAACCTCTCACCCTCAATATACTAAAATACACCTGTAACACACTACTATTATATTTAAATTTTCATGATTTATATATATGGACTTTGCATAAGCAAATGTTGAATGTGTTCTAACAATATTTTTTTATTTATTTTATGCCCACTCTATTTATTTTTGTTATTAAAATTTTAAAATATCTCTAAAGAATAGAGCATAAATAAAAATAATAATAAAAAAAAAAAACAAGAACCAACATTTGAAAATAAAAACAAGATGATTGTCAAATAATTAAAGTTAGGGAATAACTCCCTTACCAAATTTACAAAAACATCAAAATACAAAGGATGCAATAATATATAATGTAATTCAATTATAGTGCTTGGGACAATTTCTAATTATGAAAGTACAAACAAATTAATGAATATATATTAAAAGCATGGGTATTAAGTGATGAAAAGACTCCTTGATAATGTAATATGATGGAACAAAGTCATAGTATTGAAAAAAGAAGAAGAAAAAAAAGAGTCATTTAAAAAAAAAAAATCAAAAAAATTAAAAAATTTAATATTGTTGTAGATAAAATAATTGTATATGTGTAGATAAAATAATTGTATATTAAAGACTCGACTGAAAGTTGATTCATTCAAATCTGATATCGTGCTAAGACCATTCCTTCCTCTAGCAGCATCAGGATAAACTAGCACGAACCTGTTGGGTTTTATGTCCTAAAACTCGTAGTTTGTAAACTGTTTGAATGTGTATAAATATTATATTTCAATAAAGTTGTTATTGAATTTTAGTGAATTGTGTTTGTATTAACCTATACCAATAACTAACACCCATGGCAGTAGTGTGAGTACTTGAACTTCATGTGTGACATGAATGTGAATCAAGTTCAAGTAGACAGCCAAAAATGGTCTATAGTATAGGGATAAGGCTGGGTACCTTATCCTGGGGACACTATTGGACGCGGCTCACTTTGTATAGTACAAAACGATGTGATTCGAATCGTTTCATGTAGAGACATGTGAGTGAGGGCGTCCTGTGCAATGAGTTTGCACAAGACCGAACCAAGAAATAAAATCGCTCTTTCTTTATAACACCGTTTACTGTAAAGACCGGTTTATTCTTATGATGACTTAGGTAACTCGATCTTAATCCTGAGCTTACTATGAACTCCTGTTTATTCAACCTTATCCTTTGATTTGTACGGGTGAGAGTGGCCAGATTGCCGACTCAATATGCCTACCATCTTGGGGATAAAATTGAATAAGTGGCTGGGGACATAGTTGTAGCAAGATTGGAATTCACTCCTACCCGCTTTAAGGGTTAGTAGAAAGGTTGTTCCCTTTAGTGCTGACTCCAGGTCTTGAACAGTGGGCCCATCCTCTCCTGATCAGGGAGGAATCTGATTTGATGGTTGAACCACAAATCAATTGTTCATTAGAGGTGTCAGTGGTACTTAAGGAACAAGATATAATACAAGGGTTAAACGGTATAAATGACCCGTTGTGATTATGAACGACCTGTGAAGGATCGACTTACTGATGATAGTTATATCAACAGGACACAATATATCTACAGTGAGGAGAGTGCAGCCCTTGGACTTTAGTGGAGTCTCCGGGGGTTAACGAATGTTGGTTAGTTCGGTTGAAAGAGTTTTGACCGGATAATCTCGTATCGTTGGAGCTCATGATCTGTAGGTCCTTACGGTTCTCCTGGCTAGCTCGGATAAAGCCGTGAAACAATATAAAAGAAAAGAAAAGAATTTGAATCGTTCAAATTCGGGTTTTGTGGAAGAAGGATAGACATATTTAAATATGATTTAAATATGGACATATTTAAATATGATTTAAATATGAGATTGGTCTGAAAACATGAATAGGATTCATGTGCAAAAAGTCGGTTTTCGGAAAACCGGGTTTAATTATATTATTTAATTAATATTTGATATTGAATTAAATAATATTAATTAAATATATATATTTTTTTATTAATTAAAAAGTTTAATTAATAAAATAATTATTATTATTTTTAATAATAATAATATATATAAATATATATATATATATATATATATATATATATATACATGTGTCTTACATGCAAGATGTAAGACACATGTATGTTTTATATATACACAGCATATATATAAATTTTGACTCATCAGACTAATTAAAAAAAAAAAAAAAAAAAAAAAAAGAAAAAGAATTGAGATAGTGGTTTGGGGTTGTCAATTGAATTTGTGAAATTCAATTGCTCTCTCTCTCTATCTCTTCCGTCTGCTCTCTGCTTCTGTGAAAAAATAGTTTTTTTCAGTTGAAGCTTCTTCCCTCTTTTCTTGAATTAAAGGAGTCCCACTACTCCGTTTCTCGGCCTGAGGATAGCGGGACTACCGTGGGTGGTCCACGAACGTTTCGTGAGAAGGCTCGGTGAGCTCGTGAGGAGCTTCTGGCGGTGAATTTGGAGAATTACGAACGACAAGGGTATGTGTTCTAATTTCTCTTTTTCATCGCTTTTGCATGTTTCCGTTTTGTTTAAATTGATGAAATTAGAGTGTCTATGATCCAAATCGCTTCCGCTGCGTGCCTTGGGCGCTCCATCAGAACCCAACACATCAATGAAGCTCGACCCAAAATACATACGGAACTTGGTCCATAAAAACAACTAGGAGACCCAGGGTGACCACTTGTCGGCCATGAGATTCCGACCCAAAATGAGGGGTGCTCGACCAAGCTCAATACTGACCACTCCTCGACCTAGACAAAAGATTCGGCCGACAACAACAAACAGGGTCGAACACCAAAAATAGGTTGATGCCGACAACTGGTTGGCTCCGATGAACTTCTGAGTCCAATCGAGGAGTGTTCAGTCAGACTCAGGTCGACCACTCTTCAATCCTCATGGTAGACCTAGAATTTTCAGACTCTATCAACTCCTACGGGAGAGAGATAAACATAGCTACCTTTCTATTTTCCTAAACCTAATAGGAAAAGAGAAAATACTTAGAACAACACTATAAATATCGCCTTAGAAGGAAGTAAGCTAATTATAATCCTAACATTCTATAGGCAGTTGTCGTTCTTATTGAATTTGGTATCGGAGTTTGTTTACTTTGTTTTGCAGGTCTTTCATCTTAAAGATTACAAATTCACCGTTGATGCTACGTAAGAAACATATGTAGTTCATCGTGCAAAATTTGACATCAAGTTCGTAAACCAATTTAATTACATATTACTTGTTATTATCCATAGTAATTAATATAATTATATTAGCATGTGGTCCATATATATTTTTTTTTGTTTGGAAATATATGTACTGAAATATCGTCATTTTTGAAACTTTTAATAAAAATATTGCAGTTTTGAAATTATTTTTAAAAATAATAATGTTGATTTTTATGGGAGATCGTCTTTTTGAAAGACAACCTCTCTATGCGAGCAAATGTGTCTTTTGAAAAGACGATCTTGTTTCACGTGGATGAAATCACGATCTTTCGATATCCAACTTAAAAAATAGTGAAATCACATATCAAATTGAACCTCTCGGGATTAGCTTTCCAACCATATATTTTTTGAAATTTTTGCATACCTGAGTAAAAAGATATCTTTGAAAGTACATTATTCAAAATTAGATCATCTTTTGAAGACAGCTTGTGTGGGTCCGAAAGAAGATCGTCTTTTGAAATTTGTATTCACGTCCAACAAAATCGTCTTTTCAAAATAGGACATTTGCTCACGATCTCCCATCAGATTTCCCTTCAAAACAACATTATTTTTAAAAATAGTTTCAAAACTCCAATATTTTTATAAATTTTTTTGAAAATTACCATATTAAAAAAAAACAGCCAATGTGGCCCATATTCTTCCTTTTTTGTTTTCTTTTTAATCTAGCATATATAATATATTTTTGAGTTTGGAAATCCAAAAATATTATTAACAAGGAAAAAAGTTCAGTGTAAAAGGGCTTGACTGATTTTGTTGGCATACATCACATCACATACCCTTCATCGGCAAACGCGTAGAAAAGAAGGCCAAATAAAATAACAAAACATTTTGCCAATAAAAATAAAATAAAAAACAAAACAAAGGATATTGTTTTGTTTTTATTATTTGGTTGACCCAAATAATAATTAGTCACTGTAATTTTTTCAATATGTAATTTTGAATTAATAATAATTGGTTTTTTTTTTTTTTTTTTTTTTCTTAATATTTATGACAAGCACAATCTTTGAGCTATGTTAGTTGACATCCAATACTTTTAATTTCTTTTTTTAAAGGTATTTAATTAATGCGGGATTTGAACCCTGACCTCTTAATCAATTAAGGACACAACCCTATGTCAATTGAGTTAGACTCCATTTGGTATCAAATGCTTTCTTTCTTCTTTTCTTCTTCTATATATTGACTTTTCATTTAACTTTTGAACTTCAAATTAATCACTTAAAAAAATATTCATTAAAAATATATATAATATTTGTCGGCCGATGTTCAACGCTCGAAACAATCTGAATCGATTTTATCGTGTACATATACTAAATAAAATAATATTATAAAAATAGTTTCCTATTCATTTTCTAGAAGATATCAAAAAATAATCAAATGTTTTTTTTTCTTTTTATTTTTTAAAAAATTGATATTTTTTTTTTTTTTAAAAAAACACTTATAAAATAAGTTGTGATTTTTTATTTTTTAAAAATAGAATTCAAAATCAGTTATCAAACCTATATTATTTTTGTTTATAAAAAACACAAAACTAAAAATTGAAATGGCTATCAAACAAGTTCTAAAATACCAATTTATTCCTATTATTTGAGCTCCGATTCATTTTTTATTTATATGATTTAACCTTAGTTTCAACTTAACTCGAATTGGTTTGATTAAGTCTCGCAAATTGTCCTTAAACCTTATTCTACTCCCCTAGAATCTCACTTTTCCTCTTTTATCTTTTACTCAACCATAATGAATTTTTTTAAATATTACAATTTTCAAAACTTTTTATAAAAATATTGCATATTTCAAATTATTTTTAAAAATATTGGTGTTTATGGAAGATATCTTTTGGGCTCACACACATGTGTCTTTTTAATGGAGGATCTCAATCTATGTATCTTTCAACACCTCGTCTTTTGAACAATGTACCTTCAAATATCGATATCTTTTTATTTAGATATGCAAAAATTTCAAAAAATATATGGATCGAAAACATCGAGAGCTTCAATTTGATACATGATTTTACTATTTTTAAAGTTGTATATATCGAAATATAAAGATCATCGAAGTTGAGCTACAATTCTGAAATTTGCAGTGTTAGCTTTTCAACCATATCTTTTTCGAAATTTTTGAATATCTGAGCAATATCGTTTTTTAATGCACACTACTCAAATGAACCTTTTCGTGGATGTAAATATGTTTGGGCCGAAAAAAAGATAGTGATGATCTCCATCCCCGTAAAAAAAATAGTCTTTTGAAAAGACGAGCGTGGAGAGGTCGTCTTTTCCTTCAATAAAAACAACAATATTTTTAAAAATAATTTGAAATATCTCATATTTTTTTAAAAAAATTCAAAAATTACAATATTAAAAAAAACAGCTACCATAATCCGAAAACATTAATACAATTATACTTAAAAAAAAACATTAATACAATTAATTAATATATATATATATATATTGAAAAATTGTAACAGATATCAATTTAGAGTAAAATAATTAAAAATATAGCACTTTTTTTTAAAAAAATTGCGAATATGGCAATTTCTATCACTGATAGTAGGGTCTATCGCTGATAGAAGTTTGTCGTTGGTAGTAGTCTTTTTTATAGAATTTTGTCAGTGATAATAGTCTATCAGTAATAGTCATAAAATCTATGAGTAATAATCATAAAATCTATCGGTGATAGCTACTAATTTTTTGCTATATTTGCAAAAGATTTTAAACTTTGCTAAATTTGTAATTATTTTGAATCTGTTGTTTGTACAACCAGCCCTATATATATATAAAAATATATAAAAGTTAAATAAAAAAAAACCATTACTACATAAATAGGAAAATATGTCACATATTTAATATGACAACGACTTATAGTAATAATGGCAACTCGTGAGATTGACTAAACTAAAATTTCTAAATTGGTAATTTTATCTAAATATTTATAATATTTTTGCAACAGTATATAATATATATTTGAATTTTCAATACATTCACATTGACAATGGAATTTTTTTTATTATTATTTATTTATTTTTTAGTTCACATTGGAAAGGTACTTCTGTGCTTGATATGAAGCAAATGAACTGGTATAAAAAACGAAAACCAATAATTGATACTTAAAATTATTGCTTGATAATACATTTGTAAAATGAAGATAAAATAAAAATAAAAAAAAATAAAAATAAAAAAAATGGTGGGGGAGTTTTTGGTGGATACCCGACAGCTCAAAAATATCATAATGAATATTAGGAGTGAGGAAAATAATTGGTGGAAAAAAATAAATAAATAAAAAAAAGGGACAAAAATAGAAGAAATGAACAAAAATCCGACAATAGAGGAAGTGGATGCGTGTTAGTACTATTGACATTGTCATATGGACTGTTGGCTATGCCTCAAATTATTTGTATTTCTAACTTCCAAACCTATTCTATTCATTCGTTGTATAATGGGCTCGGCTTCGACTTTCTAGGTCCCTTCTCTTTTTCATTATGAATCTACGAGGACTAATTGAACTACGTTCACGTTGATTTGTTATTTCACTCATTGGTCCTAGTATCTTGTTATCGAATTTATTATCATTTTTTTATATTTGAATCTATTTATACATTAATGCATCGAACACTTTAAGAAGTTAAGAAGTTTGTTGGTACATACTATAATAAATTAAAATTTTATGTTAACTTAAACATAACTCAATCGATTAAGATATTTATCATTAACCAAAATGTAACAGTTTGAATCTCCCGCCTTAAAAGAAAACTGAAATTTGGTCTTAATTTTTTTTTTTTAATGATTATGGCAATTTTTTTTTTAATGATTATGGCAAGGGTGTTGAAAGAATAGACCAATTTGAAGAATGATTCATCTGAGTTTGTTATTTAAAATAATTGGATTCCTAATAAAAAGAAAAAACAATCAAATCAAAATGGTACACCTACATAAGAATTCAGTTCATATGTTTGGGATAAATTTTAAATTGGTTTATGATAATGCTAAAACTTCTGATTCAATTTTTATTGAATGGTTTGAGTTTAGACTCCGTTTACTTCATTCCAGTCAAACATAATCAATCAGATGTAATTTTGTGAGTGAGTCCACCTCATTTTTTTCATTTTTTCATTGAGTCCACCTTATTTTGCTATATCAACAATAGACTATACTATGAAAAAAAAATACTCGTACATGAGTGCACACAAGAGTCTAAACAAGAGTTTGAAAAAGAGTACGTACAAGAGTCTGAAAACGAGTTAGAGGGTATTATGGTAAAATTACAAAATTTCACCCGCAATTAAACACTCTCCATAAAAATCAAATTATGATTTGAATCAGACGTTAAGTAAACAACATCAAAGGAGAACTTGATTGTGATTGAGTCTTTTTTATTACGATTAATTTTCATTACAAATGCAAGCCAAATTACATTACGACGCAGTAAACGAGGCCTTAGTTTCAATTTGGTCTGAATGAATAGGTTACACATCAATCATCCTGGGTTGACTTATAGTGGTAAATATGGATCTTGAAAATAATAAAGGGTTTCGAGGGAATAGGTTCAAACCATGGTAGTCATTGTTAAGAGTGCTAACAAAGTCCCACATTGGTTAGGGAAAAGATTGATCCATGATATATAAGTGAAAACGTCTTCATTGATACGAGACATTTTGGGTGAAACCAAAAGCAAAACCATGAGGGTTTAGACCCAAAGTGGACAATATCATACCAGTGGAGTTTCGTTGTCCTTATCAATTGGTATCAAAGTCATGGTACCCTAACTGTGTGGAGATTTCGAACAAAGAGAATTAAGGGTGCGAGACAAAAGATAGGAAGAGTAGATCTTTGTTCGAGGGGAGGGTGCGATAGGTGATCGCACCGTGCCATCAAAAAATATTTCGTGCGAGGCTCCAAGTGGTACTTTGTTCGAGGAGAGGATTGTTAGGAGTGCTAACAAAGTCGGAGTTTCGTTGTCCTTATCAGTCATCTACTTAGGATTTAATATATCTTGCGAGTTTACTTGACAATCAAATATAGTTGGGTCAAACGGAGTATCATTAATTTTAATGTCGGGAACAACGTGGCGGTCCTCGTAGACCCGGTGGTGAGTTTGGCGGGGACAATGGAAGAGCTCCTGCAGATTACAGACCTTCTTTTGGGGTGATTTTTAAATTAACTATATAGTCCTATCCATAATATGTTTGCTCCTCTCTCTACATAAAAATACTGGTTTTTCCTGCTTTTGTTCTGCCCTTGGGATGGTTCATGGAGCAATTTATTAAAAGCAGTAGGGTGTGTTTGGATTGACTATTAAAAAAATGTTTTTGAAAGAATGCATTTTCTTAAAAGTGTTTTTTTTATCTAGAAGAGTGTTTATGTGTTTGGTTACATTTTCTTAAAAGTGTTTTTTATCTAGGAGATTGTTTGGTTTGCTCCACTAGGAGTGTTTCTCTTAATATAAAATTACTATAAAGGCAATTATTAATAAACCATATGAATTAATAACTTTAAATATATATTTTCCAATTAAAGTAACAAATTAAATTTAGCTCAATTGGCATGAGATTATGCCTTTAACTAAGAGGTTGGGGTTCAATTCCTTTATTTCGCATTAATTTAAATATTTTTCAAAAAAAAAAAAAATGTATTTTAAAAATTGAAGGTATTTTGGTAATTTTAATAATTAAATAGGTTTTTCAATTAAATACCTAAAAACATTTTTTTCAAAAGTTAATATCAAATGTTTCATCAAAATACATTATTTCAAAAATTCATTCTCCAAAAATTAATTTTAGATAGTTGCCAAACACCTCAATTTATTTCAAAATGACTTTTTTCAAAAATTAAACACTCAGGAATCTTAACTAAACACACCCTTACAATCTTTGTTCATGTATCTAGTTAGAATTTTATTAAGTTAACGTTGTTGCAGAGTGAGATCATAAAAGGATTTTGTAATTCTTTTAGGCTCGGTTTGATAACGCATTCAATCCTATGTTTTGTTTTTTAGTTTTTAATTTTTAGAAAACAGATGTGTTTGGTAACCAATTGAATTTTTTATTTTTAAGTTTTTAAAAACGTTTTTACATTCATTAACAAATTTTAAAAATCAAAAAAAAGAAAGTTTTCAAAAAAAAGGTTTTTTTATTTCAAACTTTCAAGTTTTATTTTTTTTTTCCAACTTTATTTAAATTGTCAATAAATTAGATATAATTATTAAAATTATCTTAAATGTTTATTTATTTTTTGAAATTGGAATCAGATTATCATTAATATTATTAGTATATTCTTTAAAAAAAATATATATTATTAATATTTTTCAGTATAAAAATATTATTAATATAATATATTATAATTTTATTTAAATAATTTTATTTTCTAGTATATTATATTTTAATATTATTGTGATGTTACGTTAATATACCTATTCACTTTACACAATTAACATATTTTATTTTCCAGACTTTAGAGTTGACCTGTTGGGGATCTGTTTTTATTTTTATGTTTTCAAAAATAAAAAATATAAGAAAAACGATGAAAGTGCGTTTGGTATATTTATTTTCAAAAATAATTTATATAACTAAAAAAGAATGACGTGTTTTAAAAAATAACAAAATATTATTTTCGCTGTTTTTTAATTTCGTTTTCAAAATTATGGAAATACGGGATACATCCTTTCAGGAAATAAGAGATACACCATCTTTAGCCATAAATTTTTTTTGTGATATTGCAAAAATTTGATCCAACTCTCAACAAAAACAAACAAAAAAAAATTGTAAATAAAAAATAGTTAGATAATTTTTTTTAAAAAAAAAATAAAAAAATACAATTTACTAATCACATATTAGTGTTTTGCTACCTTCTCAAATTTACAATCAAACACAATTTTTCAAATTTTTAATTTAGAACCAAATAATTTTTTTTAGATATAATAAAAATAAAAAATTTGTTTTTATTTTCTACTATATTCTTTGTTTTGGAAAACAGTTCTCGAATCACGAACCAAATGGGACTAAACGTCAACTAAATATGGTCATATATTAAACTATAGACAAAATAATTTTTTTTTTATTAAATCATTTTTTACCCTAAATTTTCAATTTCATCAAATAATTGGACCTTAATTAAATTTTGATAAAGGTTGCAATTTTTATATTCTAATAAATTAACATTATTATTTTATAAAAAATACAAAACAAATAGTAATTATCCAACCGCTTTCAACTTTTATGTTTTCAAAAATCAAAATAATTATCACACAAGTTTGGTTTTCTATTTTTTAAAAACAGTAAAAAAAAAAAACAGTTATCAAATATATATAATTTTTTATTTTTAAAAAACAGAAAACCAAAAACAAAAACTAAAAAAATAAAAAACAAAAATCTAAATGCATTATCAACAGTAAGTTTTTTATTTTTTGTTTTTTTAAATTAACTCCGGTAAACACTACTCATTTCCACCTATCAGTTCCTTTATTTTTATAACTAACCTCTATTTTTTTTCTTTTCAACATTCAACTTGAGTTTTGAATTTTTTTTTTAAAAAAAATAATAATAAAAAAAATGAGTTTATTTTTTATTATTTTTTTATTTTACTATTTTTTTTAAAAAAAAAATTATGATAAACAAGCCCAATTTACAAACATAAAAAATAAAAAAATATTATCAAACAAGACTAAATTATTCATTAATGAGTCGATTGGATGACATCTTATAGTTATAGGTCTCTTCATCTGTTCACTATTTCCTTCAAAAAGTGCTCCCTAATCAGATTTCTGCTATGTTAACTTGCAATTAAATGATTTTCTTGGGCTAAAGTGGAAAAATTTTAATTTTATGTCTAATAAATTTGTTAATTTCAAAAAATGATGATATGTACTTCCAACCTTTTGGTTATTAGTACATACTTTATATCAGTTGAACTATATACATATTGACAAATTTTGACGATAGTAGAACATGTTGAATTGTTGCGATGCGCTGAACCGCTGCACGAAGTGATTGTTTGATGATATATCAGAGACTTGTTAGGCCATAAAATTAAAAATTTATGAATCTATTAGACATTTTTTTCCTTCATGATTTATTAGATAAATTTATAAGTTTAAAACTAAAATTGTAATTTAGTCTTAATTTTTTTATTCTCAAGGTATTTTTTTAATTGTGATAATTATTTTAGTTAGTGCAATGCTTTTGTAAAAACATTAATATACTTCTATATTTATTTTTAGTTTAACAAGAGTATTCAAAACTCTAACTTCTTGATCGAGTAAATATATTTGATCGAGTAGTCGATGAAAGTTAAAATTATGTTCATGAGTATCCTTTGTTATTAACAAGAAGCCAGAAATTTGTTATGGGATTATATTTTTTTTTTTTTGTATGCTTGCCATTATGGTTTATTTTGTTAAGAACTTGCATGGCCATGTTATATTTACAAGTTGACGAACTAAAAAAAACTCTTTAAGTACAATTTCAATTGTACTTAAAAAAAAATAAAAAAAAATTCAATTCTCTTTATATATAAATTATAAAAAATACTCATGGACTTTCAAAAGTTTCAAAAGCATCCTTGTACTGTCAAAAATGTTTCAAAAATACTTCTAAATTATAAAAAAAAACGTTTAAAAAATGTCTTCAACGTTAACAACACACATAATTCTGATGTAAACGATTAAATTCTAACTTGTATTTGTGTGACATGGAAAAAATGAAAATGTGGACGTCTGAGGTGTTAAAAAATTCATGAAAACGTAGACATATGATTTATTCTCTACCAATTTTGCTCTAGTTTTCTTCTATTCCCTCGTGTTTTGAATCCATAAAATAGGACTTTCCATGATATTTTAACGCATTAGGCATCAACGTTTTCATTTTTTCTATGTCACACCGATACAAGTTAGAATTTAACCGTTCACACTAGAATTTTGTGTGTTGTTAACGTTGATGACATTTTTTTTTTAAAGGTTTTTCATAATTTGGAAGTATTTTTTAAACGTTTTTCTTAGTTCAAGGGTATTTTTTAAAACCTTTGAAAGTTCAAGAGTATTTTGAAACGTTTTTTTTCATAATTCAAGGATATTTTTTAAACTTTTGAAAGTTGAGGTTATTTTTAAAACATAACTCATAATCCAGAGTTTTTTTTTTTTTTTTTTGGGGCAATTTAGCGTATTTATTTATCCATATATTGCAAATACCAGACGTTGAAAGAAGGAAGAAAGGATCCTAATTCTACAACTTGTTTTCCTTTATGTAAAAGTTTTGCTCAGTAGAAGTTTTTTTTTTTTTTTTTTTTTTTTTTTTTTTTTTTTTTTTTTTTTTTGGGTAGTAAGATTTTGCTATTGTTGAGTTTGCGAGGAAGCTAATAAAGTAAGTCTTCAAATTTTCAACAACATATATCATAGTTCAATTGATATAAGTTTGTGTTATTAACTAAGAGGTCAGAAGTTCAATTCCCGCATTAATTAAATACATAAAAATCGATTACAGAAAGATTTATCTCATGTTTTTAATTTTAATACTAACAAATCTATTTTTTTTTTTTCAACCATCAACGGTTAGCTTAGTGGTCATAAAAGGTCTTCAGACTTCAATGCCCTCTAACGGGTTCAATCTTTGGTGGCCACATAACCTGAAAATAGTCTCGGATATAAAAAAAGAAAAAAACCATTTTTTTTTTTCTTTGTGTACAACTTAATAGTTGGATTCATATTTTTACAAAGAAGCTGGATAGTTGGATTCATATTTTTACAAAGAAGCTGGATTATATACTTTGAAAAGCATAATTAACTAAAAATAAATAAATAATATATATAAATAAATATGTAGGGGAATTGCAAAATCTGACCTTTGCCAAAATTGACTGAAATTTAAATTTTAACGCTTCTAACCTAATTTTAAAAGCGGTCCTTTTTCAACTTCTTTTTAAATGTGAAATTATATTTCTATCTTTCTTCATCCTTCTCTTCTCTCTCATCTCCCCGTTACCATTTTCATCCTCTTCCCCGCAACCAAAATTCATTTATCTCATCTTTCTCCCCTATTATTCATCATTTCTCCTCTCATGAACTCTCTGGTACCATTTTCTCTCCAAATTTATCTCTCTTCTTTTATTATTCATCATTTCTACTCTTACTCTTCTGTTACCATTTTCTCTCCAAATTTTAAGATATCTCATCCTTCCAACCAATTTGTATAGATTTAAATCAAATATTTCCATTTTTCTCTCCAAATTTTACAAAGACTAAAGATATCTCATCCCTCCAACAAATTTTACAAATTTAAATAAAATATTTCTGAATTGGATTTCATCAACCAAATTACAGACCAACAAATCTTCGATAAAAGATCAAGATAATAATAAATAATAAAAAAAATCTACAACACAAAACGAATCTCACAAGAAACCAATCCCAAACAAATATCTCAATCACACGATCGTTGAAACCAATCTCACGATATAAATAAAAAAATAAAAAAAAATCTACAACATAAACAAATAACACAAGAATTTTTTTTACAGAATAAATGATAGAAGGAAAAGGGTACATTTGAAATTTTACAAGCAACTGTCAAAATTAGGTAATAAGTTAAAATTTCAATTTTAGTTTTTGACAGATCTTTTCAAAATCGAGTTAAATTTTAAAGAAAAATTGTAATTAAGTAATAAGTTAAAATTTTAATTTCAGGTCAATTTTGACACATATTTTCAAAATCGGGTTAAATTTTAAAGAAAAATTGTAATGGATAATAAACAAACTAGAATAATTGCAAATTTAGAATTTTTTTAGTTTGGAAATATAGCAAAATTTTAATTTTGCTTTTCGTTTTTTGTGATATTCCTATTTTACTCTTGTTGGCAAATTTGGCCAGCGTTAGCTTCAATTCTTCGCACATTAGTAGAGGGAAAGAAGGAGTTTGGCGTGTTACAGAGAGAGAGGGGTTCCATTCTTCGCACATTACACACAGAGCGAGAGCTTCAATTCTTCCATTCTTCAGCCTCCATCAATTCAAATTCACGACTTTCCGAAGATCTCCGGTAATTTTTCTTCAATCTATCTTCACAAGACAAGATTTCGTTTTTGAAACGGAGGGAGAATGTGAGTATAATTTATCAGCCTTTGATTTCTTGTTTTCCAAACCCTAAACAGAGGGAGAATGTGAGTATAATTTAATTTTGGATGAGATCAGCCTTGATTTCTTGTTTTAAAAGCCCTAAACCGAGGGAGAAGGTGTGTATATTATATTTAATTTTGAAGGTGTATTCACCATGCCTACCATGTGTTTGAAGAAATGCCCAACAAAGATGTCATCGCATGAGAGCCTTTGATTTCTTGTTTTTGCCTCATTTGGTGATGTTTCAAATGCACCCAATTCTTGGATGAATCAAATTGCAGCATGTATAACTTGATCTAACACAATTATCTTTCTGTCAATCTTTGTCAGCTTGTTTCTCTATGTGTATATATGTTTTTACAGAATTAGTATGAAATATGAAAGCAAAACAAAAGATTAGAGAAGTGAATTGAATGGAAGAGCTGCTAGTTTTTTATGAAAAGATTAGCAGTTAATTAAGTAGATTTCTTGTTTTTGCCTCATAGCAATTTGATGAGATAATCAGATATAGAAAAAAAAATCTCCTTCTCTCTCTCTCTCGCTCTCGCGCGCTTTCCCAATTCCAGCCTCCATCTTCTCCACCTCCATAGCTGCATAAACTGAACTCGATTCAACAATCGACCTACAGATTATTAAACATCTTGTTTAACCGATGCAATTTCTGGTATTCTAGCTACTACCCTTTTCTTTTCTGGGTACCTTTAATTGATTGTTGGTTTTACTTGCTGCCCTTCAAATTGATTTTCTTGGGTGAATCTATTTTGATCTGTATCGTTCTTTTGATTCTTAGGGTTGATAATTGAAACGAACTGAGGAGGGGATTCGATGGCGTTGCAAGAAAAACTAGATAGGTTTAAGAGACAGCAAGAAAGATGTCAGACTACCTTGTCTGGTATTGCTGCTTCCAAGACTCCAACAACATCCAAGTTTACGCCTCCACCAGCTGCTTCCATTGCAAGACCTTCGGGTCCTGCTGTCAAATTTTCAAATGATACTGAGAGACTTCAACACATTAACAGCATAAGGAAATCCCCAGTTGGTGCTCAGATCAAGAGGGTTATTGACCTGCTGCTGGAGGTTTACACTCTTCACCCATCCTTTTAAAAAAAAAAAATTGTTTTCCCCTTTTGTTTTATTCCTTCTATTTCGTTTGCTTTACTGGGTTTCTTTTGTTTGATCAAATTCTTGAATGGATGGCTGTGTATAGGATATGATTTACTGGACCGCGTATTGATTCGAAATGCGCAGAGCTTATGCTGAGATTTTACATGTTTCTTGTTATTAATCTGTCCTAGTTTTACTTACTTCAATATATTTTTTTTAATGCATTAATTTTAACTTGGAGATGCATCGTGGCCAACTATCTAGTATTTAATACCCTGCAAGTTTACTTGGAAACCAAATGTAGCATGGTTTCCTGTGAGAAGTGCACGCAAGTCGCAAGCTGATCCGAACACTCACGGATATCAATTTTGTTTTTTTTGTTTTTTGAACCGGGAGATTTGGCTGGCTTGAGAGAAATAGAGGGCATTGTGAGGTAGTGAGACTTGTGATTGCCATTAGATGGCAAGAGGAGCTAGGATCCTCTTCACTGTCTTTTGCACCATCATTTTCCTTACTTTGTGCAGGTGAAGTAATGTGTCTTTGTGTGCAAATTATGTATGTTAATCGCTTCACCTTTCTCTCTCTGGGTTTTGAATTGACCGTGAAAAAGCTAAAATAGTCATTTTGAAATGCATTTTCTCGAGTTTCCTTGGCAATCAAATGTAGTAGGTCAGACGGTTGTCCGGTGAAATTAGTCGAGGTGTGCGCAAGATGACCTGGACACTAATGGATATCAAGAAAAAAATGCATTCTCTTTTACTGTTAGCGAATTGGAACCTTCAGGGTATGTTGCAATCTTACAGCTTGCTTATTCTGCTTGTTAACAGACAAGGCTAGCCCATACACCTGAGCAAATCAATGAAGTATGTTATGTTGATATAAATTCCAACAAAGCTGTCTTTGATAGTCTGCGGAATAACCCAAAGGTGCACTATGATGGGAGGCGTTTTTCATACAAGGTAATCTATATTCTCAAACACCTGTGTAACTTGCACGAACTTGTACTTATTTGGTTCAAATGTTTGAACCTTCAATGGCGATGACATTTTTTCTCTCTTTTGTCTGTTTTTCACGTATTCAGTCCAAGCATGATCTGAAGGATAAGAATCAACTTCTTTACTTGATACGGAAATTTCCAGAAGGCATTGCTGTCATTGATCTCAAGGATTCTTATACAACCATTATGGAAGACTTGCAAGTACGTATATTTGAGAATTGTTTAACGTGCTTTTTCTGTTTTGATTGGGGAAAAGTACAAAATAACCCTTGGATGACGCTATCCTCATTGAACTGCTTCAGCAACAACTTTTGTAAAGTTTAATATATGAGCTATTTTGGACATCAAATGTCAATGTAATTTTTGAGCTAATAAGGTAGTGTGTTTTATTTGCACAATCAACGGAATTATAATTAGTTTATAATTCTATTTACTCAGGAGATTAAAACAAAAATCTGTTGGGATCTGGATTTTTTTTATTTTTTTTTATAAAGAACCGAGTTTTTATTGAGAAAAAAATAAAAGAATACATGGGCATCCAAAAAATCAAGCCCACAAAAGGAAACCCTACTAAATTCAGGGGCTCCAATCAAGTAATATAAGACCTAGAGAATAATTACAAAATAATCGCTGACGCCTACCGAGAAACATAGAACCTAACAAGGGACCACACATCGCTAGGGTCCCTTTCAACCCCTCTAAAGTCCTATTATTTCTCTCACCCCACAAATCCCTCTAAAGGTCTTGTTGGGATCTAGATTCTTAGTTATATATAGTATATCTATGCAATGTAGATTAAGGGTATGTTTGAGAGTGATTTTCAAAATGGTTAAAATCACTTTTGTCATGTTCATAACCACTCCGAATAGTAGAACCTTTAGAGGGGTTGAGATGGATCCTTATGTGGTTTGGTCTCTCGCTGGGTACCATGTTTCTTTATGGGCGTTGGTGATGCGGTTATTTTGTGATTATTCGTTGAATTTGATTTTGCTTAATTGGATCCCCTTCCTATAGTGGAGTTCCCTTTCGTGACTTGTTTTTTTGTATGCCCTTGTATTCTGTCATTTATTCTCAATGAAAGTTCGGTATCTTTTCAAAAAAAAAAAAAATTAAAAATACTCCTAAACATGCCCTGAAGTCGTTAACTTATTAAGTTTGATTTGTTTAATAAAGGAGTACTTTGAGAGTGTTATGAGAAACAACTTTCTTTGTTAGCTGGTACAAGCATTCTTCATGATATGTGAAAAAAGATGAACTTACCTTATGAATTGAAAGTTGAACGCAACAACCTAGCTTGCGGATGAGTTTTCTTCAACCAGGAAAGAATGATACCAGGGCAATGTAGGAAGTTGAAATTTGTATTGTTATTTTATCAAATTCGATAAAAATGAACTTCAAACTAACAATGAAGACTAATTTAAAGATTTATGTTAAACTAGGTCTTCACTTTGTAACACATTTCATATCATCAATGAATGATTTATGATTCCTATAAAAATAAAAAATAAAAATTTGGACTAAATTTGGACATTTAAAAGGCCCATAATGATTTCTAAGTTTTAACCTTTAATAATGTTATGAGGATTGAGGAGTGATTCGTGGGAGTTGTAAATTAGATTTAGTACTCCTGTGTTTTTTTTGGTAATGGTATGATATTCAGCTCCAGTAGGATGAACGAATGGCTTGGAGGTTGTGTTTCTTGTGAAGTTGTTTTATTTGTTTCCATACTTGTTGATCATCAGTTTTTTGGCCTCTCAAACTATATCAAGTTTTGTTTTGACCGAACCGGCCCTTATATTTCTACAACTTCTTTGATTATATAACTAATGGAAAGCACATGGCTGTACTTTTTTCTCTGAAACCGAGTACGAACTTCGTTTTTTAGCTTACAGTATATTTCCCCCTCTTGTTTTAGGCCCTAAAAGCCTCAGGTCAGGTTTGGCTCCTCTCAAACTTTGATTCACAAGAAGATATTGCATACCCAAACGACCCAAGAATTCAAATCAAGGTGGACGATGATCTGAAGCAACTCTTTCGGGAGATCGAATTGCCTCGTGACATGCTCGATGTCGAAAAGGATCTGCAGAAGAACGGGATGAAGCCTGCAACCAACACTGCAAAGAGGCGAGCCAATGCACAACATGTGGCATCCTCAAAGGCGAAGCCCAAGAAAAAGAAGCAAGAGATCAGCAAGAGGACGAAGCTCACCAATGCGCATCTTCCCGAGCTCTTCAAAAATTAGAGAACCATATTCCTATACTGTCATCTGTAGGTTGAGAGAGATGCAACAATATATATAGTCAGATGGACTCTGTAGATAGTATTCTCCATCCATTCTGTTTGATGTATTGTTTTTTTTCTTTTTCATGATATAATCCTAGAATTAAATGCTCCTATGGATACTTTTGTGTATGTCTCTGCTTTTACTTCTATTAATTGAACAATTGAATTATAAGAGAGAGCTTCAATCAAACTGGATATTTGACACAAGAAGTTTATCATATAATGTAAACTTTTAATTTCTATTATTTCAAGTTGATTTGATTTAAGAGGAATTGTTGATGTGTGCTCACTACTATTCCTGTCATTGGTCTGTTTACTTGAAGGAGGTTGCATTGCTATTCCTGTCATTGGTCTGTTTACTTGAAGGAGGTTGCATTGCTGATGCTTTTTTTGGTTTGGTTTCAATATTTATTGAGTTTAACAAGGGCATAGGTGGGATGTAATGGTCGATTTTTTGGATGATAATTAGTGTTTATTCATTGAGTTTGTTCGGATTGACAGGTTTGATTTTCATATTTTCAAAATGTATTTTGTACTTGAATTCAGTGTGTTCAACAAAGATTCTACTTGCCACCTCTTATTTTAAATTTATCGGGGATGAATGTCCTATTTAGAGTCTTAGACTGGAGGCCCAAATTCTCATACTTCATATTTGTTGTACTAAAAAATAGAATTAAAGACTTACCACGTGTCATCATCTTAGGGGAGAGTCACGTTGTGGTTTCGGGCAAATTGCAAAATCTAGATGTCTCATCATCTTATTATTAAGAATAACCTTCCTCCCAAAAAAAAAAACTCAGATCCTGGTTTTCTCGGTGCAATCCTCGCCGATCGAGCACAAAAAAATCCTAGTGTGATCTGACCAAGATTCTTCTTGATTTTTTTTTTTTTAAATGGACCAAAAATTATAGAGGAGAATTTTAAAAAATAGTATACATCTTCTTGCAATCTTGGGATTTTTTCTCTCTCTATATATTTTAAAATTTTATTAACAAATAAATTATACTAAGCAAACTAAAAAGTAATGAAATTTATGACTTCCAACAATCTTTGCCAAACCGTAGCTCAAGAGGTCATGGATAATTTATCTTTTAAAAGTACTTAAAAATTCTCACTGTTCTTTTGGAAGAACATTTTATAATGAAAAACATATGAAACATTATTTAACGATGATTTTTCGACATTAAATTTAAAAAAAAAGAATGTTAAATTAATTTATCTTTTAAAAGTACTTAAAAATTCTCACTGTTCTTGAAAGAACATTTTATAATGAAAAACATATGAAACATTATTTAACGATGGTTTTTCGACATTATTTGAAAAAATATTTAGATTTGGAGTTAAAAAAAAAAAAAAAATTGCAATCCTGACCAATTTTGGGATGATAATTGCAATCCTGGCCAATTTAAAAAAATTGAAAAAAAATAATATCCATGCTTGATCCTCTAGTCATGATTTGATAATGGCAAAAATTAATAACCCATCATATTTGGTTAAAAACTCATAAATTTAGAGTCAAGTTGTAGCTTGTAGTTCTATTCCTCAAAAAAAAAAAATATAATAAAAAAAAAAACTTTGTTCTAGCAAAATCAAACGGTCCTGATTTGATGAGCGTCGCGCCAATTTGTTGTTGCGTTTGATGATCGGTTTTCGTAGTCCACCCATTTTTGTGCTCCTTAATTTCCCATCAATTTCCATGGCGGATCTTCAAGCTCAAACTCCGACTAAAGCCAAGGAATTTCAGATACAGAGATCCAACCATCGCAATGCTCATTCAAGCTCACTCCCCAAACCCTTCAATTTCCCGCCACCTCTCCTTCCATGGTGAGATTTCTTTCTATTTGTACAATGGGATTTTTTTATCGAGTTCTACCAGCAAAGAATTGTGGGTTTCTATTGAATTTTCTGCATGCTCATGCTCGTACAGTTTCTCATTCACGTGGAATCAAAGCGCCGGTAGGGCGACGAAATGAACGAATGCCTAAAATTTCTGCTTCGGGAGAGCACAGCCCAACTATCAATTTGGGGAAGAAAAGGTTCAATTCTTTCGAAATTGCTCTTGCCCAAAACTTTATAATTTATTTCCAATCTATGGATGATCTATTATTTATTATGCATTGCCGGTGAGTTCTAATTTACAAGTTTTTCTTGTATCTTCAATTGTACGTAGAAAGGTTTTCGAACACATATCTCTGCTCAAAGCGAGGGAAAATCTTTCTGAAGAAGAAGAGACTGATATGCTGGATTATCTCTATACCACGCAGTATCAAATGAGCGGCATTGTTGCTGTTTCATTAGGTGAGTTTCTGCAGAAATTATTTGAGGAGGCTTTCACATTGTGGCCGATAGTTTTGCTTGCACGGTTGGATGCACAAGAGTGAAATTGCAAATCGATTTTGTATCCAATGGTTATTAGGGGTAGGCAGATTTGAAGATTTTTAGGGAGGCCACCACCTTGTCCTGCATTTTTAAATTATGTAACATTTGGAATTTTGTGTGAAGTTCATTTTCCTTTTACTGCTACAGGACGTGCCTGTGACCAAAATAATGGAAGGTATACCCATGGTGTGTACATGCGTTTCCAAAGAAAGGAAGATCTTGAAAAATTCTATGTGAACCCTTTCTACTTGCGAGTTCTAAAGGAGCATGTGATGCCTTATTGTCATGTATGCCTCAACATGTAACTACCAATACTCTCAATCTAACTTCCTTTTTTTTCTTGCTTTCCTCCTTTTTCCCAAGACAGTCTTGCTATATCTGTCCAACTTATGAATGGGTTTTACTGTCTTTTCTATAACAGGGACTGATTCATGTGGATTATGCATCAGAGGTGGAAGATGACATGCTTCCCATATTTCGGAAAGGAGAGGTTTGAACCCAAATTAACTTTCTTCCTAGCCCTTTTGGAAAATGCAAATCTGTAGGTGCCAGTATAATGTATGCCATTATTTAGTTCTTTGATGAATGTTGCTTGCGTTGGTGTGATATCATGTATTTCCTTTTAGCTTTTATTTCTTGAATATCTGGATTTATGGGGATTTGATATCGCATATTTTAGAGTGAGAATTGATTTTAGACTTGGGGACGGGGAGTATCATAAAATATATTGAAGATGGTTTGTTGATTTTTCTTTTCTTATTATTATGTTCTTTCTCATATATTAAAAACCAATTTTGAAATGCAAGGAAGTTAGTATGAGAATAGTGGGACTAACGACCAGCTGTTTGTAGGAACTGCTAGTGTGGTAATGTCCAAAACCAGGAAGTTTTTGGAATGATAAATCCTCTAATTCGAAATTATCTGAGTTTCATCAAACCATTATCTGTTGCATTATAAACCTAATTTCTTGTGTTTAATGTCAATTTAAGGCCTTGTACAGTTGTTGTTTTGAGATGTTGACTATGTCAAGCTTTGTGGGATTTTGCCTTGCTGGGCAACTAGACTATTAGTATTGCAAAGTGGAATCTGTTTCCCTACCAGTTATATGTCTTCTAATGATCTCTGGCAATTTGGACTTTACAATATCTTTAAAAATATAGTAGTCACAAAGAGCTTTGATGTCAGGAGTTCAATTATGGTGTGGAGTTTGTACTTCTCATTAAATTTCTTCAAGATTCATTTGGCGAACCTTTAGAAGATGCATTAAGTTCTCTCGAGAGTCTGACAATTGATAATCCTTCCTTAATTGTCCAGTTTACGCAAGGTATAATTTTATATTGAATTATTCATTCTGAAACTTGGAGAGGAACATCAACATGTACTATAGCTATCAAGTTTGAATTTGATGTAAATTACTAATGGCATGCATCCCAATATATGTGATGAGATCATCTTTAGCTAATTAGTGCTAATAAGTTATTCTTTTCAGATATCAGGTAGTGGGATTTTTTATGTTTTGAATTCATATCAGGTTTAAATTTTAATCCCAGTTGTAAGGAGTTTACACATGGAGTTGTTATACGATTTCGGTCAAGTAAGCACTTGTATGACTTTGTGCTCTTTTGTATCTAATAATGATGGGTCCTTTAATGGCCTCAATATAACTTGTTTTGCAGCCGATGCCTTCAAGATATTTACAGGCAGCTCAGATTACAAAGATGTAAGAAACCCCATTGATTAAGTCATCATATTTGCTGATATGTTTTTTTCTGTTTAATCCGATTTGTTGGTGAAACCACCATCTGTTTGTGCTTTTAAACCACCATCATATTTGCTGATTTGTTAGTTGCCCACCATCTATTTGTTGGTGAAACCACCGATGCCTTCAATATATTTTCAGGGACGTTTTTTCCTCCTTCGCTAGGTTCATGGATCTTTTAACTTTCAACGCTTTATATTGGTGTAAATGTAAATCGCCATTTTCCAATTATAGTCTGTCTTATCTGACTTATAACTGGATGTCTTTCTTGTAATTCACCTTGTGGTGCCCGAGCTTAAGCTCTTTTCATTTTATCAATGAATTGTTTCTTCTCAAAAAAAAAAAATATCTTTCTTCATTGTTGAATTCTAATACACCGACAGGGTTTTATATCTGCTCCTGCCTCCATATTCTACATACTACAAATTTTTAAATTTTCTTTTTGAAATTTTGTAGTTCTAAATTAGGATAATATATAAACCCTGAAATTTAGAAATGTTTTGACCTCAAATTATGAATATGTACTTGCTATGTTTTTCTCTGAATCATCTGAGAGTTTTCTTGAATATGGCAACGTAGCTGTTGTCTTTATAGTGGATGTTCTAATCAGTTTTCATTTCGAAAGTAGATGTGGAGGTCTAAGTTCCAACCAATCATCCAGAAAACAGTTTCTCTTCACTTCTCTGTTGACCCAGTAGGGACTGAGATCATGTAGCAAGGATAATTCTTGGTTTGTTCCCTATACATCATCCATCCCTAGTGACGTGTAGAAGATGGTAGGCTTAATATGATTTGAGTGAACTCTTTGTTGCAGGTTTTGACAACGGATTTCGTTTTATGTCTTAACAAGCATAAGGGTGAGAGTCTTGTCTTGTATTTTTGAGATCCTTCGTATTCCACTCTATTTTATCTTTCTTCATCTTGCCATTAGTTAATTTTTAAGCATTTCAATTTGATAGAGATAGAGGTATGTGGATTTATGAAATTATATTTCTGCCTGGAATGGTATTGCAATTCTACTTCCATTAAATGTGTCGTAAAATTATTCTCTGATTTGTTGTAAAAGGGATTAGGATATCTGATAATTCGTAATTGATCTGGAAAATAGGTTGACTCTATGATATTCTTAACTTGTTCTATGTTTGTGGAAACCTGAAATAGGTTCTGAACTTGGATTTATCACGAAACAATACGCCAACTTAGGCGAAAATAACAAACGATGTAAAAAACTTCTCAAGTGGTTTGAATATAAACAATCAATTAGAAGAGTTCTTACTGATGTTGAATGGCGAAAGTGTTGAGTATACTAAATAGACACAATGCTTGCGAAAGAGATATATCATGATGTACGACTCCTGCTGCTGGTGGTATCTCTTCAATATTTCAAATATCCAAAGCACTTTTACGTGTGTTTGTATTAAAATTGTGGGGATTTTGCCCTTGGAATCTTTCATGTGGAAAAACCATAAAATGCAGAAGTGCAAATAAATATGCCGAGATGAGTCAACTTCTCTCCCATTTGATACCATGTTAAAGACTTACCTAAGTATATATCAACTTGTTCACTCTTCTAAGATCAACATTTAAATGACTTGAATTCCATCTCATTGTTCAGGCTGGCTACCATTAATTTGACATGAAGGCGGAATCAGGAGGTACAGATTCTTGCGTTTGATTTCTAACCTGTACTGTTCTCGAGTACAGCCAATCACTGAGGCCATTTTATACATATTCTAAATCTAAATGTTATTTTTCTATTTTGTACAACTCATCAGATAGTCACTTGAGCTAATTCAATCCTCAATGAGAAAAATCTTTATCAAGCTTGAGTTTGTAACATAAGCTCATTATTGATGCTTGCATTTCTTCGTACTGTTTTCTCAACCATAAAGATTAAGAGGGTGTTTGGGGCACCAACTTGGAGTTGGGTGGACTGGGTTATTATAATTCAGTTTGCTTTTGGCCCACCAATTATTTAAGTTCAGGGTAAATAAAGTAACTACACTGACTTTTAAAACTCACTCAACGCCTCAAACAATTCCAAAGCATACATTTGCTTCTACTTAATTTTTTGTGGGGAGACTGTAATCATTCACGAATTATATGCTCTAAGTTATTGTTCGGAGTAATTAAACGACCAAAGTAGCCGAAACAGGCAGTCTCCTTCAATATGCAGAGGCTGCTGCTAAATCTTGAATGGATTATGTGACTTCTCTTGTTGTGAAATGCAACTCTTTCAAGTAATTTACATGCTTAGGTAGGTGATATATATTTTGTATACATGAAAGGAAATCACATGGTCGTTGGTGATCAATAACATTTCATTTGAGATTATGTTAAGATTTCCATGAATTCTCAAGGCTTAATTTCAAAAAATTGGAAACCACAGGGTCGTTAGTCAACTTGGTAACAAAACGTTTCACTTTCTTCATTCTAGTAATATTTGTCTTAAGGAATTTGCTTCTTTTCTGTTAGGTAGAGTGGATTATTTTATTTTGAACGGTACCCTTATGAAGACAATATTTAGGATTAGTATGGGGATCGAATAATGCTCAGAACCCAACAATTAAAGAACAAGACATCATCATCCTAAAGCTCTACATTGTTTAAACTCATGATGAAATTCTTGACGAACAATCATAATATTATAGTTCTAACTTGAAGTTAGAACATGAATAGCTTAATGATAACAACTTTCATCAATTGGTCAAGAAAATCACCCACGAGCACTCAAAATACTTTTTTTTTTCTTTCATTAATTAACTACCCCATTCCCATATGGCTCTTGTCGGTTGTTTTCTCCTTCCTCTTCATCTAAAAAGCTGTCGATGAATTCCATCTTCCCACTGATTGTTCTTCCACACATGGCGCACGCCTAAAAAGTTTCTGCTACACTGAATTCCTATGTTTCTTTTTATCCGACTCCCCAAACAGATCCAATACCCATATGTTTCTGCAGATGGATTATGAAATTTAAATGAGTTCTGAGTTACTCAGAAACCCCTTTTCTCTTTACATCCTAGAACAGGTAAAAAAGTGCAAGGGGTGAAGTCTAAGATTTCATTGATTTCCACGTGAGAGTTGTACACTTTCTGGCTGTCAAAGCACATGAATTCTTTATTTCATTGCTGTTGTTTTCAGTAGATATTTTATCTTCTCTCTCTGTATTGTTTTGCTTTGTTTTCTGTTTGGTCAGTATGATGTGTTGTAATTTTCTTGGCTGGCATTTAGGATAAATCTCTCCCAACACCTTTCTCTCTTTGGATGGAAGCAAAAAGGGCCTAAAACAAATCCAGATGGGAGTGTCTGAAGGGAGAGCTCACAAGTAAGTTTCTTTGGGACCCCTTTTCTGATCACTCTCTGTCTTTCAGTCAATTTCTTCTTATAAACTTATTATATGAGATTGGGGCCGACCATTTCCACACACATTGCCCACCTTCCACGGTCCCTTCTCTTCATTTTTTTTTTTTATCGGTGAGTGTCCAGACCAGCTTGTCCGCTCCTCGACTAATCTCACGGGACATCTGTCTGACCCTATTACATTGGTTGCCAAGAATACTCGTAGGATATTAAATTCTAGGTAAGTAGCCACCATGAATTGAACTCATTCCCTCTAAATCTTTTATTATTTTCAAGGCCTTTATTGACCACTAAGCCAACCCATGATAGTTACGCTCCCTTCTCTTCATCATCTTCTGTTGGCCCATGTCCAACTTTCTCTAGCTTGTCACCACTCAGTCCTGAGTAGCTAGTTATAAATATGAAAGAAATGAAATGAGAACAGAGAGATAAAATAGTAAACCAAAGAAAAAAAGACTATGAAAAAGAAAGATATGTTGTCCTTATCATCTTTTTAGATCCACAAGCTAACTAGTAAGACAGACTTATTTATGTTACTTTTTAAGAGTTATTAAGGGTCACGATAAAGTGAGGAAAAGAAAAATGTCTAAAGTGACCCATCTTCACGAGACTTTAATTATAGCAATAACTAGCATATTTAATTAGATGAGAGTAGATGTAAGTTTTGGGTCTCCAAGTGTCCAAATAAATCTGGAAAGTTCATAGAGATTTTGATTGGTGTTGATCTTTTCTTGACGCAATAAATGGTTGAGGTTAATAAAATAGCTTGGTGTTCTTAAAAGAACAAAGGAAAAACAATATAGTTCACATGTCATGGGTTGCTCTTTAAGGAATCCAAGGTTATTTTAACCTTAGACGGCATGGATTTTCTTTCACACATCTTATCTAAAAATCTTATACCATAATTTTATCTTTGGTAGTGTTACTTTTAAAAAAGGACTCTCTAGCCCTCAAATAGTCGCCATTTATTTACTATCTATTGCATTGATAGTTATCTTTTATCTAGCTCAATATTTTTTCCTTTAGAGTATACAACTTATTTAATAGAATTAAGCTATGTATCACATGGTAGGAATTAGGATAACAAATGTCGACCGCTTTTGATTGCATTCTGAACAATCTTCTCTAAAACAAAGGACTATTGGTTTCTTTCTTGACAATCTTTCTATCAAATTATGTAACTTGTTGAGATAATTAGGCTCACCTCATTTGTTCGATGTTGAAGGATTTCCTCCACACAATCAAGTCTTTCGAGGCATATCATTTTCTTACCGTTTTCAATGATTCTATCCACATGATTAAGAGTCTGTTAGGAATGACTTTCTAAGTGCTTAAAAACTAACGATACTTTTCACTTCCAATACTCAACGTGGACTTCAACCACATCTTTAATATTAAAATTTCATATCTTCTTAATCTTTGTGATTAAGAAATGACTTTTCTTATTTGGTCAAAGAGGAAACAACATTGGGTTGAAGTGTCTGCATTAATAAGATCTTCTCTCATGGTATCCCACCTTTGACGTCAAGAAGAGACCACATAGAAGAGAGAGATGGGGAAAGGAAATGTAAAGAAAACTCCATATGTAACAGCCTGAAGGTGACAGATGCAGTTGAAAAAACAGTCCCCAAGCTACCAAGAAAAAGTTTCTACTTAATTTTAAAGCTTCAATCTCATCCCTAATTGACAAATAGAACTCCCAAGTAATAATTGAAGTTTGATCTGCCAAGACCAAGAGAGAGATAATATTTGGTGGTGTTTCATATCTTTTGGGTTTTGTCAGCTGCTATCTACTTCCATTTTAATGTCAAATTTTAGGTTATAATTTTAATGGGTTTTGGTGTACCCAAAAAAGGGTGTAATAATCTTCATCTTTCAGATAAAGAGATCATCATCATCCTTGAGTTTGATATATTAGCTTGATGATAACCCTATAAAGAGAGCTTTTTGCCCTCTTTTTAACTTTGAACTTGTTATAATTGAACTAATATTGTAACCCAATTGCAATGGGTCATATATGGAAAATTTAATAATTATAATTTTGAGGTAAAGTTCTATTAGTAAAGTGAGAAATGATAATAATGAATTGGTTTAAATTTCTCATTTTCATTTAACTTCTAAGTTTGTTGTATTTTGATTCGTGGACTTTCAAAATATTTATTTTAGTTTTTGAACTTTTAAAAAATAATAATTTTAGTCATTGCTATATTATATTTTTTTATCTAATATCCACTCGTCTAATGGCCGTCTTTAAGCATGACTTGAAATCATACTCATAATACTCATATTAGGATGCTAGTACACATTCAAAACTGTGTCATTAATTTGTTAAAAACAAAATAAAGGTAATGATCAAAATAGTCATTTTAAAAGTCCAAGGACTAAAATGAATCAAATTTGGAAGTTCATTGAGTAAAATCGACTACGTCTTTCGATCTGATCTTAGGCCTTTACTCATCCTCTTGGACGAACTTTGCAAAGGAACTCTTAGGTTTTCATGGCTTTGGATTGTTTGTGTTACTCAAGCCGACATTCTTGCTTCTACTTCGTCCACCACTGCTCGCGCGAGTGCTTCCCTCTAAGGCAGAATGCTCTCCTACCGATGCATTTTTTACAAAAGTCATAGATTCTACATAATTCGATGGTTAAGACATGTCTACTTTTTCTAAGAGGTGGTTGGTTGAAGGGAGCCATCTAGCAATTGGCAATTGTCATTATCTTTTCCTTATGGTTCCCACTTCATCTTTCATGCAGATGGAGGCCCCTCTCTCTCTCTCCAACTTTCTTTCTCATCCATTTTCATTTATTCTTCTGTGTATTTGACAACTATTTATACCATATATACAAATTAAATAGGATTCCTATTATCCTATTCATTGCACCATTTTTTCCTATTCATTCATTTATTACATTGGATGAGGACTGAATTCCTTTTAATTTTCTATCCCCACAATTATTGCAGTGTACACATTTTTGTAATTTAAATGTAATATTTGTACTTTAAAAAAGTAGAGTGATTAATTGTGAAAGTGTGAGAAAATTTAATTTCCCTTTTTTAGAATATTACATGCATGTTGACAATAATTATAATAATGCCTTTTTTTTTTTTGAACTCAAAGGGGTCACATGCAGCTGTGTTATGAGACTATAGGAGGGCCAGTAATTAAGATGATTCAACTTTAATATTGCAGCTCCCTCTCATTCATCAATGCATCTTTATGTATCTTATCTTTCTGCTACCAAATCCCCAACAAGGATTGAGAAATTAGGTTCATAATGTGATTCCAATAATACTCATTTCTCTTTTTTTTTTTTTGTGGTAAAGAAAGAACTTGGTATAAAAATTAAGTTCCCGCTTGGTAACATTGTCGTTTCATATTTGTACACAATTTTGAAAATAAGAAACAAAAAAAATGAGAATCAAGAACGCTGCCAAACGACTCCTATCTTAGAGTGACCAACTAAAACAAGTTGGCTATAGACTATGAGTAAAAGATGTAGAAAAAACTTTCATATCACAAAACAAGAAACTCACTTCAGGAGTCTAAACGCGCTTGAATTTTATAATCAACAACCAACCAACCTAGAGAACTACCTATCAATAGATAAAGCACCATTTAAAAACAAAAAACAATAAGAAAACTATGAAAGAAAAAAAAAGAAAGAAAGTAAAGGAGGTAGGTTTAATCATCAGGGTTGGCTTAGTAGTCATGAAGGGTCTTGAAACTATTAAACTCTTCCTAGAAGGAATGGGTTCAATCCTTGGTGACCACCTACCTAGGAATTAATTTCATACGGTTTCTTATCAGTCAAATTAGTCGAGGTGCGCATAAGCTGGTCCGAACACTCACAAATTAAAACAATGAGAAAGATGAGAAAGATGGAGAAGGCTAAATGAGGATGGTTAAGGTTGCTCACCTAAATTCAAAACACTTAAAAGCCAAGCAAAAGTATCCATTTTAGGGTGTTCTTGTTGTTGAAAGCAACCTCTTTTGGCACTAATTGGTATGGTGGTGGATATGGTACATGGCACTTCTCTAAATGCAATTGCAAGCTACCTTCTATATACCAAGTACCACCATACTAATTCACTATGCCTTTCCACATCCAACACTTCATCTAATTTTCTTCTTACTTCCATTTTCCATTTCCAAATTTACAACAACTTTGATGTGCTTTCATTAACATTTTACTCTTTTAAATAAAATAAATACATTTTATTCATGTCATACCAACCATTTTATACCCTTTTTTTTTATTTCCCTTAATTTACTACTTTGCTTATCAAAAATGATTGGTAGACTTATTTTGGTTTAAGTGTTTGTTATGGTTCAAAATATATATATTTATAATATTTGAAGTGGAGGAATCGAACTTGTGACCTATTAGTCACTAGATCTAGATCATACATTATGTCGAAAATATTTTTTTGCAAATGTATTTAATTATTAATGCACGGTGGCTAGATTTGGCTCAATTTGAGCAGTAATAATGCATGTCAATTCCTGCACAAGTGCAAGTGGTTCGAACCCCCATTCTGAGTTTATCTAGGTGATGCGCTCATTCACCCATTGCACCAAGTGCTTGTTTGATCGAACCCCCACTCCGCACTATCTTAGGCGGAGCGTTCACCCACTTCACCAAGTGGTTGTTCGATTCTAAAATTTGGGCGGTAATAATGCATGTAAGTTCCTGCAGAGGTGCGTGGTTGTTTACAGGTGCGCGATCAAATAACCCTCTCACTCCTAGATGTGTTACTCGTTGCACCAACGTGACTCTTTGATAAATTGTTTTAAATATTTGCACTAAGTAGGATCGAATCCCCACTTTGAACTATCTAGGTGATGCACTCACTCACCCGTTGCACCAAACTTTTGAGAGATTTAAGTGTCTTTTCAAAGTAATTTGTTATTAAGCGTTGTTTACCAAACTTTTTATAATTATAATAATTTTGCTAACTTATTTTATAAGTATCTTCAAATGTGCACTATGTTTGCCAACAAGAGCATAGCTCAACTGACATGATGTATGGACTAGTGATTATGAGGTCCTATGTTTAATCTCTCACTTCTACATATTGTCAAAAAAAAAAAATGTGCACAATGTTTGTGTATTTATAAATATTTTTTTTCCAAAAGAAAAAATCAAGTTTTTTTAGATATAAAAGACTGATTGCATAAATAGCAATCATACCCAAACTAATGGTAAATATAACAAAATATAAAATATTTTGGAAATATGGAAAACATGGAAAACAATCCGTGATAGTCACGGATAAACTACAGTGATGGTCATTGACCAAATTTCTACAAAAAAACAAAAAAAAAAAACACAGAGGTATATCAGTAGTCATCACTCATAGTTTGATGTGCTATCCGTGACTATCGCGGATAGAAGACTATTAATAATAAAAATTGTCATATTTGTAAATATTTTTAAAAAGTGCTATCTTTTTAATTACTTTACTCTAAATTGACACATGATGCAATTTTTCTCTCTCTATATATTTGTTTGAGTGTTCAGGGAAGTGTACGCTGATCTCGACTAATCTTATCGAGTGTTCAAGCCATCGTACATGCACTTTCATTAATCTTACATGACATACCGTTTCATCCTACAATATTCTCTCGAAAAAGGTTTTAATAATACTCAAGATTCACTATTGAGGGTTCATATACTCAAATTTAGTTTACTTATTATTATAATGTGAGATTTGCACTGACCGTTGAGGGGTTAGTTGGCTTTTCTTTGGATTCGTATGAAATCACAAAGTGACTAGAATACCCTCGTTGGCTTCTTTCTTTTTCTTACAAAAAGGTAAATGGGTTATATATGTCCTAAATCATTTCAAATTATTCATTTTTTTTTTAATTCAATGCGTGGTGGCCGATTCAAATCTACCTTTTTGGTCGAATATATGTTTTAACGTGTTAAATTATATGTTTTAACGAGTTAAATTATATTCACATTAGGCTTAATTTATGCAAATTTGCAAATCTCAATTTTATCAAAGGTGACAATCTTGCATGCATGGTTGCTTTAGGCTTACATCTATGAAATGGAAAAAGAAAAAGAAAAAGGAAAAAAGTTACTTCTTTTTATTTTTTGGGTAGAAAATATGGTAAACGAATCTATTCTTGAATACTTTCTTTAATTTATAAACAATTTCAAGCTTTATTGTATAATTAATTTAATAAATTTATCTAAAATGACATATTAATCTACCTTTCTTATTATATATCACAAGTCATATTATTTTTTTTAAAATGCATTTAATTAATGTAGGGTGAAAAATTGAACCTCTAACTTATTGAACAATATTAGTTCGTATTTTATTTCAATTCAACTATGACAACGGAAGAGGTAACGTTAAAAACAAATAGTAAAAAGTAATTGCATTTTTTATTTAATTTCAAATGCTAGTAATAGTATGTAGAAATCTATACAGAAACATGGCCAACAAGAACATAGTTAAACTGACATGATGTATCGACTAGTGATCAAGAGGTTTAGGTTCAATCCCTACCCGACTCTTGTAAAAAAAATAAAAAATAATAATAATAATAGCTGGGCATGGCATCAAAATGAAAAATAAATAAATAAGAGGGGTATAAATGCAAAAGAGACACTTTTACTGTTCCCTCTACACCTAAGGTAAACTACCCCAAATAATTTAATCACATATAGAATTCACCTAATCAATATTTAAAACAAAATTAATAATGATAATTAATCAGAAGTTTATTCTCCAAATGCCTTTGTTTAATTCATTTTTCCATGTGTTTCAAAAGCAAACTGCAAAATAAAGTCCTTTAGATCTGCTCCTCTGTTTCTTTCCCACGCTTCTAATTTCTCTGTTTCCTCTGCTTCTCTTCTGTTCTTCCATGTCCAAATGGGTCTTCTTCTTCCTCGTCATTCTACCCTGTAAGATCTTCACTGTCTCCTCTTGTTTTGGCAATGACCCACATCTCAGATTCTGACTGATTCCATCGAATTGAACTGAACCCATCTGCGGGTGGCCTAAATGTTGCTGGAGCTCTGGCGAGTGAAGTTTTCTGGCGAAGTTGAAGATTGGTGAAGATGTTCAAGTCGGCGAGGTGGAGGAGTGAGAAGAACAGGATCAAAGCTGAGTTCAAATTGCAATTCTGTGCCACTCAGGTTATTTGGAATTCTGGGTTCTGATTGTATTGAAAAAATGTAGCAAATGGGAAAATGAAGTTCATTGTTTGTGATCGATTTTCAGGTTTCGGAATTCGGTGGGGATGCATTGACGATATCTGTGGTTCCTGGCGATGTGGGAAAACCGACGCTGAGATTGGAAAAGGCCACAGTTCGAGGAGGAAAATGTCGGTGGGAGAATCCTGCTTATCTGACAGTTAAATTTGATGTAGATCACAAAACTGGAAAGTTCACTGAGAAATTCTACCATTTTCGAGTCTCTACGGTATGAAACTTGGTTGCATTCTTTTTTTTGCTTTCAAGGTGTTTGTTGAAATGTCTGTTTGTGTTTTAGATTTAAATTTGTGGGTTTTTTGTATAGGGATTGACCAGAGCTGGTTTACTTGGTGAAGTTTCTATTGATTTTGCTAAATATGCTGAGGCCACCAAGCCTTTCTCTGCTTCTCTTCCCCTCCAGAATTCAAATTCTGCAGTTTTGCATGTTAGTTTCTCTCTTTTTCTCTCTGTTCTTATTTGTTCAAAGATGCAAGTGTTGAAGTTTCTTGTTCTGTACAGATTTGGATACAGAGGATTCAGGAAGATGCTGATCAAAGGTGTGTAAGATGGTGAATGATGAATGTTCATAAGTTTTTTGACTGTTTTCTTTTAGAACATGGGGATTTATCTGCTCTGTTTGGGGAACTTTTTCAGAGATGTGGAAGAATTTGAGGGTTTAAAAACTAGATCTCAAGATGAGAGCTTAAGCAGCTACTTGAACAATGAGGATATAAACAAGAACAGTCACACTGAAGTAAGTTTTATTTTCTTTTCTTCTCCATCTTTTACATCCAGCTCAAGTTTGACCCCAATTGATGAAATGATCAATTCTAACTTCTGTCACAAATTTTTGAAGGGATCACTTGTGAAATGATTGGATTATTATATTCATATATACTGTGAATCAAATCTCTACCCTCTTTACTTTACAGGATGGGTTGAGTGATGAAGCTGAAAAAAATGGTGAAGGAAATGGTGATCATAGAGCATCGAGTGGATCTGATGACATTACTTTATCAAGTTCTGAGAGCAGCTCTGGACTTGACAGTCCAATAGAAAATGGGATTAGTAATAACATCCACGAGCAACCCAATGGCTTTCTCTCGCCATTAAGACACGCCCCGGTTTCTCGCAAATCACCTGCTCATTGTGAAGAGAGTCGGACATTCCCGTGGAAGTGGTCGATTCAATCTGATCATGTACTAACAACGGATGATTCGGGGGTCAATGGCCTTGTATTAGGAAGGTCCAAAAAGGAAGCTGATATTGAGATTGAAGAGCTCAAGACTGAGCTTTCTGTCTTGACTAGACGAGCAGACATGTCGGATATGGAATTGCAGACGCTTCGGAAACAGATTGCGAAAGAAAACAAGAGGAGCCAGGATCTTATGGGTGAGATCTCTAGCTTGAAAGAAGAGAGAAATGAATGGAAAGCAGAATGTGAGAAGTTGAAGGGCTTTCAAAAGCACATGGATGATGCAAAAGTTAAAAACAAGTTGCAGTTTGAAGGTGGGGATCTGCGGGCTCTTTTAGAAGAAATGAGACAAGAACTGAATTATGAGAAAGACTTGAATGCCAATCTCCGGTTACAGCTGCAGAAGACGCAAGAATCAAATACCGAGTTAATTTTAGCGGTACAAGATCTTGAGGAGATGCTGGAGCAGAAGAACTGTGAAATATCAGATCTTTATAAGTCAGAGTCCAAGAAGGCCGAAGAAATGAGAATTACTTGTTCAAAATGTCGAATAGAAGAGGACGAGGAGCTAAAAGCACTTGAAGATCTTGTGAAGGATCAAGAGAATGATAGAAAAGCATATATGCTGGAGCAAAAAGTGATGCAACTCTACAATGAAATAGAACTGCATATGAGAGATAAGGATGAGCTTGCGATGCAAATGGAGCAGATTGCACTTGATTATGAAATATTTAAACAGGAAAACCATGATCTTTCCCGTAAACTGGAGCAAAGCCAACTTCAAGAGAAATTGAAGATTCAGCATGAGTGTTCCTCTTCAGCTGCTATGATAAATGAGCTCGAAGAGAAGATTGAGGGTCTCGAAAGCGAACTGAAGCAGCAGTCGGTTGAATATTCTAATACTTTGGCTGCAATCAGGGAACTTGATTCCAATGTCAGAAATTTGGAGGAAGAACTTGAGAAGCAGGGGCAAGATTTCGAAGCCGACTTGGAGGCAATGACACTTTCCAAGGTTGAGCAAGAGCAAAGGGCTATCCGAGCGGAAGAGGCTTTGAGAAAAATGAGGTTGAGAAATGCTCATACTGCAGAAAAACTTCAGGAGGAATTCGGAAGGCTGTCGAAGCAGATGGCATCTACATTTGAGGCAAATGAGAATGTGGCTATGAAAGCACTAGCAGAAGCAAGTGAGCTTCGCTCACAGAGAAATCACTTGGAAGAAGCTCTCCAGAAAGCAAATGAAGAGCTACAGTCTGTGAGAGAGAATTATGAGGAAAAATTGCAGGAGCTTTCTCACCAAATCAAGAGCAACTCAAGTCAGATTGAACAAATGAGATCAGAACTTGAGACTAAGTCCAAACAACTCGAACGTCACAAGAAGGACGACGATATGAAGTCTGAGTCTTTCTCTCAGGAGATCCAAATGCTCAAGTCCGAGATTGACCGACTCATAGGCAAGAATAGTAATCTTAAAGAACAAGCTGGACAGGTAGAGACCATGAGAGTAGAAATAGATCAAATGAAGACATTAGTAAGAGAAACCGAGATGCTAATCCAAACAAGAAATACAGAAAGAAATACGCTGGAGAGTACGGTTGCACTGGCGAAGAAAGAAACTGAGAAGTTACTGGACGAGTTGGAGAGAACGAGGAATGCTAAAGACGAAAAGGAAACTTTGCTTGTACTTCTACAGTCAGAATTGCAGAAGCTCAAAGTTGAGTGCAATGACTTGAAGCATTCTTTAGCTGAGGATGAGATAGAGAAAGAGAAACTTAGAAAGCAGGTATTGCAACTGAAAGGTGAGCTGAAGAAGGAGGAGGCCTGTAACAATTCCGAGAAAAAGCTCAGGCATAACAATGGACGTGTTGCAACTGTTGGTGGAAACAAAACTGCTCCAAAATCGAAATCAAATCCAGTTCCTCAAGGCTCTGCTGAAGTTGCAAATCTGAGGGAGAAAATCAAAATGCTCGAGGTAACACGAATTTCCAAGCAGAACAGAACTTGATTCGAATTTTATACATATGACAACCAACATAGTACATGATAATTGATTTTTTCATTTGTCTAATAGATAACTTTTGTCCTGCAGAGAGAGATAAAATTAAATGAAAACGCCTTAGAAACATCAGAGAATTCATTTCATCAAAAGGAACAGGACTTCTGCAACAGAATCCTAGAGTTGGAGAACAGACTGGAAGAGCTACAACACCATTTGGAAACATCTCAAAAGGTTAGAAATCATTTCAGATTATCAAGATATGTAAATGCATTAGATAAAACAAGCTCTACTATTATGTATGATACAACTTCCATCTCATTTACAGGTAACCGACGGTAGAAACGACATCGCTTCACATGGGGGAATATTGGAGGAGACGAGAAAGAGACCGAACAACTTAAGCAATAATGTTTTCACAGCTGAAGGAAATGGCAATGAGTTATCAATCAGCAGGTACTAATTTAAAACAACAAAAACTCAATTCTCTTTCTATTTCTACTTGTTAGGATCAATTTTCCTCTCTCAGAATTATATATAAACATGTTCTACATTTTTCTTCGTTTTCACTTCGATGCAGCGTCGAGAATTCATTCGAAACAGCACCAAAACTATCCACGGTTGGCGATAGAGATGGCAAGGTTGATAAACTGTTGACAGAATTGACAACATTACAAGAGAAGAACCAATCAATGGAAAGTGAACTGAAGGAAATGCAAGAGAGATATTCAGAGATAAGTCTTAGATTTGCAGAGGTAGAAGGTGAAAGGCAGCAGTTAGTAATGACTGTGAGAAACCTCAAGAATGCAAAGAGAAATTAACTCTTCTCTAGCACATTTGTATTTGAATACCCATATATAATGTATAGTTGAGGAGCTCCTTTTACCACAGTGAATAAATTAATTGTATATTGTAATTTTTTTTTACTCAAAAATTCACCCCTGCCTTGTTGGGTTACAGAAAAAGTTCAATGTAAGATCTCCATCAATGTCCAACCATGTGAGATCCTTTGCTATGGAAAAAATGAGAGTTATAATGATAATTATTCTTCTGGTTGAAAATATGTACATAAACAACTTTGTTCAGATGGATGAATTTGAAATTTTCTTGATCATACCATATGATAATGATTCATTATTGCATTAACAGGGTTTGACCAAAGTTTAATATATATGGAGGCAAATGAAAATATGAAAAGCCAATTGTCCAATGTTAGCATATGTTTAGTAAAGTTATACTTGGTCAGCTGGCCGGTTTGTGGTGACCATATAGTCTTGAGGAACTTTGATAGTCTTTATTTAGCTCGATATTTCGACAGACATTTCGAATAATTTCTCGTTACAATCAAGTTTGGTTAAATGTCAATTAATTGTGTTGAGCAAAAACCGAAACTAAACAACGATTCAAAAATTAGACAAGACAGTGGATGTAGACTTCGGTCGAACCACTATAATTCCGCGTGTTCTTTCTTCTCCTCATTTTCTCTCGAAACAAACTAATCTCACATTAGTTTTACAAATACAGTTGTCCAACTAAAACACGAGCAGGGATAAAGCAAATGAAAAAAGGCAGTAACGTGCCAACAAGAGCATAGCTCAACAACATTATGTATCGAAAAAAAGGGGCAGTAACGTAAATACACAATGAGATCCACCAAATTCAACAAATTGCTTGTTGAAAATTCTTTCAATTTCTTTAAAATGTGAATGGGAGAGATTGGTTTGCAAATGAAGCTACATGCAATAAGTTAAAATCCATTTGTTTTTGTGTTAACCCAAATTAACAAATACACAAGGGACAAACATATACTTTTTGGATGACTTAAGCTACATGGTGATGGCTTTCATTTTTAAATATTTCATGACCTCACAACTTGGAGAGAGATTGCTACTAATTTGCAATTAGTTTTAGGGATTTGGCATATGCCAAAAGAATCCCTTGGGAGGAAATCAAAAATTATAAACCAATTTAATTAGAAGAAAAAAAAAACTTGCATTTTTTAACATCACATATAACATGGGGTATTTTCACAGATGACCCGCTTGAGTTCCGTAATATTTTAAGACCTTTATTTCGAAAATAATATTTTTTTGTCTTTTTGCTGACGTCATCAACACTTCGCTTTGCTAAGCATGAGTATCATCGCGAGGAAAAAAATTGTAATACTCTTTGTTGCGCACGAGAATACTATAATCGCGCGCTCAGCAAAGGGTATTAGCAGACTTTTTCCTTGCAATCGTTCTCAGCAAACGCGTGCTCGTGCTCAGCCAAAGTAAAAAAAAAAAATGTTTTAAAAAATCGGATCAATTGACATTACTGCACCTAAATGGAGGTCATTCGTGAAAATACCCCATATAACATATTGCCCTATAAAATGTCCACAATTTACTCAAATTATTAGACCAAATCATGAATGAGACTCATAAAAGTTCAACTATTATTAAATGAATTTATATTCCAACTCTAAAAGGTATGTTTCGTCTTTTAAGCAATAACATATATATTCAAATCAACAATGACATATAAACACACATTTAAAATTATCAACTATCACGCTACTAAATTAATATATTTGATATTGTAAAAAATAAAATTAATATAATTGATGTATTAACATCGTAGTACCTAATCATCCTATAAGCTTATTTTTTATTTTATTATCCTATTTTTTATTTTATTATTAATTTTATTTTGTGCCCTAATGTTATTCTGCTTCCTCATCGATCCCGCCTAGAATTTTAGAGCTGTCGGTTTCCATTCGCGTTGCTTTTAGACACTATTAGAGTGTTTTTTTTCCGACGAACGCTTCGACGACCATGGATCCTTCGCACGAGTTTCTTGTGTCACCGATGACGAACGAGAGGATGTAGGTTTTTTTCATAATCGTACGGACGACCTGACCTATGACGCTTTCTTTTCCGACAACGCGTTTTGCGGAGGACGAAGAAGTGGTCAGAGTCGATGTATTTGACGACCTTGAGAGATTCGACCATCCATCCGAGTATCGGAGAGTGGTCGTCTTCGATTTTTGGTGGGACTAAACTGTGTTGGGGAAGACATATGGAGATTGGAAAATAGTAGGCCACAAAATAAATTTAAAAAAATGCGTTGCCACGTGGTTCCATATAATTGAGTCACGTGTCCGACAAAGAAAGATAGGTGTAGTCCGACCTACACCTAAGTTTTACCCAAATTTAAATAAATGAGCTGAAATGAAGAATCACATCACCCAAAAGGCATAATTTGTCTCAAGCAACAACAACAAATATTTAAATTTCAAACCAATAACGACTACGACGGCTAATATGAGTTTAAGCATTAAAAATCATATGTCTGCTGCCAATTAATTATCATAAACCTCAATTAATTAATTAATAATTAAAGTAGTAATTGGACTGAGTAACCTTAATCGGAGCAGGCTGGCCGGCTGCAGCAGCAGCCTATAAATTCACAGCTCCTTCAACAAAATTTCTCAGTTCAGTCGAATCGAAGGATCTCCGTTTCCGATGAGGCAAGCGGGAGCATATTCCGGCATGATGTACTGGAAAACAGGGCCGCACTCGCTGCCGTTAGCGAGGATCAAGAAGATCATGAAGAAATCCAGCGAGGACGTGAAGATGATTTCCGGCGAGGCTCCGATCGTGTTCTCCAAAGCGTGCGAACTGTTCATCGAAGAATTGACGAAGAGATCGTGGATGATCGCGATGCAGAGCAAGAAGAGGATGCTTCACAAAGAGGATGTCGCCTCCGCCATTTTGGCGACTGATGTTTTCGATTTTCTGATCGGATTGATCTTCCAAGAAACCGCCACCGCCACCGCCGCCGCCGCCGGTGACCTTGCTGAAAGTGAAACTGCCGTGGAGATGAGGTTGTTGCAGTCCTGAATTGAATCGGAAAAGTTGCTGCAGACTCTTTTCTCTTTCTGTGTTAGCTATGAATTTTCAATTTCGTTTCTGTGTGATCATATATGTAAACTATGATTTACAGGAAACATTTCAAAGATGTTAATGGATTTTATTTAGTACCGATTTGTAAATGAACGTCAATGTTTGATAATCATTTAGTTCCGTTCGATAACATTTGATTAATCGAGTTTTGAAGAGTAAAAAAAAAGTAATTTTTAAAAATTTATTTTTCGTTTTTTTAAGATCTCTAAGAATTAGTGTTTCAAATGTTTGTTTAGAAAAATGAAAACGATGTTAAAGTCATGTTAAGAAAACCAGCACAATTTTAAAAAAATCAAATAGTCATCGAACTTGACCTTAATTTTTTATTTAAAAAAAATTAAGGTTAAACTTTGCTTCTATCTACAAGTTTTCTATGTTATGTAATCTTACTCTTTATAAGTGTTTTAAAAAACTAAGTCAAAGTTTAGAAAGTTAAAAAAAATTAGTTTTTAATGATTTATTTTCATTTTTAGAATTTAACTAAGAATTCACATGTTCTCTTAGAAAAGATGAAAACTATTTACGAAGAGATTGTGTGAAAACAAGCAGAAACTTATACTCGGGTCTTGCTTTATGCTTAGAAAATTTTGATTTTGTTTATGTGTTGTGCTCGGATGTCTTGGGGACGAGGGATCATTTTTTCTTTGAATGCTCATTCAGTAAGCATGTGTGGACGGGTCTCTTGCCGTGGTGGCATTCCTCCCATCAAATTGTTGTTTGGTCTATTGAGTTACTTTGGATCTACTGTTGAGGCGGGATGTGCGACGCATACGTCTGGAGAATTGTTTGGTGTATAGTCGTTTACCATATTTGGAAGGAACGGAACTCTCGTGTTCATGGAGCAGTTCCCGTTATCATCAGTTTGTTTTTATTAGTGCTCAGGCTGATATAGTTTATAGATGTGTTTCGCGGTTGAGGGATGTTGTTGGCTCCTACCTCTATTAGTGTTTCTCTCTGAAATTTTTCAGTGAGTTGTTCTCCTTATTCTTTTTTATGTATTTTTTAGTGTCTTGGTTCTGAGTGGAATTTTCTTCGTTTATTTTTCGTAATATACTACCCTGGCAAGAAAATAAAATCAAACTTATAATTTAATATATTTTTTTTTTTCTATTCACTGCTTGATGTGAAAAAGACCCCAAAAAGTTGGTTCGTCTGTATTGTACCCAATGATAGGGAAGGTTAGTCCATTTTGAATTACTAGTACTTTAAATATTTTATGATGTTATGTATGGCAGAATAATGACTTGTCTTTTTCCAAATAATAAATAATAATGCATTTCAATTAATAAAAGAACATTCAATTTTCAACTAACATTAAACAATGACTCTCAACTTAATTATGCTCATATTTTTTTTTTTTTAATACTTCTCTATTTTAAATAGATGTGTTATCAAGTTTCTTATTTCTTATGTAAAACTAAATTATATACAAATTGTATGGCGTGTGTATATATACATACAAGTGTGCACGCACCAACGTTGAGTAATTTTGGTCGGTTCTTCTATTGTGATATAGATAGGCAATGTAAGAAGTAGTAACACAAGAAAGAGGCCGTGTATCATCAAAACAATACTTGCAAAGATACAAAAAGAGACGTTGAACTCATATTTAGTGTTTGTTAAAACTTTTTTTTTTAAAACAAATGTTGATGCTTAAGTTAGTTCAAATTTTGAGTTTGACGAAATTATATATATGACATTGATATTTACTAGGTGTCAATAAGTTAGTAATGCGACCAAATCGAGCATAACTCAATTGGCATAAGATTGTGTCATTGACTAAGAGGTCAAAGTTTCAATCCCTGCATTAATTAAATATTTTTGCAAAAAAATGAGTTAGTAATGCATGCATGCAAATGTGACATGTTAAGATGTTGCTAGTAACTTGATTGAATTGTAGATGACGTATAATGTAAAGTTGCCGTGTCACAAAATGTGATGTGTTAGGTCAATATAAAGCATATGATATGTCACTAGAAGCACATTTGTGCAACAATTGTTCATCTTTGCCTATGTTAACAATTACAATTATTTTAGTTTAAAAATATCACCTATAATATTTTCTCTTTTAATCTTATCCATTGTTTTACCATTTTATATGGTTAATTTAAATACTAAAAAAAAAAACTTAAAGGCTGTTTCTTTGGTACAACCTTTTGGGCTGTATCTTGAGTATTAGCCTCAAAACATTTTGGGGTCCTATATCTTCAAATCTATGGCCTAAAAAATGTTGAACATGCAATCCCTCTAAATTAATTTATAAAAATTATGAAAAAAGAAAGGATCAATAATAGAAATTAATTACAAATTTGGATAAATCTTAAAATATCAACAATTGTTTCTTCCTTTACTTCCAAGTTTTAGTACAATATCATATTAAAACTTCCGACTTTAAGGAAAGTACTACATGTTAATATCATAAGGCAATGAAAACACAAATTCAATAAAATTACTTTTTTTTTTACAAGGTAGTGGAATTTATTTACTACTATATATATATATATATATATATATAGTACATTAGGGTGAAGAGATTCGAACCACATACCTCTTGGTCGTCAACACATACATATGCTCGCTTTATTTACTACTATATATTATATGATGGTAATGAAGTTTAGTTTTAGATTTTTTAAATGCATTATATCTCTATGTTCTTAATTTTTTTTTTTTTTTTTTTTTAAAGATAATAGAGGAAGCATAATGGCATATAATAATGAAAACATTTAAAATCTGGTTTTTTTTTAATTTAGGCTCTATGTAATCTTTTTGTTTTGATTTTTCTTGTATGGTGAAATGTATTTGGGCAAATTTTGAATGAAAAAATGATATGTTTGAAATTTATGAAGGTAAATATATTTGTTTGTAAATTCTAATATAAAGTGAAGCAATTTGTAGTCAATTCACCAAACATTTGAAAATTGGTTGCTTTTGAATTTAGTTTGATGAATTTGATTGTGAAGATGACAGCTTACCTTAAAAACCACCCACAAGATCATAAATAACTCAAAAGTTGACATGATCTGCCTTCAATTCTAAAATATAAAATTTCCCAAATAGTGCAACAACAACCAATTATTTTGATCAAATATGTGGTATTTAAAAAAATAAAATAATAATAGTTTAAATTTGAAGGGTTTTTTTATTTTATTTTATTTTCATTATTATTATTATTATTATATGGGGTTATTTTTTTAAAAAAAAAAAAATTGTAACAGATGTCAATTTAAGATAAAATAATTAAAAATATAGCAATTTTTTAAAATTTTTGCAGATATGTCCATTTCTATCTCAGTATGGTCTGTCTATCACCTCAATTTTTTTTATAGAATTTTGTCAATAACTATCACGTAGTCTATTAATGATAGTAGTCTATCAGTGATAGCAACTGATTTTTTGTCATATTTGCAAAATGTTTTAAATTTTGCTAAATTTGTCATTATTTTAGATTGTTTGTGCAACCAACCATTTTTTTTAATTGAAAAGATTGTACAAAATAGTTTTTGGCCATTAATTAGGAGAAACGCCTTTAAAAAAAAAGGTAATTTTGTTTAACTTTAGTCCATCCACCCACGAAAAAAAATTATAATAAATAAATAAATTGTCGTCTATTTGTCAAAATAATTCGAATTTTAAAAACAAGACAAATCAGCCTTCGGCTGAGATCATCACTAAGACAAATTTATATTCGGCTGACATCATCATTTATTTTTTTAATATTATTTTTTCTCTGGTTCGTGTTTATCAGCTCTAGCTCCATTTAGATTAGAAAGATTTTTCAAATCTAAAGTTTTTAGATTTTGTAGATCTGGAAAAAAAAATTGGTCTTCGAATCCTTACGGAAGAATTTTCGTGGACGATGAGTAAGTGAGAAGAAGAAACAATGTGATGGAGTAGAGATAAAAGAAATGTAGGAAGGAGAAAATAGGTTAGAGGAGCGAGAAAACAAGATAGAAAAAATATTAAAAAAATAGTGAATCATAATGCCCGTAGAAAATCAATTTGACTTGTTTTTAAAATCTGAATTATTTTACAAAGGGGTGAAAATAATTTGTCACTCGTAAATAATAATAATAAAAATAAAAATAAAAAAAACAAAAAAACAAAAAACTGTGTACAGATATATAATAAGAATAAAAGCAAGGCCTTTTCGAAAATGAACATGGCTCGGTGGCTTCTTTTTTAAATACAAATGCCCTACCACCTCCCAATTTCACATCACATTCTTTCCAATATCTCTTCTAATTTATTCCAAAAATAATAAATAAGTTTTTTTTAAAAAAAAAAAACAAATTCTTTTGACTTTTCTTCCTCTATGGTCCAATGAGACATTAACAATCCATGAAACTTTATAATATAAAGAATTTATTCCAATTTCAAATAATTTATCCTTAGACTATTCATTAGTACTATTATGCACCACATTTTTTTTTATTTGAATTGAACAATATAATTCCTCTACTTCTCACTATTTATGATATAGTTTTGTACATCCAATTCTCCTATTTCAAATGCTTTATATTATTCAACATTTATGAGGAAAAATAAAATAAAATAAAATAATATTAAAGTATTTGGTGAGTTAGTATATATGAATTAAAATTGTTTAAATGTAAATTAACTTAAAAAAAAAAAAAAAAAAAAAAAAAAAAAAAAAAAAAGGCAGTGAGTGAGTTTTTTTTTTTTTTTTTTTTTTTTTTTGGTTAATTAATTTTGTGTTTTTAATAATGGTGGTTGCCTTTTTGGACTGTATTGCTTGGAAGCATTATGATTGAGAAGGTTGCTTCATGTTTGGGCAAGTAATCACTCACTCTTCTTCTCTTATTCCTAAAATTTTATTAACAAATAATCCTTTTTATAGGGTAAAAAAACTTTGTTAGAAATTTATTTTATAATGAAAACTTTTTCAAATATTAGGGACAAAGATCAAATTAAGTTTAGTAGTTACCTTATCCAAATTCAATTTCTTGTTTTTAAATTTATTAAATTCACTAAATTTTTATTTGGTATTTTTTGAAACAGTTTTTTCTGGTTCTAAATCTGTCATCAAATACATTAAAAAATAAAAACTATTTGTTTTCAATTTTCTTATATCACAACGCATCTTAAATTAAAGGTAAAATTGAAACCAACTAGATTATACAAATGTCCTTTTCAATTTTATCCATAATGTTTTGAAATTTTCATCTTACCCTAACTCATTATTTTTCTTAGGGAAATTGTATAAGTGTGTCAACTTAGAGTAAAGTAATTAAAAATATAACATTTTTTTTAAAAGATTGGTAAAGATGGCAATTTTTATGACTGAGAGTCTTCCATCCGTGATAGTTACAAATAACAAATCCATACTACCAATAATAGCTACTATCTGTTTTTTTTTTTATAGAATTTTGTCAATAATTATCATTAGTCTATCCGTCATAACTATTTTATCAATGACTATGAGAGATAGCAGTCTATCCAAATTTTTTTTTATCATATTTGTAAAACATTATATTTGTCATTATTTTGAATCTGATTTTTTTTTTTTAAGATATTAAAAAAAAAATTGAGTTAATGGAATGTTAAGGTCAACCATTCAAACAAACTACATAAATGATGAGTTTTACATAATTTAGCATTCTTTAATTTATTAATCAAATAATGCATTAAAATACCACTTATTCAACTTCAATTGATTTGATATTTTTTTATTTTTTTAAAATTAAAAAATATTTCCTCTCTCTCACATTTATGTATTAGGCGGGGCAATTGAGGACCAAACCGTTGAAGATGTTTATGAAATGGGGCATATCATATGCTAACTTATTATTATTATAAATTAAAGCTACAACAACCATACATTTTAAATAATTATAAAAAAAAAATTAAAAAACCATACATTTAAATATATATTACTTCCTACTTCATATGATGTTTCCTTTATAATTTTTTTATTTCCTTCCTCTCAATCATAACTCAAAATATATATTGTTTTTCTATTCCTCAACTTTATTTATATATATAAAATTTAGTCAAGATTTTAAGTTCAAATAATTAGATGTTTGTAATTTCTTTAATGGTACATGCATTTTAATGGAGGTTAGCATTAATATAACTTTTATTTCCTTATTATAAAATACTGTTTTTTAATATTGTATTGCAAATTAAGAGTGACTTCAACTATACTCACATTCATTTTTGTTACATAACTTTATTTATTAAGAAAAAATAAGACTTAATATATAAAATAGTTCCAAATAATTCTCACTTTCGCTTTTAATCTTTTAAGACTCTCAATTTTACCTCTAACATTTAAAAATTTGTCGAGTTGGTCATTCCATAAAAAAAAAATGTTAAATTTTGTTTTAAGTCATAGCAGAAGGGATGAATACTTGTCAATTATCATTGAGTTATGTTTATTTTGACATGTAGACATATCACTCATACGTTATCTTACACACGGGATTTTTGTACGGATGATTCTCTCTTTGAGAGTCTTAATACTAAATTATCCAATTTTTTGAAATGCAAGTCCCTCTCTGTGAAAAGTCATTTGTATCCTTCACTGAGTACGATCGCGAAAAGGATAACTATAAATTTTTTTGTGATGAGCGAATGAGACGACATGCATTTTCGAGAGGATAAAAAAAAATATATTAAGAACTCGAAAGGAAGTTAATTGTACAAATATCCTACTTAAAGATAAAACTAACTTACTCACTAACAAAAAGTAACCCACCCATCCATAGAAGTCATTTCTTTCTAGTGGGGTATCTAAAGTAATATACCTATATTATTAAATATATTAATAAAATAATAATTTAATGATAAATTTCAAACATTTTTATTTTTTTTATAAAAGAGTAAAAAAAAAAAAATAACTTTATCATTAAAATACCATCACTTTATGCCAACACCTTAACATAAGTATAAATTAACAACCAACAAGTTTTTTTTTTTTTTTTTTTTTTTGGTTGTTGTTGCAACGGTATTTTAATTAATGCGAGGATTGAACTCATGACCTCTTAATCACGAGCACAATCTTATACCAATTGAGCTATGCTCGGTTTGGCAAAATAACGAGCAAAGATAGCCTCTAAAAAACCAAAGCATTTTATATATATATTTTTTTTTGGAAGGGTTAAAAGTTTGATTCATCCACCGGCATTAATTAAATATTTTTACTAAAAGAAAATATCATCACTTTTTTTTATTTTTTATTTTTGAAATTAAAAAATAGGTTAAAAATCATTTTTGGTTTGTAACGATTTAGTCCATGTACTTTCTCTTTATAACAAATTTAGTCCTCAAACTTTAGTATGTAACAATTTAGATCAGATACTTAAAACTAAAAGTTTGTAACAATTTAGTCTCTATCCCAAAAATTACTGTTAAAATTTAATGAGATTTCTTACAAGGTGGATCAATAAACTAATTAGAGATTAAATATGTTTATAAGCTACAAAGTTTAAATCGTTAAATAATATCAGCTCAATTGGCATAAAATTGTGCCTTTGAGAGGTCATGAGTTCAATCCTTGCATTAATTAAATACAATATCTTTGCAAATAAAAATCAACAACTAGTAGTACTTACAAATTAAATATAAACTATTATTAATTATTTTATGAGCATGTTCAATGTAATAAATTTTGTATAACTATTATTTTATAATATTATATAATTTATAGTCTATTATATTAAGGTAATTTATAATTGAGTTTATATTTATTAAAGTTTTTATCCTAAATTTTAAATAAAAAAAAATTCATAAACATTTTTTTTTTTACAACATGAGATTGAAGTGATTTTGAACTTGAGACTTCTTGTTCATATGTTTTTTTTTTAAAAAGTATTTAATTAATAACGGAATTGAACCTCTTCTTCAAAAGCACAAGGGTTTCATCCTAAAACCAATTGGTGATAAGAAGAGTAGTCTATATTTTCGATGTGGGATCCTCAACATGCTCCCATCTTAGGTGCTAGCCCATATTTCCGATGTAAGATCCTCAACATGTCCCTGGTGCCTTTTGGGTTCACCATCTTGGGTCGAATTCCATTTTTTTTTACTGAATACCCGTTTGGATTTCGTGGACTCTGATACTATATTAGACCTCATGGAGTTCCATCTTAAAAACAAAACAATTGATGATAGGAAGAGTAGCCCTTATTTCCGATGTGGGAACCTCGACAATCTCATGTGAATTGAGTTGGGCTCCATTTAACCCCTAGCCCATACTACATACATATTATTCACTTAACTTAATTAATCTATATATATATATATGATTAGTTATAAACCGCGTTCTATAATGGAATGAAAAGCGAAGGCAATGGAAAAAAGAAAATTCCATTAAAGAAATCATAGTTGTAATGCAATCATTAGCAAAATAGTTAAAAGAAGATAATGTCTCGTCTCTGTACGCCATTGAATTCCAAACCCAACCACTCCAAGAAGAAGAAGAAGAAGAACCACCATTGTTTAATTCTAAAGAAATTCGAATACAAAAGTGAGGACGACCTGCAGATTTGCCACCCTAAAGTTTGAACGCAACACTCTCAATCCCAATCTCACTCTATCGCTTTCATTTCCTTCAACAAACCTTCTCTCTGTTTCACTATTCCCTCAAAACCTCTCTTCCAATCCAAGTTTTTCTCTGGGTTTTGTTGGGTTTGCTTAATGCTGCTTGTTTTTGCAAGTAATGAAGTCTTCACTGTTTTGGGTTTCATCCCATTTCATTCTAATGTACTCTCATTCAATCTCTGTATTGAGTAGAGATTAGTAGATTTCTTCTGTATTGGTAGGAAGGAGAATGCAGCAGAGCTATTTTCCGCCTTCTTCTTCTTCTTCTTTTTGTTTGGGGGTTCTTTTTTGGGCAATGCGAGTTCATTGAGCTATCTGGGTTTTAGTTCTTCTTTGGGAAAAATACTGAAATAGAATGGGACATTTCGCTTCCCTCCATATTTTCTCTCTGATCTCTGCAGTTCTGATTGTGACCAGTCATTCCTTTGCATCCAATGAAGGTATATTAACTTTTCTGCTAGATCTTGATCTTTTCTCACTATATTTTCTAAATTTCTTGAGTAGGGCAAATTGTGATGTGATGCAGAGTTCTAGTGTGTTACCCAAGTAGTGGGATCTCGATCTTGATCAAATCATAGTTCTACTTCTGCTTTTAGATCAAAGTTTCCTCTATTTGCTTAGTTATGTTTCTATATCTGGTTCAAGTTATATGATATCATATCATTTTGCTAAGCAGAAAAGAAGGAAACTCTTAAGACTTACATTTATAGTTAATATAATTGGATGTTCTTGGATTTCTACTACTTTCTCCAGTGTCGGCTCTTAAATCCTTCAAAGAACAAATACATGAAGACCCAAAAGGATTTTTTTCAGATTGGAATTTCCAAGTTGAAAATCCTTGTAACTGGTCTGGCATTGCTTGTTCTCCAGATGGAGGCCATGTTATGAAGCTGTAAGTATGTTTCTTGTTCTTTGTGGTTCTCTTGCGTTTTTATGCTCAGTGTTCTGTTCAGCTATCATAGCTTAAATCTTCCACACTGGGTTGGGTTCAAATGTTGCAGTGAAATTTCTGGGGCGTTGCTGAAAGGATCTCTAGCACCAAGCTTGGGTCAACTCAGCTTCCTGCAAGAACTTTATCTTCATGGCAACAATCTGCTTGGAACAATACCCAAGGAGCTGGGGTTATTAAAGAAACTTAAGGTCCTTGATTTGGGGATGAATCAACTCTCAGGCCCGATCCCTTCAGAGATTGGGAGTTTAACAGATATTCAGAAAATGTGAAAGCAAACTACTTCATTTTCATGTTGATTGAGCTTTGAATTTGCTTCTCCACTGCTCTTAATTTCCTCTTTATTGTTCCAGCAACTTTGGATCGAACGGATTGACCGGGTGGCTACCCCCTGAGCTGGGAAATTTGAGATACCTCAGAGAACTTAGGTTGGATAGGAATAAACTTCGAGGATTTATTCCTGATGGTGACAGTTCTGATTATACATCCAATGGGCATAGAATGTAAGTATTTACATGTCTGTTAGGAAGCAGTTGGGATATTATGTGCTTTGAATTATACAATTTTTTGTATGCCAAACAATTTCACCCAAAGGGAGATGCAAAGTATAGGGAGGAGTAGGGATCCTTTCATCTAAAGCCAACCAAAATGCAGATTAGAAAAAAGTTCTCCAGTTGGAATGAATGAAAAATGGAGAATAATTATGGAACTCTTAGTGAATGGAACACCATGTAGAGGCTAAAAGAAAATCAACGTTTAATCTTTATTCTCTTGCACCAGCCTTGATATCTCCTTGAAGTTCCTTTAGCTAGTCTTTGCAGATTTCTCTTAATTATAAGGCTGCAAAGTACTGACCCAGATATTCATAGTCTCACCTATATAAATTGTCCAATGAGCATCTGACAAACTCTTTAATGTTCTCCGGAGCATATTCCTATAAGTTAGAAAGGGCTAGGATTTTTGCATCATAAGTTGGTGGTCAATTGCCATAATCGACAGTATTGCTAAATGCTAGATATGGATGACTTATAAGGCATAGTGAATGCCTATAGGCTATATGGATGCTCCTCATTTGGCTATGAACATAAGTGCATTGAGTTATAAATTGTGAAGTAGTTCTAATTCAATGTCTAGAGTTGTGATTACCGCCAGAAGATTCGTTGGGTCCCCAAAATAATTTTCCTTATGTTCATTATGTTGAGATCATGATGATGTTGCAAAGGTTTTCTGTTCGTACTTAAATATTTGTTTCCCCTTCAAAGTTTGAGAGGCTTCTTAAATGACTGAAGAAACACTGTTTTAGAACTCAATTCAAGGTTTTAAGGTACCTTCTCTCGCATCTTCATGGACAAATCTCGTGACATTAGTTCTTTTCATTATTAGCTATTTATTGGAGTAACTTGTATCCTCCCTTTTGTAATTATGATTTATCGACCCTCGCTAATCAATTGAGGAGCTCGTTATAATTGTTCTTAGATAAGTCTCTCTATTGTATCCCATTTCATCATATCAATGAATGGTTACAGTTTCCTATATATATATATATATATAATAAAATAAAATAAACAATCTATTTTCATTGTCCCTCATCTCTTATCACGTTTCAGGTATGCTTCAAGTGCAACTGGCTTCTGTCACTCAACTGAGCTGAAGTTTGCAGATTTTTCATACAATTTCTTTGTTGGGAAAATACCCAAGTGCTTGGATTATCTTCCAAGGTAACCTTTCCTGGTTTTCTTTCATCACGAATTCTATTCATTTCATTCCTTTACTTTTGCTGATTACATCCGGTACAGGTCAAGTTTTCGAGGGAACTGCCTTCAATACAATGATCCTAAACAGCGAACTGCAGCTCAATGTGGTAAGATTGACCTTGTTTCTTACTGCATGTATATTCTTGTGAATATTGGAAATATTGAATCAAGACAAACAACCTGATGGAAGAGTGAGTGAGGAAGAGAAGAAATTTCCCACTAATTTCCTTATTATGCAAGGTTTACTGAAAGAATTGGGGGTAATAGCTTCTATTTTTTTTTTTTTTTTTTTTAAAAGCACAAATGATATTGAAGGCAATCTGACGTCCATAAAAACTTAATCCAAATATATTTATGTATGTAAGCCTGTATAGATGAACAAACTGTTCTAGTTGTTTCCTTAAGTTTATGTTACCTGAATTTTGTAGACCAATGTTTTGAAGAACGCACAGAAATGCAACTATTTCAGCTCTTAATGATTCTAATTTATTAATCCATAATGTTTTGGTTTCTGAGCTACAAGTGGAAGTGCTCCATAGGGAATGGTTTGTGGAGGGCCCATGTTTGATGTATTAATGCCAAGGTCTTGGATTTGAATTCCCAAATATGCAACTAATTCATTTCTTGGACTTTCTTCCTTACATCTGATTAATTTGCCATCACTAATAGGTATTAACAACTGTATTCTGGTCACTGAAGTTTGTGATGACAATTTCTGTTGTAGTTGTGGGTGGTGGAGCTCCACCTGCTGGATCACATTCAGGAGGCAGCCCGAAGCACATACCTGTTCAGCATGCTTCCAAACACCAAAGAACTTCGAAACCTGCCTGGCTTCTAGCCCTTGAAGTCATCACCGGAATCACGACGTGTTCTCTATTTTTAATTGCTGTGATCACTTCTCTTCGTAAATGCAATGGAAAGTCCTCGATCATCATCCCATGGAAGAAATCCTCAAGTGGGAAGGACCATGTTACCCTTTACATCGGTTTGTTTCATAGCTTTAACTTCTTTGTGTAGATGTACTTAGGCTCTTTGTTTGTCATATATGATGTTTGCTTAAGCTTTTGTGATTTATTGACAGACACTGAGATGCTGAAAGATGTACCAAGCATCAGCAGGCAAGAGCTTGAAGTAGCCTGTGAAGATTTCAGTAATATTATTGGCTCCTCACCAGACAGTCTAGTTTACAAGGGCACCATGAAAGGTGGGCCTGAGATTGCTGTTATCTCAATATGCATTAAAGAAGAGAACTGGACAGACTATCTCGAGCTCTATTTTCAGCGAGAGGTATGATCTTCTACAACCAAAGTTTCTAAATTCCTTTTGAAGTATTCATTTTGGAAGCCATTTGAACCGTCGTGTGTTTGATCGAAAACTGGAGCTGCTGAAACAATTAAGTGGTTGCTTTTGTTCAATTCCCCTTCAGGTGGCAGATCTAGCAAGACTAAATCATAAGAATGTAGGGAAGTTGCTAGGCTATTGTAAAGAAAGCAGTCCATTTACAAGGATGCTGGTTTTTGAATATGCATCAAATGGAACACTATATGAGCACCTTCATTGTAAGTAGAATTCCTTCTTTTACCTCCTTTACCAAATTCATTACTTCTCTTTGGAGATAATATTTGTGTGCCTGCAGATGGAGAAGGTTGTTTTTCCTGGACACGAAGAATGAATATTATTTTAGGCATTGGCCGCGGACTTAAGTATCTTCATAGTGAACTTCAACCACCTTTTACTATATCAGAGTTGAATTCTGGTGCTGTATATCTTACAGACGATTTCTCACCCAAGGTTCTGCCCGAATACAAACTGCTGAAAAGTGTTTCCTTTTAAATCCGATCTTACAAATGATCTATTACAATCCTTGGATCTTAATAAGAGGTTTCTTGGCTTCAACTGCAGCTGGTTGACTTTGAAAGCTGGAAGACCATTCTTTCAAGGTCAGAAAAGAACTCAGGCTCCATTGGAAACCAAGTCACTCAATGTCTTCTTCCAAATTCTCTCGAACCACGTCATCTCGACATCGAAAGTAACATCTACGCCTTCGGTGTTCTATTACTGGAAGTAGTCAGTGGGAGACCTCCATACTGTAAGGACAAAGAATGCTTGGTAGACTGGGTGAGAAACTCACTTATCTTTGAGCTTTTTAACAGAATCTTTGTCGTTACAAACTTACAATAATGTTGAAGCACTGATTCTACAGGGCAGAAAAACTAAAAAACTAGTCTTTTCTTTCTCATCAGGCCAAGGAATACCTCGAATCGCCGGATGCGATGTCTTGCTTAGTAGATCCAGAAGTGAAGCATTATGCAGATGAAGATCTGAGGGCGATATGCGAGGTGGTAAATCTTTGCATTCATCCACAACCCACAAAGCTGGTTTGTATGCAGGACTTGTGCAGCATGTTAGAGACCAGAATTGACACCTCAGTCTCTATTGAGTTGAAGGCATCTTCACTTGCTTGGGCTGAACTTGCACTTTCTTCATAGATGAGGTTGGAGCTAACACATAGATGATCAGATATATAATATATATATATATATATATATAGTATATACACACAAATGTAATACTTTTTCTTCTTCTAGTTTGAGTTTCTTTCTCTGTTCTTGTAAATGCTTTGAGCGCCAGAGCAGATGAATTTCGTGCATAAAATGCATCAGATGATACAGGAAGGAAGCCCCTAATCTTGAAATATTAGAATTAAAGCATTAAGGAGGTTTCCTCTCTTTGCTGCTTCAGCTTGTCATATTAATACAAATGAATGTGTTCATCTCTGTCTAACTCTTATAATTTAAGGCAAAATACACTTTTTAGTTTTAGTAAGTTTGGGCTGAGCTTCATATTCATTTGGTCCTTAGTCTAAATACTCCATAAATTCATTTAACAATGTTTACTAATTGAAACATAATGTGGTGGCTCAATTCGCTGCAATAGATACCAGGAGACTATAGATTTATTTGACATTAATTAGAATTCTATACATAAATTTAAATTTTCTCGAGCGAGGAGAAAACTTCTTATACAATTCTGGAGTATTGTTAATTTACATCCATCTTAAAATGTCCTCGAAGGATAAAAGAAAAATGAACTTTGCCTATAATTTCAATGTTATAGGTAACCTTTTCTTTTCTTTTCTTTTTGCTTTTAGGAAAGATAAAGTTATTTGATAATTCATTTTGTTCAGTTTTAAAATTTTGTAAACTGGTTTTTGAAATTACATGTAAATTTAAAAACAAATTTTAATTTTTCAAAATCTCTATTTCATTTTTTTCAAAAAAAAAAAAAAAAAAAAAAAAAAAAAAAAAAAACTCTATTTTATTCTATCTCTTGTCTCGTTCAACCCTAGACTTACCTTCCTATATAACTCTTCTTTTCACTCTCTCTCTAACCTTTTTGTTTAATTTTTTTTTTCCACTTTAAAATTCCCATCTCCATTTTACCTCTCTCTCTAGAATTGGGCCTCTTATTTATGAATTAAAGAGTTCTTGATACATTATGCAAGGAAAAAGGAAATGTGATACTTAACTATGATGAAATTGGATGGCATTTATGCAGACCAAAGCGAGTTCTTACCCATCTATCAAAAGTAACACAGATTACTTGCATTGAAGCTCATCTTCACACCTTTTTCTTTATGGCAATTATTCTATTTGCAGGAATTAGACAAACAGCTAAAACTTCACATCTTTGAAGTCAATTTCTCTGAGCGTTGCTTTTGAAGGGTTGCCTTGAGCTTGTAGAGAAGCTTATGAACCTCATCAAAATGTTGGTTTGTAGCATTTCTAGTATTCTCAATCCACTCCCTCACTTTCTGGTGCGGACCCAGAATACGATTGCGATCCTTCTCATCCAAAAGCTGCATATTCAACAAGTTCATGCCACCATTAGATCCAGTGGAAACTAAACTAGAGGGAAGACGATACATGAAACGTTTAGAAACATATAAGTTCAGTCCTAAAGGTGGAATCAACTTTGTGTAGAATTTAGCAAATGAAAAGGAAGGAATAGAATAGACAACAATGATGATGCAAAGACAATGAAATTGGTTGTTCATGTGTGTACTCAAGTGATCTCAAAAAGCAATTAGAAGTATTTGCGCAGTGTGTGTACCTCTAGTTGCGTAATTTCACAAACCAGGCTAAGATCAGCTATGGATGGTTTAAAGCCACCCAGCAAAAACCTCCCATTCCCCTTCAGCCAAAATGACTCGATTTTCGAAAGTGACTTGGATAAAAGCATCTCAGCTTCAGCAGCTGCTTTAAGATCCGGAGTACGGCCAAACAAAGGTGCTAGAACAGTATGGAATACAAAAGGAGCTGAAAAAGATAAAGGACAAGGGAAAAATAAGTTGTTGCTCATTTGAAAAGATAAAACCAGTACCAAACTACTCCCCTATCTGTGTGAATATGAAACAAACGGTTGGTTTTATGCATTTAGTTAACTATTAGTTTTTTGAATATTTACTTTATTATATTAGCTGAAATTAGTAGGTGATTATATTTGTGGGATTATTTCTTTTTTTCTATAGGAAACATAAAAAATTTCATTGATATTATCAATTATGAAAGGTGTTACAAAAGAAATCCTATCAAGATAGTTACAAAAAACTCCTCCATTGGTTATAGAGGGCAGTGAGATCATAATTACAAAAAGGAGAAACTAACTTTCTCCAAGGGATGGCTAAGAGAGAGGAAGACTGAACAAAATGTTTGTTGTCACATTTGTGGGATTATTTCCTTTTTGTGATGGGTCTTTCTTCTACTTGAAACCTTATTGTAACCATTGGGAATATGAGTCATATGACAATACTTTATTCAATATTTTATTCTACTTGATACAAACACTAAGGTATGAAATTGGAATGCATTTAGTAACATACCCGCACCACTACGTAAATTAGAATGATGCCAATCCAGTACTGAATTGATTTTGGCCCTCCTGAAAAGATCAGCTGGATACCTAGCAACATAAACAGAAATTTTGTTACAAGATTTGAGCCTATTAAAATTGCTTAAGCTTACAATCATGGGTGGTAAAGATATATACATGAATGGTTTAATGAATTTATAAATTATAACCCACACCTACAACAATACAAAGAACAATATATTTATTTCAATCGACCGCAATCTGCAAGAACTCGGCAATTTTGTAGAGAACTAAGTTTTTAGGTCCAACTTAAGTACTAAAACTATTTTTTCTTGAAAAATAAAAAATAAAAAATGAAGGCACTAAACCATCTGCACTCGAAGTATAAGATCAGAAGATTCAGAACTCAAAGAAAGAAACGAGTCACTGAACCAAACACCAACAGAAATCAAATCTATCCGTCCTTCCTTTTGCTGGACACTAAATTAGGAAAAGAAAAACATACGAAAAGAACATACACTAAAATCATTGCATGCTATTGCTACAGCAAGACCAGTCTTCTACACATTTTGAAGTGATTTATATTAATAGAGAGAGCTGCGAAACAACAATGAGAAATGAGCAACCACTTACCAGTGATCTGCCACACCAGGAAACGCACAAGAAAGATAGATAAGAATAGCATGACTGCCAAAACAAAATGAAACAATATTAAAAATAACATAATAGCTATATCAAAATTTGGGAAGCAGGCTTGTGGCTGACAATACAAAAGTGGAAAAAAGTGCTGTGATAATCTAGATATTATTGTGATGCGTCAATAGAGACAATGAAAAGCTCTATTACAGAAAATAAAATACATAGTAGCCTCAATTGAATTAGAATAGTGAAATGATAGAGAAAACACATCAGAGAAAACACATCTTAAAAGAAAATAATATCTGCATTATTTATGCGAATGTCATTAAAATTTTAAAAAATTGCAACTTGAAAACTTGAATTTTTTTTTTTTTTTTTTTTATATCCATGAGTGTCCGGGCCAGCTTACGCACACTACGACTAATCTCACGGGACAACCGTCTGACCCTACAACATTTGGTTGCCAAAGAAATCCGTAGGAAATTAATTCCTAAGTAGGTGGTCACCAAGTATTGAACCCATTCCCTCTAGGAGGGCTTTAATAATCCCAAGACCCTTCATGACCCACTAGCCCACCCTTAATGGTTGAAAAAAAAAAATCTAGGTAGATATTACAAAGTAGATATTACAAGGGCAAGCATAAATCTTGAAAATAATCTAGGTAAACGAGTAAGATGATATCTCCAACTCCCCAAACTCTAGTTTTCTTTCAGGAGCTACAATCACATAACGAGGCAGATAACAAAGGCCAATTAAGTAGCAAAAATATAAAGGAGTTGAATGCAATGTTTTACTTTTGTTCTGTAAGTACAAGAAAGATAAGCTTTTAGAATCAGTCTATCATTCCCTGAAAAGAAAGTATGTAGTTACAAACTGGAGAAAAATAAATTATGGTGGCTCTTGCGAGATCACAATATATCTACAACACAAATGTTCAAGATAAATCTTTCATTACCTCTCGAACAGCTTAAATCTTCCATCAACAATGGCGGGAACCTTTCCCATTGGGTTGACCTCTACAAGAAAAATCCAAAAGTCCATAAAATTATGCGAAATGATAAGTATTATTTCCACAGACTTGGCTATTATGTGCATTCGAATTCACAACGATCAATTACATCCTAAGAACTAAAGTGTAAAGAGCAGCAACAAATTGATAAAACCCACCTTTGAATTCAGGATTCAACTGTTGGAGTTTGGACAAGGTTACCAGCACCTCCTCAAAAGCAATCCCATTAACCCTAAACGCCATTAAACAAAGAAGAAGAAGAAGAAGAAGTTTCAAACACTCCAGAAGATGATGGAAATTGCCTCAATTCGTAAAAAAAATTACGAGGGCAAGCAAAATTCATGGAAGAGACGAGAGATTTACTTGCAGAAGATCAGCACGGCGCGAGATGGCTGTGACATTCGATCTGCATAAACTTTAAGCGCCATTTTCGATTCTCGCAATGAAATGCTGTCTGGTAGGGCTTATCTGTTCGTCGGAGTTTAAAAAGAAGGAATGTGGATTATCATATCATCATCAATAATTCAACATTCACAATTATTATTATTATTATTATTATTATTTTTAATTCAACAATGACACGATCATCACCACGGACTCGATGTTAATTGATATCTTATTCACTAACGGATTGAATAATTTGATAGTCGATGTTAGATCGAAACAACAACTTATAACTTAGGACATGAGTGACTTGGTTCTAGTTTCATATCATTTACAATGTTGATCTAATGCCTATCAAAGTTATAGCAGTTCGGGGTTTCAATTTTTTAGTTCAATCAATCACCTCTCCAAACTTATAAAATTGTTGTAATTAATCTCTTAAGTATTGCAAAACGTACGAATTGTTTTTTGTATCGATGACCTAAATCTCGCGATTGAAATGATGTTTGGTCCAAATTTTTAAAAATAACGAAGTATATTTTTTTTGCTAGCGTCGTCAACACGTGAAAAATACAATAGAGTCTTGTGCTCCTCCTCCCTCACTCCATTGCGCTTGAAACCACAAGACAACGACGTCTCCTTCATTCTATCGACGAACTATGACTCACGATGACAACAACCATGAGACTAGGGTTTTGAATTTGGGTATTTTGTAGTGGCCTTGAGATTATTCAAGAAGGAGGAAGCTTCGTAAAAAGGCCTTAAGAGATCTGATTTCCGACATTTGAACTTAGACCCAGAATCACGAGTTCGAAAACATTAGTACGAGGAAGAGAGGAAGAAACCCTAACACGAGGGTAATTGGAGGAAGAGCACGAAGGCACTATAGTATTTTCACATGTTGCTATTGATAGCAAAAATATCATACTTCATTGTTTTCAAAATCTGAGTCAAATGCCCCCAATAGAATTGTGCATTTTGCAATATTTGAGAAATTAATAGTAAAAATTTGTAAATTTAAGAGAGTGATGATCCAATTGAAAGTTAGGTTTGATGTAGTTTATAAATTTTAATTTAGTTTATAAATTTTCAACATATTTATTAATTTAAAACTTTAAAATTAATTAGTATGGTATTCGATATTAGTTGTCACTTGTGAATTGTCTAAGCTTCTACATTGTGTGGTTTTGAATTTATGCATTGACAATATGTATATTAATATACGGAAATAATGTGAATATATATATATTTTAAATATTTAATTAATGTAGGATGATAGAAGCAAATTTCTAACCTCTTAGACATTAGTTCTTAGAAGCTACATAAATTGTTCGTGGGTCAACATTAATGACAAAAACAATAAAATGGTTTTTTTTTTTTTTAAAGTTTATAACTGATTGTGAGAAGTCGTGAGGAAACAAATACAAAGTCGTGAGAAAACAAATACAAATTTATAAAAAAAAAATTAAAGTGTTAACAAATGAGACCTTTAAATAAATAAATATTTTGAAAATTTATTGACCAAAATAGTTAAGTGGCAAAATAAATATTTTGAAAATACATCGAACAAACTAATTTGAATATTAAAGTAAAAATTAAATTATTTAAAAGGCAATTTTATATTGTTATGAATTTGTTAGGTACAAATTATTACATATAAAAAGTTTACGAAATTAAACTTAGTAACTTTCATATAACTTGAGATTCTTTCAAGTCCTGATATCCTCTGCAAATTTAAGTTATTTTATGAATGTAACTTGGTGCCTACTAAAAGACATTACAATTTGACTTTATTCAATTACTCTACAAAGTCAATCACCCAAAAAAAAAAAAAAAAAAAAAAGTCAACTATGGATGATATGAAATTGAATTTCAGAGTAGTATATATCTAATAAAAACCTCGTCACAGAATTTACGTGATTCATTGACGTTGTGTTAGTTACGTCCACAAACGGAAGGAATGAGAGAAAACAATTGTATTACGAATATGAGAGAATTACAACAATGACAGACTAAAAGAGGAACTGAAATCATTAAAAGATTTATATATGACACTTTTCTAATGACCTAATACATAATGAGCCAAAATCATGACAAGCTAAAAGAGAGACTCAGTCATTAAAAGATTTATGACTTAATACATAAGGGATCAAAAACCTAAACAAAAAGTAAAACTCAAATCATACCCCATACCAAACTAGGTTATAACAGAATCAAGGCATTCCAACATGTTCAAATGGGAGGAGGAGATGACAATAATCGCATGCCCTCTACATACAAATTTAGTTTATGAACTTTTAAAATTATAATTTGTCTTTAGATTTTTTTAAAAAAAATAAAATAAAATTCACAATTCAAACTTTAGGGTTCCATTAGAAAAAAAAAAAAAAATTTATATCTATTAGATCAATTCGTTTTTTTTTTTTAAATGAATTTATTAGGGACCTATTAGACACAAAATCGAAAGTTTTGAGATCTATTTGAACACAAAATTGAAAGTTTATGGATCTATTATACACCTTTAGAAGTTCAGAGACCAAACAGACACAAATTTCAAAGTTTATGAACTAAACATAAAAAAAAAAAAAAAAAAAAAAATATCATGAGTTAGAATTATGTGAAGTAGAATTTAGACAAATCATCTATTAGTTCAACAATTATAAAAAAAAAGTTAACAAGAGCATAACTCAACTGACATAATCTATCGACTAGTGATTAAAATATCTTAAGTTCAATCTTTCCATCCTATGTATTTTAAAAAATATATATATTATAAAAATAGATGATCGAATCATTAACTTTTGAGATGTTAATAGGTATTTTATTCATTAAGTTATGTTCGACTTGACAACTTAAAATTAAGAAGTTTATAATTTTCTTCATCTCAAATTACAAGTTAATAAATTTTATAAAGACAACTTTAACTACTAAACAATATCTAGATTAGCTAAACATGTTATGCTTAATATCCCTATAATGTACTTTATTTCCCTACTTCACAACACATTTGTCTCACTAACTTCTTGCTCCATCCAATAATTTTACTTATTAGTCTCTCTTGGTACATCATTTTTCTCTCACCAATTTCTTATCTTACACAATTTATAACTTAAACCTAAGTTATAAGTTCTTTTTATTACCCTTCTATACCATTTTTTTTTACTATGGTCTTAGTACTTACACTATTTTCTCTTACTTGTTTCATTCTATTTGTATTTTCTTTTCGTTTAGTTTGTTACTAAATTATAAAACTAAAGATGTACATGTGTTGAAAAATCTTTATGTTCGATTATATATATGTCATGAGAGACTTAAAAGTTAGAAGACACTAGTGTTGTGTTACTCTAAAAAGCGTCGATGGTCAAATTAGTGATCTAAAATAGAGACTAAGGTAAAAATCCTTAAGAACTAAGAAAGTTATAAAAAAAGTACAAGAACATGTATACATTTTGTCAACATCAAATACTTGTTAAAGTAGAGAGTTGACCACCATTGCACAGTTAATACTAGAAACTCACCGAGCATGAATAGATAAATGCCCCTAATTAACTTTATTCGCAAGACTCACAAATCGTTGAGAGTATAACAACTTTTGAGATTGTCTATTGAAACAAATGTGATCACGAATCACGACCAACTAAATTTCAAACGTGACAAGACAGTGAGATGAATGACTATACTTGTATAGATCATAAAACCTAACATCAAGTATAGTTTTCTCGAAACTCAAACTTCGTAAACTCGTCCTGAAAACACATTTTCGAAACCGTCGCTCACAAATGTAAGATTAACATTCTTAGACTTAAAACACCAAACCACTCTTCAAATGTCCCATGAAAGTCTACTAAAGAAGGGACAAGGTTGGGTTAGGTGAGGAGATGACATCAAAATGGTCCAAATTGGAGAGTCTCACTCTCAAGTCTCAACAATGCTGGGCTGCAGGTTCCAATTCCCAAGTAACTGTTCCATTTTTACCTGCACTAATCTTAGATTCTTAATCATTATCATTGAGGAAAGGCTTGTAATTAGATTAAGAACATTCCCAAAATCGTAGAACCACCAAATAAAAAGTGATTTGCTTGAAATTACTTTCCATTAAACTGGTTTTAGTAGAAGGGTCGAATTTGTTTGGAATAAAAATGCCAAATTTGAGGGTGGTGGTCATGTCGGTGGGTACAAGGGAGAATGGTGGACCAAACCCACACAGGGTTTACAGGGTTACAGCAAGCAATGAAGAAAGCGATTGTCGAAAAAGATTCGGGAAAGAATATCTATAAATTATTTTAAATTTTACATTTTTCTATTTCTATTTTATCCCTCTAATCCGAATCTCAAAGCTGTCAAATTTTCCCATTGATTGAGAGAGAGAGAGAGAGCGAGCAAAAGGGGAGGTCTAGATGCACGTTAAGATCTCGGGCGACTCTTTCTTAGTTTGAATTCTCAGTGTTTTCGCACAGCAAAGCAAGCTAGAGAGGGAAGACTTGCAAGTCTTCTGACTTTTTTTTGTTCTCTCTTCTCTTATTTTTCGAATGATTCAAGGGTGAGGAATTGTTTAGCTTGATTCTCTTTTTGACTCAGCGCTTTTGGTGTTCTTTCTTTTTTTGGAGTTGCTTACCTTCTTTTACTTTTTTAATTTTGTGAGCTTTGATTTGTTCAAAGTGGCTTATTGGGTAGCATGTATTCTTGCTTCTTCTCATGCTATATTACCCAGTTGTCTCAACTTCATTTTGATGCAAAAATGAGATAAAAAAAAAGGGGGAAGTGCTTTTTTAGGTTGTTATCAAGTTAACCCAGATGGGAATTGTTGCTCATCTTTGCTTTTCTTGGGTTCAAATGTGGGAATGTGTCGAATATAGCTTATCCTGATCCACTTTTTGATCATTCTATTACTCTCAGTGTATTGTTGGTATGAGAATCTTGTTTATCAGCAAAGCTTTTATTTGTCTTTGTGTGGCTGTCTCTATCTATCTCTGTGATTTATTAATTGCATCCGTGATTCTTACCAACAATACATGTATCATTCTAGCATACTTATAGTTTATAGGACCTCAATTGGCCTTCTGGTGGATTGCATACACTGGAAAGATCTCTTAATTTTGAGTTTCCAACATGCCCATTACTATTAAAGATGATTTGAGCTTTGTTAGGGATGTCTTAATTGTGACCCTAGAATAAAGAATTCTTTGTATATTTGTGTGATAGTTATCCTTCGGTGGAAGGACAAGCTTGGATTGGCATGGGAAGAAGCTGGATGAAGGTTTTGAACCGTGCTCTCTTCTATTGATTAGAGAAATACGTTGTGTTCGAGTAGGATGGGTTGTGGGTGTTCAACTCTCTCAAGGTGCTGTTGGACAGATCATAGTCAGCCTGTTCCTGACCCCCAGCATGCTGGTAAGTGAAATTTACTGCTCTGGTTGAATGCGTATGCACGGCTGCAGTTCCGAAAGCAATTCCTATATTAGAACTTTTACTGTTGCAGACAATGAAGGGAGCAGTGACCTTGACATACCTGCATTTCGTGAATACACCATTGAGCAACTAAGGATAGCTACATCTGGATTTGCTGTTGAGAATATAGTTTCAGAACATGGGGAAAAAGCTCCAAATGTTGTTTATAAGGGGAAGCTCGAGAATCAGAAACGGATTGCTGTCAAACGGTTCAACAGATCAGCTTGGCCAGATGCTAGGCAATTTCTGGTAAACTTATATTCAGGAACATTTGTACCAGCATGGCCAAATGTATATCTTTCATCATGATTACACTAAAAAAACATGCTATAGTCTTCGTTCGGATATCTGTAAGTTGTAAATGGCACAAAGAAATACTAAATTATTCCATCAAAAAGAAAAAGGAAAATGCAAGATTACCTTTTATAAGAATGTGGCATAAATGCAGTAAATGATTTAATCCATTATAATAAGTCTATACATTTGATTTTATTTTTTGAGAAGAGAAACAAATTCATTGATAAATGAAAAATAGGGAGCAAGAGCTCAGGCACCTAATGGTGAGTTACAAAAAAAACTGTCCAATTAGCAATCAAATAAGAAAGACTGTAGTTGGAAAAAGGATGTGTACATTTACACCAGTATAAAGCATTGAAAATTATTTACACCAGTATACATTTGATTTTATGATTTAGTAGATTTGAAAAATACTGGATAACCTGATTTGGATAATTGTTTAAATAAGAAACTTTTGTTTTATGTTTTGAACCATATGCGTATTTGGCCTTCTATTCTGTAATGTTACTTCCTTCAATTTCAGGAAGAAGCGAAGAATGTAGGTCAACTCCGAAATCTTAGGTTGGCAAATTTGCTTGGTTGTTGCTGTGAAGGTGATGAGAGGTTACTAATTGCAGAATATATGCCGAATGAAACATTGGCAAAGCACTTGTTTCATTGTAAGTTTAATAGCATTATGAATAATCTGGTCTCCTTGAGTTACCTCTTACCTTTCTATGATAGCATTTATTTTCATTTCCAGCATGGAACTGTGTTGCATGTTAATTAACACAAGTAGTAGGTTCCCATGGGTCATGGTTTAATTTCATTTTGCTTTTTCCTCCATCATCCTTCACTCCTGTTATTTTGATTTTAGTATTTCTTGTTGGTCTTTGGACCAATTGCCAAAATGGCATGTTGTTGCAAGTTTTATAACCATTCTTGGTAGAAGTAAGCTTGTGAAATTCTTGCAGAGTTTTCCCCTGCATAGCTGTGTCTTGTCATTTACATTATGAAGAGCCCTCACAGAATTTCGACTTTTTGAAGTGCTGAAAGACTTAATGTTTGATAATGTCCGAAGACATGTCTTTAAATCTTATTTGCTTTCCATATTTCTCCATCCTCTCCTGTTGTTTGATTATATAGCAGGTCACTATTTTATAAAGTGAAGTTTAATAGGGTACTTACTCAGGGGATTCTCAACCTCTGAAGTGGACCATGCGGTTAAGAGTGGCCTTATATATAGCACAAGCTTTGGAGTACTGTACAAGTAAAGGGCGCGCCCTATATCACGATCTCAATGCCTATAGAGTTGTTTTTGATGATGTGAGCATCTTTAAATTGTACAAACCTTTATCACCCCTTTATTTTTCTGGGGTGATGGACCTGGTGGTTCTGTGTAAAATGTTGATATCTCCTCTCAGGATGGAAACCCCAGGCTTTCATGCTTTGGTATGATGAAAAACAGCAGAGATGGCAAAAGCTACAGTACAAATTTGGCATTTTGTCCTCCTGAGTATCTTAAAACAGGTGCACCCTTTAGACATTATTATTAGGCCAGTTATTTTGTTGTCTCTGTACTATTGATGAGTTAATAGAGTTACGTTTTCTTTTATCTTCTTTTCCGAATAAAATAATGACTTGTCCCCCTTGTGGAGTTGCAGTATTTGGTACCCAGTTTTTTTTTTTTTTTTTGAACAAGATATGGTAACCAGGGTTTCTTGTTTGGCCGATTCTAACTTTACGAGGTTTGTTTATGTTGATCCTCTTGCATGTGTAATAAAACATGAAAGTGGGCTTAGTTTCTTTTGTTCAACTGATATGAAGAATTCATATCATCATATGTAATAAATGAAATGGAAGCACATACCTCTATGTGTCCTGTTCTCTATTTAGATGTCAAATTGCTAAGGGAGGCTTGTTTATGTGATCACTTTGAATATGGGCATAGTCATTAAGAGTGTGTGTAGTTCTGTCAGCTAAGGACTCTTTTCTTCTGTGGAATTATTTTTTACAAAAGATATCTCTGTTGTAGTTCCCTTATTATGATGTCACAACACTTTTTTTGTCCCGATACACCAAGCATGTATGCTTGTTTTTTTATGAGCAAAGGGTCGAGAAACTCAATGCCACTATTCTTGAACAACTTGAAATTGGGCCTTCTTTTCGCACTTGCTGATTTTGAAGTCCTGTTCATTTTACACCAATTTCAAAGATATGCAAGAAAATTTGTCTCTGCTGTCTGTTGTTGTTTTTCATAGTTACTCTTATGCAGTACTGTTTATTGTTGATCAAATCTCATACCATTTAGAGTGATAGATTGAAAATCATCATCTCATATATCTGTAGGAAGAGTTACTCCAGAAAGTGTTATGTACAGCTTCGGCACTCTATTGCTTGACCTCCTTAGTGGAAAACATATCCCACCGAGCCACGTAAGTCTTCTTTCTTATTGAACTCCTTTTTATCACGCTGTGAAACTATTGAAGTCTATTGACTGATTTATTCACTTTCTTTCTTTTTAATAAGAAACATACGATATATTATAGACAAAAAAAAAGGAGGCAGACAGATTTATTCACTTTATGATCATTATCAATCTCTCTTTTGCAATAAATATATTAAAGAAGAAGACACATGAATGCATTAATGCATATGTATGTATGTATGTATGTATGTATGTATATGTATGTATGTATGTATGTATATGTATGTATGTATGTATGTATGTATGTATGTATATATTTATATGAAATAAAAGGTATACTAACAGAAATAGAAGAATACACTGCACTACTGAATCTGGTATTGCACCAAAATATTGCTATGCTAATGTTCTGTTCTATAACTTTTAGGCTCTTGACCTAATAAGGGACAGGAATCTTCAAATGCTGACAGATTCTTGTTTGGAAGGACAATTTTCAAATGACGAGGGGACTGAATTGGTGCGATTAGCTTCTCGTTGTTTGCAGTATGAGCCTCGAGAGCGTCCTAATTCGAAATCATTAGTTTCGTCTTTAACTCCTCTTCAGACAGACACTGAGGTATATTTTCTCAGTAGGTGAAGATTTATTAATTCTGTGTCACGATTGCAACGGCAACATTTTATTATTATTCAAATTCATCGGTTTTTAACACACCCTCCAATGTTGGTTTCTTATCTTTGCTTGTTCGGCAGGCTCCCTCTTATGTATTATTGGGCATACCACATGATGCTTCAGATTTACCTCTTACACCACTTGGTGAAGCTTGCTTAAGAATGGATTTGACTGTCATTCACGAGATTTTGGAAAAGATTAATTACAAGGACGATGAGGGTTCAGCAACTGAGGTTTGTTATTGCATATCGTATTTAAGGGACAAAAGATTCACTCAAATTGTTATTTTATTGTTGTTTTTGTAATCACAATTGGATTTCTTACTATGAGATCTATACGTTTTTTTATTTTTCTCAGACAACTTTTAAGTCCACTTCGTTTAGAGTTTAGTAATAAACTTTCCACATTCTGCTGCGTACACGGTTAAGTCCCTCATAGTATATAGCTACAAACTTTAATACCATCCAACAGAATGGAGATCCAATTCCAATCAAGGCTGTTTTTCATCCAGTTCTTCCATACATATCTTCTCTAATCACTGCACTGCATCTTTAATTATGGAAATTGGAGGTACCAGGTTCTTGCTGGCTGCTGCTAATTTTGATTGATTCTGGCATGCAGCTTTCTTTCCAGATGTGGACCAACCAGATGCAGGAAACATTGAGTTCAAAGAAAAATGGAGATCTTGCTTTTCGGCATAAGGATTTTAGAGCTGCAATCGATAGCTATACGCAGGTCCGAAATGTTTTGTTTCCGTTTAAAACTTCTTGCTCAACATCCATGCAACTGGAAATTAATTCCTACAGTTTTAAGACTCGACTGTGTGTACCTTCATTTTGGTAGGAGAGCTTGAAAAGAGGAGAACATAGAGATAGAAGCGGGTAAAAAATAATGAAATACTAGAACTGATTCAAATAGCTGATTGTTATCTATAGAGTAGAGACCACAAACTGCCAATTCAGCTAAGCAACTGATGGAAAATTCTGAATGAAAGTTTGAAGTTATAAATCCTAATTAGCCACCAATAACATAGTTGACCAGGGGCTTCAATTAGGGCTATGATTGTCAATCCAAGCATGGTATGGGACTACTACTTGAATAAAATTCTGAATGAAGTTTAAAGTTATAAATCCTAATTAGCCACCAATAACATGGTTGACCAGGGGCTTCAATTAGGGCTATGTTTCTCAATCCAAGCATGGTATGGTAATGGAACTACTACTTGAATCGATATATCGGGATGACATTTTTTGCAGAGTATATTGAAGGAATTTGTTAAAACATATGGCTGTGGTTTATAATTATCCTTGTATTATAAGGAAACTTTGATGGTATTTATATTTCATAAGCAAACTTACTCATGATAATGTGTCATACAACTCAAGGAGAGTAGAAATTGGGAACAACCTATTAGCTCTTGTTATATCTTTGTTCACACCAGATTAAAAGGAACTGATGATGTATGTTGTTGGGAACGAGTGTTTTTATAGGAAGTTCTCATTTGGAAGTCTTAGCACATCTAGATAACATCTGTTTGTTCTCTTGCAGTTCATTGATGCTGGAGCTGTGCTTTCCCCAACAATGTTTGCACGTCGTAGTTTGTCGCATCTCGCGTGTGAGATGCCACAAGAAGCCCTAAACGATGCAGTGCAAGCTCAAGTAATATCTCCTGTCTGGCATATTGCATCTTATCTGCAAGCTGCTGCACTTTTTGCACTTGGCAGCGACAATGAGGCACAAGCAGCCCTCAGAGAAGGATTTGCACTTGAAAACAAAACAACTGCCAAAAAGTAAAATGGTGACCTACTTATGTCTAAACTATTAGTAACTGCAGACACAGGCATGCCAAAGTTAATCAAACTGATCCTTTTGTCCTCAAATCCATCCATAATGCTGCACTGCAACTTAAGAAGTCTTTTCTTGCAGTCCCTTCTGATGGATTCACTTCATTAACGTGGTCGTGGCACGAACTGGCTGGCTCGTGGTCGTCTAGTCAGTTTTCTGATACATGGCAAAGAACACTAGCAGACTTGAAGATTAATTTGGTTCTGTAAAGTAAAAGGAGTCGGCTGTTTAAATTATATGGGGAGGGCAGGATGGGAAGTATGCTTGTAATTTCTGTATAGTACTGTTAGCTTATGTCATATTTCTGTTAGGCTATTATGTATGTTTGTTTTTTCTGATAAATGGGCAAATGTCTTTTGTTAACACTATACATTCAATATTCAATGCTCTTTTAACTGTTGTTTATATTCATTTAATCCTGCTACGCTCTTGGTAACTTAGAAATTTCAGTGAAGAATGGAGTGAAAGTAGGAAAACAATCTAAAGAATGTTGAATAATATCATTAATCCATATCATGTTTAAAGGCCATCTTCCTTAATGTGGCCACAGAAAAACCCACATCATGTTTCATAAATCATAACTCATGTTTCATAAATCATAACTCATCTTAGTATGTTTTTTTAATTAATTTCTTCAAATATTTAGAGGTTCTGAAAGGAAATCTTGTTAAAGAAGCAGAAAGGAAACATGGACTTTCAGACACTGAAATAGAAAGATACATACATATATCATTAAGTTGGTCCAATGCAGACCACTTCTGTTTTTTTTTTTTTTGTAAACATTTCCCACCCTTTTTATACACAGATGACTAACTATTAACGTTAAGAATCATAACAATAAATTATGTACATTTAGCCATGGTCACCAGAAAATATCATCAACTGCTGTCATGGTTGAAGGAGAGGCTTCATCATCTTCCTCTAACTCCCTCTCCAACTCTGGTTCTCCAGAACCAAATTCAGAGGACTCAACAGCAGCGAGATTCTTCAAATCGATGACCGTCAGCTCATCAAGGTGCCTCACCACCAAGTCTGCTGCCCCAAGTTCATAAACAGGATGCTTGCTTGCAACAGCCACACACTTCATCCGAGCATCATGAGCTGCCTCAACAGTTTGGTTTGAATTCCCAAACACAATGCACCTCTCAGGAATGAAGTTCAAGAGCTGTGCTGCATAAATGAACATTTCTGGATCAGGCTTTCCCCTGTGAACATCCTCCGCAGCTATAACCACATTGAAATCGCCCTCGATGCCGATCATTCCCATGGCCAACTCCAGAACTTTTCTAGGACGGGTCGAAACCAGTGCCATAGGAATTTTGTAATGCATCAAGACATTCACAAACTCTTTTGACCCTGCTCTCAATCTGTAAACTCCCCCCTGCAATGCCTGATAGATTTCTTCCTTCCTAGCAGCCATTCTTCTCAACTGAGAAGGATCTCTTGACCAGCAAAGCACTTCAGAAATGGCTTGTTCATTCTTCATCCCCTCTATTCTTCTGAGAATAAAGGTTGGGGGAGGGGATTTTCCTTCTTCCTGAGAAAGAGCTAACCAAGCCTGCTTCTCGATTTCAGGATTGTCTTCAATCAACACACCCTCCCACTCAAATATGGCACCCAACCAACCACAACCCATTCTTTCTTGTCTAAGCAATGGATTCTGTAATGAAGGATTATCTGCTTTGTTTTCTGGAGGCCATAAACCTGGTTTTCGATCGAAACCAGCATCAATATCATAGTTCCAATCCTTTGGAATTCTGTCTTCTCTGAATGAATATGCCTCTTTTGTCACCTCCAATGATAAGGCCTTAATTGACAAAAGTGCTAATCCATCCACTTTCAATCTAGAAACCATGGGAGACGAAATCAGCCTCTTACCAACAAATTTTGAAGTTGGAAACAAGGTGTTCCTCTTGTAGGACGTGTCCTTAACAAAAGTCCCTCCACATAGCAGCTGATGGCCAAAAAGAGAAGCTGCTGCAATCGACTGAACCATACTAACCAGTTGACCTACAATTTGGTACTGAAATTACAGCGAAACTAGACCAAACTCACAGTTGAAAAAACCAATCCACCTGAATTCCTGGCAATCAATTTCGACTTCTCCAAGAAGCAACTTCAATTGAATCATCCAACTTTCAGATAGAAAGAAAAAGCACAGATCCCCAAAACTGTCCTTATTGACAGAAAAGGGAAAAAGGAACAAAAACAAACACAAAATTCAAAGCCCCTTCCCGTCAAAGCACTTCCACAAACATTCCCCCCATAGCAAAATCTACAAAACCCACTATTCCAAAACGCCAAAAGGGAACAGAGGCATGCGAAACAACCAAAAAGGGTTGGTGGGTATCGACCAAATCCAAAACAAAACGAAACCCTTTAATACAAATCACTCCAAACCGAAACCCAACTGAAACAAAACAAAAAAAAGTTGAAAATCAGAAAGAAGAAGAAGAAGAAGAAGAAATTACCAAGCAAAATCAGGAATTGGATTGGAATTGGATTGATGATGATGAGGAGAAAAAGGTTAGTGATTAGGGATTATATTCGAGAACACGAAAGGAAGGAATCTCTGTGGAAGGAAGGGATTTTAGTTACTGGAAGAAGGAAGAAAAGTGTTCTTTATTTTGTGGTTTATATTCAGAATAGAGCGCTAAGGAAAGAGAGAACAACACGGTGGCCATCCTTCTTGAGGAGACCGGTCGCGCACGCCGACCAGGGCAACCGGCTGGAAGGCCGCGTGTCGGTCACCTTCTCCTTTCTTCTTTTGCATTTGCCCTCCTTGTTTCCTTCTTATTACATTTATGCCACTGCCTTTCGGATAAGATTAAGGAACATAATCATCCTTATTTATCATTATCCCATCTAAATTATCGCCCCTAATCTCAATTTTTTAAAAAAAGTCTTTTAAAATTAGGATACGAAGTTGTATAAATAAAGATTATATTACGAATTTAGTCAACGTCATTTTCTACTTGGTTTCTATTTTGAGGTTAATTTCAATTTTCTGTTTATGATTTTATATGTTTGATGAAAATATTTCTCAAAATGTCGATATATTCCTAATTTGGTGGGTTGGATACAAGGATGAAAATATTCGTGGATATATCTGAAAGGTTGGATATAAATATTAAGGATAAATAAATATTTCCAATATCTTTTATAAATACAGGTAAAACATAAAAAATATCATTTATTAATCTCAATATAGATATAGATACTAATAACCAGATCTATAACTTAATTTGAAAGTAAAATGAACTTAATTATTAATTTAAATAATTTTTTTAAAAATATTGATTTACAAAAAATTTCGTGGATATCGATATTTCTTCGATATATCCATGGATATATCTGTAAAATTGAACTATCGATATGAATATCGATATCGATATTTTCGTCATTGGTTGGATATTCACCATTAATCGATATCTTTGCCATTGTCTATAAATATTCATAAAATATTAAAAAAAAATATATCATCTATTAATCTTAATAGAAATATAAATATTAATAATAAAAGCTATAATTTGATTTTAAAGTAAAAATAACTTTTTTTTTTCAACAAAAGTAAAAATAACTTAAATATTAATTTTAATAAAAAAAATTGATTTACAAAAATAGATGTATATTTCATCGATATATTTATTGAAATATATTGTGGCTATATTTAGTTATCTTCATATTTAGTTATCTCCTTTGATTCTTAAGCTAAATATACTCCTAATATATCTCAATAATATCTGTAAAATTAACATTTATCGGTATTTTTATCATTGATTTCAAATTTTTTTTGAAAAATTTATCATTGATTTCAATTTATTTCTTATAATTTAGTTATATTTTATGACTTATCATTATAAGTTGTTACCTAATTACATGGTGTTTAAGGTAATAAACTAATATTGTCTATTGACATATTGACGTTGGATTAAAAAAAGGTTTGAACGAATTATTAAAATATAATAAGATATAGAATATTACAAAAATGTCTTAACATAATTTTTTTTATCTACTAAAAAAAATTTGTAGTTTTACTGACCTATTCATTTCATGTACAATAAAGCAAAATTCATTATTTAAATTTTTAAAATCAGTTTTAAAGTTATTTTTTTTTTATCCAAATTCTATTATTCTACGTGGTCGCTCTCGCCTTGTTGGTAACCAACGTCCATTTGTTGTCGGTACACCGATTGAAAGTTTGTGGCCGGTACACCACATCATTCACCGTTGTTTTGAATATATTGAGGGTATATATTCGTCGTTTCAGATTTTCAATTTTTTTTGTCGCCGACTCTCCAACTTTATCTACACCGTCGTCGATGTCGATAAACCACCAACATCGTCGTTGGTACCCACATGTCGTTGTTGCTTTACATTGGTCACCATATGTCGTGGGAGCTAGATTTACCGCACTATTTAGTTTTTTAAATTTGGGGGTTTTATTTTTATATAACATGACCTATATACACCGAATATATATTATGTAATTTTTTAATGGTAGATATTTTTTGATATAAACAGGGTATATATTAGAGTTTGTATATATATTAGGGTGTATATACTATCGGTTAAAGAATAGTCTGTAAAAATATCTCTTAAAAAAAAAAAAAAAAAAGGTAAAAGTGAGTTTTGGGCCGTTAAAAAATGGTTTAAAAAATAATTTATGATTTTTAATTAAATTATAAAATCAAAATAAACATTATAAAACTATTGAGGCTCAATTGAACGAGTCCAAATTATAGAGACTAAATGGATAATTTAATTTAATTTTTTAAAAATGGATAAGTTAACTAATGTGTTGATTATATAAAGTTTTATAGGACAATTATTTTAAGTTGCAATGTCCCATAAAGCCGGACAAAATAAAGGTCTTTTCAAAGAGGCAATTTTTTTTTAGAATCAGAACTTCATAACTAAATTAAATATGAAAGGTGGCCCTCTTAAAAATAAAAATAAATAAATAAGGGAGGTTGAATTTTTTTTATTTGAAATTTCGAAATTATAACTTATTAAAAATGTTGTTAATAGTTTGATTAATTAAACTATATTTAATGTGGTTAAAAGAAAAAGAAAATAGAAAATAGAAAATATTAGTATATTACTAGTTAAAATGATGTGATAATATAGTAACGATTTGTGAAGTTTAACAAAATTATAACGACTGAATTAAAACTTTTAAACTTATAGAACTAAATTAAAATTAGACTTAAATATAGAGATTAAATTAAAAATTAAGCAACAAATCAGACCAAATTAAAACTATAATGAAATCATAACAATCGAATGTATAATTTAACCAAGAAAGAAAATTAAATTAAAATAGGAGAAAAATGCAAGGTATACGAGGTAAGGGGGAGTGAAGGACAAATTATTCAATATATGATCATTGACTACTTTAAAATAATTAGATGTAAATTTGTTTGTCCTAATGACTATTAGATATTGTCAAATTGAACCTAGCTCAATTCGCATAAGGGTGTACCTTTGACTCAGATTTATTCTAGATCTCATATTCAATCTCCATAAAACGTTGTGTATATTTATTTAATTATCGGTATTTTGTCGCAGTGATTGAACACGCACCCTGGTTTCAAAATCAGCTAGGCTCGATTTTGCTAACATGAGCATAGTTCATTCAATCGACATCTTGTATGACCTATGATCAAGAGGTCCAAGGTTCGAATCTTCCTACATGTTGTAAAAAAAAAAAACTTTATTCGTCAATATAACTCAACTGACCTAAATTACAAACTAATAATAATCTAAATATCTTTATTAAAAAAAAATTGTGGTGGGCCAACATTCTAGCAATTCGATCTCCTTAAAGAAAGAAGTAGCGTGGAAGTTTCAAAGTCATTAATTGATTTTGAAAAAATCATTCCAACCAAAATCTCATTACATTACAATACAACTATGAAAATCCTTATTGCCTGATGCCTACAAATATTTGAAAATTTTGGTTGTAGAATTCAAATTTTATTCTCCTACTTCCATTACCAAATTTCAATTGGTTTGTCATTTTTGGGATAAAATACTATTTTGCGATTTGTTCTAATTTAATAAATGTTGAAATTGTGACACTTCCGTTTGGGATTGCGGTAGCTTTTAAAATAATTGCTTCCATGCTTTTAAAAAAATCAGTTGTTTGATGTATCAAATTAGCGTTTGGTAAATTTTAGTTGTATAAGTTGGTTATCGTGTTTGGTAAATAAGTATTAAATTATTGTAATTTAACTATAATCACTAAAATAGACATATTATAAAAAATTGTATAAATTATTTTAAGAAAAAAATAGTAAAGTATTATTTTTAAAAAAATATTTGCATTTGATTTATTAATTTAAAAATTATAAAATAAGATTTGGGGGTGGGAAATAGATACTAGATATATAAAATAATTTTTAATTTTGAAAAGATTTGAAAATTTGTTAAAAAAGTGATTGTTAGAGAATCTAAAACCTACAAATAACAACTTTTGAAAGCTTTGCAAAATGAACGTGTCATGCAAAATTGATTTTAACAAATTATAAAATAATTTGTTTTACCAAACACAAAAAACGGTTAAGATTTATTTTTAATCACTTCTAATTCTTTTAAACGCAATGTCAAACGGAGCCTAACAAAATGAGTGATGATCCATAACTTCAGGTCATGGGACACAATTTTGTATAAAATTAGTCTTTAAACCCTTAGATTTGTGTCTATATGATCCCACCATTTTGAAAAGTGTCTATATGGTCCCACAACTTTGAAAAGTGCCTAATAATCCTTGAATTTTTAATTTTCTGTTTCATACATCCTTTAAGTTTCAATTTATATAAATCATATAAGTTCAATGTTGTATCAAAAAAAAAAAAAAAATTAAATTAAATGTTCTCTTCGAATTTAGACATAAAATTTCATGTTGTGCCCAATAATGTATCTATTAGTTGCGAAATTAAGGTTGAATTAGATACACAATTAAATTTTATATCTTTTTACGAAATTAAAGTTCAATTAGATAAACAATTAATTTTTTTTTTTTTTTTTTTGTAACGGTGTTTTAATTAAAGCGAGAATTGAACACATGACCTCATAGTCACGACACAACCTTATGCCAATTGAGCTATGCTCGGTTTGACTTAAATTTTATATCTACTAAAGCAATTATTTTTAAATATTTTGAGTATGTCCAAGATCTATTGGACAAAAAAAAAAAATTGAAATTGAAATTTATTAAATATTTTTAAAGTTTAGAGCATATTAGATATAATTTTAAAAGTTTTTTTTTTTTTTTTTTTTTTTTTTTTTTTTTGAAGGGATACAATTTTAAAAGTTTGAAGACTAAATATGTAATTTGTGATTCATATAACATAATTTTAAATGCATTGATATATAGTATTTAGATTAAGTAATATTAATTACAAATTTATAATAAATTATTGTAGAATTATTAAGAGAGGAAAGGGAGGGCTCTTTTTTCTCTCTGAGAATTGTAGAGCAACGGCAACCTAGGGTTGACAGGGGCAGCTAGATCTGCCGGAGTGGTTTCATTATAGAGGTTTTTTACTATATTGAAGGTTTTACGATGCAGAAAGAAGGATTGATGGCAGACTCACTATCCAATCAAGTGGCAAATCTCAATTTAACAGAGGAGGAGAGGAGCTTGGTCTTTGCCTTGCCGGATGAAGAGTTTGAAAATTCAGATAAGATTTTCGAGAATTCTCTCGTTTGCAAGTTACTGACTCCGAGGAATGTGCATCCGGACATCTTCAAGCAAATGATGCCTAGAATCTGGTACAATATCCCAATCCACATCGAAGGAGTTGGGAAAAATCTATTCTTGTGCAATTTTCGATATCAGAAAGACAAAGAAAAGGTGGTAGAGAACAGTCCGTGGTTCTTCAACAAGGCTCTTGTTTTGATGGAGGAACCTAGAAGCAACATTAGCTTCAATGACTTGGAATTCAGGTACGCATCTTTCTGGATCCACTTTCATAATATTCCTTCAATTTGTTTTAGTAGGAATAAGGCTGAATTGTTGGGGAATCTTATTGGAAAGTTTGAGAAAATGAAGCTTAATAGTACAAGAAGTTGTTGGGGGAAATCATTGAGAATTCGGGTATCTATCGAGGTTGCTAAACCGTTGAAACGAGGTTTAATGTTCGAAATGGGAACTATGGCTGTGGAAACTTGGGTCTCTATATCTTATGAAAAATTACCCGAATTTTGTTATTGTTGTGGAATTTTAGGGCATATCGCCAAGGATTGTTCTGATGCAGTGAAGGAAGGGGAGACAGAGGCTCGTTTTGGACCGAATTTGAGAAACTCTATAGCACCAAGTCAGGTTCCGTTGTGGAAGGGGGATGATAACGGCATAAACAAAGGTGTAGGTCAGGGGCGGGGTAGGTTAGATGGATGGTGGACTGCTTCAAGGGTTCAAAATAAGAACATAGGTGAAGTGGAAAATATGTTACAAAAACAAGGGAGCTCACCTGAGGTCGAAGAGGCTGGCGGTAAGAACAGACCGGGGCCGGAGGCGGTGAACCCTAGCGGCAAGGCGGAAAGCTTGGCCGATTCGAACGCTTCGAAAGAGAATGCAGTAATCAATGGGGAGCCGGATCTTCAGGGATTTGCCGAATCTTCTCCTAAAGTAACGATTTTGCCATCAATGGCAGAAATTAAATGCCAGATTAAAGAAAAAGAAGGAGATGAGAGCCGACAGCGTGGAGAGCGATTTAAGGAAGAAGTTGGCCAAAAATGGGTAAAGGAAATTGATTTTAAAGAAACGTCAGTTTGTTTGGGTGTGGGTCATGGGGATGAATGTGATGATATTGGGCATGCTGAATATGAAGTGGGCTTGGAGAATGGGCTGAGGATGGATGGGCTAAAGACATTTGGGCCAATTTTGAATGAGAAATGGTTGATTTCAAATCCTAAATTGGTGGGCTTGGATCAAGTGGCAGTGGGGATCCCGAATAAAGGACTTTTGCCGAGCATTCAAGAGGTAGCACCTACAGTTAAAAATAATTCTAACTTGCCCAAAGTAGGACCCGTCCCGAGTAGTTGGGAAAATGAGTTTAATTTAATAAGAGTAGGGGGACACGGACCTTTGTTGAAAAAATGGAGAAGGAAAGAAAGAGAGGATTCTTGTTGCATGCAAGTTGACAAGAATGATTCTACAGTAGGGAAAGGAAAGGGGATAAAGAGACAAGCTTCAGAGATGTACCACGGATCAGAATCTTCTTTGGAGAGGTCGGTTAAGAGAAGGAGTGATCCACAACAAGAGAAATTATCGGCATCAACGGTGGAGGCTGCAAAGCAGCCCCGCCGAGCACAATGAAAACACTAAGCTGGAATGTTCGAGGTTTGGGGAACCCTCGAACATTAAGGGCACTACGCAGGGTAGTGTCCAAACATCACCCCGATTTAGTTTTCATTATGGAAACTAAATGTAGGTACTTAAAGGATGAAAAAGTTAAAAGAGAGATTGGGTTGGAAAATTGTATTAGCGTCCCGAGTAATGGAAATAGTGGGGGTCTTATGTTGCTATGGTCATCTGCTTGGGACGTTCATCTTATGTCCTTCTCGGTAGGACACATCGATGTTTTCATAGTAGAAGGTCAGGAGCGGTGGAGGTTTACTGGATTTTATGGTCATCCCGAGGAAGCTAAACGAGAAGAATCTTGGAAGTTGCTTGAAAGACTGTTACATGTTACCTCTATCCCTTGGATTATTGGAGGGGATTTCAATGAAATAGTGTCTGATAATGAGAAGCAAGGAGGGCCCCCGAGACGTCAGGTCTTAATGAAAAATTTTAGGGACATTATTGACTTATGTGAACTTCACGACTTAGGTTTTTGTGGCGACGAGTTTACATGGTATAAAAATTTATGGGACGACGACTCGACAAGGGAACGATTGGATCGTTTCTTTGCTAGCTCAGAGTTTCTCTCTAGAGTTGCCCAGGTTTCAGTCCATCACTTAAGTTCCTCAGTTTCTGATCATCGTCCGATTTTGGCTTCTTGGGAGTTCATAGGGAAGTGCGGGAGGAATAAGCTTAACGGTAAGAAAAATCGTTTTGAGCCTGGGTGGGTGAAGTTTGAGGAATGTCGAGGGGTAATTCAGAGGGCTTGGCTAACAGGGGGTACCAGAAATGGTAAAAACGTACAAACTACCCAAGCTAATTGTCTGAAGGATCTTTCGAAGTGGAATAAAGAGAGGCTAAAAGGGTCAATCAAGGGGGCGATCGTTAGGAAAGAACAGCAGATAGAGGCTCTTTCTCGCGAGCAGAGCCCGAATTGGCGAAAAGAGTCCCGAGTGGCAGAGATTGAGCTTGAGTCTCTGTTGAAAGAGGAGGAATGGTATTGGAAACAGAGAGCGAGAGAAGATTGGCTGGAATGGGGGGACAGAAACACCAAATGGTTCCATTTGAGGGCCAACCACCGTCGCCGATCGAATAGGATTACAGGTTTAGAAGATGAGAACGGAACTTGGATAGAGGAGGAGTCAGCACTCTCTGGGTTGGCTAATTCCTATTTCAAGAAGCTGTTTAATTCTGATATTCCAGATGAGGATAGCATTTTAGCTACTCTTGAGGCAATCCCTTCTTCTGTTTCGGAAGAACAAAATGCTTTCTTGACAAGACCCTTTACTAGATCCGAGGTCGAGGAGGCTTTAAAGCATATGCCGGCAACTAAGACTCCAGGTCCCGATGGTTTCCATGCGTTGTTTTATCAGAGGTATTGGGATATTGTGGGGGATGAGATAATTGACCTTTGTCTTCGAATTCTTAATGAAAATGAGGGTTTGGGTTCCCTGAATAAAACTTACCTCGTTCTGATTCCGAAAGTGAAGGATCTGAAGCGAATGAGCGATTTCAGACCAATCAGTCTTTGCAATGTGATTTATAAGGTTATAGCCAAGGTTCTAGCAAACAGGTTGAAAACAGTTCTAGATTCTATAGTCTCGCCAACTCAGTCAGCCTTTGTCCCGGGGAGGTTAATCTCTGACAATGCTCTTATCGGTTTCGAGTGCATTCACGCTTTGAACAATAAGCGTAGCGGGAAAGAAGGCATGGTTGCACTAAAACTAGACATGAGCAAAGCATACGATCGCGTCGAGTGGGTTTTCCTCAGAAGGGTTATGTTGAAAATGGGCTTTAGCCACAAATGGGTTTCTCTCATTATGCAATGTGTGGAGACAGTGTCCTTTTCAGTCTTGCTAAATGGGGTTCCTTCATCCTCCTTTCAACCGGACCGGGGGCTAAGACAAGGAGATCCTTTGTCTCCATATTTGTTCCTTCTATGTGTGGAAGGTTTCTCAGCCCTTCTGAACCAAAAGGAAGAACTCCACGAATTCTCAGGTTTGCAAATTAATCGTCATTGTCCTTCTATTTCTCACCTATTTTTTGCAGATGACAGTTTGGTCTTTTTAAGGCCACAAAGAGGGATTGTCGAACGATTAAGGGCATTCTCCACATTTACAAAAAAGCAACAGGCCAGACAGTTAATTTTGACAAGTCTGTTTTCATGGCAAGTAAGAATACGAGTCAGGAGATGATCGATTTTATCCAAGGCGAACTTGGAGTCACTCACACGTCCTCTCTTGGAAGGTACCTGGGGCTACCCTCCCAAGTAGCCAGGAACCGCTGCCAAGCGTTCAGTTCATTGCAAGACAGAGTCTGGAAGACCCTACAAGGTTGGAAGCAAAAGATGTTTTCTGCAGGAGGGAAAGAGGTGTTGATAAAGGCTGTAGCTCAAGCTATCCCAACATACACGATGTGTTGTTTCAGAATCCCTGCCCATGTATGTAATGATATTTCTAAAATGTTTGCCAGATTCTGGTGGGGTTCTACCACCGAAAAGAGAAAGATCCACTGGCGTTCCTGGAAGCGACTGTGTGTCAGTAAGTCTCAAGGAGGGATGGGCTTTAGGGATATTTTTGTGTTCAACCAAGCTTTACTGGCTAAGCAAAGTTGGAGACTAATTAAATATCCTGATAGCTTGCTAGCTAGAGTTATGAAAGGAAAATACTATCATCATGGAATTTTTCTACGAGCTCAATTAGGCTCTTCCCCCTCCTATGCATGGAGAAGTATAATGTGGGGTAAAGAATTGTTTGAAAAAGGTTATCTATGGAGAGTGGGAAAAGGAAACGAGGTGATAATTGATAAAGACCCTTGGATTCCAGCGAGGGAACAAGGAAGGTTGCTGTGTCCACCACCATCTGTTCACAACTTTCCTGTGCAATCTTTGATGACCAATACTGGGAGGTGGAATGAGGAGCAGATTCGAACAACTTTTATCCCGATAGATGCAGAGGCGATTCTTCAAGTTCCCCTGCACCTCAGGGGTGGAGAGGACACTATCATTTGGAGTCCTTCGAAACAGGGAGTTTTTTCTGTTAAGTCTGCTTATCAATTAGGCTTATCTTATGAGAATAATTTTGAGGCTTCCCCCTCAAATGTTGTAAAACAAAGCAGAAGGTGGAAGATTTTTTGGGCTACTAAGGTTCCCCCAAAAGTCAAAATCTGCTGCTGGAAAGTTTACAACAACGTTATTCCTTGTAAGGTAAACCTTCTAAAGAAGGGGATTCAAACTGATAATTTATGTCTTTTTTGCAGGGAACATGAGGAATCTGTTACACACCTCTTCTGGCATTGTGAGGTATTGAGGGAAGTGTGGTTTTTTTGTTCCTCTCCTTACTTGGCTCGTTTGTGTGATAACAGGAATCATTGGACGATCCAGGAACACTGGGATTGGATCTTGGACCGTGGATCTCAAAAGGATGTGGAATGTACGATGATGCTAGTGTGGAGGATTTGGGAGGAAAGAAATCAATTGGTTTACAATAGCACAAGAGTGTTGGAGCTAAATGTGGTCTCCAACATTGTTAATTGCATTCTTCATCTCAAAGATTCTAAGCGGGGAGAATCAGAAGCTAGCGGTGGAAAGAGAAAATCATTTGCAAGTGTAGACGCGCATGACGAAGGTGCCCATGAGGGGTGGAGACCTCCACCCCGCAATATATGGAAGCTGAATGTGGATGCTTCCTTTAAAGTTGACTCAAGACGGGCTGGTCTCGGGTGGGTCGTTCGGGATCATCAAGGTTCTGTCAAACTAGCTGGTTGTCGATCTCTTGTTGGTCAGTTCGAGATTAAAATTTTAGAGTCTATGGCAATGGTAGAAGGATTAAAAGCGATCTCTTCCTACTCGTTTCCTGATAAGTGCCCGATCGTAGTTGAGACCGACTGTTTGGAGGTTTGTAACCTACTCAATGGCATTGGAGTTGATCTCACATCAGTTGTTTTTTTCATCCAAGAAATTTTAGACCTGAAAGAGGCTGCTGGAGTTCTTTCATTTGCTCATGTGAATCGGCAGGATAATGTCTGGGCTCATCAGATTGCTTATAAAGCTTCTGAGGCTTTGCTAACAGCTCAGTGGGAGGATCCTGTTCCCTCGAGCTTTTACTCTTTTTGTGGGTTTGGTAGTTTCAGGGGCTCTGTTCCTGGTTGAGCTATGTTTATCCTTTTATCAAAAAAAAAAAAAAAAAATATTGACCTAAAGAATAAATATATAATCAAAAATAAAACTCGAAATATTTAAGATTTTTTAAAATAGAATTAAAAAAATTAACGCATTCAATTTTTTATTTTTTATTTTTTTGAAATATATGTTTGATAATTATTTTTTGTTTAAAAAATAGAAAACCAAACTTGTTTGATAACTATTTTTTATTTTGGTTTTTAAAAATATAAAAATTTAAAGTGGTTGGATAATTAAAATTGGGCTGATTGCACAAATAGCAATCAGGCCCAAACTAATTGCAAATTTAGCAAACTTTAAAATATTTTGCAAATATGGCAAAAAATCTCGTTTCTATCACTGATAGACTTTATTATATCACTGATAGACTTCTATCAGTGATAGACTATTATAAGACTATTATCACTGACAAAAATCTATAAAAAGTTGAGGTGAAGCGATAGACTTCTATCAGTCATAAGATATCAGCGATAGAAATTGCTATATCCGCAAATTTTTTAAAAACATGCTATATTTGCAAACAATAAGTCTTAAATTGTCATTTACTACAATTTCCCATTAAAATTTGTTAGGTATTTTTTTATACAATAAAAATTATTTTTTTCAAAATAATGTTAATTTATTAAAATGTAAATATTGTAACATTTATCCAAAAGTCCAATTATTTGATGAAATTGAAAATTTAGGGTAAAAAATAATTTTTCCTAAAATAAAAGAATTTATTTTGTGATAATTTAATATAATAGACAATCTTTAGTACGTGATGGCGGATGGTTTACATTGCAAAAAAATATTAATAACATTTTGATTTCAATTTCAATAAATAAATAAATATTTGAAGATAATTTCAATAATTATATCTAATTCGGTGATAATTTAAATAAAGTTAGAAAAAAAAACCCTGAAATTTTGAAATAAAAAATCTGTATTTGAAAACCTTTTTTAATTTTTTTTTTTTTTGTTAAAGAATCTAAAAACGTGTTAAAAAACTCAATTGATTACCAAACAGACATGTTTTTTAAAAATCAAAATCTAAAACCAAAAACAAGAATTGAATACGTTATCGAACGACCCCTATGCAATTGCGATTGCGGGATCGTGGAGTTGAAGTATTTAAAATCTATGCATTGATATATAGTATTTAGTAGGGAGGTAAGAAAAACTGAACCGAACCTCTAGTGATATTTTAGAATGAGTCGACCCGAACCGATTAAATTTGGTTCGGTTAACCGAAACCGAAGAAAAGCTTAGGTTAAGTTCTGAAAACTTGAAAAGTGAAGTTTCACTCCTGCTGCGCCTCCTTCGTCTTCCTCACGCCGCCGTCAACCCTCACTCTTTCACTGTCTCACAGTTTAAGTCTCATTTATTCTTTGGTTCGTCGTCGCCTCTCTGTCTCCCAACGCCGTCGTCGACTACCCCTCTCCCTCCATGGAAACAACAAAAGGGCAGTACCACTTTTTCACAAGCTCTCAAGGAATTATACCACACTTAGGGGTGTTTGGCCCACGGACTTCTTGAAGTCGGATAAAAAATATCAACTCCCCAAACTTCAACAGTAATTATTATTCAATTCCCTAAACTTCTACCGTAATTACTATTTAAGTCTGAGACACTATGCAAGTCTGTCCCATTTTAAAACATGTTCCTATTTCTATCTAGTTCTCAAAAAACCAAACATGTTCCTATTTCTATCTAGTTCTCAAAAAACAAGAAACAAGAAACAAAAAACAGGAAACGAGAACGTTATCAAACGGATCCTGAGTTTTTCCCTCCACTTTGGTAAAACACCCTTGAAATCACCAATTCAAACAAACAAAAAATCAAAGAGCTCTGCAATTTCAATAGATTCAGAAGGGTAAAAAATGAGTATAAAAATTTGTACCTTTGGTCTATTTGAGAGATTAATGGAATTGGGTTTGCTTTCTAATCTGAATTCATGCATAACCTAATTTGATTTTCACCTTTTGGAGCTCTTCCTCCATAGAAAACAAGAATTTTCTTTATACCCACAATTTTTTTTCATCAATTTTGATTTCTGGTTTGATGAAAATTGAGGTTTACTCGTTTGATTTCTGTCCCAAGGATGATTTCGTTTTTTTACAAATAAAAGTTTAGTTTTTGTAGAACTATACTTGCTTGTATAGTCCTATTGGACGAATTATCGATTAAGTTTGTAGAAGCTAAAGATTTTACAAATTTTGTCGAGCATTAAATCAGTTAAATCAGTGATAATTACAAAGAATAAAAGATCACCATCGATTATGGAAGGAGACAAATTTTACAATCCAAATCGAGTCGGAATAAAATAGTTGTGAGAGCATGGAGGAGGAGAAATTTTTTTTTTTAAAAAATAAAATAAAAATAAAAAACCATCAGTGAACCGAACCAAACCAGTTCGGTCTTATTTCATTCAAACCCGATTCGGTTCGGTTCGGTTTTCTTGCAACTGAACCAAACCGACCCATTTACACCCCTAGTATTTAGGTATACCATGCGATTGCAGGATTATATAGGGCGACATGCGATTTTGCATTCATCTCCCGAACACTCTCTTTCGATATAAATTCGGTTTAGCTAAATAACCACTCATTTTTATATGTTTTTTTGTATTATTTCCACCCATGCTTATAAACTAAGTAATTTTTTAAAGGATCTCACGAAAAAACGTATAAAAACAAGTGGTCATTTAGCTAAAGCGAGTTTAGAGACATATGGTGTTCGGAAGATGAACGCAGAATCACATATCGTCCTATCCTATGGGATGACGCCCACGATCACATAAGTAAACACTATGCGATTGCGAGATCTTATAAATAAACTATAAGATCGCGTGATCGCATATCACGATATGCGACTCTGCGTTCATCTCCCGAACACCATATCTCTTTTGATATAAGCTCATTTTAGCTAAATAATCACTCTTTTTTTTTTTAAAGTTTTTTCCAACCATGCTTATAAACTAAGCAAAATTTTGAGTTTAAACTTTGAAGGAGAAGAGAGAAGAAAATACGAGAAATTGATAATTTTTGGGTTTCTTTAAGTCCGGGTAAATCAATAATTTCATACTTCACTTAGCCTCAAACAGGTAAAAAAAACGTTATTCTTTATGCGACAGGTCTGTTTTGTTAAAATTTTGGTATGACAGATCATTTTGGGTTATTATCAAGAATAATCCTCTTCCCAAACTTTTTATCAACACTATTTCTCGGTGCAATTCTGGTCAGGATCGAGCACCGAGATTTTCATTTAAAAAAAAAAATATCGATTAGAAAAAAAAAAACTCAGATTCTGGTGTGATTTTGACCAAGATTTTTGGCCAAGATGGATTATAACTCAATTTTTTTTTAATTGACAAAAAATTATAGAAAAGAATTGAAAGTAAAAAAATCGTATAGATCTTGATGCAATCTTTAGATTTTTTTTTTTCTCTATATATTTTGAAAGTTTCTTAACAAATAAGTCCGATAAAACGTATAATTTGTAAATAGATGCGGAAACTTATAATGAATTATAAAAAAACGTACTTATAAAAAAAATGTGCTTATAAAAAAAAAGAATGCTAAATTAAAGTGTCAATGTTTACTTCAAAGTTTATCTAAAATTTATATCCACCTTCAAAATTCTCATTGTTCTGGAAGAATATTTTATAATGAAAAACATATGAAGCATTACTTATTGATGGTACTCTGAAAGATACCCAAATATTTTTTACATTATTTTAAGAAATATTTCTCTATAAATTTATCGATTTTTAGTTAAGAAAAAAAAAAAATTGCAATTCTGGCCAATCTTTGATAAATTGTTTAGTAAGGAAGTATTCTTGATAATAACCCATCATTTTTTTTTTTGCAATCTCATCTAGGAGTGTACAAAAAACCCAAAACCCAACCCAACCCAACTTTTCGAGTTGGGTTGTGTGTGTGTTTTTTTTTAATATGGGTTGGGTTGAGTTTGAATTTTGAAAAATCGAATTTCGGATCGGTTCAATCCGAATCGACCAAATTTTAGTGTGATCCAGAGCAACTCTTGGCTCGCTCGTTGTCGCGCTCCCTGCCTCGCCTCGCCTCGTTGTCGCTGCTCCCCGCCTCGCCTCACCTCGTCGCCGCTCACGAAGTGAGATCCACAACTGTGTTTAGTTTTGTATATTGGAATTTAAAGTTTATAGTTTATTTTGCAAATGTGTGTTTAATTTATTTTTTAATTTGAAGTGGATTTCTAGATGAGTTTATGTTGTTTGAAACTTTGAATAGTTTATTTTCAATTTGGAGTGAATTTCAGAATGAGTTTAGGTTGTATCAGTCCTTATTTCAAGGATTGAAGTGAAGTCTAGCTTTCTGTTGATTTTTTTTTAGAGTTGTAGAATCTGATTCTAATCAGAGTTTAAATTTCTTAGATTGATTCTTTTGTTTTAGAATTTTGATATTTAAGTTTGTTTTATAATTTTAGTATGTAAATTTGTTGATATGTATTCGAAGAAGTGGAATAACATGAAATTTTAAATAATTAAAAAAAAAATGTGAACCCAACAACCAACGCATGTACACCCCTAATTTCACGTAAGGGCTTTTTCTATAATTTAAACTAATAATATTAGGCTTATTTTTTTTGAAGCAAAGGAAAGCTGTGCGTTTTACTCTGTTCTCCTAAGCAGCCATTCGTTGGCGGTTTCCCGCTTCCGCCCCTCTCTCCGGTTCTCACTCTTTCTTCTTCGCGCCGTTCGCTTCGTTTTCTCTCAGTCTCAGAGTTTATCTCCTCGTAAGTAGATTCAGCTGAATTTCAGTTCTTGACAATGGTGAGGAAGAAGAGGGTAATGAAGAACAAAGGGGCATCTAACCCCACATCCGGTCCTCAAGGTTCGATCACCCTTAGACAGGAAGTCACTGGTAAAATCAATCACAAAATCTCTAACAATGTCAAAACTTATTTGAACCATTTGGAAAGCTTAGCGACTTGGGCTAGTGGGCAAGCCTCTATTCCTTCATTGGCTGCTTTCTTTGGCCACCGCCTCGCCGCTGCAGCAGAGTCTTCGGCGGTCGCTCCCAACCCTTCTCTATTTCTCTGCCAGAGGTCCGTATATCTTCTCCGCCCGTTACATTCGTATAGCTTTGCTTATCTAGATTTGTTGTTTTTGTAGTGTTTATAGATGGGTAAGTTCGTGATGATTGATTATATTTGAGAATGGGAAGTGTGTTTAACCTTTCTGATTAGTTTTAAGTGACAGTAATCTGATGTAGACGACATTTGAATATAGTATATAGAGAATGGACGCTCTTTATTGGGTGAAATTTTGTGAATGATTTTAGGGGTAGTGTTGTACAATGTACCAGAAGTTTGTGGATGCTTTGACCCTTCTGGTTTGTTGCCAGAATTGTGTGATTGAGATGTATTTTTCAAAAACAACCTCAGTAAAATGGAGGAGATATCATCTAGCAACAATTTGACGGAAGGGATCATGTGAGCGTGTGAACAAAAGATTGAATGCAGAGAGTTTCATTGTTTAAATCTATATTTTCTCTACTTGAGAGAGTATTATATTTTATATTTTCATGTTTTGTCCAGGAGTTTGTGTTGTACTTGTAGCAGAGTTGGGGTGTAAGCTTGTGTGTTGTACTTATCTTATTTGGGCATGCCCTTGGGTGATAATCAAATAACCAAAGAGACGACCTTACTTGAACAAGATCTGTTCTATAGGTTGTACAACTGTGTACTTGAGTTCTAAGATAACCAAAGAAGCTAAAATTTTGAAAACTTGTGAAGGAAAGTCCTATGCATGCTTTTTAAATGGATGAAATTATCCAGAGATGAAAGATTGACTTTGCGTAGGTAAGTCCTAGCAAAATTACCTACCTACTTTATGTCATCCTTGTGAGGCTGAGGAAAACTGTAGCTTAAATAAAGAGGAGAATGAGGAACTTTCTTTGGAATGGTTCTTTAGCGGGAAAGCTTAGCCTAGCCATCCAGTGAACTGGAAGGCAGTATCCTTGCACTTATTAAATGGAAGGTTGAGAATTGGGAACTTGAGGCGAGGGAATGAAGCCCTTATGGAAAAGTGGGTTTGGCATTGCCGGCTGGAGCCTGACTTAATCTGACACAAAATAGTGTGAGTATAAGGAGAGAGATGCAAAGAAGGAAAATGAAGGTTGTGGTCAAAGCCCTTGCAGGAATATTACTTAGTTGAAGGGTATAGATTTAAGCCACTCTATGGTCAAAGTCGGGGATGGAATGAAGACCAATTTTTTCAGGATGGATAGTCAACCCTTAACTATGATTTTTCCTATTTTAGTGCAATGGTGGAATCCAAGCTTTAAACAATAAATGTATTCTGGGATGAGCTATCCTATCAACAAGTTGGAATATAATGACAAGGAGGATTCTTTCAGATGAAGAATTGGAGAGTTCAATGCTATTGTGAGACTGCTGGAAAACATGCTAATTGGTGCAGGAGTGCATGAAAGAAGCTGTAATTTGTATAACTCTAGTGATCTCAGTCAAATCTTTGGCCTTGCCTAAATGATTTCAGTAGAGCTCTATAAAGAGAGCTTTCATTGGTAGTGTGGAGAAAAACTTGCCTCAAAAAGATCAAAATGTTTGATGGCCACCTACGTAGGAATTAATTTCGTAAGGGTTTCCTTGGCAACCAAATGTTGTAGGATCAGACGGTTGTCTCGTGAGATTAGTCGAGGTGCCGACTGCCCGTAAGCTGACCCGAACACTCCCAGATATAAAAAAGAAGAAGATAAAAATGCTTTAGTGAATACCTGCCTTAGTTAGTGGTCTTAACAAAGTAGCGAGAAGTTACGATAAAGATGCCCTATGTCGGTCTTCAATCTTTTTGGGTGCTTGTTTTCCTTGGAAGAGTATGATAGAACCGACCACCTTTTCTTCCATTGTTCATTTGGTGACTGATGTTGGAACTCATTAGTCATTATAAATTTTAGGTTACTTTTGGGTTTTTATTCATCTTTGAAGGCTTACAACATATCCCTTCTACCATGTGGTCACCCTCTCAAGGGCAAAGCCACGAAGCTAAGGCCAATGCAATAAAATCTGTTCTTTGGAGCCTGTGAGTTGGGAAGAAACAATAGTGTTAAACAACAAGGCTAAAGACTCGGTTGGAGCGTATGGGTTTGCTATGTCTTATTATTCTTAAAGATTTCTTTAGATAGTGGTTTAACAACTATATTCCCCTTGTAATTAATACTAATTGAAAGTGGGTTGTTGTTAGAAGAAATTCATATCACTTCCCATCTTTTCTGTGTTATCGTTGATGGGTTGTGTATTACACTACGGTGTTCATTTTCATCAAGGATTGGACTGGTTTGCTTACCTCTCCCGGTTTGATTAACTCTTTCATTTTCACGTCCTTGGCTTCCCTCTGCCTTTTCTCTTTCGCCATTTGTGTTCTCACCGACCCTGGTCAGGTTGCATCTTCCTATTTGCCCGATGTTGAAGATACTTCCGGCTCGGATCAAGATGCCACGAATTCCGTATGTCTTGATTTCTTCGTTTTCTCTGATGTTATGCTGTGGATTTGAGGTTTCTATTTGTAGATGAAATTGATGGGGGTCCATTTATGAACTTATTGATTTTGCCTGTCAGAACATTTTGGATTACTTGTGTTTGTATTGGCTTCTCTTGCTAATTACGCCTATTGTGGTATGTGGGTTTTGAGCCTTAGTTGATATTAGTGTAGTTTCAAGTTAGAGGAACAAATTTCATGGAACTATTATGGAGTATTGGAGTTCAATTGGATGAATTGATGATCACTTTTTGCAGGGAAGAATTCTTATTAGCTGAACGAGTATTCTTTGTTATTTTTTATTTTGTTTTTAATTTGAAGGCTACAGATAGGATACTATAGAAGTATATGATTTATTGATATATTTAAAGTGGGACGGGACGACCACCAGAAACCGAGGAAAGGATCTTTTTCCTGATTAGAATTTTGTTTGATCAATAATGTATTGTTGTCTTATATTGGTCTCAAAGAAGATTCAATTAGAATTTTCCTTGCCATCCAAGGTGTCCAGTGATCTTGAGAGAATCTATAGGAACTTTCTTTGGAAAGGGAACAATGAGAGTTATACACACCACCTTGTTAAATGGGAGAATATTGTGATAACTATGGAGCATGGTGGTCTTGGATTGGATTGTATGAAAAGTAGAATTCAGCCCTTTTTGTCGAGTGGATATGGGAAACAGGAGAGAGGAAAAAAGTGCTCTCTCCTCTCTCCTCTCTCCTCTACCACTCCTCCCCCTCTCCGGCCTAAACATCTTGCCACCATGGCCACCAGGGCCGCCGTCCCCACACCAACTCTTCCATGGAATCGTCCCACTCGCTCCGTCTCCATTGATAGGAAAATTTTCGACATTGCCTTTGATGAGTACTTCCAAGGCAGTTGAGCAAAAATAACTGAGAAAGGAAGACACTCATCTTGCTCACTCTCCCTCACTTGGAGATCTTTAAACTGGTTGGTCTCTTCTTTCAACAATCTAGTAACAACACCTAGCAATCATAAGTTTTTCGACAAAATAAGAAGTGAGGATTATGACCTATGGCTGGAAAAGCTTAGCAACAAGAATGGCCATTTTGTCGAATTGAACCAAGTTATGCACTCTGGCAGAAGGAACCGGCTGATCATTCCTTCGGAAATCAATAAGCAAGGATGGGTTTCTTTCATATCGCTGATTTCGGACTACCCGAAAAAGCCTCCCCTAGAAGCTCCTCCAACAAAGCAACCATATAAATCAGCTCTCATGAAACCCGAAATTGGTGTTGCCATCAAAGAAACAGCTCTTGTTTCGAATGAGGCTTCAAAATTCAGTTCTGTAGCTCCTGTCAATTCTAGTCGGTTGATTCTTAAACCACCATCGGAGCCAAAAGCGCCAGTGCATCAACCGGGGGGTGAAATCGTTGTTCTCCAAAGAAGAAACTACAAGGATGATTGGCCTAGTATTAGATTGGCTCTCCTCGCAAATACCACCAATCGATGCACAATCAATCCCTTTGTGGATAATAAGGCGCTCCTTCTTGTCTATGACTCCCATATTGCCTCATCTTTGTGCGCCAACCCCGATTGGGTGGTTGTTGGAAATTATCAGGTACGTTTTCTACCTTACTCTTTGAGCTCTTTTCAACAGGATCTCATGACTGCATCCTTTGGTGGTTGGATTAGAGTTTTCAATCTTCCCCCTCCTCTGTGGACCGAGCAAATTTTTCGATTCATTGGTGATGTTTGTGGAGGGTTCATAGAATCGGCAAGCGACTCCGCACGTTCGATCACCCTCTCGGAAGCTAGAATGAAAATCCGTTCAAATGGAATTGGCTTCATCCCCGCAGAAGTATCCATCCCAGCTTCCTTGACCGGCAGCGACAGTGGCATCAAGGTGAGAATCACGAGTCTCACCGGCGGATCGAACAAAAAAGGAATGTCATTGATTGCCCCCCAATTACCGACAAAGAAGTTATTGGCATTTAACCCTAAAGATACGTTTTCGAAAGAGATTGAAAGGCAAGTATTAAGGCCTTCGGTTGACATTTTTTCGGATGCTGAGGGATCTTTTTTGCCAGCTGCCAACGAATCTTTGGAGGATTTTCAGGGTCAATCTTTTATGGTTGAAGATCTCGTTTTAATTGAAGATTTGGAGATTTCTCCTTCACCTCCGATTTTATTGCCTCCTTCTCCGCCAGATTTCCTCCCCCAAATACAGCTGCCGAATATTACTATTCGAGATAAAAATCTCCTGCAAGATTTTATCCATCCTCCCCCCTCACCAAATTTACCTTTAATTATCCCCGCAGCCTCTTTCCCTAGCCACACTCTCTCTCTTCCCCTGGGGTCCACCACTTTAAAATTTGGAACTAGTTATTCAACATCCGCCAACCCTTTTATCCCCCGAGATTCTGATACGGAGGCCTACCTATCCAGCCAAACTCAAATTCCCCGCATACCCTCTTCACGGAACCAACTTCCCCAAATAACTTCGAGCTCACCATCTTCGCCGAACCTTCATCAACCATAAATGACCTCTCCCCGTTGGCGTTTCTCCCTCCCTTATCTCCGATCCCCACCCCTACCCAAGCTGAACCTTCCCTTTCCGCATCACCACTCCACCACAACCCGAACCCAAACAACCACCCTTCCCTCTCATCTATTTTGAGCCAACTTGCATCCCTTTTACTCGCTCATGGCCTCTGTCTTACGGCCCTCCCCCCAGCCCCTCAACAAAAAAAAAGAAAAGCAAAAGCCATCACGGCTAAAAAGCCAAGGGTAAACAGAGAGGTTCAAAATCTTCTTTCCTCGGTGAATTATGATAAAACAGCCACTTTGAACATTTTGGAGGGCGTCAATATTGATCAATGAAGTTCTTATCATGGATTGTTAGGGGTTTGGGGTCATGGCAGAAGCGAGTACTTATTAAAAATAATTTTTGCTTCTTAACCGGGGAGAGGCTAAGATTTTATGGGCGGTTTTCATCGGGGTATCTCTTTGGTTCTTTTTGTATTGGTGTAAATGTAAACACCCCTTTTCAGATTATAGTCTTTCTCATTTGACCGCTAATTGGTCTGCTTTCTTGTAATCACCTTCGGGTGCTCGAGCTTTAGCTCATTTTCATTTATCAATGAATTCGTTTCTTATCAAAAAAAAAATATTTACATGAACAAAAAGCCCTTTGGAGGAAGGTTATTGATGCCAAATACGGGTATTCTTATTTGAATACAAGGCCGGTGTCCTCCACAGAAACAACTTCCAAAGGCCCATGGAAGGCTATTCTGAATTGCCAAAATATGATCCATAGCCGAGTTTGCTACAAGGTAGGAAATGGAACTATAGTCTCTTTCTGGAATGACTCGTGGCTTGGGGAGGATACTATTGCTAGAAGATTTCCTCTGTTAGTCGATCTTACAATTGACAAAAAGGTTGTTGTCTCTGATATGGGAGTGATCGGCTCTGATTTTTTTTTTTTTTTTGAAGAGAAACAAAATCATTGATAAATGAAGTAAAGTTGGAGCAAAAGCTCGAGCACCTATTGGTGAGTTACAAAAACTGTCCAATTAACAATTAAATAAGAAAGACTGTAATTCGAAAAAGGATGTATACATTTACACCAATACAAAGCATTGAAAATTATAAAATCCATCAATCGATCAAAAGAAGAGGAGGAATCCTTGAAGATTCGAGCATTCCTCTCCCCCCATAAAGACCAAAAGAAAACTCTATTGAAAGCCAACCATAAAACCTTCTTGTCACCATGGAAAGGATGGTGCACCAAGATAGTTGCCAAGGAATCGTGAATATCATTAGGTAAAACTAAGGACCAGTTGAATGCTTTGAGAATCAAGGCCCAATAGTTTGATGCATAAGAGCAATGGAGAAATAGGTGTGCCGGATTTTCAGAATTGGATTTGCACATCATGCAACAAGATGAAGAGAGGTGCATATACGGCATACGACGTTGTAATCTATCTGCTGTGTTTACTGCACCAAGGCTAAGCTCCCATAAGAAAAATTTTATCTTCTTAGGGTAACGATCGGACCATAGAGCTTTGTAAAGGTCATTGTCCCTGGACACATAATTGCCCATTAAACTTTCAATAAGAGACTTGACAGAGAAAGAGTTGGTGGATTCCAAAGGCCAAATCCATGAATCGATACAATCCCGAAGAGCTATAGCTGATATCAAAAAGGAGAGGCCGGACCATTCCTCTGTTTCCAAATCGTTTAGGTACCGACGCAGGTGTAAGTTCCATGCTAGAGATGAGGCTACCCAAGCTTCCTCGACAGTCATATGAGGCCGAACTGCAAGTCGAAAGAGTCGGGGACAAGCAAGATTAAGAGGCCCACAACTAAGCCATGAATCGAACCAAAAAGAAGTTGATGAGCCATTACCCAAACATCTTTGTGCTCTGCTTGAAATGAGATCTGTAGTAGAACAAATAAACCGCCAAGGGGATTTGAAAGAAGCTTGCAAAATAGGACGCGGCCAACAAATAAATTCAGAGCCATAATATTTAGCCATAATGACCCGATGGCAAAGAGCGTTGTGTTCCTGTAAAAAGCGCCAAATCCATTTAGCCAGAAGAGCCTGGTTACGCTGTTTGAAATTGCCTATACCAAGACCGCCCATAGCCAGAGGGAGCTGCGTTTGTGACCACTTAACATTGTGAACACCTCCATCTCCTCGAGAACCTTCCCAAAGAAAGGTACGGATGATCTTATCAAGAGATTTCGCAACCGTCGAGGGCAATTGGAAAAGGGATAGAAAATAAGTGGGCATACTAGATAGCACAGACTGAATAAGAGTATGACGTCCCCCTTTCGAGATATAAGCATACTTCCAATTGTGAAGCTTCTGTTGGATCCTTTCAATAACTGGTGTCCAGAAGTGTGAAGTTTTCGGGTTACCCCCCAAAGGGAGACCCAAATAAGATGTTGGCCATGAACCTTGCTTGCATCCGAATGAAGACAATAAAAAGGACATATCCTCAGAAGTTAGATGGATGCCCAATAATTCACTCTTGGCTAGATTTACATTGAGCCCAGAAGCTAACTCAAAAATGTGTATCAGATCAAACAGATTAGTCAATGCAGTAGTATCAAAGATGGAGAATAGTAAAGTGTCGTCAGCAAATTGAAGATGATTAACAAAGACCGCTGAGATACCAACTGGATGCGAGATAATTTTCCCCATAGAAGCTCCATGGTTAAGAATTCTGCTAAGGCAATCAGCAACCAAGATAAAAAGGAAAGGGGAGAGAGGGTCACCTTGTCGAATACCCCGAGATGGGATTATTTTACCTCTAGGACGGCCATTAATGATGATTGAGTAGTTGACACTAGAGATACAACCATGAATCCACTTCCTCCATAAATCGCCGAACCCTTTGACTTTTAAAACAGCATCCAAGAACTCCCAGTCCACCTTATCAAAGGCTTTTTCAAGGTCCAATTTGATAACCACTCCTTTTTTTCCTGATGCATGCCAATCATCAATTAACTCATTTGCAATCAAGGAAGCATCTATGATTTGCCTGTCTGCCACAAAAGCCATTTGATTTTCGGCAATGGTAGAAGATAGAACTACCTTCAATCGGGTAGATAGGATCCGAGCAATGATTTTGTAGGCACAAGGGATGAGGCTGATAGGCCGATAATCAGAGACAGTTTTAGAGTCAACCTTCTTTGGTATCAGACAAATGTAAGTCTCATTTAAGGAGACATTAATAATACCAGTGGCAAAGAAGTCATGAATCATCACCATAATATCCCCTTTGATAAGGGACCAAGAAGCTTTGAAGAATTCAGCTGTGAAACCGTCAGGACCAGGGGATTTGTTAGAACCCAAAGAAGAGACAGCATTGTAAACCTCATCTTCAGTAATCAAACGTTCCAGATCTTCTGACTGTGATCTACTAATTGGAGACCAATCCACATTAGTAGGTAAGAAGCGAGGATGACTATCTTTGGTATACAGAGTGCGGTAAAAATCAAGAAATTCTGTTTCTATCTCGTTTGCTGTAAGGAGGCTGTTGCCATCTCGTGAAAGAATTTCTAGAATCGAGTTTCTCCTTTTTCTGGCAGCCATAATACGATGAAAGAACTTAGTGTTTTCATCCCCCTCTTTTAGCCAATTTAATTTACAGCGTTGCCGCCATTGAACATACTCACATGCAGTTAGTTCCTCAATAAGACCACGAATTCTTCGCCTCTCAACCTGTTGCTCCACAGATAGGGACTCAAGCTCTTCCGACTTGTCCAACTCTCTCAATTGAGTTAAATAATGAGGAAGTTGTGAGGAGAAGATGCTAATGTTCAAATTCCATTTGCGCAATTCTGTTTTAAGAGATTTAAGCTTCATCATAAGACCATGACCTGGCATACCCTGTGTATCATTTTGTGCCCACCAGTCATTCAACCGAGGCCGGAAGGAGTCTTTTTGCAGCCAAGAGTTCTCAAAACGAAAGGGGCAAGGACCCCAAGATAAATCACCAAAATTGAGGGACAAGGGGTAGTGATCGGATGTGACTCTATCGAGTCTTCTAACATGAGCTGAACCAAATTTAGAGATACAGTCATTAGTCAAGAGGAATCGATCAATGAGTGAGAGATATTTACCATCAGATGTTGACCAAGTATAACATCCATTTTGTAATGGGATGTCCAAAAGATGATGATCCAGAATCCAATCATTAAAAAGACGCATGCTTCTAGTAATGGTGCGGTTACAAGATTTTTCCCAAGACCATCGGGTGACATTGAAATCGCCACCAATGATCCATTTATTGCCTCCTAAACCGGCCAAGCCATGAAGCTCATTCCAATACTTCTCCCGATATTTTCGCTTGGATGGGCCATAGACAGCCGAAAGCAGAAAGGAGAACCCATCAGCCAAAGCAATCTGAATAGAGACCGTGAACATACCTTGTATGGTATCAGTAATGGTGAAGTCGAGTTCGTTCCACATAATGAGAATACCCCCTTTTGCTCCCACTGAATCAAGGGCTGTCCAACCAATAGATATAGAGCTCCAGAGAGACTGAACAGTACTAGAATCCATAGATGGTAATTTAGTTTCCTGAAGGAGAACAAAACTCGGGTTTTGCTGCAATATAGTATGCTGAATCAAAGCCCGTTTTTTCCAGCAGCCAAGCCCCCTAACGTTCCAAGTCAAGAACTTCATTGATCAACAAATTCACCCTCCAAAATGTCCTTTACAGCAGACTTGTCATAGTGCACAGTGGACTCAAGATTTTTTAGTTCCCTTCGAAGTTTTGGCTTGTTAGCTGTAATGGCTTTCCCTTTTTTCTTGATTGGCAGAGGCGCTGTCGGAATAGCCATGATGCACAGCCCATGGTCAAGGAGCAATGGGGCAATGTCACGAAGGGCAGAGGATAGGGATGGACGAAAAACCGGAGGGGTCAAGATGGGGGGGTGATGGGAAGATGGGTCAGTAGGGATGGGTGAGGGTATAGAGGAGTGGTCGCGAGGAGAAGGGGGGGAGGATACAGGTTCGGAGTCAAGCGATAAGGGAGGTATGGCCACGAGCGATAAATTAGTCGGTTTATTGGCTATGGTTTCATCGAAGAGGATCATATCGAGAGGGAGGGGGGAGGGGAAATCTTCGACTGTTTGAGAGGGGGGGGGGTGTTGATGGAGTTTGGACTGGAGATATATCCTTCCGTATCTGATGGCAAAGAGAAGGGTTGACGGGTCATGGTGGATCCAATGAAGCCGGGTTTGAGGGTCGTGGGCTTGGGGAATTGGGATGGGTCAAGGAACTTGGTTTTGATTTGTGGGATGATAATGGGAATATCGAGAGTTTGGTGGGCCAAGGGTTGAAGGTAAAATCCGGGTTCGGGTTGTGGGCAAAGGCCGGGTTCGGGTTGGTGGCACTGTCCGGGTTTGGGTTGTGGGCTTCTCTCTGGGATAAATAATGTGAGGTGGGCCGAAGACTTTAGTGAGGGTTTGGTTGATGGGTGAAGGCTTCGGGGGAGAGAAGATGTTAAAGGGCGTACCATTGCGGGAGCTGGGCCAATTGATTCCGTAAAAAGCGCAGCCGAATTCAAATCGATGGGCGGGCGAATCTCAGTTATGATTTCCGCAAATGAAGCCTTAGCTTTTAATTGCGATTCCATAACGGCTGGCCTTCCGTTTCGATTGCTGCCGCCGGAGATGCTCGAGAGTTTGACCGTGAAATCAATGCCGGCGACGGAAGCTGGAATGGCTATCTCTGCTGGGATGAAACCCGATTTGTTTTGACGAATCTTCAATCTAGCTTCTGTGAGGATGAGCATACGGGAAGTGCTACTTGATGTTTCAAGGTAACCACCACAACAATCACCAATGTATCGAAAGATTTGATCTGTCCATAGGATGGGCGGGAGGTGGTGCACTCCAATCCAACCTCCATAGGAGGATGTCATATGGTCCTGCTGAAAGGATAACAAAGAATAGTTAGAAAACCGGATCCGGTACTTACCGGCGTAGACCCAATCAGAGTTGTTACATAAGGAAGAGGCAATCTGTTTGTCATAGACCAGTAGCAATGCCTTATTGGCAGTAAAAGGATTGATTGTGCATCGCGGTAAAGAGGAGTCTTGCAAGGCTCGTAAAATATTAGGCCATTCATCATGATTATTGCTTCTTTGTATGATGATGATCCCATTTTCTGATCGGACAATGGATGGCGTTGTCGAAGAGGAGGCAAAATCCAGCGGTTGAGAGATTGGCTTTTGAGACTTAGATACTTTGGTTGCAATAGGAACCGGTTGACGTTGTAATATTTGTTTGTATGAGGTAGCTTTTGGAGGAGCCGTCTTGTGAGCTTCCGCAGGATACTCTTCTATTAATGAAAGAAAGGTAATCCAGCCTTGTTTATTTGTCTCCGATGGAATAATCAAACGGTTTCGAATGCCAGAGTTGTGTAGTTGGTTCAATTCCACATAGTACCCATTTTTGTTACTATGTTTTTGAAGCCAAAGATCATATTCATCAGCCCTGAGTTTCTGAAAAAACTTGTGATGTGTTGGTTCATTGACCAATGCCTTGAAAGAGGTTGTGAGCCAAGATAATGAGAGCCAGGTGAGTGAGACAAAGTGAGTGGAGGTGATACCTTGTTCGGTGATCTTGGCTCTGCTTCCTCTATAATGTTTGTCAAAAGCGATGGCAAAAATCTTCCGATCTATGTAAACGGAGCGGGTGGAGTAGTTCCATGGATTTGGGGAAGGTACGGTGGTCATGGTTACTTTTTAAACATTTTTATTTCTTTTCGCAGTCGATCGGCTCTGATTTTTGGAACTTGAAATTGAGAAGGAATTTGAAAGAGGCTGGAATTGTGGAGTTTGCTGCTTTGATGAATGAGCTTTCTGCTGTTCATCTCACACACAATCCGGATAGAGGATTTTGGAACCTTGAACCAAATGGGATGTTTTCAGTCAGTTTGTTAATGTGTGATCTTCCACAAGCCCCGATTGAAACTGTCCCCAAGCTTTATGAGCTACTTGGAGTGATCATTATCCAAAGAAAGTTAAGTTTTTTCTGTGGGAAGCCAGCCACAAAGCTATTAATACTCACGATAAACTTCAGAGGAGAATGTCCTTCATATCTATATCTCCCCATTGGTGCTCTCTTTGCAAGAACAGCTCGGATTCGCAAGGCCATATGTTTCTATCTTGTGATTTTGTGAAGCCTTTTTGAGATTTTATCCTCAAAGCTTTTGGGTGGTCCATTGCTCTACCAAATGATCCTACCCTTCTCCTATCACTCACTCTTGGGGGCCACCCTGTTAAAAGGGAGAAGAAGCTTCTATGGATGAACTTCATTAGAGAATTCTGTTGGAGTGTTTGGCAAGAAAGGATTCGTCAAATCTTCCAAGATAAGGAGCTTCCATTTCATGTTTTTTTTACGCTACAGTTCTTTTGGTTGTTTATTGGTGTAAAGGTTCTCCACTCTTTCATCACTGTAGCTATACTAATCTGTTCTCTTTTATCCAATTGGAGAAGCTTTATGTAATCCTTTGGTTGGGGGCATTGCCCCACTTTTTTAATTTCATACCATCAATGAAATTGTTTCTTATCCAAAAAAAAGTGGGTTGTTGTTATAACTTCAACTAACAATTTAGTTAAAATTTAGTTATGAGTTATGAGTCATGACATAATTCTTTTCTTTCTCCCCAATGATTTCCATGAAACTCATAATCACAAAGTGTTTGCATGGATCTCATAGGACAAGCCTGAGAATTTATGATCTCAATACCCTCCATAATCAATGGAGGAGTTTTTTGTAGGATCCTTGATAGGATTTCTTTTGTAACACCTTTTCATTTTATCAATGAAAGTGCTTCTGTTTCCTATATAAAAAAAAACTCCTATTGTTAATTTTTTGCAAATACTTGGAAAAAACCTACTGATGTGTTAATTACATACATGAACGTAGTGGGAACTTGACTCAACTGTATAGCTGTTTTTTTTTTTGATAAGAAACATCAAGGGGCTATATTAATAAAGAACCAGGAACAAACAAGGGTCAGGGTGGAGATCACCCCCCCTCCAACTGTATAGCTTTTCCATGTCAAATATTTCTCAGGCCATCAGATTTCGTGTTTATCTGTTTCGCTTTTTCCTCCTTTCTTGGATCAAAATGTGCTTTCATGTCACGTGATAATGAACACAACACAAGTTTAAGTGCTTGTTTTAAGGACTTTTATCAAGTTGCATTTGAAATTTATCTTGGCATCTTGCCTGAATCTTCTTTAGCCATAAAACTAGCTCATCTTAATTCTTACTTGCTCCATCATATTGCTTTCAGGTGTGAAACAGTTCTCCAACCTGGCTCGAACTGCTCTATACGTATAGAGAAGAATAATGGCAAGAGACGTCGGAGACACAACAAATGTAGTAATTCAACACAGAACAATGTGGTGTATTATTGCCACTACTGCTCATGTAGGAACATAAAGAGAGGGACTCCCAAAGGCCATATGAAAGTGCTTTATGACACACAGTTTGAAAGGAAGGTGAAACTTATGGATGTCAAGGATGGTAAAGAATGTGAGACATCTGCAGTGAAAATGGCAACAAAGATTCTTACCATTGATGCTCCTAAAATATCTCCTCCTCCAACGGGAGACATTCTTACTATTGATACTCCTGCAATTCATCTTACAACTGGGAACATTCTTACTATTGATACTCCTGCAATTCCTCTTACAACTGGGAACATTCTTACTTCTGATGCTCCTATAATTCCTCCAATTGGAGACATTCCTAGTGTTGATGCCCCTGCAACTCCTTCCACTAAGATCGAAATGACTCTGTTGGATTCGAAGAAGAGAAAGAGGAAGAAACCGTCATCGAAGAATCAAACTGAACCTGAAAGTAGCTCTGCTCCAACATCAGATGGGGATAAAACTGGCGGCACATCCAAAAGAAAGCGAAAAAAAAATCCATGGACAAGTTTGAAGGAAATTGCTCAGACAAATGAACAGAGTGGTAAACAAAATATGGCTGAATTGGCAATTCCATTCTACTTGTAAAATTATAATAATGACGAATTAATTTTATTTATAATTATACCTTCTCTTTGGGCATTTGTTTTGCTTGCTTTCAAATGGGATGGTTTGAATATGTCATTGTAGACTTATTGAGGGCCTTAATCTTCAAATTAGGTGTTTTCCTAGAACTCAAAATGAATGGTCAAAATTTGAAAGAAATGACAAAAGGAAATCATAGAAATTGATAGAAGACATGAGAAGTCACTGAAAATGCTATGAGATGTTTGAAAATAGTTAAAAGCTAGTTTAATAAAATTATAACTTATTCAACACTTTGGGAGCCAAACAATTAAATTACTTTAATTTTATAGTTAAGTGAATGAAACCATTTCATATTTGCTATAGAAGATATTTTTTCTTCTTCTCCGAACATGTGAGAGTATGAATTTGAGCATATTTATGATATAATGTTTTAGCTATTTGAGTTCTACTAACACTTGATCTAGTTAATTTTAATTTCATAGTTTGAATACATTTTCAAACAAAATTATCATTCAACTAACCAATAAATGATGCAAAATTTAACTTACAAAACACTCAAATATCGTGTTACATATCACAAAAGTCCTCAAATTTAGTTACAAAATTAGACATCTAACAACAATTCAAATCAGCAAAAAAAATGTTCAAATTTAGCAAATTAAATAAATACTCTCGAGCCTTGTCCAACGTGAGCCTAACTCAACTATATGTAGAGGCTCAAGAGTCTATCAAAGCATAACTCAACTAGTTAAGACATATACTCTCAAACTTCGGTGAGTATAAGTGTATAACTCAACTAGTTAAGACATATACTCTCGAGGTTGGACGTTTAAATATGTAATTACGTAATATAAATGTTTAGAAAGAAAAAAAAGAAAGAAAGCAAACCAAATACAGATAAAACAATCTTCATCAACCATAATAATATCCATAATTAATGACAAGCCTTCGAAACAAAAATGAATTGAGAGTTATTAATCGCACTGCCCATTGAAACTTGAAAAGATCATTCTCTCTCGAGCAGAAGTAAAAAGCCCATCTTTGCTTTTCCAGTTTTCCTAGAGGAGCTCCTCCAATTTTCAATTTTGCTTTTGTGAATTGTGGGTGTGTTGCATTTCAATGGCTTCATCCTAATGGCGAATCGAAACCCAATTTCCGAGTTGCAGAGAATTCGAAAACAATCTCAAAAACATCGAGAAAATGGAGATGGAGCAACCTCGGGCGGAGGATTCTTCGACGATCATCGAAACTGAAACTCAGATTCCGGGGACATCCCCAAATTCGACCATTCCCGAGATGCCCACTTGTTCTGTTGTTGAAGATTGCACCAAATCCAAACCCTCCTTGAGTCAGACTGAGATTCTCAATGCCATTGATGTCGTCGAGAAGGACTCTCTCGCCATCGCTGAGAGCTTCACCTCTCTCTTTGCTTCCCTCCGTTTAGCTCTATCCGAGGTCAAATAGTATTTGCATACTGTTTCTTTATGCCCCATTTTTTGTTTCCATGTTTTTGAAGTGAATTATACTGTTTTCCTGTTTGGTTTCCAATAAAACGAGCTTAATTAATCGCTTTATTCTGATTCTTTTCTTTCTATTTCTTTGACTTGTATTACGTAGTGTAGTTGCATTTTATGATTATAGAAGCAGGGTGTCCAGGAATTTCTATAGAAATGGGCAGAATTTTATCACTCATCTTTTTATATGTATAATCTTTCAATTTTGAAAATTTAGGGAGTAAAGTAGATAGAAAATTTGAAAATCTTAGGTCACTTTTTTATAAACATTTGGTTTTTGGTTTTTGAAAACTTAGCTTGGATTTTGAAAACAGTTATAAAAGTTTGAACAACCCATAGGCGGAAGCGGAAGTAGTGTTTATAGGCTTAATTTTCAAAAACAAAAAACCAAATTGTTATGAAATGAGCCTTAGTGTTTTTATATAATTTTCGAAGTGAGAGGGGGCAACCTTCCTTCTTAGCTCCACCCTTGTACAGAATTTCAGGTTCTTGCGAAGTATGTCTTGTCATTGTGATATTTTCCATCTTTAATTGGGTTGCTTTAATATATATTGAAGATCGAATAAAAACACTATTTTAAAATGTCGAGTCTGATAACTTAACCATGATTTGATAGTCAATGGACAAGCCTGATTTTATCCCCTTAAATAATGACTGAAACTTTACCACTCTGGCATGAATTGCTGGAGAAAATGATTATGGGTTTCCTCTTGTCAAGCAGTTTATCTGAGTGGAAATAGGATAATCTTGTAGGTCAGCAACAACTCCATTGATCATATGCATTGCTTCAGCGATGCTGCAGGGCGCCTTCAAGAATCTGGTAAGTGAAAAAGAAGAAGGATGATTTTGATTGACAGGAATGGCGAGTATGATGGCAGTTTAGATGTGTCATTGTCTACTACTACTACTACCACTACTAAATTGGTTACAGTTATCTGGATATTTCTTCATGTATTAATCAAAATTTCATCCGTTCATGTTCATTGTTCTGGTTAAGCTGTGGTGGTTGAACTTAAGAAGTGACTGCCTTGAGATTCGATGTGTGCCAGATTTTTGTATTAAATTTGGAAAGAGATTGGTTGCAATCGGACTCATTAAATTAGAGAACAACTTTAATATTTGACATATTTGCAAGGTGCACAAACTTTTAGCATTGCAACTCTAGCCATCATGTGTCCTTATGCATATTCTAGAATCTAGCATAACAAAGGTCATTCGGTATACCTCATAATTTTCACAAGTGATATCCACTGTTGTCTAAGGTTGCTCCTAAAATGTTAACAAACATCTTTTTGATTTGATGGTTTTTGACATGAATTCTTTTTGTTCTTTCAATCCTGTAGTACTTGATGCGGCAACAAAGGGTAACCGGTACATTAATTCTTCCTTGAGGTAAATTTCAATGCCTACTGGCATCTCCTTTGTTCTATAGAAATTGGAAAATAGTCAATGTCCTTTGCTCGTATTTTCAAGTCATGACAAATTTACCGTTGAGTCTTGTCATGATAGGACAGGCATAACTATAATTTTAGTCCTTCAGACATTAGTTTCAATTCTGATGGCTGTGTTTTCTATGAATAATAAATAACAAGCATGAATTAAATTTTGTCTCCATTTGTCAAAATGCGAGTGCTCTGTGGATGTTGTAGCTTTTTACAACCTGCTGCATAAAATGATTAATGGAAAACTGTGAACCAAGTGCTAGTAAGAGATAAGATTGAAACACACACATAAAAAAAAGGTTTCTTTACTAACAAAAATTCTATCCAAAGGGCCCAAAATTATAGTTTAATCTAAGAGGTTATTTTGCATTTTACTCAATTGTAGTAGACTGTTACTTTAGAAAATGATGTTAAGTATGTAATCAAGTCTTGCAGGATTCTTCTTTAATGGTTACCTCCAGAAATTTAATAGTTCTTTTAATTCTGATATGATGATAAGTAGAAATACAAATTTTCTGTTTTATTCAATCGTAACAGAAATGGTCCTCGAACATATGATACCAGGTAGGTAAGTAATTATAGATTCAATAACTGTTGCTTGATAGTAAAATGAATTGAAGTCTTTATTCTGAAAAGGTTATTAAGAAATGGAAGAATGACATAGGCAGAGAGCTTCTGACTTTTGAGAAATATTTATTAATGTAATAATCAAAATTGCAATTCAGACGGTTTGAGAAACTATTTGGTGTATCTATTTTTTATATGGGGAGTAAATCCTCTTGATGAGTTCTGTGTCAGTTGGATTGTGTTCATAGTTTTTTGGGTGTAGAAATATTTTGTGGTTACATCAATAGATGCTGGATGGTAGTCTCAGGCTACAAATCTGCAAATCTATCGTATGAATTCTCTTTATTGTTATCTAATGGGAACATAAGATTTTGGAAATTTGTTATTTCCATAACCACTAGGGTTTGACATAATTTCAGCATGATTTATTTATTTATTATTTTATGTGCAACATTTCTTCTGGTTTTGATTTTGACTATTCTACTTACAAAGTTCAATATATTGGCGGAGTTGTATTTGTCCAATCAGAGATCAATCTAAGATTAGTTTAGTACATAGCACATCAATGTGTTTTTTTATTTGTATCAATCATGACTGGACTATGTTGTGTCGCAACTCGCAAGTCAAACTTGGACTATGTTGTGCCACAAGTCAGCTTTAAGTTACGAGTGTTCCAGAAGAGACTTTGAGGAGAGAATGAGTTCAATCCATAGTGACCACCTACCTAGAATTTTATATTCTACGAGTTTTCTTGACAACCAAATGTAGTAGGGTTAGACAGTTATCTCGTGAGAATAGTCGAGGTACGTATGAGCTGCCTGGACACTCACGGATATAAAAAAAACGATAAATAGTTATTTTCTGTTGTTTCTAAGAGAGAAGAGAAATGGGAATGTGAAGTTTTGGTGAATAGAATCACTTGATTATTTGATGAGCCAAAGAGAGGCAATATATACATACAAAGATAACCAACTAGAGTAACTAATGACAAGAAAATAGGAACTAAAGAACAACTTATTTCCTAATATAGAACTAACAAACTCCTAAAATAGTTATTCAACTATTTATAGAACTAACCAACTCCTAAAATATTTGTTCAACTATTTATATTTTCTACACTCCCCCTCAAGTTGGTGCATAAATGTCATGCATACCCAACTTGTTTACAAGTATCTCAAATGTCGGCCTAAATAATCCCTTGGTTAGAATATCTGCTGTTTGCTCCTTTGTAGTCACAAACGGTATGCAAATGGTTCCATTTTCCAAGTTTTCCTTTATGAAATGTCGATCAACTTCGATATGCTTGGTCCGGTCATGTTGCACCGGATTATGAGCGATACTTATCGCAGCTTTGTTGTCACAAAATAACTTAATTGGGGGGTTGATTTCCAGCTTTAATTCTTCGAGTACACGTTTGATCCACAATACTTCGCATACTCCATTAGCCATTGACCTGTATTCAGCCTCCGCACTACTTCTCGCCACAACATTTTGTTTCTTACTCCTCCATGTTACTAAATTACCCCACACATAGGTACAGTAACCAGAGGTAGATTTTCTATCCAGTATTGAACCTGCCCAGTCTGCATCAGTGAATGCCTCTACATTTCTGCTTTCGGTTTTACGAAATAACAGACCCTTTCCTGGACAACTCTTCAAGTACCTCAATATCCGGTGAGTTGCTTCAAGGTGTTCTTCATATGGAGCATGCATAAACTGACTAACCATGCTTACAGCAAATGCAATATCTGGTCGTGTGTGAGCAAGGTAAATAAGTCTCCCAACAAGTCGTTGGTACTGTTGTACATTGACTGGAACTCCCTGTTTGATGTCACCAAGTTTTTGGTTTGGGTCTATGGGTGTGTCAGCAGGCCTACATCCACTCATCCCGGTATCTCTCAATAAATCTAGGATATACTTTCTCTGTGAGACCACTATACCCCTTTTTGACCTTGCAATCTCCATGGCTAGAAAATATCGCAATTCTCCTAAGTCTTTTACTTCAAACTCTTTGGCAAGCTTCTCCCTCAGATTCTTCAACTCCACTTGATCATCCCCGGTCAAGATTATATCATCAACATACACGATCAGGATAGCAATTTTCCCTTCACTTGAGAACTTCATGAAAAGCGTATGGTCTGATTGTGCTTGTGTGTATCCTTGATGTTTAACAAACTGAGTAAATCTGTCAAACCAGGCTCGGGGTGATTGTTTCAAACCATAAAGAGCTTTCTCCAACCTACAGATCTTGAAGTTAAACTGATCTTCGAATCCCGGAGGGGGGGTCATATAGACTTCCTCTTCTAACTTGCCGTTTAAAAAGGCGTTCTTCACATCGAATTGCCTGAGAGGCCATTCTCGATTTGCTGCAACTGATAACAAAATTCTCACAGTGTTAAGTTTAGCAACTGGAGCAAATGTTTCAGTGTAGTCAATACCATATGTTTGTGTGTATCCTTTAGCTACAAGCCTTGCCTTGTATCGCTCTAGGGTACCATCTGAATTGAATTTCGGCGTAAACACCCACTTACATCCCACCGTAGGCTTTCCCTTCGGGAGCTCCTCTACCTTCCACGTCTGATTCTTCTCAAGAGCATCCATCTCTTCAAATACAGCCTTCCTCCACTCTGGTTTAGATAGAGCCTCCTGTATACTACTCGGAATGACAATAGACGATACATTTGTTGAAAAGGTTGAAAAAGCAGAGGATAATTTAGAATAAGACACAAAGGTAGATGTAGGATATTTAACACAAGAACGTTTTTCTTTCCTAATGGCAATTGGTAAATCAAGATCAATAAAAGTTTTAATAAGAGATTCACCGTTGGTCTCAGGTTCTAGCTCCAGTTCGGATTCATGGCTTGCCGGAGGTGCAACCGTCTCTATTCCTTGATTTGGGAATCTCCTCTCGTAAACTCGGCCATATGATCTGCCTGCCTGGTTATTATTTCCTTCCACATAGGTTATCGGTTTAGTGATACTTGGCTGATTTTGTGGTATTAAAATTGTGGGCTCATTATCACTAATATTTTCGGGATCTAAATTTTCCAAGTCAACTGGTTTTTTGTTTCCTTGAGAATTTTCTGGTGAATTTAAAACTTCCAAGTCAACCGATTCCTTACTTATTAGAGTGTCATTCCTAATAACTGGTGACACGAAATCAGGTATTAAAACATCAAGCTCAAACGAATTTTCCTTTAGAACTTCCTGATTTATCTCCCCTTGAAAATGAGTGTTAAAAAACGGTTGATTTTCAAAGAACAGGGTATCCATGGTAACAAATAATTTTCGACGAGAAGGATCAAAACACTTGTAACCACGTTGAGTTGGAGCTATCCCTACAAACACACACTTTAATCCTCTAGGATCTAATTTACTTGCATTCCTATTAGGATTTCGAATGAACACAGAACACCCAAATATTTTTAATGACATAGAATGAAACACTCGTGATTTTGGAAACTCTCTTTTTAATATGCTGATAGGAGTTTTAAAATCTAACACTTTTGATGGCATACGGTTTATTAAATATGTGGCATGAAGAACAGCATCCCCCCAAAGATAATTTGGTGTTTTTGTTGAAAACATTAAACTACGAGTGACTTCTAACATATGTCTATTTTTCCTCTCTGCTATGCCATTTTGTGGTGGTGTATCTGTGCAAGAAGTTTGATGAATAATTCCTTTTTCTTTAAAAAAAATTTCCAAAACTTTTGCAAAATATTCTCTCCCATTATCACTCCTAATCATTTGAATGTTTGTGTTAAATTGAGTTTGAATCATATTGTAAAAGCGTTTGAAAACAGATTCAACCTCTGATTTTTCTTTTAACAAATACACCCAACTGACTCTCGTGTGATCATCAATTAATGTAACAAACCACTTTTTTTCATTATACGTTGATATTCTAGATGGGCCCCAAATATCACTATGTATGAGAGAAAAAGGTTTGGAAGGCTTATATGCACGTGGAGGATATGTGTTCCTATGATGTTTTGCTAAAGCACATATCTCACATTGGAGCAACGAGGGATCTTTATTTCTAAATAAATTAGGAAACAGTTTTCTCAAATAATGAAAACTAGGATGACCTAGTCGAAAATGTTGTAAATAAATTTCTCTATCACTAGGAGTGGAAATAATTTGCAGGCAGGAGTTCTCTAAACCTTCTTTATTCGAGTGTTTTCCCTCTTCAAATAAATAGAGACCATCGCATTCCCTAGCATTGCCAATCATCCTCCCCGTTGCCAAATCCTGGAAAACACAATGAGATGAAAGGAAATTAGCACTACAATTAAGGTCATGGGTTATTTTGCTGATAGATATGAGATTGCAGGACAAATTAGGAACATGTAGAACTCTAGATAAAGATAAGGAAGGTGAGATTTTTATGTCTCCTATCCCTGCAACTGCTGAGTAAGATCCATCAGCTATTCGAACTTTTCTATTGCCTGCACATGGTTTATAGGTCTGGAAAAAGACAGAGTTGCCTGTCATATGGTCAGAGGCACCTGAATCGATGATCCAAGTGTTATTATTGGTGGAACATAAGTAAGAGGAAATAGAGACAACTTTACCATTTTGAGCAAAGGAACACGAAGGAATATCAGAATTGGGGCTAGGTGTTTTTTGTGAGACTTGGAGTAGTTTAATGAGTTGCTCTATCTGATCCTTTGTGAATTGTGGCTGACCCGATTTGATGGGCTGCTCTTGTGAAGCTTCTCGGATTGAGGGCAGCGGACTTCTCCCAAGAATTCTCCCCTTCACCTCATCAAGTTCTTTATTAACCCCTGCAATAAACATGTATACACGATCGTTCTCCTCATTTTTTCCGGCGATGAAGGATGTCTGAGGGTTGGTTTCTAAGCTGTCAGGCGTGCTTTCTGGTTGTGTATTCATCACGGTATATATATATATATATATATATATATATATATATATATATATCTTTTTTTTTTGTTCGGTTTGGTTCGGGTTGGGTTTGGTTTGGTTTGGTATGGTTCAGGTTTGGTTCGGTATGGTTCAGGTTTAGTTTGGGTCGATCTGGTTCGGGTTAAGTTTGGGTCGATCTGGTTCGGGTTAAGTTTGGGTCGGTCTGGTTCGGCTAAAAAACACCAAAGGATCTGGATGTATATTTTAGAGGGGCTGCAACGGGTCTGGATGGGTATACCACCGAAGGATGTGCAGATTTGGGAGGAAGAACTCTTTTAGAGGGGCTGCAACGGGTCTGGATGGGTATACCACCGAAGGATGTGCAGATTTGGGAGGAAGAACTCTTTTAGAGGAGCTGCAACGGGTCTGGATGGGTATACCACCGAAGGATGTGCAGATTTGGGAGGAATAACTCTTTGGTTTTCGGGCCTGTTTTTTCCGAAAAACAAAACTAAACACGATTGGGTTTTAGCTTTCTAACAAGGCTCTGATACCATGAAGTTTTGGTGAATAGAATCACTTGATTATTTGATGAGCCAAAGAGAGGCAATATATACATACAAAGATAACCAACTAGAGTAACTAATGACAAGAAAATAGGAACTAAAGAACAACTTATTTCCTAATATAGAACTAACAAACTCCTAAAATAGTTATTCAACTATTTATATTTTCTACAGAATGCAACTACTACATTTTCATTCAATAAAATCTGATCTTAAATACACTTTCTAAATGCTAAAAGTAGCTTAATTAACTCCATAAAAAAAGCCACTAACTCCACTAACTCTAACTCCACAAAAATAGCCACTTACTCCACTAACTCTAAATATATCAATACTTACCCCACTAACTTCAAATATAACAATTTACTAAAAATAGACTTTAGCTTTTGAGTTAACTAACATACTCCTCCTAACTCAAATGCTGCAAACATTTAGCTTGCTCCTAACACAACTACACTACTTCTCTCATATACCTCACTCAGCAGTCTAGTCCCTCTAACTGGTCCATCATCAACCAGTCCACCAGTCCATCAGTATCCAGAGAAACTTCTTGTTGCTTCACCTCTTCTTCTTTTGTCCAGTCCCACTTCTCATCATTAAAGAATTGAACATCCCTACTAATCACCATCTTCTTTTTGTGAGGTTGATAGATCTTGTATGCTTTGGACATCATGGTGTAGCCTACAAAGATTCTTTGTTTTGCCTTTTCACTCAACTTGTCTCTCTTCTCCTGTAGAACATGAGAAAAACACAAAGAACCAAACATCTTCAAATTTTTCAGTTTTGGTTTAGCATTAAACCAAACTTCATACGGTGTCTTTTTCTCCAATACCCTTGTAGGTAGTCTATTCAATAAAAAAACTGCTGTATTTGCTGCTTCAGCCCAAAACTCCTTTGACAAGTTCTTCTCATGCAACATGCATCTTGTCATCTCCATAATACTCCTGTTCTTCCTCTCACTGACTCCGTTTTGTTGTGGAGTATATGGAGCAGTGAGCTGATGCTCTATTCCAGTTTCTTCACAGAAGAAATTGAACCTTTGTGACGTGTATTCATTCCCGTTATCGGACCTTACCACCTGAGTCTGACAACCACTCTGATTCTCAACCCATCTTTTAAACTTCAGAAACACTTCAGCTACTTCAGACTTATGCTTCATGAAGTAAATCCAACACATTCTGGTATAATCATCAATAAAGATAATAAAATACCTGCTACCATTGAGTGAGAGAGTTGGTTGTGGTCCACACAAGTCAGTGTGGATGAGCTGCAACTTCTCTGTTGCTTTCCAAATTGACTTCTTGAATGGCAGCCTCGTTTGCTTTCCTGTCAAACAAGCTTTGCCTTTTGTTTTCATCTCCTCCAGAACTGGTACTCCAACTGCCATCTCATTCTTCTGCAAATACTGCAACCCCTTCTGATGAAAATGCCCTAACCTCTTGTGCCATAGCTCAGTGTCACTCACTTGACACTTGAAAGCTATTTGTTCCTTCTCGAGTGGATCCAATAAGAAGCTCTTGTACTGCATCTTTATTTTGAACAACTCATTTCCACTGGAATCGAAAATAAGACATTTTTCTTCTTCAAATAACACTTTGAATTTCTTCTCTACTAGTTGACCAACACTTAATAAGTTTTGATCAATCTCTGGAACTAGGAGCACTTCAGTAATCAACTTGGTTCCTACACAGCTCTCTATTGACACTGTGCCCTTCCCCTTTACTTCTAGATACTCACCATTTCCTATCTTCACCCTTGACTTGAATGACTTGTCAAGGTCCTTGAACAACTCCTTGTCACCTGTCATGTGATTGGTACACCCACTATCAACCAACCAACTGTCACATTGAGTGACTGATGAGAAACAGGTAGCCACAAAAAGTCGATCTTCTTCTTGTTGTACTGCAGCATGTGCTCCTCCTTGCTGTTGAGATCCCTTACAGACTCTCTCAATGTGCCCCATTGAATGACACCTTCTACACTTCACATCTGGCCTTCTCCAACATCTGAAGTGTGGATGATTATGTTTCCCACAGTGCTTGCATGCACTGCCCTTGCTGAAACCTGCACTTCCATCATCCTTTACAGCATAATCTGAGCTACTGCTGCCACTATCCTTTCTTCCTCTCCACTTCTTCTCTCTTCCACCTTCTCCTTGTTGCATTCTGACTTTCAGTGCCCCCTCAATGCTTCCTTCTTGCCTCATCAACCTCCTCTGCTCTTGTGCTTGCAAAGCACTTACTAACTCTATCACCTTGAGTTTAGAGAGGTCTTTGGTATTTTCTAAGGAAGCAATGGTTGCTTCATATTTCTCAGGAACTGAAACCAGAATTTTCTGAACCAATCTATTGTCAGATAAATCAGTTCCTAATGCTCTTGCCTTGTCGGCAATCGCAATCAACTTGTCTGAGTATTCTTTAATGGACTCAGAATCCTTCATTTGCATTCTCTCGAATTCCCTCACCAAGTTCAACACTTTCATGCCCTTGATCCTCTCATCACCTTCATACTCACCTTTGAGGAAGTCCCAGATCTCCTTTGCTGACTTCAAGGCCATAATTCTGTTGAATATGGATGAAGACACAGCTGCATATAGGCAAGCTCTAGCTTTTGCCTTCCTGGTGACCCTCTCCTTGTGAGTCTTGATCTGGTTGATTGTTGAATTATCGGTAAGTGCAGCAACCTCATAGTCGCTCTCAACTGCTTCCCAATAATCACAAGCCTCCATGTAGGCTTGCATTCTGATAGCCCATGCTTGGTAGTTTTCTCCATCAAACACTGGTGGAGCCAGTGAAGAAAGACTGCTCGATCCTGATTCCATCTCACTCAAATCTCAAAGTGTATCACTCGGTTTCTCTAAGGGATATCTCACTAACTCTCACTCACAGGCCCCTTAAGAATTTTAGCTCTGATACCACTGTTGTTTCTAAGAGAGAAGAGAAATGGGAATGCAACTACTACATTTTCATTCAATAAAATCTGATCTTAAATACACTTTCTAAATGCTAAAAGTAGCTTAATTAACTCCATAAAAAAAGCCACTAACTCCACTAACTCTAACTCCACAAAAATAGCCACTTACTCCACTAACTCTAAATATATCAATACTTACCCCACTAACTTCAAATATAACAATTTACTAAAAATAGACTTTAGCTTTTGAGTTAACTAACAATTTACCTAGAATTTTATATTCTACGAGTTTTCTTGACAACCAAATGTAGTAGGGTTAGACAGTTATCTCGTGAGAATAGTCGAGGTACGTATGAGCTGCCTGGACACTCACGGATATAAAAAAAACGATAAATAGTTATTTTCTCTATTAATAAGAACCAATACATTAAACAGAAAGGAAGGAGAAACATCCCCACTGGCCAAAAGAGTTATAATTGCACGTCGGAAAAACTGAGTGATAAAGTATTCAACTACACAGGATGATTTCTAGAGACATTTGCCGCTTGGAAGCAAATGGACCTGAAAGTTGAAGCAACAGAACAAGGGGAAAAAAGATGATCCAATGTTCTCTCACCCTTTTAGTTTTGGCAAAGAATAAACCAAGTGGGGGAGAAAAGAAAGAAAAAATTGGATTCTTCTCTTCTGTTCTATTCTATCCATAGTATTGATCTTGTGTTTGGAAAGTATCCAAAAGAAGAATCTAACCTTTTTAGGTATCTTCCACACCCAGACAAACTTTGAAATACCTTTTGGAAGACATTGGATTCTGCCATATCAATGTTTGAACAAGGAAGAGCAAGAGCTAGTGAGAGAGTAGACCAGAGTTTTCAGGGCACAAGTTCTAGAGTTACTAGGTCGAACATCTCTGTCAATGGGATTAGCTTAAATCATTTCTCTGATTCAAAACCATTAAGATCTCTATTAAATTGCAAGTTCATACTCCCTTAATTTACATTACACACGTCTTTTATACTATCTGATGATGATTAGTAAACATAGTTTTACACTTTTAAGATTCTTATCAACGTTTTTCTGTTTAAATTGAAGCTTACACCTTTAAACCATCTCGAGGATCATGATTAAGATGTTCTAGCATTTGATGTAACAGGAAAAAAAACACTAATCATGCTTCAATGAAGTCCACAGAAATTGTATAATGCATACATACATAATTACCGTGGTTGAATTATATCTGTCTTGTGACTTTGGACTGTATTTTCTTGTTTTGCAGATTGAATCAGGAAATGAAAGGCATTGACAATCTAGGGTCTCAGCTGTATCCTTTCTCCATCCTTTCTATTTCACTCCTTTTTACTTTTTTGGCACGCTCTCGAATTAGGTACATGCCTAGAGTAGACCATGCTTTAACTCTTTAGAATTGAGAACTTGAACATACTAGTATTTCTTGATCTAGTTGACTTCTTTCTATCTCACTCCTCTGCATTACCCAATTCCTTAATTCTTGCTTAGAAAGGTTTTGAGGAAGAACGTCGATGTTCTAGACTTGGCTGTTAATAAGCTCCTCAATTTTCCATGAGCTCGGCTCGGTCGTAATTCTCTTAAGGTCAAGGATTATTGTTTCATTAGACTGCGAGAATACAAAATCATCCATAGTTTCCTTAAACATTTTACTCTTGGGAAGCATCTCATTGCATGTATTAACAGGGATGAATAAATTTTCTTGATCGTTTAGTAGTAATATACTGGATTCAATAATCAATCCCTGAACTATGCGATTGTCACCATCACACCCTTAAACTTTTAATTTGATCAATCATCCCTTTAGTTTGTTAAGTGTTGCAATCAATTCATTTGCTATTAAAAATACTTTTTAATGTTAAATTAGTGTTTAATTGGACTTCATGACTTCACATATGTGACTCACGTGTAAGTAGAGAATGATTTTTCTCGACGATTTCGAAAATGTTCAATATTGTTTATTTCACGGATCTTTAGAAGAAATTAGGGTGAACGAGGAAAAACTTCCTCCATATGCTTTCTTTTTAGATCTAAAATGTAAACCTTTTTTTTCTTCTCTTTTTTAGATCACCCTTTCCTATTCACACACGTGATGTTGTGAGGTCCAATTAAACGGAAATTTAGATTAAAAGTTCAAAGGTGGGATTGTAATAAATCTCATAGTTCATGAGTTTGTGCAATTTTCTCAAAATTATTCTTGGTGTGAGATTAAGTTCAATCAGTGATCACTGGATCAGTAAAGTTTAATCAAATAAAAGGTCAACCATTCAGGCAGTTCTGTTCTAAACATTTTTTTATGAAATTAGTCACATGGGATTCAATTTTTTTCTCTTTCAAAAGCAACCCTAAACAGCATCAAAATATTTAATGAATGCTATCTTGCATTTTTCTTTTCAGTCCAGATCTCTTCCAATCCAAACATGTGGGGGAAAGGAAAGTCGTTAATATAGATTTTTTTTTTAAAAGTTAACGATAGAAGACTAGTTTTAAGATTTATTTAAAGTATGTGAACTAAATTTGAAATTGAAATCTAAAGTTTATTGACTAAAATGATATTTTATCATATATTTACTATTTTTAATTTTAAAAATATTAATACGTATGTAATATAATATACCAGAGAGGAGAGTGAGCCTAACACAAGTATAACTCCACTAGCATACAATATATAACTCAACTAGCATACAATATATTTCACGTCTATCAAGAAGTCAATGGTTTAAATCATTCCACTCCCGTATCGTTTAATTAAAAAAAAAGAAAAAAAAAAAAGTTGAAGTGTGAGAAAGTTTTCAATTATTTTAGTGGGAAAGGTGTCCATCTCTCCATATAGAAAAAGATGATCGATCGAAGTCATTTCTTTTTAAAAAGGAAGTATTTTTAATTTTATATATGCAAATAGATGATCCAATTCTTAAAATAATTTGATTCTTCTCATTCTTACCGATTCTTTTACAAATAAACAAACCCAATTCAACTTTGAATCAACCAATCCCAAATGATCTTCAAAATCATCGCCAGCCAAAGCTAATTAACAACACCACTCACTGAAAGACGAGGACCTTGCCGGCCACATTGATTCTTTTCTTCTTCCCCTTTGAGACAAACCAAACCACTGAATTTCTCTGATTTTTCAATTTGTAGAAATCTCAAACATGTGGATTTTTGGATGGAAAGGCCCATCTGGGTTCTCAGCCCGTTCTACAGCAGAAGAAGTCACAGAAGGAATTGATGGAAATGGCCTCACTGCTATTGTTACAGGTTTCTTCTCATCTTTTTTCTATTTTAATCCTTTCTTTGATCTGGGTTTTGTTTTTTATTACCTCTCTTTGTCCCCTCACTCTCAAAATTCTATGATGAAAGAGTATAGTTCATAGTCCATAGTATAGTAAGCTTGGTACCTTGTCGTTTGAGTGGATTTAGGACATGTTTGGGAGTAAAATCACTTTTGTCAGATTCAAAATCACTACAAAACATGTCATTAATCATTCTAAATCAATTTTAATAGTATGTAAATAATGTTTAAAGGTGTAAAACTAAAGATTACAATGATTAAGGAATGATTAAGGGCATGTTTTGGAGTGATTTTGTTTAGTCCACTCCCAAACATGACCTTAGTTATTTGGCTATTGACTGACTCACAACTTGGTTGCTATTTGTGTTTAATCTAATGCAAATTTCTGTGCCATGTTTAGTTGTAACATAAGACCCTTTAAAACTTTCTTGGCAATAATATGATTACTACTGTGTTTGTTGAGCCTGTTCTGTACTATTCCTTGATTGTTAAGTCTCAATCGGGTGTCCATGGTTTTTATCTTTTTTAATCTGATCTTCTTTTATATGTACTGTGCAGAACTCTATGGAGTAATGGGATTTTCTTTTTAAGATTTATGTATAGATTGAACTTTAGTTGTTAGGTTACTATACTTAGCATAATGTTTGTTACTGTAGAAACTTAAGCAGAAAAAGGAACTGGAATGGTCATTTGCAAGAATGCCGGAAGCTTTGATGCTCTGTGCAAGTATCATTCAAAACATTACCCAGTTTGGATGGATTTCTAAGAAAGTTTCTAGACATGGAGTTTGAAGTTTGTTTTCTTTTACTTTTTGTTTGAAGAAAGATCCATTTCGATGGTGTATTTGTTATCATTTGTTTTTAATTCTATACATCTCAAAGTTAAAGAGTATTCTTGATTATATCTGAACAATCTTTTGAATATGTACCAAAGAAATTATATGTAAATGACAAAATTGTGTGTTCTTGAATGGCATTTTTTTTCTTCTGAGAAATGAAACCTGTCAAATGAGAAAGAATATTTATTTTTGAAATGATAGAAGTTTTTAAGTAAAACTTCTAAACAAGCCTAATGAGAGTCAAGCTATTGTGAACTGTGAAGCCTCTGGTTTATAATCAGGAAGCTCTCAGTCACAAGTCACAACTGTAGTTGGTTAGCCAAAGGTCAATTTTCCTAGGGAAGTTTTAAATTTTTGGTTTTTTCTTCTGATCTAATTCTCAGTCATTGACCATGCTTAAAAAATGTTCACCTTTCCTGGTCTCGTATTTGTTTGCTTTTTCTATATATTTTACTAGTTTTCTCTGATCATTCACTTGAAATGTAACTCATAAAGTTTCTGATATCATTTTCATCTATATAAGATCTAACTCATTTGTCTTATTTTGGGTAAAGAATTGTTGAATCTTTCCAAATTTGAAATATCTAGTTAATTTTCCTTTTCTTCCTCGTGATTTCAGGAGCTTCAAGTGGTCTTGGTGAAGAGACCACACGTGTTCTTGCATTACGAGGAGTCTATGTCATTATGGCTGTAAGGAATGTTGAAGCAGGGAGGAAAGTAAAAGAAGCTGTATTGCAGGAATCCCCCTCTGCTAAAATTGATTTCATGGAGTTAGATCTTAGTTCGATGGAATCTGTAAGGAAATTTGCATCAGATTATATTTCATCAGGCCGTGCACTAAATATTCTCATGTAAGATTTGAATTGGAGCTGTAGATTAAAACTCTTTGCCTATGCACAAGCCTGCATTTCATTTGTGCTTTCCTTTAAGTTGATTTTTGTATAATGCCATGTGCAGTTTTTACAGCTTAGGAGAATGGAAGCTCTGCTGCTTCTGTTTCATTCATTGTCTTGACATGTTTTCCTAAGGAACTGGCTGAAAAGTTAACAATTACGATTACCCCAAAAAGGGGAGAACTTAAATCCAGTTCAGCTAAATAGACAATGAATATGATGAATAACACATCTGATGGAGTATATTCAAATAGATTATTTTGTTATTATTTTATTATTTCTGGGGTTGGGCCTTCAGTCTTATTGAACCTTAAAGGGGTGTTCGGGCACCAACTTGAAGTTGGGTGGACTGTGTTATTATAACTCAGTCTACGTTTAGCCCACCGACTATTATAACCCACAGTCAATAAATCAACTATATTGACTTCAATAGTATTTACTATTTACAACTAATATAATCCACAAACTATTATAACCACCGATTATAATAACTCAGTCAGCGCCCGAAACAACCTCTAAGTGGTGACTGGAAACTTGTTGTTAACCTGTTATTTGAGCCTATTTAAAGGGCTTGTTGTCTACATATTTCATAACTTCTGATAATAATACAACTTTTCTTTTCTTTGATTGAAGGAATAATGCTGGCGTTATGGCTACTCCTTTCATGCTTTCCCATGATGGCATAGAATTGCAGTTTGCAACAAACCATTTAGGTATGTTTCAAATAAAAAAATTGTAAAATGTACAGTTCTTTTCATTGAGTTTGGTGCTTCAATATATTCCTTTTATGCTTTACAATTCTTTACAGTCCGTATATGCTTTCCATGATAAACTTCTAACATGAACATTGTTGAAATCTATAAACTATTTTAATATACTTAGAAAATGTTGCTCATTGTTCTTGAGGCAGTGACGTGTCATTGTGTTTGAGTTGTATTATACCTTGTATGATGTTAGTTTTCATGCTTCTTAGATGTTAAAATCTCATTCACGTCAAAGAAGGGCATTTTCTTAGTTAAACAGAAATGGTTCTCAATATCTAATTGAACACTATATTTTCTGATTAGTTGAATAATTGTTTTCTAAAGTATGCTTATATTACCGATCACTTGGATTGGATTTTATATAGATCTACTTTGTTACATTATGAAATTACTCTAAAAGAACAAAAATTATCAAATATGCATTCATCTATATGCATTCTCAAGGTTATTTTCTTTGTGATATTCTGACTAGTTACTTTGGTCTCTCTTTCTCTTAGGCCATTTTCTTCTGACAAACCTTCTACTGGAAACCATGAAAAAAACTGTGCTTGAAAGCAAAAAGGAGGGAAGGATTGTCAATCTGTCATCAGAGGGTCATCGAATCACATACAGTGAAGGAATTCGCTTTGATAAAATCGATGATGAATCAGAGTAACTATCTAAGTTGCTTATTTGGTGATTGCTGTCTCAAAAGGTTCCTTGAATGTGATTGATAATTCACTGTATCATGTGAAATTTTAGGTACAGAACTATCTTAGCTTATGGACAATCAAAGCTTTCCAACATATTGCATGCCAAAGAGCTTGCCAGGCGGTTAAAGGTGCTTATTGGTTTATTCATCAAATTTATAACTAGAGCTTTAGAACTTGAATCGTAAACGAGGCAGACATTTTCGATGTATGATAACTGGGGCTAGTTGGAGGGTGGATAAGCAAGTGAACCATGAAACTTCTATCCTTTCAAGATTATCCATTTCATTGCTTTCAGAGTAAAACTTTAGTCTTCATCTGTTTGTTCAATTGGACACTCTAGCATACTTAACGCCGGTTTAGAATGACTTTTCAAGTGCTTTAAAACAATATTTTTTTTTTTTTTAACTTAAAAACACTTTTGAAGCACTTAGAAAGATATTCTAAACAGACCCTTAGAAGTGAACTGGGTGAAATTCCACTCATTTATCTGAACACCTTTTTACACAAGACTGAAGACTTTATCTGAATATGTGTTTTAAATTCGTATATTTGAATACAACAATATGTGAGAGTACTAGTTGGGGGTATAATGAGATATTAGTAAAGGGTATAGTGGTAATTAGCTAGGAATGCCTTTGGTTATAAATAGTGTGTTAGGGAGGGGCCTTAGAAGAGAAAAATCATTTTGGTGGATTGTCATTAGGACTCCTTGGGAGAGATCTAGCCCTCTCGAATAACTATTGTTATATGGTAACGTCCTTCGATATTGCAGTATATTCTATCTTGGTGTTTGTTACGTTATTTCGGTATTGGATACCTAACACAATATTCCTTGTGCATAACAGCCTTTTCTGGATGATATGACCTCTTCTTTTTTCATTAATTTATCCGGTGACTCGAGTAAAGTTGTAAATAACAGATGGTATAGTAACGAGGCGATTTTTTTCTACAGTTTTTTAAAAAGACTTCATATATTTGATAGTCTTTGATGGAGTTTGCCTCACTGATTTTCCTGTAGTTCCCTTTGTTCTTTCGTATTGATTTCTCAAGTTATCTTATCAAGTCAAACTTTTTTCAACTTTTTTCAATAGGAAGAAGGGGTAGAAATTACAGCCAACGCCCTTCATCCTGGAGCAATTGCTGCTACCAACCTACTACGCTTCCATGGTTTCATTAATGGTAACTTTCTCGCTCGTTTACACGTACAAGGAAAATGTGCTTTTGTAGATGCAAAATATAAGCAAAGCCTTGCCTTCTTTTTTCAACTTGGCATGAATCAGATGCTTGTTTTGATGGTAGAATATCAGGCACTTTAATTTGTAGGTTAAAACATCATTTGATCTCTGTACTTTCAAATGTTAAAATTTAGTTTTTGTACTTTCATTAAATCTTAAAATTAGTCCTCATCGTCGTTTGAAGTTAATTTTTATCTAACTTTGCAAAATAATAATAATAATTTCCATCAAGGACTAATTATTTTTTGGAAAAATTAACTATAAACGAAGGGTAGATATTAATTTTAAGATTTATTGAAAGTACGAATACTAAATTTGAACATTTGAAAGTACATGGACTAAAACGAGTTCCAAAGTACAGGGACCAAAATAGTATTTTAACCTAATTTGTATCGGGACCGAAGGCAATATCTCATGCTTGGTATGAGTATGTTTTGTTTCCAAGAAAGGTGCTCGCAGTCGCACCCACCCAGGTCTCGAGAGTCGAGTCTCCCTGATACTTTTTTCTCTACAAAAAAAGTGAAAGTTGGTGAATATAATTCAAAGGTTCACGTTCATATGATTTATAATTTCCTAGTATCGGTAGAAAGGGATCGTTTTGAATCAATTGAGAAGCTTTGCTGTTTTCATTCCTTATACATCATTTTTATTTTGCATTACAGTGTAGGCATATTTAGAAAATGGTATGATTTCTGAACAAATATAAACATCTACCATCTTATTAACTATGCTTTCGCATGTTTCCTTTTACCTGCTTATGTTATTATGCCCCTGAGTTTACTGTCATCTGCTGGTCTCTGTGTAATATGACTTGTTTCTTTTATTACAGCTGTTGCTGGTGCAGTTGGTAAATTTGTTCTTAAAACTATCCCGCAGGTATGTTAATAATTGATTTTTTATCAAAGTTTCTTGAAGACTCGTTTTATTAGGGCATGTTTGAGAGTTGAAATGGTTAAAATCACTTTTGTCAGGTTCAAAATCACTCTGAAATATGCTTTTAATCATTCAAAATCAATTATGATAGTAAGAAAACTGCGTTTAAAAGTGTAAAACCAAACATTAAATTGATTTCGAATGATGTGTTTCAGAGCGATTTTGAACATGACAGAATCACCGTCAAACATGTCCTGTGTCTGACTGAGGTGGGTTTTTATGTTCATAAATTTACATTGTGGATGTAGGGAGCGGCAACTCAGTGTTATGTGGCGTTGAATCCCCAAGTCAAAGGGGTAAGTGGAGAGTATTTTGTTGATAGTAATATAGCCAACCCAACCAATCATGGCAAGGATATGGAATTGGCCAAGAAGCTGTGGGATTTCAGTGTGACACTGACTACCCCAAAATAATTGAACCTAAGAGACTTGGCCCGTTTGGAATCACTTTCCAAGTGCTTAAAACGTGTTTTTAGGTGCAAGAAAATGTTTTTAAGCACTTAGAAAGTCATTCTAGTTCCAAGTGCCCCTCTGCCTTGAAACAAATACAAGAAGAAGACACTGTAAATCTCGTATGGGGACATTCTAGTGATAGCCTATGGAAACAATTACGAGCACAAGTTTGTAATGCTGTGTTTTGAAACAAATACAATTGTGTTTCCTGCAGATTTCATATTGATGTGTTTTAGTTTTATCCATATATGGAAGTTCTTACTGTTTTGTAGATTTGTAGATAGGTTCCTCTTTGCTAGACACACTTGGTTCTGTTTGTTTCTAAGATAAGATATTCAAATAGGTGTTTTTCTTCTTTTTGACTCTGAATAAAAGAAATTGTTCAAAATGAAAAATTAAACACAATTAGCTCATGTTGCAAGAGAATTTTGAAGATGGTGATTTCCTTTGTTTTTAGAAGAAGAAAATTCAGCAACGTGTGTGTAATTGTGTGTGTGTAATGGTGCTGTAATTCTTATTTTTTGGTAGCCCAACCCAATATGATTCTCAGCTTTTTGTGTATTCTAACTAATTCAAGATCAATAAAAGAAACACTGTGAAAAGATAAAAACACTTTTTATTACCATATTTACAGACTTACAATTTCTATCAGAATACTAATATCTATTACAATTCAAGTCAGGAGCCACAACTGTTTGTTGAGGAGCCCTAGTATCAATCTACAAATTTCTATTTATCATTCTAATAATATATGGCTTCTTTGTTTGTTCTAGGTCATGTTGTTGAAAAGAAAATGGCTTCTGGTTTGGCTCTTTCATGATTTTACCTCCCTCTTTTTTACCTTCAAAACCCACCATTCCTTTAGCAGTTTCAGTTTGTCTTGCCTACCAATTTGCAACTGCAAAACATGATGGGCATGAGGATATTCCAGAGGATAAGCCACCAGTTCGCTCATTTTCGCTGCGCCATCGGAAAGAATGACCAGGCCCCGGTGCTCGTACCTTCTGTCTGTACATCTTTTGCATTAGCCCACCAGTCTGAGTTGATATCTGGCTTAAGTGTATCACTTCCATTCCCATTATCAAAATTGAATTCCTTCACAGACCCAAGAGTAATGGAATGATGTTCTTCATGCTGATTTGCTTCTTCACCGTCTGCTTTTGCCTTTTCTTCTGTACCATTTGAAATATGACCACCAACAGGAGAATCTTCTTTAGCCGTTTCAAATTGTTCATGTATTGGAGATGATCCAACCGCAAGTTCATTTGATTCCAGTGGCTTACTTTCTACGCTTCTTAATAAAGCATCTTCATCAGATAACTCAAACGACAATCTATGATTGGCAGCAGCAGGCTCCTCCTTTTGGCTTCCATCAATGAGAATTTGAATATTCTGGGATTCATTTGTTGCGTGGTGATCCGACATAGATTCTGAAGTTTGAGGATTCAAATCAAAATCAGAACAACTTTGCCGGTATTGCCAGTTACGAATGGAATGTTTGTCAAGGTTCAACAGCGTAGGAGGTGGAACTTCAATTGAGAAGTTAGAAAATTGAGAACCAGAGGAAGCACAATCCAAGTCAGGCAAAGGAGACGACGCCCCAGAACGAGAAATGACCGAGCGTGGTGATATGAGGTGACTGACCGGGCTGCCGGGATAGAATTGATAAGATTGAAAGTCATCACTAGGAAACGAATGCCGGTGATCGGACTCATCTTTTTGAAGGCTAGTAGAGTGAAGAAGAAACTGAGCAAAAGGAACTTCAGGGGAAGAAGGTGTAGTCAAGTGGATAGACTCAGGAGGAGTGAAGGGAGCAGTTGAAGGTTCAGTGGTGAGAGTAGAGAAATTGAGAGGTGGAGAGACCAATTGTGTTTCATGAGCAAATGGGCCAATGGCAAAAATTGAGGAAGGCCCATCAGGAGAAAGAGAATACATGTTAGCAGAGAGAGAAGTAGTGAAAGAAAGTATAGCAGTAGCAGTAGTAGCAGTAGTAGCAGTAGGTGAATGTGTAGCAGAAGGTGGGTCTGATTGAAGGAAGGAAACAGGGGATGAGGGTGGTGCAGCAAAAGGAGGCACAATGTCTGGTGATTGCAATGTAAATTCATGAGCCTCAGCAGCTGATGAAGAAGGACTTGGTTCTGGGACCATGACAGCATGTCCAATTCGTTTTCTCTGTTTGAGAGATCCAAAGCACCAATAAATACTCCAGCAGCTGCCCCATCTTCTTTTCTAGGGATAATAATAAGCAAACAAAGAGAAAAAGAGGAAAGTGATAAATGACATCAGTACACAACAGTGCAAGGAGTTTGGACAAAAGAGAGCCCTATTTGTTGGAATCTTTATATCAAAAGCAATACTCTTCCTCTATATAGAATGACAATATATCGGTTAGGAATTTGAATCACTACTTCTGATCAATAATTTATACTTTATGCTAGTTGAACTATGCCTACGTCGGTCAATACTCTCCCTCTATATAGAATGACATTTAAAAATAGACATTTCTCTTTCTCTTTCTCTCCTTCTGACTTCTTGGTCAATAGTTTATACTTTGTGTCAGTTGAGTTATACTTTTGACCAATACTCTTCGTCTCGGTATAAATTGGCATTTAAAAAAAAGACAAAACCTATCTCTCTTTTTGAAAAGCAAGAATGGAGAGATAGATGCCTTTCTGATTCAAAAGGGCAGTGTTATTACAAAAGGACAAATGACATTGGCTGGAACAGGAACAGAGCATTGCTTCCTGATCCTGACACAGTTACCAACCCAATACACTAATCTTGGTACTTTCTAAACCTTAAAAATCTTAATAATCATCATACGAGAAGAAAGCCAAAAGCAGAAAAAGAGAGAAACAGAAACGAAACTCGTGATTCCTTTTTCCCGTTTATCCAAGTGAAGATTCACAGTTTTTAAGCAAACAAACAGAAGGAGCAGAAAAAAGGAGGAAATTCAAATCCTTATATAGAATTCCGCAATTCCGCAATTCAAAACAATCAACACAGATTCCATACCTCGAAAAACAAACTACTACATCCTAATACCTAACGGAATCAAGAATGAACAGTAATTTCCAAAAAAAAAAACAGTCCAATCCAGTATCGCAAATCCATAGGTAACCAACACTAAAATCTAAAATTCCAAATGATTGATTGATTGAATGAAAGGTGAAGTGATTTGAAGTTTGATGAAGAATACCTGGACGGCAGTAGCCCGAGGAAAACGATGATCAACGGTGGCGATCGCATCGGCGGCCGCAGTAATGGTTTGAAAAGTGTTATTTACAGACCTCAGATCAGCAGCATCATCATCATCAGCATCCGAACGTCGTCTCATCGCTATCTTTGTTCGAAACCAGAGAATCGCTGATCGTTTTCATAGAAATAATCGTTGTTCTTCATTCACGAATCACGAGAGATGATGATGAAATTTGCAGTAAGAAAGTGAAGAGAAAGTTCGTTAGAGAGAAAGAAGAAAGAAGACGGAAATTAAATTAAAATAAAAATAAAAAATAATTATGATATGGGAGAATTATTTAAGAAATGAAAGTGAGAGTAGTTATTTGATTTCTCTTAATAATTATGATTATAATTATAATTATAATTGTGATTATTGGGGTTTAGGTTAAGGTTTATTTTCAAGTCAAACACGGCAATGATTTTATTATTTATTTATTTTTTCTTTTTAATTTGTCCAACTACCATAATATTAGGTCAAGCATTTCCTACCAATGCTAATCTTTAAAACCCTCTATTTTCATTATGAATTTCTCAATTCTACCCTTAGTTCACACTTAAAATTATATATATTCCAATTTTTGGGTTATTTTACACCCTAAAAAAAAAAAATGATAAAGATTTCGACAGACTATATAGACAAAAATGACATTTTTTTTTAGTACATTGAGAAGGATTCGAACCACAAATCTCTTAATCATAAAGACATACATATGTCAGTTGAACCATGCTCGCTTTGACATAAAATTGAAATGCTTAAAATCATATGAATCAAATTAGATCCGAGCTAGCTAATCTGTGCATAGTTTTTATACATATACCTTCAATCAGGAGTTAGAGGTTCAAAATTTCAATCAATAAGACCATAGCTCAACGGACATGATGTATCACTTAGTGACCATGAAGTCTTAGGTTCAATCCTCCACCTCAATATGTCTTAAAAAAGAAGCTCAAATTATAAGAATTGAAATTGGAACTTGTTGGAATGCCTTTTTATGACCCTCTACGATTTGTTATAAAAATTTAATTTGGGTTTTACTTATTCGTTTTGGGTTTTGACCTATTTTGTATTAGGTCATTAGAAAAGTGTCATATATAAACTTTTTACTTCAGCCCACCATATCTGTCACTTTGTAATTCTCTCTTATTTCGTAATAATACTACTCTCCTTTCTGTCTATGGACGTAGCTAACACGACGTTAGTGAACCACGTAAATCAGTGTCGTTTTGTTTTGCGCTTATTTATTCTTTGTTATTGATTTATCGTAATAGAACTTTTATGCAAGCTAAATTGAAATGTTTGGCCTTTTAATTTCGGGCATCAGGATATTTTTACATTTTTTAGATTTTAGTATTGGACTATTTTTCAGATTTTTTTATTTTATTTTTTAAACGGTTGATTAAAAATGATGATTCATCTGATTATTCCAATTAAAATTAACCCAAAACGAAATGGCCAATTATATATATCTATATATATGAAATGAAATGTAAATAGAAAAATAGAAGGAAAAAAAGATTATTGACGCACGTGTGCAGATTTAGTTGTCAAGTTGTGTGATTGGATTGGTAGGGTGGATTTGCGTAACAAATAACAACACTTGCTAAAGCGTGCGCAAATTTGTCTGATATTTAATAGACAACATATAAATCTCTACAACTAGAAAGAAAAACAAAAATTTATTCAATAATCCCAACTTCACATCAACCACTTATTCATTTGATATTTAATAGATGTCACACTCACAAATCAACCACTTATTCCTTTGATATTTAATAGACGTCACACTCACCTATAGTTTAACCTAACTCAATTGCTATAAGGTTGCATCCATAGTTTATTAGTCAAGGAGACAATTTTTTATTTTTTTTATTTTTTTTATTTCGGTTAAAAAAAAAAAAATTTGTCTCCTTGACTAATAAGCTATGGATACAATTTCCATATATATATATATATATATTTTTTTTTTTAATGTAAACTCCAAACACTAAATCTTCAAATTAATTAAATACTTCGATATTGTTTATTTCATGAACTTTTCAAAATAATTAGAGTTGAATGAAAAAACTTCTTTTTTCTCTTCTTCTTAATACTTATTTTTTTTTTTTTTTTTTTTTCAGATTTGTTAATGACACATGTGAAATTAGTAATTTAATGGAAGGAGTTGATTGCTATACTTAACAAAACTACAAAAATGATTTATCAAATTAAAAATTTAAATGTGTGATTATAACAAATCTCAGAGTTTATAGGTGACTTGTGCAATAAATAAATAAATATATATATATATATAATCAATTTGTTATTGTTGAATCTTTTTTGGTCTTGTATTTTGAGACTAAACTATTTAAAAAGTAAAATGGTTTATTTTGTAATGGCTCTATTAATTGTTTTTAATGTATACATTTATGTGTTGATGTGAGTATATATGTATTTAAATTAAGTAGGTTGAGATAGGTGTTGAGTAGGTTTGTCAAATCGAGCATAACTCAATTGACATAAGATTGTGTCGTTTATTAAGAGGTCATGAGTTCAATCTCTGCTAATATTAGCAAATAAAAATAAAAAACAGAATGTTTGCCCTCACGCAGGATCGAACTACGGACCTTCAGTTTACAAGACTGACGCTCTACCACTGAGCTATAAGGGCTTTGTTGATGACTTTTAATATAATATATACAAATGTACATAACAACTTAATATAAACTTAGGAACCCGTTAGACAAAACTCTCGGGTTATTTGACCCATGAGTTTGGATTTGGATGAGTTTGAAGTTCCAAACTTAAGTGAAATAATACTAAACAACTCCTTTTTTGGGCTCCGTTTTAATTGATGGACATTTTTTTATAAAGTTTGATATGTGTTCATTTTTTTTCTTCCTCCCTTCCTCCCTCTTTTAATATTTTTCTTTCCATCTTGGTCTGATTATTTTGAAAAACCATTCATAAAAAATCTTCTTATCTTCGGTCCAAAAATGGGATCTAATCCAAGAATGGTGAACTCAAAGAACTTCATCACTCACACTATAAAATACATGAATTACTTCCTCTCATTGTCAATTAGTTTTGAGATGAAACCTCACGCTAATTTTCTCACGCCACATTACGGCACCACGGGATAAACTCTTGTGATAGAATTTACAGAGATGAGTGAAAAAAACAAACACACAAGTAGAATGAGATTATGAGAAACACAAAACAATTGTAATGGTTCTTGGTGGAAGAGAAATATTCGAAACTATTTTTTCTTGAAGATCCAATCAAACAACACGTGGCAAGTTGAGGAAAAAATAAAGGTATTTTATTGGGCAAATTAACCTCTATGTTTGCTCTCTTGTGCAATTGATGCCCACAAGTCTAATTGGAAACATTTGTCTAAGTATATGGTTCAATTTAATTAAATTAAGGTAATGTATTCTGTTATAAGTTACGTTTATTGTTTATTGTAATTAAGAATTAGTGAGCGAACAAGAGCATAGGTCAACCGACATGATATATCGACTAGTGACTATGAGGTTCAATCTTCTACTCCTACATGTTGTCTAAAAAAAAATGAAATGTAACATTCATTCTTCTAACACGGTATTTTATTTCTGAGTTAGAATATTTTATTCAAATCTTGATGAACTATATCACTTTACTGATGTATAATACACATGTATAATCCAGTTTCATAAACTAATAAAATCATGTCACTACAACAAAATAGACCTAAGATGACAATTGGTAAAATATCTCAAACATACGAGGGCGGTTTTTAAAAATCCGCGCTCATTTTCATTTTTTTTTTCGGAAATAAAACATATAAGGGCGGTTAAAAACCGCCATTATAGGTGATCTTTTAATGGCGGTTTTCCCCCCTCATCTATTCCCTACCGAGGATTCCAAAACGACGTCGTTTCATTAATCCATCAAAACGACGTCGTGTTCATTTGAACCGCCATCGTAAGTCTGAAACAAAACGACGTCGTTTTGCTTCAAACCGCCATCTTAAGTCGGAATCAAAACGACGTCGTTTCGTTTTATCACTAAAAGTCAAATCTGGGATTTTAAAACGACGTCGTTTTGAATTTTAAATCAAAACGACGTCGTTTTTGTGTGGAACCGCCATCTTAAGTTTGGATAAAAACGACGTCGTTTTGATGTAAACCGCCATCTTAAGTTTAAATCAAAACGACGTCGTTTTGAACTAAACCTAAAGACCAAACGGGACTTCAAAGCGACTTCGTTTTGATTCCAACCGCCATCTTAAGTCTGAATCAAAACGACGTCGTTTTGATTCAGCCCTAAAACCCACCTGAAGCCCCGATGTTTCATCATTCTGTCTTTGCTTTGCTCAGCAGCCTTGCAAGCTTGACGACGACGGCGGCCGGTGGTTCTCCTTGACGACGACGACGGTTCTCCTTGACGACGGCGGCCGGTGGTTCTCCTTGACGACGACGGTGGTTGTTGACGGTACTGACGGCGTTGACGGAGGTTCTTGACAGAGCTGACGGCGGTTGTCGTTTGTGGTCCCTGCACAAACGACAAAAATTGTTTGGTGGTCCCGGCTTAAACGAACAAAAAAAATTTGGTGGTCCCGGCGCAAACCGACAAGGTTAGTATTTTGGTTGGATTTTTAATGAATAAGCATTTTGGTTGAGACAAAGTTAGTATTTTGGTTGGATTTTTTTTTAATAAGCATTTTGGTTAAGATTGATGAGGATAATTTAGTTGAAATTATTTTTTTTTGTTCATTTAATCTCAATTTAGTTGTATAATTTAATAATATAAATGAAAATTTATATATAAACTAAATTTGTTGTTACAAATTGTTTTTAGAAAACTTGAGTAGAAAATAAAAATAAAATTACAACATAAACAAATACTCATATTTGGAACTTTAATAAAATGAAATCGAATGTATACGGACCAAAATGGTATTTTATAGTTACATCATATAAACTAGTAAATCTTGGTAGTTTGGTTCTCATGCCTCATATAATTAACATAATTATCTTAGAAAGTAGCTTTAGAGAATAACATCCATCTAAACACTTAAGAAATATAAAGTCAATAATTCATTAAATTAAAGACTAATCAACTTATCCAAACTTATAAACATAATCACTAAAGTAAACTATCTTTTCAAAACTAAACTAATAGATTGACGGAAAAACATGAACTTAAAAATTAAAATTAACTTCAACTTTTCAAACTAATGAATTTTGAACATCAAAACTTAATTTAGAGAGAAATTATAAACATAATAACTAAACTAACTATTCAAAATTAATGAACTAATTAACAAGTTGAGAGGTCGGTGTGAGTCAAACAAACAAGATTATAAACTCATAAACCAAATTATGGTGTCAACTTGAGCTCCACTTAAAAGCATTTGTCCTTGAATAATTGTTCAACTCAAAAAAAAAAAAAAAATGGTTATTATTATGTTCATATTAGTGATATTTTGTTCATGCTTTTTTATTGAAGAAAGAATGGAAGTAGTAGATTGACTAAATAATATACTAAGTATTTTTTTATTTTTTTTATTTTTATTTTTTTGTAGATAATATCTTGTTATAAATTTTTCCATATGGATAAGTCATGGATGGACAATGATAGGTTGTCAAATGAGTACAACTTAGGTGTTGAAAACTTCATTCAAAATGAATTACGTCATTTCAAAGGGTCAAATTTCATGTGGTGTCCATGCTTAAAGTGTGCAAACGCACTTAAACAATATGCTAACACAGTTAGAGGCCATTTGTTTGTCCATGGCATTGATAAGAGTTATAAGACATGGTTTTTAACCGCCATCTTAGGGTTAAGATGGCGGTTTTACAATCCAAAACCGTCATTGTAAGGTTTAGATGGCGGTTATAAACCGCCATCTTATTCCTACGATGGCGGTTTCAAAACCGCCATCTTAGGCTTACGATGACGGTTACCTTTAATGGCGGTTGTGAACCGCCCTTAAAAGGTAACCGCCCTTATACCCCTAAGATGACACCACTTTAGAGGGCGGTCGTAAAACCGCCCTCATATACCTAAGATGGCAGTTCAGAACTGCCATCGTAGGTCTAATTTGTTGTAGTGTGTTTTTTATATAGCATACTTTTATCTTTAAACTTTATCCTAATTACTTAATTAACAAAGTTTCAAGTATCCTACTTAATTAACAAAGTTTCAAGTTGGATACATTGCATTTTCATTTTTAGTGAAGTGAATTGAAAATACACTAGAATATTATTCAGCTGGCATATGTATGATTTGATGACCAAGAAGTCTGTGGTTTGAATCCCCCACTTCAATGTACTAAAAAAAAAAAAAACTAGAATATATTGTATTTTTTTTTTTTTTTTTTTTTGAGAAAATACAGTTTTCACATTTACTAAATTGCACTCGTTTCAATTCCGAAATACATTCTATTTTCACTTCTAGTGAATGTTAAAAACATTGTATTTTCTTCTTCTATCTTAATTTCCTCTTCTTTATTCAAATATATGTGTTGTTTAATCTCAACTTTCTCTACACTTTAATTTGTAAAATTGTCCCATGTAATTGCAATTTGAAAATTTGTAAAATTGTAATTAAAATATATATTTTCATTTAATTTTTTCTTTCTTTAGCAGTTTGGACTAACTACAATTTGAAAATTTGTAAAATTGTAATTAAAGTATATATTTTCATTTAATTTTTTCTTTCTTTAGCAGTTTGGACTAACTACTTTTTATTATAGAGAAAAAGAGGAAGGGAGAAAAAAAAAAAAAAAATGATTTCAAAGTTTATATATATTATTTTTTTTTTCTTTTGGGAGATTATAGAGGAGAGACACGTTAGTTTTTTTTTTTAAATACGAAAAAGATGAGGGAAGAGATTAAACTAAAAATAAATATATCAAACTAATAAAAGAATGGACATGTATCGAAATGGAAAATAAAAAAGGATCATATGTCTCGTGGTCCTCAAATTAAACCCATGTTTGGGATCAAGGGTTAGCTACCCGGGTTTGGCTCCTCAAACCGATGGGGTACACCCCTCTAATGTCCAAACCTACTTCAAACTCACTCCAATTTTTTTTTTAATGAAGGTGGTGTAACCCTACAATTTCTCTCTAATTTGATCATAATTTTAGTGGGTCCCATAATTTCTCTTTATTTTTTTCATAAGTCTTGTATTTATTTATATTTAATTAACCATCCTTCAAATTACATTTTTCTTATCTGAAAATTATATATATATTCAAATTAACAATATTCAAATAAAAGAAATAAAAAAAAAACGAATGATATTTTATTTTGAATTTATTAAAATAAAATGAATATATTTGATTTTAAATTAGTTATATAATGAAAGTATTAAAATTTTAAATTACCTACACGAAATGTATACGTATGATATTCATTTTTAATCTATTTATATTAAAATAACACAAATATATGTTATTTTATTTTTTAATTAATCAAACTAAAATTACAAAGACAATGCAATTTTTATTTATTTTTCCCTGTTAACTTCGTTAACATATAACATTACGATTAATGTCTTAGTGTCAACTTTAAAAATGTCAAATAAATTATTTTACTTTCAATTTCGTATCTTTGACATATTTAACATCTTAACAAATTTATTAAACATAAAATTAAATTTTGTATCTAATAAGACATCAAATCTTAACAAATTTATTAAACATAAAATTAAATTTTGTATCTAATAAGACATCAAATTTCAATTTTATGTATCCAATAGATTTGTGAATTTTAAACAAATGTAGAATAAGTAAAGGACTTATTAGACAAAAAAACAAAAATTTAGGGTCTTATTTAGACACCTTTTAAAGTCCATGATTCTATTAGACACATTTAAAGTTTAATGACTTATTCAATACTTTTGAAAGTTGAGAGACTTATTTGACACAAATGAAAGATCATGGGCTAAACTTATAATTTAACCAAACTAAAATTATTATTTTATTAGGTTAGATAATAAAATAACTTCAAACCAACAATAAGGACTAATTTTATAATTGAGTAAAAGTATATGAACTAAATTTGGACAATTAATTTAAAAGTAGAGAGATTAAAATGGAATGAAATGCAAAGTACAAAATAAAAAACATTTAGACAATGGATTTTGTTTAACAATATGCTTATTACTTTGGAGTTCTTCCTTCTATCCCTTATCCCTTAGCTAATGTTATTCAAATTGATGTCATCATGAAGTGAAGGACATAAATTAGGGTTACAAAGAATGCACATTAACATAATTCCAATTTAAATATAGTTGAAGCACTTGCCTCATACAAAATGACATAGAATATTGATATGCAGTTCAAAAATAATTTATCAGCTCACAAAAAAAACGAAGATTAAAAAAAGACTAACCAAATCCAGTCAAACCCAAGCACATCCAAACACAGACTTTAAAATTTCAACCAACTCAACCGTGCACTCCAAACACATGTTTAAGAAATTTTAAGGTTCACAAACACAACTCACCAACTCGATGGGGTTAAGAATCCTATGATTTCTGATTCTGAACCAGCACTCTAAGCACCTTTTAAAAGTTAAAGAACTAAATTTATGATTTAAATGATAATTCCTCATACGTCAAGTCCATGAACTTTTACAATAAGTAAAGGTATATGAATTTCAAATTCTAACTGAAAAAAATAAAAAAACAGTACATGTCAATTACCGAGTAAATTATAATTTAACCTATAATTAAAAAAACAAAAAGTGTTATGTGGTTAAAGAGAGAGATTGATATGGGCGTGAGGAGTGATTGGGGTCCATTGTTTATGTTTTATGGGTCCACACACGTATCTGCTGCCCATGCTTTAAACGCACATTACTTTTTTTCTTGGGATACTAATTTATGCCCATAGATTTATTCTATTTTAATCAATGTGATTTCAAATGTTGAAATTTAACTCTTATACTTTTCTTTGTAAAAAGAAAAAAAAAAACTCCTATATTTTAATAAATCTTAAAATTAGTATATATTGTTATTTTTTTTTATCTTTAAATTTTGGGGGTTTCACATTGTTTTTGTGAATCCAAATTATTATTTAATATGTTAGGAGTGCTTAACAAAGTGTCACATTGGTTAGGGAAGGAATAGATTCATGACATATAAGTGAGGACAATTATCTCCATTGGTATGAAATCTTTTGGATGAAACAAAAAAACAAAATTGGAAGGTTTAGGCCCAAAGTGGACAATAATCATACCAATGTGGAGATATGTGAAGGTATGTGGGAGGGTCTGTTATCCTTATCAATTGGTATCAGAGCCATGATACCTTAGCTGTGTGAAAATCATTGTGGATGAATCTCCGGATCGGACAAAAAATGCTTCTTTGACAAGCAAGTCAGCTAGATTGATAGAAGGAATAACTCTATCAGAAAAATAAGAAGAGTAGATCTTTGTTCGAGGGGAAGAAGGGATTAATGGTACCAAATGTGATCTGTTGGGAGTGAACAAATTTGTTCAAAGGGAGGAGTGAAGTTAGATATCTTTGTTCGAGGGGAGAAGGGGTGAATGGTACCACAGTGTGGCCAGTTGAGAGTGAACAAATTTATTCAAGGGGAGGGTCAAGTTAGATCTTTGTTCGAGGGGAGAAGGGGGTGAATGGTACCACAGTGTGATCTGTTGGGAGTGAACAAATTTGTTCAAGGAGAGGGTCAAATTAGATCTTTGTTCGAGGAGAGGAAGGGGTGAATGGTGCCACAGTGTGATCCGTTGGGAGTGAACGACTTTGTTCAACGAAAGGGTCAAGTGGTACTTTGTTCGAGCCATTAGTTTGAGACTTTTTGTTTGAAACAAAAAATAAAGTAGAAGGATTTAGGTCCAAGGTGTACAATATCTCCTACGAAAGTTGGAGGGCCCATTATCCCTATCACATTGTTTTACTAAATTTGATTAAAAAAAAAAATTCATTTAAAAATTTATATTATATGACTAAATTTAGATATTTAAAAGTGCAAACATTAAAACAAGATTAAAATAATAAAGTAACCTAATACTTAATCATTAAAAATGAAGCACACTAAACTACAACGAACTAAAACCCCACTCCCAACCCTCACTTGGGATTTACTTTACTCATAAATAATAAGCGGAACATGAATTATATCTATGGGTTGACTTGACTTAGCCATTCAATTATTCACGAGCAACTAATTAATTAGGGTCCATTTAATAATGTTTTCATTTCCTCTAAATAAATAAATAAATAAATAAAATAAAATAATATAATGTTCTCATTTTGTGTTTTGTATTTTTATTTTACGTTTGTTAAGAAACAACTTGATAACTTCTTTTTAAATTTAGAGAAATATTAAAAAAAAAAATTATCTTTATTCCATTTCTTTATTTATATTATTTCATATTTTTTAATATACATAATTTCGTGTTGGTTTGTTGGTCATAGACCAAAAAAAAAACAAAACATAGTATTGATTCGAACATCTGACTTTTTTTAATTAAAGACATGTGTCTTAATCAATTAAACTATGCTTATGTTAACATTAACTTGTTCAAGTTAACTATTTGTATCATTTTTTTTTTGTTCAAGTTAACTATGTGTAGCATTTTTAGATAATCATATGTCTGTTTTCCATGAAAAAAAAAACATACATATAGAAGAAGAACCAACGACAAAAATGTCAAGAGAAGATTTTTTTTTTTTTTTAAGTACATTAGGGTGGGGGGATTCCAACCACAGACCTCTTGGTCATCAACACATACATATGTCCGCTGAGCCATGTTCGTTTTAGCCAAGAAAAGATACCTTAACATGAGAATCTTAAAGTTCTTTTTGAAAAAATATCAAAATTTACCCCTCACTTCTCAAGGTGTATCAATTTTTACCATTAACTTTCGATTTTACTAAATTGCATCTTAAACTTTGATAAATGTTGCAATCTTTACTTTCAACTTGAATAAATGTTGTAATTTGATACTTTTATAGACCTTTACATATGTAGATAATATCTGTAGAAAATTATTATCAAAAATAGTTTTATATGAACATTGAAGGATGATAAGAAGAAAGAAAATTGAAAAAAAAAAGATATAAATAAAAATTAACACAGTTATATTTCATGTTTGTTAAGGACAACATAACCTAGACAACTTCACAATAATATGATATTGTCTACTTTGAGCTTAAACACTCACGAGTTTGCTTTTGGTTTCACCCAAAATGCCTCATACCATTGGAAATAATTGTCCTCCCTTATATATTCAAGATCTTTTCCTTATCTAGCCAATGAGAGATATTGGTTGTACTCTTTATAACAATCCTCCCCTCAAACAAAATACCACATTTAAGCCTATTTTGTTCCCAACAATTCTCCCCTCGAACAAAGTACCACGACCTCCCCACAGATAGAATCGTATTACACTTGAGCAACCCAAAAAGCTCAACCACGACCCTCAAAATATTGTTTGTACTCTTAACAATCCTCCCCTCAAACAAAGTACGACCTCCCCACAGATAAGATCGTATTACACTTGAGCAACCCGAAAAGCACGACCCTCAAAATATTGTTTGTAATTTTAACAATCATCAATCCTCCCCTCAAACAAAGTACCCCACTTAAGCCTACTTTGTTCCCAACAATCCTCCCTTTGAACAAAATACCACACTTAAGCCTACTTTGTTCCCAACAATCCTCCCCTTGAACAAAGTACCACGACCTTCCCACATATAGGATCGTATTACACTTGAGCAATCCGGAAAGCTCAACCACATATTCATTATGTTCACTATAACTCTAATTATGACTATGTCATTGGAGGCTGATCAATATCTTTATTCGACACTCGAAGATTTTACAAACATGGTTAAATTATGGACATAGCTCTTGATACCACTCGTTAAGGACAACGAAATTCAGACATCCAAAAGATCTCGTACCATTGAAGATAATTGTCCTCCCTTATCTTAAGATTTTTCTCTTATCTAACATCGTGAGATATTGTTTGTAGTCTTAACAATTTATCATATTTAAATATGTGTTTAGTAAAAAAAAAAAAACTTGAAAATTTTCAACTTTCTAATAATAGAATCCAAATATAATAATAATAATAAAAAATGTAGAAACAATTTTAAATGAATAAGATACCTAAGAGGAATATTGGGTGAGAATTTTAAATATCTCCTGCCACTAACTGAAAGCTGACGACCAAGAGTGATCAGCAAAATGGACAAACATCATCACAACAACCAATTTCAAACGCAAAGCTCAATTTGTCTGCCATTATTTCAAAACACACAAATAATTGGAGTCCCCAAGGCCACATCATAAAAAAGATAGTTGAGAATACCAACCAAACACCTAAATCCTAAACCCTAAACAAAACACCTCGATTAAAGAAGGAGAAGATGATGACTATAAGTGAGAATAACTATCTCTAATAATAATTTTTTTTTTTGAGTGAAGTAAAAAATAAAGTCACCGAAAATTACGTTTGAAGTAAATAATATCATACAATCGTGGAGATATCTGGACTCTGTTTGTTACTAAATACCCCGTGGCAACGAAGTTTGGAAGTTTTAATGGTTTATTCTTTGGGGATGTTAAGGAATAGCAAAACTTTAGGATGAGAAAGTTTATTTTAAAGTTTAAGTTTAATTATTATATTTATTTATTATTATTATTATTATTTTTTTTTTTTGAAGAATTTTGAAGTCAAAAGTTGCGGCTGAAGAAATGGGCTAGTTTTTTATTTATCATATAGATGTGGCGTCTCTGTCTAATTTATGAATCTTTTAAATTTTGTCTATTCATTCCGCCTATAATATTTCATATAGTTCTAATCTGTTTTTTTTTTAACATTAATTCAGTTGGTTTAACACTAAAAAAATGTGGTCAATAAGAATATAGATTAATGACACGATGTATCACCTAGACCATTCCCACTCCAACATATTATCAAAAAAAAAAAAAAAAAAAAACTAGCAGATGTGAACGTAACATAATTCATTTAAGACATCTATTATCATTTTAAAAATTAAAAACCGAAAGTTAAATGTGTATAATTGTTGAACTAAAATAAAATAAATAAATATGTTTCATTTTTGTTCATGATATTCTTTAATATTTACATGACTGATGGATTTTAATTTTTTTTTTTTTCAAGGATACATTTACGAAGTTAAAAATAATGACTTATTAAACTTAAAAATAAAATTGAAAGTTGAAGAGTACTTTTTAAAATATAATAACCAAACCGACACAACTCTAAGAAAAAAAATATAATAACCAAACCGACACAACTCTAAGAACTTAGAGACGTATTAAAAGGTTTTAAAGTACATAAGGTAAATAAACCAACATAATGATAAAATAGGTCTCATTTGATAACCATCTCATTTTTAATATTTTTGTTTTTTAAATTTATGCTTGCTAAATGTTTTTTTTACTAATTTTCACACTTTAAAGAAACATTTTTTTTTTTTTTGGTTAAATTTAAAAAATAAAAATAATTTTTTAAGTTTCATTTGATAACCATTTAATGTCTAGTTTGTCATTTAATTTTTGAAAATTGTATTTGTTTTCTTTCAATTTTCAACAATGGTTTCCATCTTTGTTTAGGAAAAGCTAGAATTTTTAGCCAAATTTCAAAAATAAAAATAAAATTTTGAAAGCTATTTTTTTTTTTTTTTTAAAATTTGGCTTGAATTTTGAAAACACGTATATAACACAACAAATAAACTCATATGTAGATGTATTGCTTATTTTTTTTTGAAAAAGATACTTCATTGATCATAGAGTACAAATGGGAGGCTAGAGGAAAACCTCCCAATTAAGCGCTATAGTAGAAGTATCATAATTACAAAACAACTTCGATTTGGAACACCATGAAGCAACATTGATGATAATCTCCTCCGATAACTGATGAATGAACTTTGATTTATCACTAAAAAACGATGGGTAAGAATTCCAAATGTTTCATTAAAAAAGCTGAAAACTATTGTAAGAAAACCATGAGAAAACAAACCTAATTTTCAAAAACTAAATGATTCTCAAAATGAGGCTTAAAACTTATTTTTTTCATCAAAACATGACTTGATTTTTTAAAATATTGGTATAAAGTATTAAAAGAAAAAAAAAATTATAATAAAAAAAATAGATAAAACTAATATTTATAAGTTTAATTTAAAAAAAAAAAAAAAATTAAAAACTAAATAGTTATTAAACCGTATGAAACACTAAAGTAGAATAACAAAACAAAGAAATTTACACGCAGAAAGTGTTTATAAACTTAATTTTCAAAAACAAAAAACCAAATAATTATTTGAGACCGATACCATCTTAAAAATTTCCAAACAGTTATTCGAGACCGAGACATCCGAGAACGAGACGATCTTAAAAATTGAAGTGATAACTCCAAAACTTTATAATCTAATCCCTTTTGTTCTTCTTTTGTTTTGAATTCAACCAAAATAAATCTATATGGGATTGGAGATGAAAGTAGGGTATATTATTGTGGGGTTAGAGTTGTAGAGTCCCACAGCCGGCCCTAAAACATTTTCACCATATATTCATATTAATATTAATACATTATATTATATATTATATTATATAGTTTGTGTTGTGTTTTTATGGGATCGGCTGCCCACTGTGACTCTTAATGCTCTCTGCACTGCAACCATTAATTAATTAAACCACATATGTCTTTATGCTATCCTATATATCCTATCCTATGCTAGGGCACCTACCCTTCACTTTCTCTCTCTCTCTCTCCCTTTAATTTACCCTTTTCTTTACCGGTTTTGTTCTTACAAATTTCACTTCAATCTTTTTGCATCCTCTGCTGACATATATAAGTTTATAACACCATAACACCATGCATTTATATGTATCCCAACTTGTATTTTTTTTTTGGGGAAGTGAGAAACATATACCAAGGGAGAGACTAAAGTTAAAATCTTCGATTTAAAGCAGCAACGGGTCAAGTATCATAATTACAAAAGAATTTGGATTTAAAGCTTTGAATTGCAACATTAATGATGATATCTTTTCGAAAGAGAAGAGCAAGATTTGAATTTGTCGTTAAAGATCCTGTTATTGCGTTCTAACCAAATGTTCTAGAGAATCGAACAAAAAATATTGGACCATAAGATGTTACATACGCGCACTAATTAGAGGTAGAGCAAGTTGGCGGTCCCGTGATGTATCTCAATTTTGTCTAACTCGCTCTCTATTTTTTTTAATTACATGACTTTAAATTTCAATGTCTATTGTTTTACTTTTAACCAATGTGAGACTATGCTTGCATTTTTAACAATTTAACTCCTTAAAGCGTGGTCATTTATATTTGTCCACTCTCTTAACCATATATCAAGATCAACTTACTCTTATCTAAGACCCTCTTTGATAACCAATTTGGTTTTTAAAAATTGTGCTCGTTTTCTCACAATTCTTACAATATGATTTTCATCTATCTTTCTTAAGAAAAGCATTTGAATTCTTAGCGAAATTTTAAAAACAATATTTTTTTTTCGGTTTTTGAAAACATAGGTAAAAAGTAGATAACAAAAAAAAAAAAAAAAAAAAACCCATAGAATAGAAGTAGTTGTTTATAAGCTTAATTAAAAAAATGATTATTTTTTTTTGCAAAGATATTTATAATTAATACGGGGTGAGGGATCGAATCTCTGGCCTCTTAGTTAAGGACACAACTTTTTTTTTTTTTTAGTACATTGGGGGTGGGGGGATTCGGACCTCTTGGTCATCAAGTCATACATATGCCAGCTGAGCTATGTCCGTTTTGGCAAGGACACAACTTTATGTCAATTGAACTATGCTCAATTTGGGAATGATTATCAAAGGGACTAAGTTGTTGACTTTGGATTTAACTCTCTTGAACAACGTTTTGTTTCTTTTAGCTTCACCCCTCACACTCATGGAAATCTTATCCTATGTCAAGGATTTTTTTGCCAAATTCTAACAATTTCTTCCTAAAAAAGTACTCACCCCATATGCTTGTTGTACTCTTTACCATATCAAAAGCTCTCTCGTTCTTATCTAGGTTAACTCTTCTTTCTCATAACATATCGTCACGAATCTTTTATCAACGGATAAAAGGAGCGGATGAGACAACAACATTGCATGAAAGGGGAAGAACCCTAATGAATTAGTGGGTATAAGGAGTTAGGCAAATCAAAACACAAAGGAGGAAGGGGGAACATGGAAATATTCAAAGGAGTGGGAAAAAGAGAGAGAAGAATGGTTTTTTCTTCTTTTTTTTTGGGGTTTGGGGTAAGAGTCAGAGAGAAATTAGGTTTGTTTGGGAGTTACATAGTACAATGTAGAGAACAACAATTAATGAGGGATATGGGAGAAAATGAGATCCCATTTCGTTAGAAAAAAAAAAAAAAAAAAAGTGTTGGGCATTGGGGCATCAATAATATAATGGCAATGGGGCAATTGGCCTTACAAAATGGTACTACAAAACAAGGGCAGCCCTACCCTAGTTTCAGCCACTGTTCACTGCATGGCCTTTGTTTTAGCTGCTGCTCCTACTACTGCATGCCCCCTCCACTCTCAACTCAACTATCATTTAACACTAATCAATTAATGAATGTGAGAATGAATGAATGAATGAATGAATGTGCCCTATATATATATGCCCTAAATCTGGCCCCCTACCCCACATATAGGACACCATAGCCCTTCTCTTTTCTATTCATATTAAGATGCCCTTTTCCATCTCCCAATTCCTTCCATTTTAATAATTCAAACTCCACTCAATGCAAAACTCACTTCCATTTCCAATTGTGTACCAACCAAACCTCAAATATCTCTCTTTCTTTGTTTCTTATATGTTTCTTATAGATGCATGATATGTTTTTAAGTCAATTCTATCGTATAGTTTAATGGATAAGACACCGGTTAATTTTTCTTATAGAGATTCCATCTCGACCCCACAATTTGAATTTTAAAAACGAATGTTAGTTGGAGATCTCTTATGGATCTATCGGTCATTCTCACCTCTCTTTTACTTTTAGTATCTTTATTGATTCCTTTTCATGTCCTATGTTTACTTTTGTCGAGTTTTCAATTTCTCAAACTCTCTTTTTTAATAAAAATATATTTAGGGAGTGTTTGAGACACCAACTTAGGGTTGGATGGACTGAGTTATTATAACTCAGTCTACGTTTGGTCCACCGACTATTATAACTCACAGTCAATAAAGTAGTTATACTGACTTCAATAATATGTACTATTCATAACTATTATAACTCAGAGACTATTATAACCACCAACCATAATAATCCACTCAGCGTCCCAAACAACCCCTTAATGATTCATGTGTCGTTTAACTATAACTCATCTCCCTCAATCAAGTTAAGGATTAGACAATGAAACAAAAATTAAATTCTATGCATGTTTAGAATATATATATATATGAAATAATTTGGGTTTACTATATAGTCTAGCTATCAAAAGCATGAGATTCTATGTTTTAACAACTTTGCAATGTTAAATATTCCTCTTTCAGAATATATATGTTTACTCTTCTAAATCAAAGAAGTTTTTACTTTGATGTAATTTACTTTTTGTTACATTTATTTTTAATTACATTTATAGTAGAAGTATCATTCATTTATAAATATCATACCAATATATATATATATAAAAGAAGTTAAAACCCCAAAAGTTTCTTGTTGATAAGGAGAGCAACTGTATTTATTAATTTAAGAATAAATTAAATTATTAGATATACTATAAAACTTATAAACCTTGTCAAATAGCTGTAATTGACATGCACTCCATCTCTTGAGGTCGTCAATCTCTCATTCCCATCGGGATAATTATTTTCCTATAAAAAAACATCTCCTTCAAAAGAAAGAAAAAGAAAAGTGGTAGAAACCACTTTTCTTTTCCCTCCCTATACATACTTTTCCCATACTTTTCTAATGATCTTTTACTCCATGAATGAGAAGAAGAATATATAGCACTATATATATATATTAAGACTGATTATCATATACTCTTAATAAAATAAACTATATAGAGATGATCAAGTACTAGTTTTTGAAACAAGTATTGCAAAAGCATATATGTTAGAATAATGTTTTACACAAAAGAGACTCAAATTAAATATGTAACATTGTCAAAACCAGATACACACACCTTGGAAAGATCTCAAAACCTATAAACACAACACCAAACTGGCTTGAGATTGTGATTGTCAACAGAAATGAAGCAATTATTCACCAGAAAAATAAATACATTTTCTTCCACTAGCTGCCATATATATCCAAAACTGCACAAAACAAAAAAAAAATACAAATTCATGAGAAACAAGAATTGGATAGATGATTTAGTACAAAAGTGGAACGTATGATGATTTGAATCTCCGACTTCAAAAGAAGAAATGCATACCAATTATCGTTGTTCGATATTGAGAAATTAAAGGGGTGTAAGATAAAATTGAGTAATTTGTTGATTCCTATATAGTAAAACAAATAGGTGGTAGGATGTCTGGTTTTTGCAGAATTAAATTTTGTTGTCGTGCCGTGTGTAGTATTATGAATATAAATAGTGTCAGACAAAGCATGCTGCTTGATCCCAGATTTCAATTTGAGCAATAACATTTGTCTTCTCATTTTGTCTGTTTTGGCTTAACCCCTATGTTTTTTGGTCCAAACAATGCTTTTAACATTTTTGACCAACCCTAAAATCTACACAAAACTCTCTTCATAACTCTTATTATATATGTCTACTTTTTTATTTTGTTTTTTGTTTTGGGACAAAAGGGCACAAATGAAGGTGGGAGAATTCAAATTACAAATAATCTCAAAACCTAGTGCAAATCCTATGAATTAAATATATTTGTAAAGAGAATCTTCACAAAATAGGACAAATTTTGCCAATTTTTTGAGTATTCAAATTCATCAACTATACTAGCTACACCCTATATATCTCCCTAGTACTATTGAGAGAAGGCCATGGTAAAATTAATGCTAAATCAATGGATGATCCTAAGTTTTAGTATTACGGTCAATCTGAGGATAATTCAACTAGTTAAGACATATATCCTTCGATCGAGAGGTCAGAGGTTTGAATCTGTACACTCTACATGTTAAACTCCAAAGAAAGAAAGAAAAAACATTATTCAACTAGTTAAAACATATATCTCTCGATCCAAAGGTCAGAGGTTTGAATCTCCCCACCCCACATGCATGTTGTTGAATTCCAACAAAAGTAAAAAAAAGCATTAGTAATAACTCCTCCAAATTCTAATGAGTGGTGTGATAGTTTCTTCCATATATTGAAGTGTTCTTAATTTAACTCATTAAAGTGTCTTTTTCAAAATCTTGTGTGTTTTTTCCTAAAATTTCTACTTCACTTAAAACACACCACTCTCTCCTCTTTCAGCTACTACTACTTTCTAAAAACATGACCCATATATGAAAAGACTTTCCAAAGGTTCCTAGTGAATATAGCTAGACAACTCACATTTTTATATAATCTTTACATTTTTTTTAAGGGGTGCAACCCACGAGGACTTTCTAATTGGTCGCCCAAATATGTTTAACTGTGGAGTTCTAATGAGACCTAGTGCATTAGTACAGATATGATCGCACCTATATCTATATATGTATATATATAGAAGTGGTTCATTTCTTAGAAATCTCATGCTAAAAAGCTTTAATTCATGTCAAAACACATACAATTTTGGATATGAAAAATATTAAATGAATTCTATAGGTATGCAAACAAAGCAATATCTGACAAAGAAGAAACAAAATCTGCTAGTGAGTGAAACCTAGTAGTAGTGTAATTTTATGAACATCAGAGAAGTCTATGAAAAACAATTCATAAAAAAGTATATCATTAAAAACTTCTAGCCAGGTATCAAATTATAACATAAGAGCACAAAATAATAGAAACAATTAGTTCCCCTTTAAGATAATTCTAGACATATATAGGAGATCAAAAATCATCAGTAGCTAGGAGCATAAATGACATATATAAATACTCTGAATCAAGTTCTTTCTGAACTTAAGAACAGTATATAATATGTGTTTATTTATGTGTAAATGTGCAATAAATGACCTGAAAAAAAAGGATCTTTGGTTGGTGTGTGAGATGATATAATAACTTTAGCTAACTAATGCCATTGGAATTCACTCAATTAAAGTCCATATTTTATATTTCATCCTTCAATTATTGTTAATTGATTGACATTAGTCCCACCAAAAGTATTCAAAATGTGTCAAAATACAATACTATATATAGAAAGTATCATTTAGAAATTTTGTTGCACAAATATTGATCACCATTCAATATTAATGTTGCACAAACATGAATCAGTTTTCATATAAGGTTTTACTTTCACTCATAAATTTGATATAGACACACAATACTTCATTTGTTGAAACAAAGTCGATCAAATGAAATTGAAGTATAGAAAGATCAAAACTTTAATATATAAATATATATATATACCAAAATGTCTGAAATATTATAATCATATACATCTAAAATAAGAGAAATAGAATAGAGAAAGAATATTAATAAAAAGGATCCTCAAATCAAGAAATTGAAAGAAAATATGACATAAATGAAAACAGTGAGAAATGACACAGTTGCTACAATTGGCAATGGTGAGAAACTAAGCTACAAATCCACACAGAAAAATCTACTGAGTAAACTACAGTAGTTAAGTGTGTTTGTAGAAAAACAATAATTGGTTTGAGTGAAAGAGAACAAAAAGAATGAAGAAAATAATAATAATAACAACAAATTTTTACTATTCAGCACAAACTAACACACATTTTATCATTATTATTATTACCAGCCAAGTTTGGAAAGTGAGAATGAAAAAAAAAAGGGTTTTTTTTAGAGGCCATCAAAACATATGCATATGTTTATTTGTTTTTGTTTTTTTTTAGCTTAACGACAGGTGCAGGATCGAACCTCCGACCTCGAAGAGAGTAGATGCTAATTACGGTTGAGTGTATGAGAATTGAGATGATAATATATATAACCAACCTTTTAAAAGCCATCTCTCTGCAACTTTTTTCTCTGCCAAAACCTGCATGGGCTTTGCTATTTGTCCAATGAAGTAGAGACAGCAATCACCACCTATATATGAACATAAGAAACAAAATTAATTCCAAAATTATATTTTATAGAGGAATATGAATAATTTGAATTGAGATCATGTAGCATTATTAATGTATATGTAATATGCAGCTAGGACATTAATTAATTTATTGACAGAGGATAGTTTTTTTAAAAAAACATTATTTCTTTATGTTCCCTTAAACTTACATTTCTGTTTACAAAACATGCTCTCTTGACTGTTGTCGCCGAGGTCTAATCCAAAAAGGCCCTACAAAAACCAAAAACATATTCAAAAACACATCCCCAACTGAGATTACAAAACCAAAAAAGGAAAGAAAAAAAATCCCTTTTCAACTTGAAACTTAACTCAACATTTTACACATTGGTTTTCCTTATTTATGTGTTTGATATGAAATTGAGTGGCCAGTGATTCTTCCAAGCATGAAGGAGCCATAAAAATTTTAAAAAAGGAAAAAAAAGAAGACCAAAATTGATAAGCTGTCTCACTGTTTGATTCTCTTCTTCGTTTGTCCAAGTAGTTCTTTTGAGGTGTGGATTCAGTTTGCATTGTCAGGTACCAAAATCTAAGGATGACATCGACGACTTCCCTTTCTCGAAAAAGTCCGTGGTCGGTACGTTGTTGTTATCATTCTGCATCTGCATCTGCATCGACATCGACATCGACATCGGCATCGGCATCGACATTGGCATTCCATTGTAAATACGAAATTGAGGCGACGACGACATTGTCGTAGTCGAGGTTGTTATGTCACATTCATCATCCGACTCCTCCGAGACTGCACATTCCATGTCGACACCAAAAAGCCTCAATGTCTTAGCTGCAGCACCTTTCCCAATTATCCCATGACCACCACCTGCACCGGCTGCAACAGGCACCACCTCTGAAGCGGTGACGGTTGCAGCGGATCTTAGATGGTAAAAAACCGACGGCTCACCATACGAACCACCACCACCACCGACGACAGGATGATTAGGACGATGATGACGATGATGATGATGATGAGGATAATGATGATTATTCCAATAAGGGTTATTCGTATTATGAAATAAGCTGACATTATTATGATTACTATTATTCTGCGGCAAGTGGAGGACGTGGTCCCTGTGTAAAGATAAGGGTGTAGCCCACTGGTGAACCTGAAAATGGTGAGGAATTTGACCTCCTCCGCCACCACCGCCGTGGTGGTGGAAATTAATAGCTGTTTCGACCGCGGCGTGAGGAGGCCGCCGCCGCCAATCGATAAAAAACCGATCTTTACCAACATCTCCAACCCCTCTTTGAAAGGAGACAATATCACCAGCATCCAGTCTTTTTTCTTTAACAAAGCGGCTCCAGCCTTTGGTCATGACATAGCTCTGGCTGCTAGTCCAGTAAGAGTAACGAAACCGCCATGATTTTCCAGACCGATCTTCGAAGTTTAAGAGAAGACCCTTTTCGTTGGAGGAGGAATCAAGTGGAAAGTACTTTTCAGCATGCTGTTTTGGGATCACTAAACGGTTTAATTTTCCCACATCACTTGGAGTAACAACCTTGTCGAACATGTGTTCTTTCTCTACAAAAATGGAATTATTACACTCCATAATTTCTTGATCTTGTTGTTGTTGATCCAGCTCCTGCTGCGGTTCGAAATGACGACGATTCTCGAAGGGAAATCTCGAGGAGGACGACGAACCAAAATCCATGAATTTATGAAGATGGATCTCAAGAAGTAAGTAGAATTTTAGAAGTAGGTATTGTAGTAAAACAACATATAAGAAAGGAAAAAAAAAAAAAAACACCAAAAAAACCAAAAAAATGGAGAGAAACTAGAGGTGGCAACACAAAACCCAGATGGAAAATTGGAACTTTTTTGAAAGGGAGGGTTTGTAGAGGGGAGATTAAGAGGAAAATGAAGAGAAAAAGAAAAAAAAAAAAAAAAAAAAAAAAAACCCAGAAAGGGATATAATAGAGAGGTGGTGAGGGAATTGAATAATGTCTGGTTTTTAATTACTTACTTTGTTTTCTGTTTTGTTTAGAGTTTTTAGAGAGAGAAAAGAGAGTTATGGTAATGAAAGAGGAGAAGAGGGTCCCCATGTATTGACCTGGTTGGGCTCATGTGAGGCTGTCTGTGTCAACATCCCTGTAGCCTGGTTTATATATACACTTTTTTTTTTTTTTTTTTTTTTTTTTTTTTTTTTTTTTTTTTTTTTTTTTTTAATTGATTAATAATAATCACAAAACACCCATTATAGGGCAGGGTTGAAGAGGGAGTAGCTCCAAAAAAAAAAAAAAAAAAAGTTGACAGCTGGTTTAGAGAGAACATGAGGTTATTATTGGAATATACAATTCCTCAACTTTGCAAAACTACCCAACCCCACATAGAAGGACCATTTTTTTTTTAATTTGTTAGGTTAGAATTATATGTATGGTTACCTCCACTTTTAGGGTTTGTGTCTAGTAGGTTTATGAATTTATGAGTTTTAAGACCGGTTTGATAAGTTCTTACACTTTTAGCAACATTTTTAATAGTCGTGTCTTTAATTTAACCAACATGAATATAACTCAATGGTAATTAGTGTGTTCTTCTTCGTTTGAAGTCGAATGAATGTTTAAATTCTCATATACCTCACATTTGTTATAATAAATTTAGTTTGAACTTTAAAACGTGTTTAATTTGATAGATTTCTAAACTTTGATGTTGTGTCTAATAATTAGGTCTATGAACTATAAAAAAGTGTTTAATATGTCTTGTGTCTAATATGTTTCTAAAGTTTTATAAAATATTTAATAGAGCTAAACTTTCAATTTTGTACTTTTTTTTTTTATTTTTTTTAAATGATACTTTATTCGGTATGTGAGAAACATACAAACCTTATAGAAAGACCTTCCAATTCAAAAAGATACAATAGATACTATAGCTAGAGAATAGTTTAGACTTCGAAGACCAAGAAGCGGATAAGAATAGCTTCCTTTAACAAAATATGGGAATGAATTTTTAATAGTGTCTAATAGATCTTTTACTTACGAGACACTCGTAAAAGTTGGGAGGCTTATTTTGACACAAAATTGAAAGTTGTTTAAGAACTTATCAAACATTATTTTAAAGTTTCGAGACCAATATTATACACACCGTTGAAAGTTTAGAGACCCATAAAAATTGAACACAAAATTTGGGGTGTTTGAGATACTAACTTGGAGTTAATAAAGTAACTGCACGGACTTCAATAGTATTTACTATTCACCGACTGTTATAACCTACCAACTATTATAATTACCGACTATTTTAACTCACTTAGCGTCTCAAACAATCTCTCAAAGTTAAGTTTAGTTTAGGTCCAAACTTAATTGTAGTTTCTTTGAACTCTTCCTTTTTCTTTTGCCTTTTGAATTATTACAATTCCCACACAGCTCCATAGGCTAGGGCATGACTACCTCGCCTACTTACTATAATACAATCAAGATCAAGATCAAGAGATTCTTTGCTTTTATAATTGAGAGGGAGAGAAAGGATAAATGAATGACAAATGGAAGCACTTGTTGTGGAAGTGTTTCATTAAAGAAATTAGCAAAATAAGAGGAGACTTTAATTTCAAGCAGCCAACACAACTTTATTTGGGCTATGGGACATTTTTGAAATGTTTAGTTTATATAGGGGAGCCTTTATAATTCAAGGACTTTCATTACCTAAAACCTCTTTCCCTTTTAAGTCTTTTTATATTTTTTAAAAGTTGTCAAAATTCAATTTTGACTTTTTATTTTAATTATTGTCTTGTTTAGGAAATTAATAAAGGAATTCCTTTCCTTCTATTCAGATTGTGGGATCAATTTTAAAATAGTTTGCTTTGTTTTTCTTCAAAAAGAAAGAATATTTTAAGTACAATGTTAAAAAATCCAACTTTTTCTAAAGTCTTATTAGTTTTCCATCCAAAATTTACACAAAATTATTGAAACATTGCCTCTTTGTTACTTTTATTGCCAACAAAGTTCTTGACAAAGTAAACATAACTCAACGATAATTGATATGTACTAATTTTTATGAGTTCGGAAGTTCAATTTTCATGTTATACTAAAAAAAAAATTCATCATAGGTTCTTATTTTTCCGGAATAAAAACAAAACAAAAATATGAAGATGTTATATATAATGTTGTACGGTTCAATTAAAATGTATTATATATGTCGGATTGTTTGTTAAATTATCATTTTAATCTTTATAGTTTAAGTTTGATTATAGATAAAAGTCTTCTAATTGAGTACAATGACAGATAAGCCACAGTTACAAAATAATTTAGATTTCGAGCGCCACGAACCAACATTAAGAATGATATAGTTTTGTCTTCATGGATTCAAAAGAATTATTGCCGTCTTTATGATTTGACGCGAGTCTCCCAAAATATCCCGCCATTACTAGAATATTTACAATTTTTTTTATGTGATATATTTTCTTTAGACATGACAACAAAAATGATGAAATTAGTGTTTGGGATAAGGTATATGTGAAGATAAAATTGACTTACTACATTATTGCTGAAAACATTAAGAAAAGTTGAGTTGGGATTTAGGTAAAGAAAAATTAGGACATGACAAAGCATGAACATAAATCAACTGATATAAAATATATTCGTCGACCAATAAGTCAGAAGTTTGAATTATTTCCCGCCCACTAAAAAAAATTAAAGGATTCAAGTTTAATTTTATTATTATTTAATTTTGGAGGACCCCTTTTCTATTTACTACTTTACTACGTCCAAAGAAAATATGATGTTACAATAAATAAATTAAAAAAAAAATTGTTAAAAATTGGTAGAGACATTTAAGAATATTTTATAAAAATTATGATTTAATAATGGTAGAGACTAAAATTGAAATAAAGTTGATTCTATGGAGTAGAATGATATTTCAATCTTAATTTGTCCCATATAATAAAGTAATAAAACACCGAATTTAAATGGAAAAAGCAAAAGTAAATTAGCTTTCCACATATATCACTTATTATTTCTTTTTCTTAAAGATAATGTTTGTAGAAAACAACATGAACACACAACGTGACAAATCCTTTCCATATTAAATTCCCGCCCGTGAATAAAAAAAAAAGGGCAAACAAATTTAACTTGTAGTAGCCACGAAATTTTTTAAAACAGATTTTTTTCTTTCTTTCTTATCAGATTATATTATTTAAGAACATAGAACCAATTAAAAGCTCTCTTAGGTTAAAAATATTTTCGAGAGATAGATTTCGTTTAATAATCATTTGGTTTTTGAAAATTAAGTCTCTAAACCATACATCTTGTGAATTCCTACACTGACTTTCATTTTTGTTAAGAAACATTACAACTCTTAACCAAATTTTAAAAACAAAAGCAAATTTTGAAAGTTTTTTTTTTTTTTTTTTCAATTTTTGTCTTAAATTTTGAAAACACTTCAAAAGATAGATAACATGTGAATGTATATTGTTTATAGACTTAATTTTCAAAAACCAAAAACCAAAAACCAAAAACCAAATGGTTATCAAACGGGGCTTAATCTCTAAGCTTTCACATTTATAATAATTTAGTCCCTAAACTTTAGAATTTAACAATTTAGTTCATATACTTTTAAATTTATAACAATTTAGTATTTCCTGTAGAAAATCTCATCAAAATTAAGTGTCAGTTTTTATTACGTAATGACTTAGTCTTGATAGTTTTTAAACACATTTGGTCCTTGATCGGTTTATTTTTATTTTTTTATTTTTTGATATCCGTGAGTGTCCGGACCAGCTTAAGTGCACCTCGACTTATCTCACGGGACAGACCGCCTGACCCTATAACATTTGCCTGCAGGTCATATTCCCTCTAAGAGGACATTAATAGTCCCAAGACCGTTCATGATCATTAGGCCAATCTTTGATGATTTTGATCCATTTATTAAGGGATGGGTTGCATAAATAGCAGCCAGACCCAAAATAATGACCAATATAGCAAAATATAAAATATTTTGCAAATATAGCAAAAAAATCAATGACTATTACTAATAGACTTTTATCACTGATATCCATTGATAAAATGACTATCACTAATAACCGACAAAATTCTATAAAAAACAGAGATGATAGACTATACTATTAATGATAGACTATTATACTGATAACAATTCTCATATTTGTAAATCTTTTAAAAGAATGCTATATTTTTAATTATTTTACTCTAAATTGACATTTGGTATAATTTATGTTTAAATTTATATGTATAAAAAAATTCATTAAATTTTAATAATACTTTTTACGATATGGACTAAATCATACAAATTTAAAAGTTTAGAGACTAAATTATTACTTTTAATGAAATTTCGATAATAAAAAAACCCAAGCCCTAATTAGGGATTAGATTCAATGGCTTTGGGGAAAAAAACAATCAAATGTTTGAGCTCATTAGACACTTTATATTGTCATTCAAAATCTGATAATTATTTATTCCAATCAAATTATCAAATATATGTGCTGGCAATTTTACTTTTTAATAATTACATTTAAAAAAAATGTGGACTGCAACTCTATATACTACTGTCACATGAACGTTATCAACATGATTAGTTTATTACGTTAAGAATAAATTAATATTAATTCATGTTATAATCTCTTATCCAATGCTTTGTTTAGTGGTTAATTAAGGTACATGTGTTTAAGCAAAACGACAGGTGACTTTTCAGGCTGCGGAATGCGTAATTTGAAAACCAATAATTTAAATTAATTGAAAGGTTTGCAGAATTAAATAAATTTAAGTGCTACTTGGTCTTGTTTTAGAATATATAATTAAATTGTGTTTTCAAATAAAAAATAATTTATAATTAATTAAGTTAAGTTGCTTCACAAAAATACTACTTAGGCTTCTGGATTTTTAATCAATTAATTAATTAGCGACACTATATTTTTTAATTTAATGGGTCGATATATTGTTTCTTATTTTTTTTTTTATCTTAAAGAAAAAGTTTTCAAAATTGTTTACAAATTTGGGAAACACTAAAATCAACATTCTTGTTTCTATTTCTTCCAATACTTTTATTATGATTTATTGACATTTATAAAATGCATATTACATATTAAAAATAGATATAGCATAAAAGTTTTGAATATCTAATTTTAAAAAATTAATTTACATCCTTTGGATAATAATAATAAAAAAAATTATTTCATATAAAGTTTTAAATTGTTTTAATCTTAAAGGTTAGAGAACAAGAAATTGGAAATAGTTACTTAACAATTTTTTTTCTTTCTTTTTTTTTAATAAAAAAAGTATAATAAATATAGTTATATTTTGATTAAAATATTATTTTGGTCCATATATTTTAAAATTTGTTTCATTTTAGTTTCGATACTTTTAATAAATTTTAAAATTAATTTCCACGGTTAGTTTATTATTATTTTTTTCAAAAACAAATAAAATAATAATAATCACATTTCAACCGTAGATTTAAATTAGAGAGCTTTACTTTAGCCACCCTTCAATAAAATATTCTTAAAAAAAAAAATTACTCTACTAGTAGTTGATTCTTTTATAAATTTTAAAAACATATTTTTTTTTCTTAACAATTATCGTTATTATTTAATCAATTTCGATAAAAAAAAAAAAACTTCAAACTAATCATAAAAATTAATTTTAAAATTAATTAAAAGTAAATAAATAAAAATTCAATAATTAAAACTAAAAAAAGACTAAAATGAGATGCGATTCAAAATTAAAAAATATAAGAACTAAAAAATAATGTTTTCTTTTATTAAAAAGGTCAACAGATTGAAATGAAAAATAAAAAACAACAAAAAGGAGAATGTTACTAATAAAAAAAAATAATACTAATAATAATAAGAAGGAAGATTGTAAAAGATGACAATTTAGAATAAAATAATTAAAAATATAGTATTTTTTAAAACAAATTACGGATATGATAATTTCTGATAGTATGGTCTATCGCTATAGAAGTTTATGTTGAATTAGTTTTTTTTTTTTATAGATTTTTTTTAGTGATAATTAATAGTCATAAAGTTTATCAGCCACTAATTTTTTTTTTCGTCATTTCACAAAATTTTAAACTTTACTAAATTTGTAATTATTTTGAACCATTTTTTTTTTTTTTTTTTTGCCATATAATAATAATATATGAAAATCCGCCTCTAGTTTTTGTTAGTCAAAGTTTGCACTAATTATTTATTTATTTAATTTTTATATTTTTTTGAAAAGAAGTAATTATTTAATCTTTGAAGCACAGCATATGATAATAAATATTATCGAGACAGAGAGGTGATTCCTATGTCTATGCTATGGTTTTGTAGAACACAAACTAAATATCTATCGTCACTGTAATTTCACATGTATGACGCAACTACCCTTGTTTTCTAATAAAATAAAAAGTTAATTATGAATATATATATATATAAGCTAAGATGAAGGCTATGAAATTAAAGTATAGCATATTCGTCAGTCCTAGAAGAAACAAAGCACTTAAAAATTTATATGCATATTCAGAATATTAAAATGAAGAGAACCAGATCCATGTTGTCAGGTATATATAGCTACACAAGAGGAGAACCCATAACCCTAACTTTATATAAATAAATTTTTATTAGGGTTACTAACCTAATTAATAAAAAATTAGTTTAAATCTCATTTTCATGTTTGAATCAATTTTTATTTGCCTTCAAATTTTTTATTTTAGATTATCTTTCATAACTTTTTTGTTTTCAAAAGTAACTCTTATAAACACAACAACTCAAGACTTTCAGGTATGAGTTTTTTCTATGTTATATTAATCTACTTTTTACAAATGTTTTCATAATCTAAATTAAATTTTAAAAATTAAAATATAGTTTTTATTATTAAAATTTGGTTAAGAATATTTCAAATGTTTTCTCAAGAAAGATGAAAACCATCATATAGTAAGAAAATGTGAGAAATCAAGTATAAATTTTGTTTTTTTTAAAAAAAACTAAATGGTTATGAGACGGTCGGGTCTTAACTATTAAAAAACAATCATTTTAATTTTTTTGTTATTTGTTCAACTTAATAATCAACTCAGTAAACTTAATTACCCAGCTCTCATAGGTGAGGGGGTAATTTTTGAAAAGATTAACGTACAACCTTTCTTTGCTTCAGCGGTATGGTTGTATGTTATATTTGTTCTTTGTTTTATAAAACTTTTTAATGTTGTTTAAATTGCGTTTGAAATTCGTCAAATTTTTTTGGGATGCGGACTCTCAACTTGCGTTCACACATGGTGCCCGTTTTGAACCTGCGTAGTCCCATATAAGACAAAATTTATTCTAAATTGTTTCATAACAACCATTTTTTCTAAATCTTTTCAAAAACTACCCCTCACCTAAATAACCCCACGAAAAAGCACGTTATACCGTTAAAGTCGATGGTTATTTTTTTAAAGTTCAATAATTAAAATAAATATAATAAAAAAAAATTGTATTAATCTGAAAGGTTAAGAATTAAAATAGATGGAGTTGTGATTAATTAGTAAGTTAAAAGCGAAGGATTACAATAAGTCAATGCACTGACTCTTGTAGAGGGAGAGACGAGCAGTCATTTTGATAAAAAAAAAAAAAAAAAAAAAAAAATCAATTTACAATCTTAAACTAAACTTGGAGGATTGTATCAATTAAAACCTCAAATTAATGATTGTATCAATTAAAATCTTAAACTTTTTTTTTTTGCGCCAAACCGAGCATAGCTCAATTAGCATAAGATGGTGCCCCTTATAAATGTATGAATTTACACCTTTGATTAGAAAATTGTTAGTTTTTGCTCGTGTGGAGACTTATGATTTATCAATTAAACCCCTAAACTTTCATACAATTGATTCATTTATGAAATTAGTTTAACAGTTTAATTGCTAAAATTATAAGTTTTTATGCCTTTAAATCATCAACATTTTTAAAATAAAATATAACATAATGTAAAAATTAATACACTTATGAAAGTTCAAAGTTTTAATTGATACAATTCTCAAAGTTTAAGTGCGAAAGACCGTCAAGAAATTCTGTAGGAAATTAGTTCTTAGGTAGTTTGCCACTAATGAAGAATAGTGCATGAGCTCAATTGTGATAGTAACTTTTTTTTTTCAATTCAACAAAATGAAAATTTGAACTTCAACCTCTTGAATGTTGATGATACATATTCTTACGATAAATCAATAACAAAGAATCAAGTAAGCACAAAAGAAAATGACACAGATTTACATGGGTTCACTAACGTCGTGTTAATTACGTCCACGGGCAGAAGGGAGAGCAGTATTATTACGAAATATGACAGATTACAAATGAACATAACAGATGGGGGCTGCTGAAGTTATTAGAAGATTTATATATGACACCCTTCTAATGACCTAATACAAAATGGGTCAAAGCCCAAAACAGTAAAAACCCAAATCAGATTTTTACTTCAGGAGCGAGAGACTCCGTACCGACTAGTCGTAGAGGGTCATAACAGATTCAAGGCATTCCAACATCAACGAAATGAAAATTTGTACATCGATCTTTTGGATGTTGATGATACATACCCTAGATACAATTAGGTTGATAATTGTGATTAGTAAGTTAAAAAGAATGATTTATAATAAGTCAAATGCATCAACTCTCATACAAATGGAGAATTCGACAATTAATGGAGATGAGATGGCAATCATTTTGATGAGGAAGTCATGTGTGAAAGGAAAAAACAAACAATGAAGGTTGGAAGGAAACGAAATGGTCCAAAACTCTGAATATAGTTAAAGCATGAGTAACATTAGGACAAGATATATAATAAGGTAGTGAAGAAGAAGAAGAAATGAAGGGGGGGCCAAGAGAGATGGAGTATGACACATCACTGTTGAAGTTATTAAATGGAAAGAAGACAGTGCCCTAAAAAACCCTCATCCCATAGCTTAGTTTAAGCTTTCCCTCCCTTTGGCTGCCATTATTTTAGGTTAAATTTCATCATTAATGAGTTTGAGAAGAGAAAAATGCTTGTGTTGGATGGTAGTATATATAGGGATGTACGTGGTAGGATAGAGTAAGGACCACCCCAAAGCCAAACCCAAAGTCCTTAGCACACAGATGCACATGGCATATTTGGACCACGACCCACACTCTACTATTTCCACTTGGCGGCTCTTTTGTCTCTTTGAGCGTGTGTTAATCAACCTCTCGGTTAGGGGCAACAGATCTCTCACGTATCTCCACAATAGCATGATATTGTTCGTTCTTGTGGTTTTGCTTTTCGGTTCACTTCATATCGATGAAAATGGTATCGTCCTTGATAACCTATAGGTTCATCATGATATGGGGTTAGATATATATAAGACATGGACGATGCACAGAATCCCATGTTTCCTTCTTATGTATGTATATATGTATGTATGGTTCTTTAATTCGTCTTCTATTTAATCTCTATGGGATGACGTGGGTTTTCACTATTTCCTCCCATGTGACGATCTAGTTCTAGCCTGAAAAGGGTGGGGAGTGGTCGCCAGTGTGTTAGGTACGAATAAAGGAGTAGTTTTAAGCAAACATCTAAGTAAAGGGACACACATGAGTGAATTGACGTTTCATTGAGATGAGAGAGACGATGAGACAACTGTCATGTACGTAGAGTGATATGATTAGTGAAAAGCTTAAAACAATTGAGAACTTTTTTTTTATTTATTTTAATAATTTATTTACTAATAACTCTATAGTTAAAATATTGATTCACCTTTTAGAAAGGAGGAAAGTGAAGACAAAATGTATTGAAAATATTTGTGTAGGAATAAACGGGTAGCAAGAGACTATGTCCAAGTTGACATGAATCGCGTAATGATGGTAAAATATATCCCATCTAAATTCTAAATTTTGAGTTTGCAAATGTAATAAAATTGATTTGGAACATTAATATACATTATATATGTTCAATTATATGTATAGATATATATTATATATATATATATATATATATATATATATATATATATATATATATATATATGTGTGTGTTCAATTACTACCAATCAATTTGAGAACATTATATCTGCAACTGGGCTAGTGATTCGTGGGCAATGAGAACTTGACAAGCTTCATTTTCTTCCTTTCAAAATGGGCCTTTCGACGTGGGCTTCCTAGACATTTCAGGTCCATTTTTTCCGAAATGTCCAATTTCTCCAACAAAAAAAATTCAACTTCAACTTTGTGAATAACTAGCTCATTGAATCCAAAACTATACTTGAATTTACTGATTTGTCTATTAAAAATAGGGGCAACGAGACATATGATCATTTTTTATTCTCCATTTCGATAGATATTCTTTCTTAAAAAAGTTTGATATATATCTGTTTTAGATGGATTCTAATATAGCAAGATGGACTAAATTACTCCAGGTAAATACAATAGATTAGATCAAGAAATTAATTAGAAGATAAAATCCCACGAACTAAGGAAAATTACAACGTACTTGCAACATTTAGTGTAATTCAAATTTAAAAATAAAATAAATATTATTTAGGGAAATTGTAGTAAATGACAATTTAAGACTTATTGTTTGCAAATATAGCATGTTTTTAAAAATTTTGCGGATATAGCAATTTCTATTGCTGATATCTTATGACTGATAGAAGTCTATCGCTGATCACCTCAGCTTTTTATAGATTTTTGTCAGTGATAATAGTCTATCAGAGATAATAGTCTATCACTGATAGAAGTCTATCAGTGATATAATAAAGTCTATCAGTGATAGAAACGGGTTTTTTTGCCATATTTGCAAAACATTTTAAAGTTTGCTAAATTTGCAATTAGTTTGGGCCTGATTGCTATTTGTGCAACCAGCCCTATTATTTATGTAAATTTCAAATTATTTTGAAAAAGTTAAAACTAAAAACCTGGAAAATGTTGTAAATGCAGGAATTACATAAATTGTAAATATATGAATTGTTAATACATGATAAATATAGAAATTGTTACTCCTTTACTGTCTAATAAAAATACAGGATAATACAGAAATTGTAAATACAGATAAATACATTGTAAATACAAGGTAAATACAAGTATTTGCATGAATTGTAAATATAGGATAGTAAAAAAATACAGGGTATTTTGAAGAGTAGCAAGCATCACCATACAAAAAAAAAAAATGGAAATATACCTGAAAGGGTTATAACAACGTATTTTCACTGGTTTTTATGAGTGGTTGTGGTTGATCCCAACAATGTAAATTTTCGCTTTCACAACAACAAGAAATGTCAAAAAGTACCATGCTAAATTGACACAAAATGTATAACATCAAACTTATTCATAAGATCCGTTAGAAAATGAGAAGATATTACCTATACAAAGGAATATCATGACCAACGTTGATGTAATTTTAAATTGCTTGAAAATCATGAAAATACACATTATTTTTTCAAAGAACTCTCTTTAATGATTAAGAAATCTACGAAACTATGATGTTAGATAAGATTTGCATCTTATAGAAAATAAAAATACGATTTTCTACAATGAAAATACCAATCCACCCTCTAATGTAAATTCAGGCGTGTATCCTTTGAAAATTAAGGAAGGAGTCCATATATGCTTCTTCAAATCTAAATCTAGATACTAAAAAAAGAAGATACATACACTTCTTGCTATGCACTACATCTTGTAAGTTATTGACAGTAAACCAATAGTAGATTACCTTGTTATACATGTGCACTACTTTGTTATACAGAAAATATAATTGCAATTCACATCTAATTGTAAATATCAAATAATTGAAATTCTAATAGAATTGAAAATATGGTGTAATTGCACTTGAGATCCAATTGCAAATACAGAAAAATTGTTATTCCAACTGAATTGGAATTACAATTTGGACTAAATTAGAAATACAATGTAATTATAATCTAAACGGAATTAAAAATCCAGTATATATTGTAATATTCATTAAACAATTTTTAAAAAAAAAAAATTGAACAATTTCCCATCTCTCATGGGCGGTCTTAAACTCTTTGGAGGCTCTTTAGACCCCAACATAGGTGAGGTGGGGTGGACTTAAATAACCCACTCCACGTTTGGGGCACCGAGTTATTAAACTCGGGTTGGAGTTATTATAACCCCCAACTTGCTACATGTGTAATTTTTGTTTTGTTTTTTTTTTCTTTTTTTTTTTATTCCGTTGGCCGATTTTTTTTCCACCCAATTTATGGATTTTTCCTCTCTTTGTTTTTTTTTGTATTCTTATTTTGTTTTCTTCTTTTTTTAATTTAATTTAACGATTTTTCCTCTCTCTCTCTTTGTCTTCATCACCTCACGATTTCTTATCTTCGATTTCATCTCAAATTTCTCTCTCCATCGGCAACGCCGAAGCCTCTTGGATTATTTGTAATTTTCTAAATAATATTTATTTTTTTAACTTTTAAAAAATTAATATGTAATATAACATATTTCAAACTCCATGTTAAAGAAAATTGAGACTTCATAAACTCAGACTAAACAACTCACACCCCAAACACAGACTTACTAAATCCAGACTATACAACTCTGCACCCCAAATACAGATTATTATAACTCACCAACTATAATAACCCATCTTACGCCTCAAACACCCCTTGGAGTTTAGCTATTTTCCTTTAAAATATAGGATTATATTTTCTATGAGATTCTGTCCGACTTTTTACCTTCATTTGGGGTTTCTTATCATTTGATGATGGTCGGGAGAATTTTTTGGAGAGACAGTCATAATTTGGTTGGTAATTTTCATCGGTTGGATTAAGAGAGAGAAAATATAAAAATACTTTATTATTTTTTATCTAATAGTTATTAGAGATAGATAATTTGTAAGATTTAAATTCGATGATTTTAAAGAACTAATCACATTGTGGTTTCTCCTTGAATAATTTTCTCAAAGTTAGGGTTCTAATCCTTTCAATTATTAGGATTTTGTTTCACAATCATTTCATTTTTAAAAATTGGTTTGTTTTCTCAACTATTTTTTTCACTCATTTTCATTTTTTTTTAATAAACATTATGTTTTTTAACCAAATTTCAAAAATAATTTTTTTTTTTTTAAATTTAGTTTGAATTTTGAAAACATTTTAAATAGGAGATAAAACAACAAATGAATGACCAACAAAAGCTTAGTTCATCAACACTCATTTTCGAAAATCAAAAATAAAAAATCAAATGATAAATGGGTCCTAAGAAATTGTCATAATTTTTTATTCTTCCTCTCATGGGCGTTGGATAGAGACTAAATCATATATTTAGTGACCGGACTGCAAATGTTGGACTTATTTACCATCCCTCCACTATCGTGTGTGTTTGTATTGACTTTTCAAGTGTTTAATTTTGAAAAGAAAAAAATTAACAAAAATTGTAGTCTTTCGTAATAACCCCTGAAAATGATTTTTTTTTTTAAATGAGTTTTAGAAATGAGTTGAAACACTTTGGGGGAGAATTGTACGACTGACCCCCTATTTTAACCCATTTGTCAAACTGACCCGGATCTGAAAAATAAGTCAAACTGACCTTCTGTTGACATCATCAGTTTTTTTTTAATATTATTTTCTAGCTCTAGCTGCGGGCGCGGGCTGATCTCACTCTAGCTCGGGCGCGGGCTGGTCTCGCTCTAGCTGCGGTATCAATTTTTAGAAAAAATTATTTTTGAGTGCTTTATAATTGGGAATCGTCTCAGATTTTCATAATATATGAAAATGACCAAAATATTCTTATACTACCCCTTTCAAATCTCTCACCTTTACTTCCACTATAATATTGTCCCCGGCGACCACTACTATCGCTCACCGCTGGTGAAGATTGTCGCCTCTACCCACCATTGCCCATCCCCGACGGCCATCACTGCTAATATATCTTCGACGAACACCACCACCAACCTCCGGACCACCTTCGGTGACACCCCCGCCCTCACCCTGTTGCTGACCACCAACCGTGTAGACAGCGTCGATCATAATATTTTAAATATAAATTTGAACTTATGAATTCATATTATTTATTAATAGTCGTCATTTATAGTAATTTGACATTAGTAAAATTATTTTTAGGGTAGAACAAATCAAACCACCTTTTGTATAAAAACATTTTAAAAAATGTAACCAAACCAATGAGTATTTTTAATTATAAAACAGTTTTTTTTTTTTTTTTTTTTTTTTTTTTTTTTTTTTTTTTTTTTTTTTTTTTTTTTGTAAAAAAATACATTTTAGAACCCCTGGTTACAACAATTAAGCGGATTCTCAGAGTACAAACAGACTGCCCTACAAAAAAAAAAAAAGCGCCAGCACTTAGAAACTCAACCACTGTATTGATTCGAATTTTCACTAATGTTGGTAATTTGACATCCATATGTAGAGCTCTGATCGACCCTCCGATTGGGACGAGTGTGACCGTGGAGCCTCGTGTATTGGTCTTCGATTCTACGGTGGTCGGGAAGATGTCGTTCGAGGTCACGATTTCGACATTTTAGAGATTGATTATGGGTTTTGTTTTGGAAGCATAATTTGGAGTGTGTTAAATGAATAATTTGTAACCTCAATAATTAGTACTTTGAGTTCTTGATTGTAACTCCTTGGAATATGTAAGGGGTCTAACAATATGAAAGATCATGTAACTTCCTAAGAGTTAATTCTAAGAATCTATAGAGTCTCTTTTTAACACCTATAAATAGAGGTGTTCTCCATCCTTTGAAAGAAAGCTCAAATTGAGCAAAATGCCATAGCAATATAAGAAAATTCTCCATATTATTTCTTCATTTTGATTTTGTCTCAATTTTTCCATTATTGCCTCCAAGAGAGTGATGAACTGCATTTTGTTAGAAGTTCCTTGTAGTGTAATATTCTTGATTTAGAAATAGATTTATTATTTGTTTCTCGTTTCATATTTTTAGTTTAATGGAAATGTGATTGATTATTATTTTTTGTTTTTTGTTTTTGTTCATTCTTTAAAAGAAAAAAAAAATCATAAACATATATTTGGTAACTCTTGATGCTCATTAATGCTTCACCGATATTGTGGTACTGGATCCCATACACTTCGAACCTTAAGTTAGTACATTAAGTCTGACCTGGGTAGCGAGACGAGTTAAGGGAATGCATACTAAGTCAACCCTTAAGAGGACATTAATAGTCTCAAAGTTACCACTAAGCCAAACAACACTAATATTATTCATTTTTTTTTTTTTTTTACAATATGGAGTGGGGAATTGAACCTAAGACCTCTTGATCACTAGTCAATATTATTCACTTTAATAATCCTAAATTGATATGGTTTTGCCTTTAATCATATCAAAAGTTCTCATATAAATGACGATATTTTTTGATATATTTTCATCTTTAACATTGAACATAATACCATTAATTCTCTTCTAAAATAGACATCCATCTATTTAACTTTTGTATCTAAGTCAACCCTTTGAGAAATAATGTGTCGTTGGCTCCTAAAAATCATATATAAATTCAAAAATATGTATGCCACTTAATGACCACCGAATACAAAATTAAAGGACTTTCATTTCCTTTCTCATACATCGATCTAATTTAATGGTGCAAAACTGTTAGCCACATTATAAACACCTCCTCAAATAATTTCTCCAACTCTTTTCCTCTACAATAAACGTGTTGTATTAGCACGTGACAATATTTTCCTAGGCTCATTGTTTCTCTTTATAATATATTGTACATTGGTATGATATTGTTCATTTTATTTTTTATTTTTTTTATCTAAGGTCACATATATTATTTTACTTTTAATTCACCCGACTCCATAGGGGGCGTTTGGCCCCCGAATGTGTTTGGGTGAGTTTGGCTTTTGAAGCCAAACCCATGTTTGAGAGGATGAGTTTCAAAACCATGGTTTTCAAATCCAAACTCATGAGTTTCAAAACCAAAACTCTTACTTTTCATCAGTTTTCATAATTATGGTTGGTCCCAACATTTTTCAATCAATTTTTCTCATTATTATGGTGGATCCCGTCATTTTTCTTCCAATATAATTCCTCTAATTATAATTATATAGTTTTCTAATTATATTTATCTAAATAAAATTAATTTTTTAAATGTATTTTTATATTTAATCTAGCTCAAAATATGTTTAATTTTTTAGTTGTAAGATAAAATAAAATATTTGAAGCGTAGATTAATATTTAAAAAAATAATATTTAATTTTTAAGTTAACAATTAAAAATTAAAAAATAATAATTATTAACCATATTTAATTTATTTTAAAATAGATGGTAGTTTTTCTCTAATTACAAAATTAAATTTTTTTTTTCTCGTTTTATAATCCATGTTAAGCTTAACCTTATGAAATGTTTGAAATAGTTTCTGAAAATTATTATTTGAATCAAGATTTCCTTCCAATGTCAGTTCTTCAAGTTCTTGAGTGTAAGATTTCCTTCCAATGTCATTTCTTCAAGTTCTTGAGTGTAAATTTCAGTTTGTATTTAAGGGATACATACTTGAGAAAATTATCCAAATATAATAGTAGGTTGTTCTTTAATTCTTGTTTTCTCCCTTTTGTGTTTTTCATTTCATTTTTTTTTAATTCTTTATCTAACTATATATTTAAAAAAAAAAAAAACCAAACCGATTGACATGACCTGTTATGTTTTTTTGAGACGTTTGAATGAAACATTTAATTTTTTAATTCATTATCCAAATATATATTTGATTCTTGTAAGCAATGTTTCGATTGTTGTAAATAATTTTATTATTCTTAGACTATAGCATAAATTAAATGATTCATTCAAACGTCTAGAAAAAAAGTCACATGTTGCATAAAAAATTTTACAATTCACAAAACATCCACTAAAAAATAAGAAGAAGAAAAAAAAAAAAAAAAGTAGCGAAAGGAAGAAAAAAAAATTGTCCAAACCCGAGTTTCAAAATACTGCACCCGAAACACTGACTTCTGATTCTCAGGCTTCCCAACACTGCGTCCCAAACACTGTTTTCTGATTCCCAGACTTCCCAACCCTTGCACCCCAAATACTGTTTTCTGATTCCCAGGTTTCAGAACCCTCCCAAACAAACTCACCGTATTTTGATTCCCAGGGTTCTGAACCCATTACGGGGGCCAAATGCCCCAAAAGGTTTGGCCCAGGTGGAGATATTGTTCTTACTTGCATATTCATGACCTCCCCCACTTATTTTAGTGTGGATATAAGATATTATTCACATCGACGGATTAAAATGTATAATCTTTCATCAAAAGATTAGAAGTTTCAAATTTTTTACTCTACACATGTTGTTCAACTATTTAAAAATAATAATAATAAAATAAATAAAAAAAAATAAGATAACATTCACATTATCCCAACAGGGTGTCAAACTTTAGAACAATGCATATTCTGAACATAAAATCAATCCGTTTATTAAGCTTTAAAAATTGAAAAAACTCACAGTAGAGAAAACTCTTCTTTAGTACATTATATGTAGTATTATATATTTAATGGATAAAACACTTTGACATATATATATGTATAATATGCATTATGATTCTTTTTCAATGTTGGTCCGCCAAAAAATCATTCCTTTGAAAACCAGGAGCCACCGGACTCAGCATTGTCCTTGCCAGCTTTCTTGCCTTTAGCCCCTCCTTTCTCACCCTTGTGGCCTTCTTCGTAGAGATCAGAGATGTCCATGTGAACTCCAGGGTCGTTGCCGGTGTAGCTGCCGCCGAACATGATCGAGTTGTTGATCGCTTGGAAGTTGCTGTTAATGTAGGAGGTGAGGGACTCGTTCTCGTCCGCGACCGCTTCCTCAAGCTTCGTGGTTTTTCCGTTCAACTCGGCGCGCATGGTGGCACCGGTGTTGGTCCCGGCGAGTGTGATGACGCTCGAGCCTTGGTCGTCGACAAGTTCTTGTTGGTTGGCGGAACCTATTGATACACAACCAACCGTCAAAAGAGTTCACAACATTAAAAATGATCTAAAGAACGTTTGATATTCATGAAACTATCAGTACACGAGATTAACTAGTTAACTCTTTATAGTCAACTTAAACATAACTCAACCGAGTAAGACATTATATATTTGAAGTCTCACCCCACATTATTGAATTAAAAAAAGAAATTATCCCTCTCTATATAATTAACTTAACCATAGTTGAATTAGTAACTCTCTATATAATTAACCTAAGCATAGTTCAATTGATTGAGATATTATATGTTTTGAATCGTTCCCACATTACCTCCTTTTCGAATCAATCCCAAACGACCGGTGAGGGTGGAGACCATTCCTCTAACCTCGCGGTCGAATTCTCGATGCTTCTCGTTGTCGTCGATGGAGGAGTGGGCGGGCTTTTCGTAGGAACGCGCCATTGGAGTGTAAGTGAGAGAGGAGTAGGAAGGGTTTGCTAATGAGTTGAATGAGAATTAGATGATGAGTTGAGAAGAAGGGGTATAAAAAAGGGAGGGGAATAAAGGGATGCCTTGAATGAGAGTATTAATTGTGCCTCCAGCAACAGGAAAAAGAGAGTAGAATTGCTTGAGAAATGGGTTTGTGTTGCCTTTTGTGAGTCTCAAGGGATTTTTGCTAAATTTGTTTGCGACATATGGAATTGTTTTGTGGTGCAAAGAGTATGGACCCATTAGAATAGATTATCGTTTGATAACAATTTTGTTTTTAATTGTTGTTTTTTAAAATTATATTTGTTTTTTGAAATTTACTTTTCAAAATTTCTACCCTCTAAAAAAAACATTTTTTTTTTTTTTTTTTATATTCGCGAGTGTCCGGATTAGCTTACGCACACCTTGACTAATCTCACGAGACAGACCGTCTGATCCTACAACATTTGACTGCCAAGGAAACTCGTAAGATATTAACTAATGATTTAACTCATTCCTTTCGGGGAGAGTTTTAATAGTCTCAAGACTGTTCATAACTATTAGGTCAACTTTGGAGGGTTATTAAGAAAAACATTATAATTCTTAATTAAATTTAAAAAACAAAAACAAGTTTGTAAACTTTGATTTTTTTTAAACAAAAATTAAAACTTAGTTTGAATTTCTAAAATACTTTTAAATATTAGATAACAAAACAATGAAACTCGTGAATGGAAGTAATATTTATAAATTTAATTTTAAAAAAATTAAAAAAATGAAAGATTAAATAGTTATCCAACCGAAACTTTAGTTATTGCGAGATCTTGATATTGAATTTTGATTTTTTTGATTTTTTTTTACAATATATGAAAATAAGTGATTGAATAACCTCATAGTAATTAGTCCATCATGTCATTTGAGCAAACTAACTTTGATTTGATGTGTTCGACAAGTCAAAACGAATTAGCAAGAACACAAAGATGATAAAATTAATGGGGAAGACTTAATTTTTAGTCGCCAAGTTGATTTAATTATTGCCTTACAATTTTCAATTTTTTTTTGACAAAATATTGGGGTGGGGGATTGAACCTAGGACCTCAAAGTCACTAGGCGATACATCATGCCGTTGAGCTATGGTCTTGTTGGCTACAATTTTCGATTTTATACCTTTGATTTGGATGAGATGGCAACTTTTATTATAATTTCATTTGAATAATCATTAAAAAGAATAATAACTAGTGTGCTTAGAGGATTATCATATAAAGGTGCGACATGAAAAAAAGATAAAAACTAAGTTGGAATTGTTGACTTGACTTAATTTTGTGGGTTCATTTTTGTTGAAATTAGTGAATTTAGAAGGATTTTTACTTTACTTTTTAGTGGAAATTGAACAATGAGTGCATGGCAGAAATCAAACAAAGAGTAAAAATGTAATATATTTCGATTTAATGGAATAAAAAGTTCTTAAAAATTGATGAACTTCTCCAAGTTTTGGAGTAAAACTTAAAAAGTTGATATTTCCCCCTAAAATTTAAACTGCAGACGAAGTTATCATTACAAATAATATAATTTGATCTTTAGTAAAAAATTGTGAGTCCTTAACTCTTGCGGCTGTGCATTGTTTTGAAGTGTGATTTTGTTCCGTTTTGGTGAGTGTGGCAGTGAGCATATTTTGGGAGAATAGTGTTTGTTTTCTTGTGTTGGGTTTTGTTTATCTCAAGTTATCGGGTTGTAGGTTAAATTTCTTTTTTATTTGAATCTCGGAGTCGTTCTCTTTTTTTCCTCCTCTTTATTATTATATTTTGTGATGGATAACTGATTGGTTTTCAACTTGTGAAATGGGAGAGTGATGTGAAGTGAGAGAGTGAGATATAAATTAGTTTGTTATTCTGCATTATTTATATCTCCTGTTTTTTCCTCCTCAACAATTGGTATCAGAGTTTTTTGTCCATGAATCATGGGAGCGACGAATCCAATACGTGTTTCGAGAGAGTCACAAAATTGGGAAAATTTTTGGTTATTGGAAGATGCAAATCAAAGATACATTTCCTAACCTGCAAGAGGTTCTAGACGAAACGACAGTTGCAAACATAAGAACGTGTTTGTCGATGAAAGTGACTAGTCTTGCAGCCAACAAGACTACTTGCAATCAAGTTAATGGAAAGTTAATGAAAGCGCTCACAAACAAGTACGAGAAACCGTCTGCCAATAGTAAAACATATATCCTTAAAAAAAAAATTCAACATGCAAATGGCTGAAGATGCATATGATAATTCCTAAAAAAATTACTGATGGAAGTGTATGCTATTAAGTTGTTAATGTCTTTACTTTAGTTGCGAAACGATGAAGACAATAGTATCTAATTTTGACTGGAGATAACACTCTGAAATTTACTGTAGGATTAATAAAGAATCTACTGTGAATCAACTTTAGTTGTAACTAAGGGTAAAGACAAAGTTTGTTATGAATCGAATAACAGAAAGAAAAAGCGGAGTCATAGAAAGAGGTAGAGTATTTTTATTATGTCACTACAAAATTCAATGTAGGAAACTAAAGAGAGGACCAGGAGGCAAAATAGTGGATGGCGATGTCTGTGTCTGTGTTGAGAGTGACACTGAGAGCAGTAACCACTCATCTAAATGAGTTGTAGATACTGCAGCGTCAATTCACATAGCTTCAGACAAACATTTGTTCACAAAATTCATAGGTGGATATCATCGTCTAGTGAAGATGGGTGATGATAAAGTCTCCAAGACTAGTGAGATTGAGATGTTAGTCTGTAGTTAGAATGTGGTAATGTTCTAGTGTTGCGCAATGTCAGGTTTGTGTCGATGAATCTTATCTTTATTGACAAGTTGAAGGATGCGGGTTACCGTTGTGAGTTGGGCACCGCCAGTGTAAACTCGGGTTAGGATCTCAGGTAGTGGCAGTGTCGGCCACAAAAGTTCAACATTGTACAAATGTCAATTTAGTGTTGCTAAAAGATCAGAGAGACATTGGATGTCAGTTAAAGCTGCAGATGGTAGGTGCGTAGAGATACAGTTAAGCCAGTAACAATGATAGCGTATTTCGATCAGTCCGATCAAGATCCACCAGTTCAGAAACAAATGATAAGTTTGAGAGAGAAAGTTGATGACTATCGTGAACCCACAATTGTTAGACATTTGAATGAATTGATGAAATCGTCTAGGCGAGTAAGGACATCAAAGTGTAAGGTCAAGACAGTTGCAATATAACCTGATTTCGACAACACCAGAAACAAGGCTATGAACATAATAAAAATGGTTTGTTATATGCATCCACCAAAAAAAGTGTAAATAATTGTTTTGATAGCCCAAATAACATTAAATTAGAAATAAAACAGATGAATGGAATTATACCGTCCTCGAACACAAAAAATGTTTAATCACAACCAACTTATTTGTAGTAAAAAAAAAAAATGATTAAATCAATGACTTAAGATAATTAATAGTATATGTACTGGGAAATACACCATTGATGAAAACGATAACCTAAGATAAGTAATATATATTGAGAAATACACCTAATAATTAATATAGATTGAAAAATACATTTGTCTATAAAAGTCTAGTGTACTAAGAAGTAGACCCACACAAGTAGTACATACACAAGAAAATACAAGGGAAACAATCCACACCAAAGACTCGATTTTTCTAGATGAAGTTGAAACAAGCCACCAAAGTCCTCAAAATCGACCCCAAACTTTGATATCCTTCCGGCAGAAAGATGAGTTATTGTTCTGGCGAATTCTTCCTCCTCCTTCTCTACAACTTCGCCCTTGCGATGCTAGATCTAGGAAAGTCAATTTAGATTGCTTTGGCGAAGAAAGTATTTTTTTAGCGTGACTAACGACTTAAGTTGGGGTGCGAGTCTTAACAAAGTTGTTAGAAACTCCTCTCCAATCCTCCTTCCCTACTTGTTGTAAGCCCAATTAAAAATAGCTTGTGTTGTTCCTCAATAATCCAAAGAACATATATTATTCAGCCTCATCATTGGGCCGGGTCAGGCCGGGCCGACCCAAAGAATCAAAGGTCCAAACTTGGCCCAAGCCCAAGCCCTTTGGGCCTAAGCCACTGTTTGGGCCGAGCTTGGGCCGGCCCGACCCCTAAAACATAGGTCCATAGCCCCTAAGCCACTGTTTGGGCCGGGCTTGGGTCGACCCGACCCCTAAAACATAGGTCCATAGCCCAATCCATGGGCTAAACTCAATGGGCCAAAATTGGATCGGGCCTAGATCGGCCCGGCCGGGTTAACACTTTAAATAAAAACTTTATTTTTAAATATAAATTTTGCATGAGATTAAAGCTTATTTATAGAAAATAAATCTACTCCAAACTCAAAACTTTCGATGTCGGAACAAAAAAAAGAGATACTTTGTAATTTACCTTCTTTTAGTTTTTATTTTTTAATTAATTTTTAAAATATAATAAATATATTTTTCTTTTAATAAATTTTTTTTTTTCTCTTTTCCATACTTTTCAAGACCATGCATGCATATTTTTAATAAATTATCATCATTTTTTTTCTTTTTTCTATATCATGCATGTAGGTCATAAGTAGTCATGATGATATTTTTCATTTTTTTCTAGATTATTATTATTATAATTTATATATAATAAATTATTATATTGGATCGGGCCTTTGGGCCGGCACAACGAGTCGATCCAAATACGACTCGAACGGGCCGGCCCATGGGCCGATCCAATTAAAAAAATAGATCCATATCCAATCCGATGAATGAAAGGGTTGGGTTGGGTCGGACCGGTCCGGTCAACCGTTGACCATGGACCGGGCTTGGGCTGGGCTTGGGCCGGCCTTTGGGCTTCGAGCCCGATGATGAGGCTGATATATTATTCATTCGAACATATATTATTCATTCATTTTCCACACAAGAAATTTGTCAACACAAGAAATTTGGGATGCATAAATTCAAAAGGCAAACTTTAGTTTCTTTCCGTACGTTCTAATCATAACAAATGTCGATGTTTATCGAAGAATCAAAACTCGATTGGGCTCACGTTCGTTGGGTTCTGCGGGCGTTAGGAACAATGTCATCTGCAGGGGCATATCTAGCGACAACATCGTCCTTTGTTGTTGACGGAGACGACGTCGTTGTTGATGTCCTTAGTGATACATCGACGAGCTCATGAGGGGATACCAAGTAAAAAGTCTTTTAAAATTCCAATTTTATTCAAGTCTAAAATAAATTCCATATTTGTATGAATTTGTGTTTGATTATATATATATATATATATATGATAAAAAACAACATCCAACAAGAAGGATTATTATTAACTTTTTAATTTGTTTAGAAATCAAAGCCATCTAAAATAGTACATTAATTCCTATCATCAACAACAACCAATAAAGCTTAAAGTGGAAGTAACCATTTTATTCATAACATAATAGCTACATGATGATGGTTACACACAAAGATCAAAAGAAATCAACTCGCACAGACAAGGGACTTTTAACAAGATGCAGACCATCGCTCCAAGTCAAAGTTCCAAAAGAGTACCCATAGTTTCTATTTATGGCACTCGAAAGCGTAACCTTAAACGAAATCTTCTTCACTTTGGAGCTAAATGCCAATACCCGTGGCTCGACGCTGACCTTGGTTCCGGGTGGAGGCTCGATCACGGCCCGATAAATGGAGGTCAAGTTCCCTACATTCGTCACAGTTCGAGTCACGGTGGTCGAGTTTGTGAGTGTAGGGACTGTAATGGTCGGCAAATTCAAATCCAAGACGGAGGGCCTTTGCAAGGGGCACTTTGTTTTGTGGTGGGTTAGGTGAGAAATGTCTGAGCCCTTGTAACCCATGGCGCAAAGATAATTTATGTAATCTTTGGTACCCAAATCGTAGACGAGACCTGGGTCGGCGGCGGCGTTGGGGTTCACCACTCCGCCGCCGTAGTCAAATGGGTCGGCGACTTTAGGAGGATAGCCCTCGGCAAAAATGGGCAATCCGGAGGGGTCCTTTGCACGTGCTACATTTGTGGAAATGGAAGTGAATGAATTAGGAATATGTATATTTTTGTTTTTACTATAATATTTAGAGGTTATTTGTGGGATAATTTAGGGTCGGGGTGATTTTTGAAACTATTTAAAGAAATAGGGTAGTTTTTAAAAAATTTCGAAAAAATGGGTTCTTTTTTTGTCTTATTAGGAGTGCGCGGGTTGAACCCGCGCACTCTCTGACCAGTCAACTTTTGTCACTGGACTGCGCATTTTCAACCCGCGCAGCGTTCACAACGCCGTTTGGAGTGCGCTTTTTGATACGCGCAACACCTCCTCGACTGCATAGCCTGACGTCGCTGCCTGCCGCTAACGCCGAATGACCATTCAACTCATGCGCAGATGGGATGCGCGGCTTTACCCGCGCACCCGACCTTGGTGAAAATGGGGAATTGGGGAGTGGAAAATGTGAGAGATGTTGCGCACTCGGCTTCATTCAGCGTCAGCGGCAGGCGGCGACGTCAGGCTGTGCAGTCGAGGAGTTGTTGCGCGTCTTCAAAAAACGCACTCCAAACGGGTTGAAAACGCGCAGTCCAGTGGCAGAGGTTAACTGGTCAGAGTGCGCGGGTTCAACCCGCGCACTCCTAATAAGACAAAAAAAAAACTCATTTTTTCGAATTTTTTTAAAAACTACCCTATTTCTCTAAATAGTTTCAAAAATCACTCCCTACTCTAAATTACCAGTTATTTGTGCGTACCTGTGGTGATGAGGGCTGATTTAATGGCGGCAGGTGACCAAGTAGGATGCAGAGATTTAAGAAGAGCGACGATGCCAGAGATATGAGGTGCAGCCATGGAAGTTCCTGATTGTATTCCAAACCCTTTGTTTCCAAAAAGAGTGCGGGGTGAAACAGCGGCTAGAATGTTCGATCCAGGAGCAGCTATGTCTGGCTGCTCGTTACAGTAAATTCACAAAACTTACACATTTGATTTAATTTGGTTGTGTCCATTTACTAAGAATTCAAATATTATACTTTTTAAAAACATGTTTTGTTTTCCGAACTAAGAATTCATATATTTTTTTTTTTATTGAGACAGATGAGAATGATAGTAAAGAAATGAGGAGAAAATAAAGAACTTTTAATTTAATTCTAACAAGTTTATATAATTAATATCTATCATTTAACTTTTTATGTGACATATTCTTGGACTATAGATTGATGAGATTTTATATTATTTAACATAAGAGAACAAATCAACTAGATAAAATAAGGTCAACAAGAGCATAACTCAACGACATGATGTATTGCCTAGTAATTATGCGGTCCTAGGTAATAAAAAATAAAAACCAGATAAGATAAGACTCTAAAATATTAGTTTAAAATGTATCATCTAGTTATCTCCTTATGCTTTTATTTTTATGCATGCAGCCAGACACGTGTATGGAGAAAACATATTTTCGATTATTTGAGAACAACATATGGTTAAGTCTCGTGTATCATTGAAAGGAGAGTCACTACAAGAAAACAAGACTATTGCAGAGGTTTTTTTGAGTTATAGCAGCGGTTTTAAACTGTTGCAACACTTTTTGCAACGCTTGAGAAACTCCTGGCTAAACCAGTGTTGTAAGGGATCTAGCAACACTTTTTAAAGTGCTGGAATGAATTCTCACAACCGTTGCAATCAGGGGCGGATCCAGACATTGATGTTTGGGGGGCCAAAAAAGTAGAGTATATAAATATTAAAAAAAAAATCGCCAAAAATTCAGAGGTTCGAATTCACTATGTTGACATTAAAAAAAAGTTCAGTGATAAACATATGTGAGTGTATCAAAGACTTACGGACTAAGTTTAAATAAACTTAATACCATCATATAATTTTGCTCATAAAAAAAAAAAAATTAAAAAAAAAAAAAAATTATTGAGTCTCTAAACTCTAAAAGTCTTTAATGCATCCCTATACTTTCAATTTTGTTTCTAATGAATTCCTAGATTTTAAAAAACGTCAAATAAATACAAGGATATATTAGACTTAAATTTAAAAATTTGAGGACCAATAATTAAATACAAAATTGAAAGTTAAAAAATATATTGAACTCTTTTTGAAGTTCGTGGTCTATTAAACACAAAATTAAAAGTTCAAAGATTTATTAGACATTTTTTTAAAAAAAATACAATATAACATGAATTTGTTTACAAAATTAATAAAAAGGGAGGTTAATATAGTCTAAATTACTTTTGAAAATGTTAATAAATAAATTAATACTAAGAGTTAATAATTTTTTTTAAAAGTATGAAAAATACTAAATTTAGATATTTGAAATTCAATGACTAAAATAATATAACTCTTTAAAAAAAAAAAAAATAGGTCTTAATTATTTTTAAGAATGAAATTTATATATTTTTAAATATATATAAACAAAACATTAAAAGAGAACAATTTTTTTTAAAAAAATATACATATATGGAAGGAAATGTAAAGTTAATAAATTATTGTTGTAGTTGAGTTTCGAACTCAGGCACAACAAAATATAAACTATACACATGACCACTGCAGCAGAATAAGATTTTGTTAATTTGGGGGGGCCAAAAAGTATTTATTAACAACAGTATATATTTAAGGCATTAATTTTGCCTACGAGTATGAGAAAATCAAAATTTTTGGGGGGGCCGTGGCCCCCCCTAGTCCCTTCAGAGGTCCGCCCCTGGTTGCAATAGCACCCATCCTATTGCAACATTTTTGAAATAAATAGCAACACTTTCTTATTTGTTTGGGCTTTAAATTTTTTAAAGAATTTTTTTTATTTGGGCTTCTCCAATTGTCCAAAAAAAATGAACACCCTATTGCAACACATTTTAAAATCGCAGCAAGAAAATCGTTGCAATACATATATTTTGCAACAATTTTTTATTTGTTACTAGAAATTGTTGCGATTTTATTAAATTTTGCAGCACTTTCTAAACCGTTGTAAAAAAATTGTCGCAATAGACTAATTTTCTTGTAGTGAGTTGGGCACTAGCAATCAAGTATTACTAGACACAGACCAAATAAACCTAATGAAACACAAAATTTAGAGGCGAAAAGTCTATTTTTGTCAATAGAAAAAACATACCTTAAGAATGGAGGGTGAAGCAGAATTTGGACCTCTAGATGAAAAAAAGGCTATCTTGGATGATATAGGCTTGCCGATGATGGTTCTTGCTCTCCCCAAGCTTACCATTGGATTACTGTACAAAATCGGAAAAATAAAATGAGAAGCTAGCAAAAGTTACCACATACGACATTCATAATTTTAATAAACTATTGCAGGCACCACCAAGAGCTTTTTGTGTGTACCCTTCTTGTATAATATGGATAAAGTTGTGTCTCAACTTCAATTTTGTCAAGAGAATACCATAATAGCCTTTACAAGTATGAATTGAGTTAGTTGTTCGAAATCGTTGAGTTGCAATTTTTTTTTTTTTTTTTTTTTGACAACATGTTGGGTTGGAGGATTGAACATAGGACCTTATGGTCACTAGACGATACATTATGCCGTTGAACTATGCTCTTGTTGGCGTGCATGTAGTTGTCAACTTCTTTTAAACACCTTTAATTAAAGACATATTTCAAAATTATGAACAAATTTTGATCTAATCAGGATGAATGGAACCAACCCATTTCAATTTTTTGGGTTGATTTCATAATATAACTATTTATTTGAGTTATAGGAATATATAATGACAACAATTGAGTTGGATCCGCGCACTCGGACCGGTCAAAATTGCCACTGGACTACGCGTCCTGAAGTCGCGCGAGCCAATAAACGTCCGTTATGTGGCTGTCAATCAGCCGCCTGATGTGACGTGACCTGATGTCGTAGCCGCCCACATTAATTTGGCAGATGGGATGGGCGGGTTGAAGACGCGCACCCTCCCTTTAAATCTCCAACAAACCTCCTCCTCCCTCCTCCTCACAAACCGCGTAACAATCTCCAACAAACCTCCTCCCTCCTCCTCCCTTTAAATCTCCAACAAACCTCTTCCCTCTTTTCTTTTCTAAATTTTTTTTTACGGTTCGTCTCTATCTTAAAAAAAAAAACGATGCCCATGTTGGGATGGCATTATTTATATCTCACGTTTTTTTCAAGACTTATTTATATAAAAAACGATCCCCTTTTTTCTAATAAGTTTCTTAAACAAACCCTCCTCCCTAAATAACCCCTCATATGGTGTAGAGGGCTTCTCTAAACACATCTTTTCCCTTCACATTCTTTTATTATATTTTTCCTCTCATCATTTTTTTTTATTTTACATTTTTTATTTTACAGTTAAAAATAAATTAATAATTTTTTTTAGTATAATAAATTAATGCATTTATTCACTAACAAAAACCATATAACTAATTAATTATATTTATATTTTATATTTAGTGAATTTTCTAACTATTGAAATAATTTTTTTTAATTATTTTTATAAACTAAATTCATTTTAAAATAATATTATAATAATAAATACCAAAATTATTAAATTAAAATTATATGTAAATTATCTAAAAACAATTATAAGGGTATTATTAGTATATAATACACAATTTTAAGAAATTTTCGTCCACAAATCTTGCAAACCAAACATAGAGTAACCAAAATATAATAATGTCCAACATCTAATATCTATTTGGTATATTTTTATATATATTGAGTTAAAAAATTACGAAAATGGGAGATCTAATCATCAACATTTAGAATGGTTATTGATGTTTAATCCACTAAACTATGCTTGATTTTTTTTTTTTTTTTTTTTTTGGTGTCTTACCATATTTGACTGCCTAAAGAAATTCATAAGAAATTAATATAATTCTTAGTAGGTGACCACCCGTGATTGAACTCGTTCCTTTAAAGAGAATATTAATAGTCTCAAGATCTTTCATAACGACTAGGTCAATTCTCGATGGTTCTAAACTATGCTTGAATGGGTTGAGATTGAAAAAAAATTAATATATTAAACATGTGTAAGTGAATGAAGGAATAATGGATTAATTATCTTTTTCTGAAAAAAAAAGTAAAAAATAAATGAAAAAGTTTACCTGTTGTCCAAGGCATAAAAATATAATTTTGTGCCAACGTCGGTATCCACTAGGATGCATGGAAAGGGTTCTCGACACGGAATGGAGGGAATATCGTCACGTTGGCCGGCGACAATGATCCCACTCCCATTTGCTTTTATCACCGCCGCCGCCGCCGTCAATGTAGTCAACTGATCAGCTTTATCAGAGAAGCAGAGAACCACCTTCCCACTTAAGAAAGTGTCATTTCCCGAAATGCCATCACATCTGCCATCCAAATCATACAATATATATACAAACTCATTCAAATATATATTATGATGTGTATTATTATGTATCAGATCCAATAATATTATGACAAAACAAACGTTTAAAAAATTTCAGGGTTTAGATTTGAAGAGTTAGTATTTAGGGTTAATACTAAACCATAAGTCCTAAATTTAACAATTTAAGGAAACTCAAAAATTCTAAATCTTAAATTCTAAATTTACCATGCTCTAAACCCTAAATTCTAATGAGAGATAAATTCAATAAGCAGTTATGCGACCTATGATTGGGTCACATGTCGAGATGTGGCCATACTAGCACCGAAGTTCTACTCTAATTTAATTGCGGTCACCTGGTGTAGTATTATATGCAGACTAGGAGTAGGTAAGTATGAGTAATACTTAGCTGCTCCCTTTGCTCCTTTGGCTACAACACAAAGCTGATTCCCAAAATATGCCTCAATAGCATAATGACACGTGTTTATTATAAAATGAAACACTTAGGCCCACGTATTTGTTTTCCTTTCCTTCTAGTTTTGGTTCAGTTGCCCTCTTTCTTCGTCGACGTCCCATCTCCGGCGCATATATCAGCGGCGACGTCCTCTCTCTGATGCGTAGATCAACGACAATGTCCCCTCTCCGATGCGTAGATCAACGACGATGTCCCCTCTTCGATGCGTAGATCAACGACGATGTCCCCTCTCTGATGCGTAGATCGTCGCTGTTGGGTGCACTTTATCATTGGTTGGAGGTCGGGTTCGTGTAAGCTATCGCTCCGTGGGTGGGCCGGTTGTACGGAGAATACGAGGAGCGCGTGTTGATCCCTGACGGAGAAGAAGAAGATGGACGGTGAAGGTTTGTGTGTAACTGAACCAAAATGAGAGAGGAGGAAGAAGACGAATGGACCTTGGACTTTTCTTTTCTTCTTTTTTCATAATAGACACGGGCCAAGATATTATTGGGACACATTTTGGGAAGTTGTGTTGTAGCCTGGGAGAATTTCTAGTACATTGGTGGTATGAAGTTTTTCCATACCAATGCCTTTAAATGAATGACACGTGGCGAAATGGTTTAAAAAAATAATACATTTAGTAGAGTGGGTCCCAGTCAAACAACTTTTCGCCACGTGTCATTTATTTAAAGACAGTAGTATGGAAAAACTTCATACCAACCATGTACTAGAAATTCTCCCGTTGTAGCCTGGAGAGGAACGAAGCATCACTCGGTAAGTATTATCCATGATAAATAAACGAAAAAGTTTGAACACCAAATAGAAAAATGTTGGAAGTTGGTTCATGGATGAAAATGGCGACAACCTTCCAGTCGGCGAATATGTCAACTCAGCGACAAGGTTGTTTTTGGAATGGAAGAAGCTTTGGCCCTGTCAAGTAAAACCCATGAAAATTAGTATAAAAAGGCTTTAAAACTCATGAAAAATAGTATAAAAAGGTTATATGTGTACCAAATAAGTGGTATTATCTCCGAGAGTAGTAATGGAAGAAAGAAAGGCTCTATCCGTTGTAGTTGCAGCCACAGTCAAAACCCAAGGCGCAGTGTTAACAACCGTCTGCTGAAGAGGGCCATCATTTCCTCCCGCACACACAACAGAAATTCCCCTAGCAGTAGCATGAAACGTCCCAATTCCAATGTGGTTTTGTTCATCGAACTCCGGAAACAAAGGAATAGAACCCCCAATCGACATAGATAACACATCCACACCGTCGTGAATGGCTTGATCTATGGCCTTCAATATGTCCACCAATGTCCCAGAGGCCTTGCCGTTCGACAACCACAAGGCCTTGTAGATGGCCAACCGTGCTAGCGGTGCGCCGCCCCTCAGCGTGCCGGTGCCGAAGCCGAAGTAGCTGACGTTCGTTACGAACGAACCTGCGGCGGTGCTGGCTACGTGGGTTCCATGTCCATCGGCGTCTCGTGGGGATAAGTATTCGTTGGCTTCAGCTATTGTCTCATTCCCGAATTGTTCCACGAAGCCCTTCGAGTACCAACGCGCGCCTATGATTTTTCTGTTGCAGTTTGTAGAGTTGAATTCTGCTCCTGATTCACATATGCCTTTCCATCGTGATGGAATTGGCCCCATCCCTTTATCTCCAAATGCTTCCGACTCCGGCCAGATTCCTGTTCGAATTAGATTTAGTTTAGATTATGTTATTTGAATTTTTTTTTTTTGTTATTTGACTCGCATTTGTTCAACAATACTTGTTATCTTCATACACATTCATGTAATGTTGTACAAAAATAAGAAAGAAAATAATTTGTAATTTTGCCATTCTATCCCTATATAACTTATTAGGTTTTTCTTAAGAAAAAAAAATCACAAAAGTAATAATGATTGATTTGAAATTAATCAGTAATAATATAGAAAATATCCAATATAGATATTTTTTTAAAAGCAAAAGTCACCTCTAAGTTTAAGAATTTCAAAACTTTTTTCAAGTTCTTTTATATTCAAACTCTCTCTTCTACAGATTTGCCGCTCGTCGTCGCCGGTAAAACCCACCAACGTCATCGCCAATAACCTACCAAAGTCGTCGCCGGTACACATAGGTCGTTGTTTCTTTACGCCACCGTCCTCTTTTGTGGTTTCGTCGCTGACTCTCCAACTTCATCCACATAGTTGTCGTCGGTAACCATAGGTCGTGGTAGATTTACCGCACTATTTGGTTTTTTTTAGTTTTGGGGTTTTATTTTTATATAACAGGACATATATACACCGAGTATATATATCAAGGATTTTTTTAATGGTTGGTGTTTTATGATATAAACATGGTAATTATCATGATTTATATATGTATTAGGGTGTATATACTATGGTATATATCATGGTATTATTAATGGTTGTAGTTTATGTGTCTGTTTTAGATATATAAAGGGTATAAATTCAGGTAAATATCAATCTAAAATCAGGGTGTATATATTAGGGGTATACACATCAGGGTATATATTTGTTTCAGATATATTGAAGGTAGGTGGCGGAAACCGTTCGACGAAAGTGGTGGGCGGCAGAAACAGACGGCAGCGGATAGACGACGAAATTTAATTGATGGAGAAAATAATTTTCGATAATAAATGACATACCAAATAAAATTCTATTAATAACAAAATCTAATTAATGATAATTGATAAACATAAATAAAATCACCAAATTAATATGAGTTATGTTGAGAGAAAGAATTGTACGTACCCGAATCAATGACACCTATAATGATGTCATCGCCCATTTTACCACGATGTAGAAGATTATTAGAGTCAGAGGTAGGAGAGGAGGAGAGCCCTAGAAAATCCCAACTTCTTGTTGTCTGCATTTTGTACACCGAATTTGGAAGAACTCGAACAACCTCAGGTATTTCTGAATATGTTCCATTTGTTTCATAGAACCACTATTATGTTAGCAATGGAATATTATGTTTATTTTAGTACATATTATTCAATTTGATACTTGATTTCACTATTTTTTGGAATTGTATATGGAAAGATAAAAATCGTTAAAGTTGACCTATAGTTCTGTAAATTTTAGAATCGTAGTCCAACTTTGAAGATCTTTATCTTTCAATAATATACAACTCCAAAAAATAGTGAAACCAAGTTTCACATTGTACCTCTCTATATTAGTTTTTCAGTTATATTTTTTTTTAAAATTCTTGTATATCTGAATAAAAGAATACCGATCTTTAAATGCACACTATTCAAAAGACGATGTGTTGAAAGACACGTAGAAGCACATCGTCTTTTGTGCTTGCTGAAAAGACGATCTGTGACATTAAAATAACTATATTTTTAAAAGTAATTTGCTATTAGCAATATTTTTATAAAAAAATCTAAAATAACAATATTATTAAAAAAAATGCTTCATAAGATCAAATATTACCCCAAAAACCAAAAAAAAAAAATAATAATAATAAAAAAAAAATAAATAAAAAAAAATTGTAACAGATGTTAATTTAGAATAAGATAATTAAAAATATAACATGTTTTTAAAAATTTTGCGGATATGACAATTTCTATCGCTGATATCTTATGGCTGATAGGAGTCTATCGCTGATCACCTAAGCTTTTTATATATTTTTGTCAGTGATAATAGTTTATCACTGATAAATGTCTATCAGTGATATGATAAAGTCTATCAAGTGATAGAAACAGATTTTTTTTGCCATATTTATAAACTATTTTAAAGTTTGCTAAATTTGCATTTTTATTTGTGCAACCAGCCCAAAAAAAAAAAAATTGACACGTGCCACGTGTTCGGGGTGCAAAAAAAAAAATGGAAGGTGTAGACCGGGTCTCACCCCTGCAATGTGGCATAGAACTTTTATATCCTTGGATGATACAATTTGGTCAATTAATTCCTTATGTTTGATTGATATTTTTTTTTTACTTTACATAAATATATATCTTTTAAAAAAAAACACATATATATATATATATATATATATATATATATATATTATTTACCAGCTAGCTTTTGAGCCTGAGATTTAGTGAGCTTGGCTGCAAACCCAGAAAAGCCATGTCTATAACTGTACACCATTGATTCCCACGACTTCTCTTTGCTTCATTATCAAAAATCAGAATCAACACATATATATTTTTGTCCAAAATTTATGAGAAAATCAATAATAATAATAATATATATTTTTGTCCAAAATTTATGAGAAAATCAATAATAATAATAATAATAATAATAATAATAAATCTAAGACCCCGTAATAACCATTTGATTTTTGAAAATGAAGCATATAAATAGTTCCACTTACCTTTGTTTTATTATCTATTATTATAAGTATTTTCAAAATCGAAGGAAAATTTTGAAAACTAATAATTCAAATGTTTTTCTTAGAAATTTGAAAACGATTAAATAATTTATAAACAGGGTTTAAGAGATTACCTTCCGAGTATACTGGCGAGTAATTCATGGTGAGACTCGATTATCAATTTACTATCATCGTGTTTCCTTTCTCCGAAGTAAACGACATAAACCTGAAGACATCGAGAAATATATTGAATTGGTAAAATTGAATAAATTTTTGAAGAGCTAAATTCCAACCAATAAAAAAGTTGATATATACACAGGGGCGGATCCAGACATTGATGTTTGGGGGGGCCAAAAAATTAGTGTATAGAAATATTAAAAACAGATCGCCAAAAATCTATAGGTTCGAATTCACACTCTCCAGTTATGTTGACATTCAAAAAAAGTTATCAGGGATAAACATATGAAATAAACTTAATACCATCAAATAATTTTGCTCAAAAAAAAAAAAAAAAAAAAAAAAAAAAAAAAAAAAAAAAAAAAATCCCTAAACTTTAAAAAGTTTTTAATACATCCCTATACTTTCAATTTTGTTTCTAATGAATTCTTAGATTTTAAAAAATGTCAAATAAATACAAGGATATATTAGACTTAAACTTGAAAATTTGAGGACCAATTAAATACAAAATTGAAAGTTAAAAAATATATTGAACCCTTTTGAAGTTAGTGATCTATTAAACACAAAGTTCAAATATTTATTAGACATTTTTAAAAAAAATTATTAAAAAAAAAACACAATATAACATGAATTTGTTTACAAAATTTATAAAAAAAAGAGGTTAATATAGTCTAAATTACTCTTGAAAATGTTAATAAATAAACTAATACTAAGAGTTAATAGAAAAAAAAAAATAGTTGTTAATTATTTTTAAGAATGAAATTTATATATTTTTAAATATATATAAACAAAATATTAAAAGAGAACAATTTCTTTTTAAAAAAACATACATATATGGAAGGAAATGTAAAACAAATAAATTATTGTTATGGTTGAGTTTCGAACTCAGGCACAACAAAATATAAAGCAAGCCCAATGACCACTAGCAGAATGAGATTTTGTTAATTTGGGGGGCCAAACTGTATTTAATAACAACAGTATATATTTAAGGCATTATTTTTGCCTAGAGTATATGAAAATCAAAAATTTTGGGGGGGCCGTGGCCCCCCTAGTCCCTTCAGAGGTCCGCCCCTGGATATATATATAAATAAAAATGGGATATACCTTGCGATTTTGGTCATCAGCTTTGGCCATGAAAATTGAAAGCAAAGCAAAAAAGGTGATAAGAGTAAGAATGATGAAAGGAGGTTGGTTGTTGACCATGTTATCAGCTTGTGTTTTGATCTGAAAGATCTCAAAGGAATCAAATTGAAGTGTTGGAGAAGAAAGAGCAATACTTGACTATAACAAAAGTTGATACTTTATATGAAGATTTGTGGAAAAAATATGTGGTTTATAGGAAGAGTTTGATGGAGCATGTGGTATTAAATCACTATGGTTATGATGTAGTTGGAAGAGTATTTGATGGACCATGTGGTATTAAATATTCACTTGGTTGAGGACAACCATAGTGGAAGTGAAAGTTAGGTTGAGAATTTGAGAAATAATACGGGGGTATTTTTTTCTAAAAGTTAATATCGAGTGTTTCACCCAACATGACTTATTTTTAAAAAATCTTTTTGGATTATGTCAAACACTACACCTTTTGTTAAAATAATTTTTTTGTTCTTTCAAAATTAAATACTTGAAAAATAAATCCCTTAATTTTTTTAAGAATTTATGAATTAAATTTAAAACTTTTAAGACATTATGAACCAAATAAATTTAAATTTGATATCAAACTGTTAGGATTAAATTGAAACTTCTAAAATCATATAAATAAGTTGTGTGTGCAACGTAATGTTGAAGGACATGGAATAGTCAGCATTGGATGTCACACATTAATGGTAATATATAGTTGGCCCTATTTAAGAAATTTTCTTCATTCTTAAAAAAATAAAAAAAATAAAAAATAAAAAATAATAAATCTATATGTGGACAAAAGCTGGAGAGATGAGGCCAGAGATATTACGATCACTTTGGAAAATAGCATGAAATTGATAAAGACATAAAAGAAGATTTTTTTGAAGGCACTAGTCTGTGCCTTTAATGTTTTTTTCAATTATTTTATCATATTGACGACATTTTTATGTTACATTAAAATTGTTTTTTTATTAAAAAAAAAAAAAAAAAAAAATCAGCGTGTAGTAGATATGTAAAATAAGCTTGAAACATATTTTTTTTCTCTCATGTTTTTTTCTTCAGAATATAACATTATAAATATAAAACTCGCCTTACAATTTCTAAATTGTGTTTCATGTTTTTTTTTTCAGGAAAGAAAAATAAAAATGTGTAAAAAAGGATTATAAATTACAAACCTCTCTCAGGTCAAGGAATTTAGGCTTATTTCAAGCAATGCAAGAGGATTGAATCCAATTGGTAGTGAGGTTTAACTACACAAAAAAATTTATTTTATGCATTTTATAAATAAAAAAATATAAAATAATATTTTATTTTTAGAAAAATTGTAACCCATGTCAATTTAGAGTAAAATAATTAAAAATATAGCATTTAAAAAAAATTATAAATATGACAATTTTTATCATTATATGGTCTATTTGTATGGTCTATTGCTGATAGACTTCTATCGTCCGCGGATAGTAGTCTATTGCTGATAGACTTCTATCATCCGCGGATAGTAGTCTATCACCAGGAGCGGACCTCTAAAGGGATTAGGGAGCCACGTCGTCTCGCCCCCCCCCCCCCCCACAAAGTTTTTTATTTTCTAATACTCGTAGGCAAAAGGAAAAAATAATGTCTTAAATATATACTATTGTTATTGTCCCCAATTAACAAACTCTCATTTGGCCAACAAGAGCATAGCTCAATGACATGATGTATCACCTAATGACCATGAGGTCTTAGGTTCAATTCCCACTCCAACATGTTGTCAAAAAAAAAAAAATTGATTTATTTGCAAACTGTTCTCTTTTAATATTTTTTCTTGAATAATTTTTTTAAAAATATGTTTAATAAATTTTTGAGTTGAATATATTTTTTAACTTTTAATTTTGTATCTAATTGGTTCTCAAATTTTCAAGTTTAACTTTAATATATCCTTGTTTTTATTTGACATTTTTTAAAATCTAGAAATTCTTTAAAAACAAAATTAAAAGTATAGAAATCGATTCAACACATTTAAACTAACACTCTATTTTACAATTCATATTAGTGAAAAAAATAAATTTAATTTTATGTCTAAAAAATTTGAATAGATCAGAATCGTATAGGTTAAATAAAAAAAAATTTAAGTTCATGAATTTGATTTTTAAATTTTAGAAAACTTATTAAATACAAAATATAAAAAAAATTATGATGTATTAAATACATTTTTAAAGTTTAGGAATTTTTTACACACAAATTTAAATATTAAAAAGACTATTCTTGTAATTAATCTTTATTAAAAATTATTATTTAGTGTCTTTTTCGAGTTTGATTAAATGGAAATATGGAACGTAATGGTGAAGAACATGGAATAGTCCGCATCGAATGAGACACATTGTAATAACTAATAAATAGATGATAATTATAGATGATTTTTCTTAAACAACGACTCTCTTTTCTATTGTGGTTTTTTTTTAATATTATTTTATGAGACCGACGATATTATATTATGGATGACTCTGGAAAATTGCATAAAATTGATTATGACAACAAGAAAATTATTTTAAGAGGGAGTTGCAAGAATAGATTGAAAAAAAAAAATAAATAATGAAAAATTGCATTTGTAGCAACCATGGTTAATCTTTGCATATATAGCAAAAAAAAATATTAGAATAATTGCGTGTTAATCAATTAACCTAAAAGTTGAAAAGTCGAAAATATCATTTCCTTAACTCTTCAAAGTAATCACATGTTAATTACTAACTTAAATGATTGCATGTTGATACACCTTTGATATACTTGAAATGATTGTCTGCTAATACACATCTGATATACTTGAAATGATTGTCGTTGATACACTTATGGTAGTTGATGTCTAATATAGTTGAATGATACATTTATGATTTGTGCCTAATAGCCTTAGATGGATGTTGATTGTCATCTGATAGTCTTGAATAAATGTTGATTAACGTTTGATAGTCTGAAATGCTAGCCTGAAAGGATTTATGTCTAATAGCCTTATTGTTTGATATACTTGAAGAAATGTATCGTTCAGCTATTAGACGTCTAATAGTTGAACGATACATTTCTTTGTCCATTCATAGAATTAAGAGAAAAAAATATCTTATATAATTTTGTAAATGTCATTGTTGTAAAATATAGAAGTGAGATTAAATGTTTGTTTTAGTGAACAAAATTTATATTTGTAAATTTTGAACTAATTCGAGTTTATTAAAAATTAAAATTATATATATATATATATATATATATATATTTACAAATATTTACCCTTTATATATTTGCAAAATTTAAAATTTAAAATTCAAGAAATATATAAATATATATAGCAAACTCAAAATTCAAAATTTAAAATTGAAATTAAATAAAATAAATCAAAAATTAAAATTTTATATAAAAATGATGCAAAATTAAGAAATAATAAAATATATGTTCTGCCATGTTTTCAACTCAGGCAAGGGAATGAGAACATCTGATTTTTTGTTTTTATAGGTACAAAATTTGTATAAAAGAAACGGAATTAAAGAGAAACTACATTGTAGTTTCTCAATCCATTTTTTGGAAACATTTCTCAAAACTTAGAAATAAGAAACGAAATTCTCAAAACTTAGAAATAAGAAACGAAAACAGTTATTAAACAAGTATGTTTTTTAAAAAATAAAAAAACGAGAACAAGAAACAAGAAACATGAACGTTATCAAACGGGTTCGAAGAAAATTTTGGAGAGGAGGCCATAAAATTGAAGGTTTATGATTTACATTAAAATTGTTATGTAAGTTGGAGTTTACATTAACATCAATGGAAGTTTGAAGTTCTCTATTTGATCAAATATTGAAAGTTCATGGACTACATTGCAATATTTATACAAATTTAAATTTAATTTGATCAAATGAGAAGTTTAAGATTAAAACTGCTACAACCTCGTAAATTTAGGATCTAAATTATTTTTCCCAAGTTTTTTTCAATTGCTTGAGAATCTACATTAAATGAGAAATTTCAAACACTTTTAGTTTAAATTCAATTATTGATAAATTTCATTCCATGGAATAATGTTGAAAACAAATTTAGTTGGTCTTATTTCTATTTTTTTATTTTTTTTATTTCTAGTTTTATTTCTTTCTATTTAATAATAGAAATTGAGATATACTAGATTATCTAGGTGACCTCTTAGTCACAACTTTATGTCAATTCTTTATGTCAATTGAGCTAGGTTCGGTTTGACATCTTACCTATTTTTGTCACCAATAACTTAATTTAAGAATGTTTAAATTTTTATTATATTTATAAAACATTATATTTTGTCCCCGACCAAACATAGTAGTTAGATTAGAAGATAAATTAAAATCATTTTGATTTGCTTAAATTTTTTTTTTAAATATATATTTTGATTGATGAAACATGTTTAAGTAATTTTAAATATGATAAAAACAATTTTAATTATATCAAAATCATCCTTAAATATTTCCTTAAAATTTAACGGCGAAATACAGTAGAAGTAGAATCATGAAAACAATTATTTTTTTTATTTTTTTTTAGTACATTGGAGGTGGAATATTCAAAACACAAATCCAAACGCAACTTCCCGCCGCCCCCAGATTTGAAAGAGTCAATTTATTGGAAAATTTCATACCACTTTGTTTTAATGACTATTCCGTGTCGATATTTTAAATTAAAAAATAAATATTTTTTTTTTTTTTTTTTTTTTTTTTTTTTTTTTTTGGTAGGATTCACAATTTTTCCAATTTAATAAATTTCTCTCTCTCACTCCCTCGTCTTTTTCCGTTTTCCTTCCTCTCTTCTTTTCACTCCCCTTTACCTTATCTTATTGGTTTAAAACAACAAAATTAGAATCAAATCACTATATTTTAATGAGTAAAACTTGATTGCTAGACTACAAGCATCTTTTACAACTTGATCGCAGGCCAGGCTACAAACATCTTTTACCGCCCAATCATGTGGCATATTGTGAATGGCTAAATTTTTATATTAATTTTTTTTAAAAAAAAATCTTCCTACTTTTCTATATTCGTTATTTGAATTTTTTGGTCCACTTCCTCCCTCTCCTCTCACCTTATTCTTCCTCTTTTGATAGTCTTTCCCCTCTTGCGGGTCCTTCCATCTCTTCTTATCTGCAATGAAATTGATTTCCAACCTTCTCCTTCATTCTTCTCACTAATTTATGTCCAACACTAAAATTAAATTAAAAAAAAAAAAAAAAAAAAAATCTGTTTTTTTTTTACTCCCTAAAAAAAAGTCTCAAATTGAAATTTGTATCAACCCTGTTATCTTCTTCTCCTCTAATCCAAACTTCCATTACAATCCACATACAACACAAATCTCAAGCCGCCGCCATCTTTCAAATTTGTATCAACCCTGTTATCTTCTTCTCCTCTAATCCAAACTTCCATTACAATCCACATACAACACAAATCTCAAGCCGCCGCCATCTTTCACACCGGTTGCCACGGGACGTCATCGCGATCCTGTTGAAAAGAACCTCCAATTTATTCCTCCGCTGCCACTCCAATCTGCCTTCTTCTCACAAAAATTGTCGGAATTTTCATCTCTTTCCCCACCATTAATGACTCTCAGTTCCTCTTTGAAATTGGAGTCTTGGAGGAGAGATAAAATAATTTTTCTTTTTAATCTATTGAAGTTGAAGCTCGATTCTATGGTTGGCAGATGAGGGGTTGAAGGACGAGAGGAGGAAGGGCGGTTGGAAGAGTGAGGAGAATGTGGGAGGAGAGAGAAAATAGGCAAAACAAAAAAAAAATCTAAGTAACGACTTTACGTTAGGGAGATTTTTTTTTTAAATCATAGAAATATTTATCCAATAATGTGCCACATGGCTGGACGGCAAAAGATGCTTGTAGCCCAGCCGCAAGCAAGTTTTCCTCTATTTTAATTAACAAACTTCTTTCTCTTACATCTTTTTTCATTTCTCTTCCTCTCTTCACTTCCCTTCATTTCTCCAAGAGTTTAAAGCAACAAAATCAAAATCAAATCATCATCTCTTCATTTCCCTTCATCTTCTCCTGAGTTCAAAACAACAAAATTAAAATCAAACCACCATCTTCTAATGATTTTGACAAGACAAAAACAAAATGAGTATTTGTTGTTAGGTCCAACCTCATTTTATCATAAGTAGATCTATATGAAGAAAAAAAAACGTCAAGATGTACTAGATACAAAATTGAAAAATTGAAAGATCTATTAAACACTCCTTAAAGTTTAAAATTAAAACTTCAAGACCTATTAAACATTTTTTAAAGTTTAGATATTATATATACTCAATTCTAAACGATTTTGACCAAATTTATTATTGATTTTGTTGTGCGGCCTAATTTTAAACTAATTGAAAAAGATGAAGGGACGTGAAAGGAAGAAATAGGAGAATTGACAAATTAAGAAAATCCAACCAAGAGGATTCACAATCTTTTCATATTATTGTCATTTGTCAATTTTATATATACGTTCAAGTTTTTAACTTTGTTCTTAGAAGTTAAAACCAATTTTAAAAGATAATACGTATGAAGTTGAAGCATATATATATATGATACCTCGAACTTCAAAATGTTAGTATATAAATTTTTAGTATGTCTCATCAAACTTTGTATGAAACTAAAAATTATCAGCCTCAGATAGAAAGAAAAGTTAAAAGATAAAAGGTAAATCAAATAAATCAAACAAAAATTATAACTCAGAACATGAATAAAAGAACAATAATAAACTAAGAAGAAGATATAATACCTAAACTCTTTGAAAAAAGAAAAGTATGAGAGAACTCTTTATAAAGAGTTATCGACACAATGAAGATCCACGTTTTCGTTATCTTAGCATCCTCGGTATGCCATAGATCAAAAAACGTTGGAGTATTTCGGGACTCTTGATCTTTGGTGATGGATCCAGTGAACTACGTGTCACAACCATACTAGAAGAGAGTAGGTTGTGACCCTCACAACGACTCGAACAAAATATAGAAGTTTAGCCGTAATAAAAGTCTATTAGTGACTATCAACCATATTTGTTGTTGCTATGTAATAAGCAATTCAAAATTCAAAATTCAATCAAACAACAAAAAAAAAATGGGACTTTAATTGAACAACGAAATTCATCCTTTAATCCTTCGACCAATTCAAATTTCCCAACAATTATGTCATTTGGTTAATTATGGTTAATATCAAAACAATGGTTGAATGAAGAATTTATATAAGAGGAATCAAATGTATCTGCAAGATAAAATGAATAAACACCGATGTGGTTTTGAGCCACAACACTTCGACGATCAAGATAGTATCGAGTTTGAGAGTATTTTAGACACAGTAGAATAGAATATTTTGGACGTACATGATCTTCATCTCACAATGCTTCTTCATTTGTAGTGAGCTCAAGTGTAACGAAAAGCGTAACTTTAATCCGACCCGAGAATCTCACTTGGATTTTGTGGACCTTTCACTCAAAGGGGAGTTGTTATGAGAAGGTTACGAGATTGGGTTTGGATTGGAACTCGGTCCAAGGTGTTGGCCTCCACAAGCTTAGCCGACCACCATGAGGACAATCTCTACAGGCAACCCCAAGGAGTCAGTCGATCTACAATACTAGACTTGGTCGATCCCATATCTACAAAAAAAAAAAAAAAAAAGGACACATTTTGCAACATGTGCGACGTATAAAACAAAACGTCGCAAACATTGCGACATAAACAAAAATTGGTCGCAAATGAAATGGGGTTCGTCGCAACCTGCGGCGTAAAGCCCGTTACATCGCAGGCCCAATTTAAGGAGGCGGGTAACGAATTAGTTTAAATGATCGTGTATGTGCGACGTAAGGCTATTTTGTCGCAAGCTGCAACGTTTTCGTTTTTGTCCCAAGTTCTCACTTATGAAGTGTGCGTGGCGTAATCGCTAACCTGAAATAGCTTCGGGAAATGGAAAACACTTGGACTTTTTTCCATGTTTAGAAGTCAGAAGCTACTTTCTATTAAGATCGGTCCAAAACTCATGAAATATATATATATATATATATATATATATATATATATATATATATATATATATATAAAATATAGTATTATATGTGAGATTTGAAAATTGTCTTCGGCCTAAGACATGCCCATTTGGGCTTTGACCATGGGCCTTAGGTTTCTGCTTAAACACAAGGTTTCTGCTGAAACATATATATATATATAAAAAAAAAGGGAAATTATAATAAATGGCCCGATCTCACATCAAACGATGTCCCTTTTTTTAAAATTGAGTTTTGTGTCCCTTCTCTTTTTTCATTTTCTCTCTCCTTCATCTTTCCTTTCGTTTTTGCCCTCCCAACTTCTTATCTCATTTTAAAATTATATCTTTAAAAAAAATTTATTATCTCTCCTTCCGTATTTTCTCCAATAAAATCTTTCTCAAACTTCTTATCTACCAGATTTTCTCCAACAAAATCCGTCTCTCTCCTCTCACCCTTCATCTTCGATTCTCTCCCCTCCCACCCCAAATCTCATGATATCTATTTTTAAATCTCTTTTCTCTTTCTTCCCTAATTTAATTCTAATTTGAAAATAATAATAATAAGTAAAAATAAAAATTAAGAGTAAGGTTTAAATCTCCAACAACGAATGATTTCCGTTAAAAAAAAAACAACGAATGATTACTGTAATATGAATGATATCTATTTTAAAATATATTTCCTCCCTTCCCTAATTTCATTCTAATTTAAAGTAATAATAATAAAAATAAGAATATGGTTTAAATAAAGTTTTCATCTCTCTCCCTCATTAACTCCACTTCAAAAACCTTCTTCGTTCATTCTCTCTTCCCCATTAACTCCACGTCAAAAACCTCCGTCGTTCATTCCTCCTGACCATCGAATGGACCCACCCAGAAGATCGATCCTTCTTCGCCATCGCCAAGGACGCTTGATTTGAAGATTTTCCGCTTATAAGCTCCAACATTACGCCACTGAAGATGGATCCATTCTTCGCCCAAGACACTTGATTTGATAAATTTTTCCGTTAGAAGCTCCAACATCAATACCCAAAACTGAACACGTCGGATTTCGACGACATTTGGTGTGCAATAGCGAGTAATCCATTGGGTATTTGATTGGTCTCAGGTTTAATTTAGTTGGCTGGAAGTGTAGAGATTTAATTTAGTTGACTCGAAGTGCAAGAGTGACCTCTACTTTAAGATGGAAGTACACTATTTTTTTTCCAAGTTTTAAAGGAATGTTTTTGCAAATATTTGCAATCCATAATTCGGTGAATTTCGTATACAGTGTATTTGCAATCACTGAAGTTCGAAGACAATGTATTTTTAATTCAGTAAATTTTGAATACATCAATGCAGCGAAGTTTGAATACAGTGTATTTACAATTCACTGAAGTTTGAATACAGTGTATTTACAATTCACTGAAGTTTGAATACAGTGTATTTACAATTCACTGAAGTTTGAATACAGTGTATTTATAATTCACTGAAGTTTGAATACAGTGTATTTGCAATTCACTGAAGTTAGAATACAGTGTATTTGCAATTCAATGAAATTAGAATATAGTGTATTTGCAATTCATTGAAGTTCGAATACATTGTATTGGCAATTCACTGGAGTTGGAGTTCAAATACAGTGTATTTGCAATTCAGTGAATTTTAAATACAATGTATTTGCAATTCAATACACTGTATTTTGCTCTGTTTTTTTTTTTTAAAAATTCATCAATTACAGATTTTTTTTTCTATCTGTGTCACTGTTTTTAGGATTCTTATGCTACTTCAAGTTTTCTCAAACTTCTCTTTTTTTGTTAATTTTTGAGTTTGTATTTTTTTTAAAACTTTTTTATTACACCGACCATTATAATTCCAATTTTGCAAATTGGAAATATGCTAGTAGGTGTAATTTCAATTTGCAAACTTATAATTTTTTCTACATATTATGTTTTTTTTTTTATTATAATTTTTTTTGAAAGGTTATTTTTATTATAATTGAAAATAGTAATTCCGTACAAATTGCAAATACACTGTATTCCAATTTACAAAATTGTAATTCCAATTTCCAAAATTGTAATTACAGTTTAATTTTCATTTGCAAAAACACTTGTAATTACAATTTTAAACATTTGCAAACTTGTAATTACAATTTGCACAAGTGCAAATACACTGTAATTGTTATTTGCATATGTATAGTGTAATTTCAATTTGCAAAATTGCAAATACCCGTAATTTCTTGATTTTTTAAGTCGATTTTTTATACCTAAATATTTATTGGGTTTTTGTTGGGAGATTACGTGTAGAAAATATTTATTGGATTTTTGTTGGTAGATTACGGGTAGGAAGACAATATAGAAAATATTTATTGGATTTTTGTTGGTAGATTACGGGTAGGAAGACAATATTTTTTTTCAAATTTTGATTTTTTAAGTCGATTTTTTTAGATAGAAATATTTAATGGAGTTTTGTTGGGAGATTAGAAAGACAATATTTCTTCAAATTTTGATTATTGGAGTTTTGTTGGGAGATTGTGTGTAGAAAGACAATATTTTTTTCAATTTTTGATTTTTTAAGTCGATTTTTTAGACAGAAATATTTATTGGATTTTTGTTGGGAGATTATAGAAAGGTAGAATGGGGAGAGTGTTATGAGAATAGTAGGAGGATAAAGAGGGAAGAGAAAAAATGTTGGGAGGGAGAGTTAGTTAGTTTTTAATTACTAAATCTTATAAATAGATTGAGATTTTAGGGAGGGTAAATACGGAATAAAAATATAGAGGAGAGAGATTAAACTAGAAAGGGACATAAATCAATTTTTTTTTTTAAAAGGGACATCTATCGATTTTGATAATAAAAAAAAGGTCTCTGTCTCTTTGCCCCTATATATAAATAGACTTTAGTTGCTGCAGCAAATATGGTATTGGTGACCTTTGCGGCTACAAAACTCTCTCAAATAGTCCAACTAGAACTTTCTAGTATATCTTTCGGTGTTGTTATCTCTTTCCCTTATCTATTGTATTTTGTGACCGATTGTCTTTTGGATTCTAACTGAGAGGTTGAGATATATTTAGTTTATTCTGCATTTAATTATATCTCGCTATTTTTACTCCCAACACTTTCTTAGGTTCTTTGATGGAGTAAATTTGAACTTTCAATGATGATGGAATTGTGTATTTTCTCCATTAATCTCGAATATGATTTCACTTGCTAGGAATGCAACTCTTTGTATTAAATGATACAGAATGACTGAAACATTACGAGCAAATGGCTGAAGAAAATTGAGTTTGAACAATTTTCTGGTAGAGTTTTTTTTGTAACCATTTGAATGAAGAGTTATTTTATTGACGCCTTAGGTAAAAAGTAAAGCATTGAGGTTGATATAACCATATAATTGAACTTGAGAGTTAGCTTATTTAGAAATGATTAAGGGTTAGCCTGTGTGCCTCGTGAGAAAATTTTATGTTGTTTTTAGTCGATTCTCTTTGTTGATTTGAAGGAAGAATGATGAATGTCATTTATGTCGTGTTTTTACCCTTTAAATCATACACATTAATTGACTTTTTGATTCAAATTAAATATAATTGTGCATGTAATTGATTAAAAAAGAATAAAAATAAGAAAATCACATGTTCAAGGTCGTTTTGTCAATATGAAGCAATTTGAAGGGTAAAAGAGTCATTTTTTTTTATAAGAATTAATGTTATTTTAATCATTTTCAGGAAATCAGTATTTTTGCTCTAAGAGAAGTCACAGAGTGCAACTAGGTCAAAACGAATTTGTTGGGAGATTTTGGTCAAAGATCTCCAAGAGAATCTTAGCAACCAAATCCCCATTTGACCTAATAACCTCTCCAAACATCTCTCTCCCATTTTTAGCAACCTCCAACAAATCTATAAAAGGCACCACATCGATCATTCTTTACAACAATCAATCTCCACATAGTCGATCAACCTCTTTTCTCTCTCGAACTCACCCAAATCCTGAAACTCCAACAAGAGCGGATCACTCCTCTGGAAAATTTCTACTTTAGCCATCTCCAGAAGGGAGGTGTTGCGAGGATTCGATTCGCATCGACGGCGTGAATCGAGCGAGTAAAGATCCTTCATCCATTGTCCACGAGTTCGAGAGAGAGAAAGTTGAAAAATCTCCAGATTTATTTACTGCTTTATTCTGAACATATTCCTATTTACATTCTGTTTTTATTGCACATTTCATTCGGTTCTTAATTTTTCATGCAAAATTACCATTTTACCCTTTAGCTAATTTTCGCATTTATAATTTTATTTTCAGTTTAGAACATTCGTTATTTTATTTTTTTTCCTTTATTTATTCTGTTTTTGTATTCTATTTTCGTTTTATTCTTAATTTTCGAGTAAAATTATCATTTTACCCTTTATCCATTTTTTGTACTTATGTATTATTTATCAATGACGTATTTTAGTTTATTTGTCATTATAAGCTAAGTTTTTCTAAGGGATTCAATTATGTGAATGCCCATTAAGAAATGAGCTAGTTTGACAACTATAAATTACGGTTTTACCCTTTATGCCTTGTGTGCTTCATCATTTACTGAATATATGCAAAAATGTCAGATTAACTTGATGACTTAATCAACATGAAATGTTAATGTCGATACTGGACAAGTCGGGCAGTTAACGACTCTCGTAAAAGTGATATAGCAGAAAAACCTAGGTATAAGATTTCATCGATTGTCCTTGATGATTGGGGCAAAAGACTATAAGATCAATAGAATTGCATGCTTAACCATCTAAGATCACATTATCCACTGGACCGTAAGTATAATGGCTTATACTCCTAAAGGTACTTTCAAAGAGGCTGAATATGAGAAGAATCTGATCCAAAGGCATAAGGTAATATGTGGTGTTTTTGTGGTCACAGGCTGTCAAGTAAACTCAACTTAGGGCTGAAACATGATTGAATCCCTGTTTTTATCATTCTTTTCAAACTAAAATCAATCCAACACATTATCAATTTATTTTTGTTACTTTTCATTGCATTCGAAAAATAATTATTTCTAAAACTAAAATTTCACAACAATATCTTGGGATTCGATACTTGGAATACTTTCAATTTTATTACTTGATTGACAGTGTATACTTGCACTTGACCATATCTTCATTGCAGGTTATTGAACCAAACTACACACCTACGTTTTGGTCATCAAAGAACAAGGAGTATAAAAAAAGAAAAGAAGACCAAAGAAAAAAAAGAACACAAGGAATGATTATGGCCAAGCTTTTGGAGGTATGTAAAATGCTTGCATTGTGTTCCTTTTTAGCTTATTTAAGATTTACCTTGTTTGTGTTTTTTTTAGCGTATTTAAGATTTGAACTTTGTTATTGTACTTTTTGAAGTGATTTTGCGTGCATCATGCATTCAAAATATAATTTGGATAATATTTTTTTGATTGAAATGTTATTTGAAAGCTATTTATGTGATTGAAGTTTGATTTGGAACTTTGTATGATTAAAGTATGATTAAATAGTTATTTTTTAGTTGATTTAAATGAGCCTATACATGATTTTAGCTTACAAAAATTATGTTGTGATCTTGTGTTCTTATTATTTACGGGAACAAATTCATTACTTAGTAAGGTATATATTTTATAACTTTGGAAGGGTGTTCATATTCTATAAATGTTTTTTGAGATTTTGTTTTATGCATGGTGCTTCTGATTGATGTTTGAGAGGCTTTGTGACTCTGATTTAAGTTAAAGTGAATGTAGTGGATGAGGGTGTGTGTTTATATTTGTTGTTGTTGTGATCGTAGTTAGTACGATTGTTAGGGCGGGGGTAATTAATCTTTGTGAATTTACTTCGGGTTAAGAATTTGCTCGTTAAAAATTGAGATTCTTATTCTGATTGTTGTTTGTGAGACTTTGTCATTTGTGACTTTACTTTAGTGTTGAGAATTTGTTTTGTTAAAGATTGAGTTTTTGATTGTAGTTTGTTCGGACATAAGTTTGAGATTATATAATTGTTTGTGACTTTATGTATGTTTAGAAAATAATGATTATATAATTGTTTGCGACTTTATTTATGTTTAGAAACTAATGATCGGTTGTGGTTGAAACGAGGGATGCTAGTTAGTTATTATGTCGTGATAATCATGCTTGTGATTTTTCAGTGGAATGTAAGAAGATTTTTGTAGGACGAGTGTATATATTTGTTGTTTGATAGCAATAAGTTTTGTCTTTTTTTAATAACTGTTGTGACTTTACTTATATTTAAAAACGAATAAAAATGGTTTAAATTTTAAAGTGGTCTTTTTTTTATGTGCAAGGTTAATTATCGATTCTTGCTAACCAGAATCTACCGATGTCTTTCCACTCATTTTAGGATAGTATATTTTGTAATTTTGAAACTTTATTCAAGATAGTTTCACTTACATGAACATATATTTTGTAAATTTGAAACTGTGTATAAATTGTTCAGTTTTTCGATTTTGCGACAAACTTTGTCAATGTCTCTATATTAAGATATTCAAATTAATTTCTTTTTACCCACATCAAACATTGCAACGATTAAAAAAAAATGTTTTTACCAAATCAAACTTTGCGACATAATATGTTGTTTGTCGCAATAATTTTTTGCGACATGAATATAATTTTCTTCGCACAAGTTCTTGCGACGAAAATATGTTATTGCGATGAACAGGTGCAATCGTCGCAAACGAATTGCGACGATATATATGATGAACTGTCGCAAGCTTGCGAAATTTTTTAAAAACGCTGCTAAAGGTGTAAAGCGGGACTTTAGCGACATTTTGTTTTTGTCGCTAAAAGCTGTGTTTCTTGAGAGCTAGCTCTTTGCCAACCCTTATGGGTGTCGGCCTTATCAGGCATTTGGCTGACTCCTGGGGGTCGACTTTTGAGGGTCTCGTCAACCCTCTCGGGGTTGGGCCTCGATGCCTTCGTGGAGTCTTATTGGTGTCAACCTCCAAGGCTTTGATCATCCTTTTTGAGGATCCACATGTCTTCCTTGAAGTTTTGGGCCTCTTGTAGTTATGTTTTAGTTAGAGTGTGCTTGAGAGTATAAGTGGGCCTAGACAATGGACTACGGATAAAGGAGCTCACCATTTTATTCATCACATAATAAATAGCCTCTGGAAATTCGATTGGTTATGAACACGAGAAAGATTGAAGTGTTATGTAAAAAGGTGAAGCCCAACAACTAAGTCCATTTGAATTTAAAGTTAACTCAATTAAGTAATCAATCTGTTTCCAAAAAAAAAAAATTAAGTAATCAATCTTGATTGGCCGTTAATTAAAGTGGCTACAATATTCTATACTGAAAAAAGAAATTTTAGGGGGGGTGGAATTTCCTTTTTTAAAGAGCGCGAAGTTAGTTTTTTTTTTTAAAACACAATAACAAACATAATACAGATGCAAAACAAAGGCAGCAAGATTGGTTTGTTTTGAAGAAGAATAACAGGTGGCTTTGTTTTCTTGAGTGTTATTGTAGGAGCTTTTTTCGTTGAAGAATTTGAGAGCTATTGTTAGAGTGATTCGTGAGCATTTTTCCCTTGAGAGAAAAGTGAGAGAAATCACTCTTGAGCGTTTCTAAATTCTTGTAACTTTCTCCCCGACATTTTAGTGGAACCTGCATCGGTAGCAGAGAACTAGACGCAACCCACATTGAGTGAACCAGTATAAATCTGGTGTCAATCTCTCTTCTCTTGAACTTGATTTATTATCGTTCTTATTGCTTAGAAGTTTTAGGTTGGCTTATCTATTCTTCTAAGCTTTTGTTTCCAAATTGTTTATTTCGCTTTAAATTTGGAACCAATAACTCATCTGAATTTTAGATAAAATATATATTGTCTGAATCTAGTATAGAATTTGAATTGATTATATTTGTATCAAATTACCCTAACATGAATTTCTTCGTTGTATAATTCTAATTAGAGCAATGTTGAGAGTATAAGTGGGTTTGGATAAGGTACTACAGACAAAGAAACTGACCATTTTATTCATCACATAATAAGTAGCCTCTGGCTACATGATGGTTACACACAAATTTCAAAAGAAATCAATTCGCACAGACAAGGGACTTTTAACAAGATGCACTCCATCGCTCCAAGTCAAGGTTCCAAAAGAGAACCCATAGTTTCTATGGATGGCAGTGGAAAACGTAACCTTAAACGAAATCTTCTTCACTTTGTAGCTAAAGGCCAACACCCGTGGCTCGACGCTAACCTTGACGCCAGGGGGAGCCTCAATCACTGCCCTATAAATGGAGGTCAAGTTCCCTACATTCGTCACAGTTCGAGTCACAGTGGTGGAGCTTTTCAGTGCAGGGACTGTAATGGTCGGCAAATTCAAATCCAAGACGGAGGGCCTTTGCAAGGGGCACTTTGTTTTGTGGTGGGTTAGGTGAGAAATGTCTGAGTCCTTGTAACCCATGGCGCAAAGATAATTTATGTAATCTTTGGTACCCAATTCGTAAATCAGACCTGGGTCCACGGCGGCGTTAGGGTCTACCACTCCGCCGCCGTAGTCAAATGGGTCGGCCACTTTTGGAGGCGTGCCTTCCGCGAAAATGGGCAGCCCTGAAGGGTCCTTTGAACGTGCTACATTTAAGACAAAAAAAAAAAAAAAAAAAATGAGAGTATAAAATTTGTTTCCGTGATTATGGTAACTTTTAAAATAATTATGGGCAGCTTTTAAATTTGAATTTCAATTTTAAACCAAGAAAAAAAAGTTACTTAAATTAATATTTAATTGTTGTGATTTAATTATAATCATCATCTTATTTCAATTATATTTATATTTGATTGAGAAATTGTAACATAAATTGATAGTAAAATAATTAAAAATATAGCATCTTTTTAAATTTTTTGCAAATATATCACTGATACTATATGGTCTATCGCTGATAGAAATATATCGTTATACTAGTGTATCACCTCAATTTTTTTATAGAATTTTGTCAGTGATAGAAGTCTATCACTGATAGTCATATATTAACGATAGAGTCTATTAGTGATATCACTGATTTTTTGTCATATTTGCAAAATGTTTTAAATTTTGCTGCTAAATTTGCAATTATTTTGGGCTTGATTGTTGTTTGTGCAACCAACCCTTTGATATTAAATTTTTAATTTATTATAAGATGATTTTTTAAAAATTTATGTTCTATATGAGTTTATTTCCCGAATTTTTAATTTTGTATCTAATAAGTACTTGAATTTAGAAAATCGAGTCTAACTCAATTGACATAAGCTTTGTCTTTGACTAAGTGGTTAGAGGTTGAAGTTCCTCAATTTTTTTAAAAAAAATTAAGAACTTGTTTGATGCAAAATTGAAAGTTCGGAAATCTATTAGATATTTTTTAAAATTTAGGAACATATTAGACACAAAAATAAAATTTGAGGAACTAAACTTATAACTTAACAAAATTTTATAGGATTTAAATTGTAATTAATTGAGTTTAATCTAAATTATTTAAGAAAAGTTTAAGAAAAGTAATTATAATAAAATACGAACAAATCAAAATTTCATTCATATAGCTTATAAGAGACAATAGACATGCAAAAATGAAATGATAGAATTGAAATTTTTAATCCCTTAGAGAAGATGACATATTTAAAAAAAAAACTAAATTCAAAAGTTGATATAACTGCGTGTTTTTGTGTTAAAAGTGAATTCAAGAGTAATTCGAATAAATTAATAAATAATTTATTTTACGGAACATTTTATAATATTAAGATTCTTTCATAATTGTTTTTTACGGGTTCAAAAGCAATTCCAAACGGAGCCTAAGATTTGTTTTCATACCTGTGGTGATGAGGGCTGATTTAATGGCAGCGGGTGACCAAGTAGGACGCACGGATTTAACAAGAGCGATGATACCAGAGACATGAGGCGTCGCCATTGAAGTTCCTGATATTAATCCATACCCTTTGTCGCTGAACATGTCGTGGGGTGAAATGGCTGCTAGAATGTTTGCTCCAGGAGCCGCGATGTCTGGCTACTCATCACAATAATTAATTAATTTAAGGCTAAATTCTCAAAACTAATTACACATGATCCATCTTTGATTTGGAAGGGTATTTATAAAAGATAGAAAAATACTAATCTTTAATATCTATATTGAACCCTCATATTTATGGGCATGTCCATGAATATATCAACATATCGACTGATATTTTCATCTTTAGTTAAATTAAGATATTCAAATAATTGAATGGATGAAGATAGTATACCTTGAGAATTCCGGGTGAAGCAGAATTTGGACCTCTAGATGAGAAATAGGCTATCCTTGTTGATATGGGCTTACCGATTATGGTTCTTGCAGGCTTCAACCTTATCATTGGTTTACTTTACAAAATCCCACAAATTAAATGATCAGAAGCAAATGATACAATAACACATCATTCATCCAATTAGATTCATTTGGTGTTTAATAGGTTCTTGTCCGCCTCAACCTAATCTATATTTTTTTAAATTCATGGATCGTATTCTATACAAAATTTGAAAAAGTGTTTAAGCTTCTATCATACACGCGAAATTGAAAGTTCAGGTATTATTAACTTTTAATGTCAGGTTTGACCTCTCGATCGTGAAAACATGTTTAATGTCAGTTAAAAAAAGTCGATAGTATTTGAAAGAAGCGTGAATGAACGAAAGAAGTACCTGTTGTCCAAGGCGTAAAAAAGTAATTTTGTGCCAACGTCGGGATCCACAAGGATGCATAGAAAGGGGGGTTTACATGGAAACAAGATATCGTCTTGTTGGCCGGCGACAATGATCCCCCTTCCATTTGCATTTACCACCGCCGCCCCCGCCGTCAATGTAGTCGACATATCAGCTTTATCAGAGAAGCAGAGAACCACCTTCCCACTTATGTGAGTTTCATTTCCCGTAATCCCATCACATCTGCCCTCCAAATCATACAATACTAAAAATCAAACAACAGACAAATATCTCTCATCTCTTTCATTTGTACCATTTATTTATCTTACTTGTCAAAAACTGTAATGATCTCATGCACCAAAATGGGGAATGTTAACCAAAACTAACCTTCCAGTCGCTGTACTTGTCAACTCCACAACAAGGTCCTTTTTCGAATTGAAGAAGCTTTGGCCCTGCCAAGTAAAAACCATCAACTTTCAATGCAACAATAACTAACTTTAAAAGACTCTTACACCAGAAATTATTCGATTAGACCACCATATTAGACATCATGCCAATTGGTTTTAGGATGGAACCCCATGATGTCTAATATGGTACGGGAGCCCACAAAATTCAAACGGGTATTCGGTCCAAAAATGGGATCCGACCCAAGATGATGAACCCAAAAAGACACCATCTTGAAGGGCATGTTGAAGATCCACGGAAAGATGAAGGAACTTCACACAGTATAATATACATGGACTACTCCTCCTAACATCAATTGGTTTTAGGATGAAACCCATAATGTCTAATATGGTATCAGAGCCCACGAAATCCAAACAGATATTCGGTCTAAAAATGAGATCCGACCCAAGATGATGAACCCAAAGAGACATCATCTTGAAGGGCATGTTGAGGATCCAGGAAAGATGAAGGGAACTCACTCACAATATAATATACATGGACTACTCCTTCTAACACCAATTGGTTTTAGGATGAAACCCCATAATGTCTAATATAGTATAGAGACCACGAAATTCAAACAGTTATTTGGTCCAAAAATGGGATCTGACCCAAGATGATGAACCCAAAGAGACACCATCTTGAAGGGCATGTTGAGGATCTCACGTCGGAAAGATGAAGGGACTTCACTCACAATATAATATACATGGACAGATCCTCCTAACACCAATTGGTTTTAGGATGAGTAGCCATGTATATTATATTGTGATTCAATGGTTATCAGGAGACATGCAGGTCGACACATTATTGTGACAAACTCGTTAAATAATTTGTTTTATCCGAGATGGGTTAGTAAGGGTATAGAGCCATATACCAAATAAGTGGTATTATCAGCCAGAGTAGTAATGGACGAAAGAAATGCTCTATCCACAGTGCTGGCAGCCACAGTCAAAATCCAAGGCGCAGTGTTCCCCACCGTTTGTTGGTGAGGGCCTTCATTGCCACCCGCACACACAACAGGAATGCCCCTTGCAATTGCATGAAATGACCCAATTGCAATTTCATTTTGTTCGTTGAACTCAGGAAACAAAGGAGTCAAACCTCCAATCGACATGGATAGCACATCCACACCATCGTGAATGGCCTCATCTATTGCCTTTAATATGTCTGCCGATGACCCGGAACCGCTATCGGTCCACAATGCCTTGTATATGGCCAACCGTGCGAGCGGTGCACCGCCCCTCAGCGTGCCGGTGCCGAGGCCGTAGTAGCCGACGTTTTCTACGAATGAACCTCCTGCTGTGCTGGCTACGTGGGTTCCATGTCCGTTGACGTCTCGTGGAGATAAGTAATCTTTCGCTACCACCGCGTCCCGCCCAAAGTCGGCGATGAAGCCTTTCACAAACCAACGTGCTCCTATTATTTTTCTATTGCAGTTTGAGGAATTGAATTCTTGTCCTGATTCACATCTGCCTTTCCATCGTGATGGTACTGGTCCGAGTCCTTTGTCTTTGAAAGACTCCGACTCTGGCCAGAATCCTAATCCGCAAACATAAAAAACAGTTAAGATTTTAATGTTTTCTCTCTAACTTATAATAAAAGTTTCACTACTAACATAGATGTACCTGAATCAATGACACCTATAATGACATTTTCGCCCATTTTACTGCGATGGAGAAGGTTTGACGACTTGAAGGGAGAAGTGGAGAGGCCGAGAAAATCCCAACTTCTTGTAGTATGCATTTTGTATATCGAACTTGGAAAAACTCGAGTCACCATCGGCATTTCTGTTAGTTTCATTCATAGTACCACAATTATTCATCGTTTATTTCAACACATCCGAAAATGTCTACTTAAATTACAAGTTTAGTCTAAAAAATTTCGACATTTTTTTTTAGTTCTTATCATACAATGGTTTTAGATAAATTCTAAGAACTTTTAAGACGGTATCTACTAGTCTAGGGTTCTAATAGGTTTAAGAAAATTCCCCAATTTTTTTGTTTACCCTAATAGGTCACATTGTCATATAAACTCTTGCCCAAAACGAGTCTTATACCATAAACAACTCTTAAATATTACTCTTTGATCCAACCTGAGTATAACTCAACTGGTTCGAAGCCAATCACCTCACATGTTGTTGAACTCGAAAAATATAATTATTGAGTAATGTAAATGTTACATAAATAATTGAAAAGTTAAAACTTATTATAATTAATCTTTCAAAAACAAAATAAGATTCAAGATAGATACAACTTTGAAAGTTTAAGGATTTATTAGAAATTCTTAGATAGAATCTCGTGATATTACTCTCTCAATAGTCAACCCGAGTATAACTCTCCTGATTTTAAGACATGTCTTCCACTAAAAAATTGGTTAGAGGTTCGAATCCAATCATCTCACATGTTGTTGAACTAAAAAAAACATCAATGAATAATAATTGAAAAGTTGTATTAGATAAATAATTGAAAAGTTAAAACTTATTATAATCTTTAAAAAAAAATAAGATTCAAGATTGATAGAACTTTGAAAAGTTTAATGACTTATTATGAACTCTGAGATAGATTCTCATGTGATATTGGTCAACTAGTTAAGACATGTTTTCGACGAATTAGTTAGAGGTTTGAATTCAATCATCTCACATGGTTGTTAGATAAATAATTTAAAAGTAAAAACTTATTATAATATTTAGAAAGAAAAATAAGATTCAAGATTAATACAATTTAAAGTTTAAGGACTTCTTAGAAACTCTTAGATAGAATCTTCTCAACTGATTAAGACATGTCTTCCGCTAAGAATTGGTTAGAGCTTCAAATCCAATTTATTTCACATATTGTTGAACTCGAAAAAAAATTACTAAGTAATGTAAATAATAGATAAATAATTGAAAAGTAAAAGTTTATTATAATCTTTTTAAAAATATACACTCAAGATGAATACGACAAAGTTTAAGGACTTATTAGAGAAACTCTTAGATAGAATGAGATTTTTATCTTCAAAACAACGATTAAATAATTATAACTCATGTATATATCTTATAAAGTTTGTGAGATCTTTTTCGTTTTTCAATGTGAGATTCTCAACCGAATATAACTTCTTAACTTGGTAAAGTTCTCTATGTTGTTAAAAATAATAATAATTTTTTTTTTATATTTACCGGCTAGCTTTCGAGCCTGAGACTTAGTGAGCTTGGCTGCAAATCCAGAAAAGCCATGCTTATAACTGTACACCATTGATTCCGACGACTTCTCATTGCTTCATTATCAAAATCAAAATGAACAATTTTTTAATATAAAGTTAAAAAAAAAAAAAAGTAAAAAGACATTCTCAAACAAATACATAGGTGCGATTATAAACTAACTGAAAAGAAAAAAACAAAATGGTTAACAAAGGAGGCGAAGGCATTACCTTTCCAATACACTAGCCAATAATTCATGGTGAGACTTAGTTGTCAATTTACTATCTTCATATGGCTTTTCTCCGAGGTAAACGATATGAACCTAAAGAAATCGAGTAATATCTAAATGGTAAAATTTAATCTACAATATGGACAAAGTTTTAAGAGATAAAAAAGTTCATAATGGAAAATACCTTTGGATTTTGGTCATCAGATTCTGCCATGGATTTGTAGGCAAAAATTGAAAACAAAGCATAAAATGTCACAACAGCAACAATGAAAGGAGGTTGGTTTTTGATCCCCATTGTTTTCTGAAAGATCTCAAAGGAATCAAATTTAGATGACGAAGAAAGAGCAACTATTCACCACATAAAACTTAAGAGTAGGTTCATACTCATTGGTTGTGTGAGATGAATAAGAAAATGATAGGTGGTTTTATAGAAAGAGTCGATGGGACAGTAGGGCCTCTATGTAATATAAATCGTGTTCGACTTAAAACATGTTTACATGTTTGAAAGTGATTTTAATATAGCCCAAAACACTTTTTCATGCTTAAAAATCACTTATAATTCAAAAATCTTGTACATTGTCCTACACGGTCTTATCTCCAATATTTTTCAAATCTCTCTTACTTTATTATCTCCCAAAATTTTTATCTCTCTCTACAATTATCCTCTCTCTAAGTTTTTTCTCTTTTTTATTTTGTACTTCATTTCCTGATTCTCTTTTATGTCTCACTAATTTTATTATAATGTCTATTTTTTTTTTCTTAATTTTTTTTTTATCGAACCACATAGCTCAATTATATAAAGTTGTACTATTAATTAAGAGGTCATAAGTTCAATCCTCGCTTTAATTAAATATCTTTCGAAAAAAAAATCTCAAAATTTTGTCTCTCTTTCTAACTTTTTTTTCTTTCTTTTTTTTCTTTTTCTAATTAAAGTTTTTTATCCTAAAGTTTTTTTTTTTCATGTCTAACTTTATTTTTCTCTCCTTAAATTTCCCCTGGTTAAAATTTTTTCTCTTTAATTTTGTTTGTCCCACCCTAAAATTTGTGCTCTTCTTTTTTTCTAACCTTTTCCCCTCTGAAACTTTTATTTAGCTCTCTTTTTTTCCTCTTAAATTTTTATCTTTTTGTTTCACTATCTATTTTTTCTTCTAATGAGTTTTATTTACAAATGATGTGACAAATATAAGGTTTTTTTTTTTTTTTTTTTGGATGTAAAAAACCACAACGCAACAAAAAAAAAAAAAAAAAAAAAAACACCAGAAAATAAACAAAAAGTAAAAGTTAAGAAGTAGAGTCCAGAGAGGATCTCTCTTTCGTACAGTGGGTGAAGAAGCAAGGGGACCTCCTCAATCCACACTTCCTTTCTGCTGTCGTCAACCGTCATCTTCGCCAGAGCATGAGCCATGACGTTCATCCCTCTAGGTCTGAATTTTAAGTTGCAAAACTCAAAGGTAGGTGCCAATTTACGGATTTCCAATGCCAGAGCCCCCATGCAAGATTCATCTTTAATTTTCTTTGTTAACAGGTGAATCAGCCGTTGGGAGTCCCATTCGACAAATATAAGGTATAGTTCTCAATGATAGACTAATATAACAAATATAAAGTATATCAGGTGTGAAAAAATCAAAAAATCAAAATTTATTTTTATTTTTATTTTATTTTATTTTTATTTTTATTTTTTTTTTTTTTGCTATATTTACAAATTTCAAAAACAGTAATTAAATTTACAAATAACCTACTTTATTTTGCTATACCCCACTGCAATTCCCAAAAAAAAATTACATAAAGCGTGGAATGAAATATTAAAATAATTTATAATCAAGTCTTTTTTAAAAAAAAATTAAGATTAAATCATTTTTTTCAAAATCATTATTTCTAAAATCACTTTCTCCAATCATTTAAAATTATTTTTTATTGTATGAAAAACCCTTTAAAAGTGGAGAGATACGTATAAATAATATACGGAAATCAATTTTTATAGTTTTTATAATTTTTTCTGTAAAATTACTATTTGACTAAATCTTACCATGCCTTACCGGTTGTTGTTAAAATTGAATATGTGCACATTTTTTTAAAAAAAATTTAAATGACAATAACCTAGTATTTTTGCTTCAAAATTGATTTGTGAGTTTTTTTTAACTCTATTTGAAATTAAATTGGATTTTTTAAAATTATACGAAGTAAATTGATAATTTTGATTATTGTGATTGTTTGTAAACAATGTATTAAATATAATGTAGACCAAAATGTCAAAGTGTGAAATTTATAGAAATATCCACAAAATGTCGATGTCCATCTATATTCTTGTAAAGATTTATAATTATATAGAAAAAAAATCATAAAATTAAGTTAAATATAAGCTTAGTCCATAAAATAGGTTTGTGTCTATTTCATCCATGAACTTTCAAATGTATCTAATATATTCCTAAAAAAATTTAATTATTTTAAAATTTTATTTTATTAGATATAAATTTGAATGATTACTAAAATTTAAATAATGTTTGGTAGGTCCATTAGTTTTTCTTTCGGCTTATGCTTTTTGTTCGACAAGACTTCAAGTTCCATCTTGACATCTCTTGTCTGTTTCGGATTGGATGGCCTCTTGTAAGGTCGGTATGTTTCTCACATACCTCGAAGTATCTTAAAAAAAAAATTTACTTTCAACGACAAATATTTAACGATGTGGCCAAAATGAGTCGCTAAAAAGCTAGTTAAATTTGTAATTTTGAAAGTTCAGAGAGCAAATAGACACAAATTTCAAAGTTTAGAGAGACTAAATTTTTAATTCAACCAAAAAAAGAGTATTTAACTTAACACAAATAAACCACTAACTCTTTTGGAATAAGTTTAAATTTCTTATTATTAATATTAGATTCACGTTAGTTAGTAATATCTTGTTATATTTCGTCGATTTTTCTATGATATCATCAAAATGTTGATTCATCTATCACGTCGATGTTGAATCTATGAATTTATAAAAATGTCGATGAAAATGTCAACATGTAAACAAAAATTTAAAACTATGTTTATAAGGTTATAATTCTCCTTATTTCTAACCCCTAAACAAAAGTTTGGTCCCATGCTTGGATAAGGTATCCTATGCGAATGGTGGAGCCTTTGGGACAAAATATTGTGTCTAATGTGGTGACCTAATTATGACGAAGCTGAAGGGTACTGAATTTCAAACCCAAACTCATGAGTGCAAATTGGATTACTCCAATTAAATAAGCTTAAGTTTGGTACATTTGATTAACTATTTTGTTTCATTTTTTTTAATTAAACTTATAACCACTTTTTTCCTTTGTGTTTCTTTGTTTAGATACTTTTGTTATCTATTTGTTAAAAAATAATTTCAAAATCTAAACCAAATTTTGAAGAAAAAAATTAAAATAAAATTAGCTAATAATTTCAAATGTTTTTTTTTTTTAAAGAAAGATGATAAATATACTTGAAGTGAGAAATCTTTGGTTTGAAATTAATTATTATACAATTTTTTATAATACTTTATCATAAATATAAGGTTTAGAGATTCGAACCTATGTAAAAATGGTTAGAAGAGATAAAAATATTTTAATCAACCAATTATGCTTAAATTGATATTATCGGATTAAATTGAAATATGATTTTATTTTTATTTTTTAACAACATGTGGGCCTTTTGATGACTAATTTATACAATATTCCGATTGTAGGCTGAGAATTGTGAAATATAACTTAACTTCAGAAGGACTAGTGGCAATTGATTTACATGCATTTTAATGTATGGATGACATTCTACATCTCAATCAAAATTCTTTCTTTTCTTTTAATTGTGTTCTTTTGGAGTTCACCTTTTATTCTTTAACAATTAACAACTTTCAAAGCAGGTTCATCTCATTGGTTAAACTACAAATTTATAGTCTATAAATTTTTAAAAATTGTGTCTAGTTTAGATTTGTTATCAACTTTAAAAGATATTTGTTGATTTGGATCATTCACAAGTATCTAACAAATTTTATTATTAGTTTTTGGTTGGATTTATTATTTGTACAAATTCTAAATGAATGGGTCTCAAAGTCCAACTGAAAGTCGCTAAAGCGAGCATGGTTCAGCGGGTATATGTATGTGTTGACGACCAAGAGGTCTGTTGTTCGAATCCCCCATCCCTAATGTACTCAAAAAAAAAAAAAAAAAAAAAAAAAAAAAAAGTCCAAGTGAAAGTCTCCACCTCTCCCTCAAATTGTCGTGAAAAAATAATCCCCCATCCCTAATGTACTCAAAAAAAAAAAAAAAAAAAAAAAAAAAAAGTCCAAGTGAAAGTCTCCACCTCTCCCTCAAATTGTCGTGAAAAAATAAAACTACTTCTCTTCTTCGTAAATTTTTTCTCATCTTCGTTCGAACTACAGACTTCTTGATTGTTAACACATATTTTATACTAGTTGAGTTATACTCATCTTAAACTTATCGATTAACCTTTAAAAGTTTATCCCATTCACAAACATTGAAAAAAGAGAGAGGACAGAAATATGATGGATTTGAGTTTGGAAATTTGTAGTTAATAAAGAAAGACATATAAGAACAAGGATGAAAATATTCGTAGATATGTCGATATATCTCCGTAAATCGGAGGCTTCGATATAGATATTAAAGGGTAATGGATATATCCAATATCTTTTATAAATACTCATAAAACATCAAAAATATTATATATATTAAATTTAATATGAATCTAGATACTACTAACTAGATCTATAACTTAGATGGAAAGTAAAATAACTTAAATATTAATTTAAATATATTTTTTTTAAAAAAATGATTTACAGAAATATTCATGGATATCGATATTTTATCGATATATCCATGGATATATCCGTAAAATTGAAATGCCGATATGAACATGGATATCGATATTTTCATCCTTGTATAAGAAGAATTATTTTATTCGTTAATGTAATGTTTATTAGTGATAAATCTTAGAGCAATTGATGATAGGAGTACAAGTGATTCGATTTGGATCCATATTTATCAAAAACTTGTGCCATTTTTTTTTTTACAATGATATGGATTACACAAATAAATTCAATGAAGAAAAATCTAACCACCAAACAGACTAAAATCAGATGACCAAAATTGAAAAAAATAAGGTCCCGTTTGATAATTCTTTGGTTTTTTGTTTTTGTTTTTTTGGTTTTTTAAAATTAAGTCTATAAACACTACTTTCACTTATAACTTTCTTTATTTTGTTGTCTAGTTTCTATCAATGTTTTAAAAAATTAAGTCAATTTTAAAAACTAAAAAAATAATTTTTATTTTTAGAATTTGATTAAGAATCCAAATATTTTTCTAAAAAAAGTGCAACCCAAATAAACAAATTAAGAAAAACAAGCTTAAATTTCAAAAACAGAAAATTAAAAACGAAATAATTATCAAACAAGACAAAACTAAAAACGAAATAATTATCAAACGAGACTTTAGGCTCCGTTTTATAACGCATACAATTTTTATAACGCATTCAATTTTTGGTTTTTGGTTTTTGATTTTTTTGGTTTTTGATTTTTGATTTTTCTGGTTTTTGGTTTTTGATTTTCTGTTTTTAAAAAATAAAAAACATACATGACTGTTTTTTGTTTTCTGTTTTAAAAAAATAGAAATCAAACTTGTTTGATGACTGTTTTTTGTTTTTAGTTTTTGAAAACATAAAAGTTCAAGTGGTTTGATAATTATTACCAGTTTTGAATTTTTTTATAAAATATATTTTTTTAAATAATATTAATTTATTAGAAGGTAAAAATTGCAACATTTATCAAAATTTAATGAAGGTCCATTTATTTGATGAAATTAAAAATTTAGGGTAAAAAATGATTTTCTCTAAAATAACAAAAAAATTATTTTGTCGATAGTTTAATATATTAAACAATCTTTAGCTGACATTTATCGTCCCTAAAGTCAGGAAAATAAAATATGTTAATTGTGTAAAGTTGAGAGGTATATTAGTGTAACATCACAATAATATACCTTTGCAAAAAAAAAACATAACAATAATATTAAAATATAGGGAAAAAATCAATTTATACCCCTAAACTTTGAGGGTTGTATCAATTAAAACCCTAAACTAACAATTGTATCAATTTAAACCCTGAACTATCATAAGTGTATCAATTTACACCTTCTGTTAGATTTTATTTGAAAAAAAATAATTTAAACGGGTGGAGACTTATGATTTTAACAATTAAACCCATAAACTTTCATAAATGAATCAATTCTATGAAAGTTTAAGAGTTTAATTAATAAATTACAAGTATCCACACATGTAAAAGCTTATATTTTTATACTAGAGGGTGTTAATTGATACATTTATGAAAGTTTATGGGTGTTAATTTCAATTTCAACGTTTTTTTTATTTTTATTTTTATTTTTTTTTATAGTGTGGTTGGATGGGATGGAATGGAATGATATGCTGGAGGTAGGTAGCTAGGGTCATCCCTCCCCACAAATAAAGGGATGAAGTCCTATTGAATGGGGTATATTTCATTATTCACATTTCAATTGGGACAAAGACTTCACATGGATTCTCATCAAAAACCAACTACAACCTGGAAAGTAGTGTACTAAAACAAAAGTTATAAAGCTATCCAACTTCATAACATTGTGGGGAGAATCATTTTTTTATTGAAGACATAAGATTTAGAGGAGGAGGTCAAAAAAAAAAACTAAGTGATGAGATGTATATGGGACAAGCACTAGCACTACTAATGTGTTTTTTTCTTTCTTTTTCTTTTTGCACAATATCTTAGAAGTGGTTTTAGAAAGATGATGACTTTAATTAAAGAAATTTGATGGGATTCTTTCGAACTCCAATAAAAAAGATAATTCAACTTCAAAACTCACAGAATCAACTAAAAATTAACGATTTTAAAACTCAAACCCTAAATTCAATTTAATAATTTTTGTTTTCTTCAGTTTTTTAAAAAAGAACACAAAAACCAAAACGTGCAAATTCTATACTCAATCAATAAAAGTTAAAAGAAATAAATAAAATCCTAAAGATGCAATTCTAAACTCAATAAATAAAAGATACTTACAGGATATATCTGATCTAGAGCGCCTATGCTCTGATACCAAATAATGTGAACACCCTAGCCAAGTGGAATCAAGAACCCTTTGAATATATGAACCCCTAATTCTCAAATGCTAAAACTCCCAAATCAACCCGATTTCAACCCTAAGGATTGGGTTAGAAACATATTGCCTTAAGATCAAACCTCTTTGAGAGAAAGAACAAGTTCTTGGCCCAAGAGTCGAACACTCCACAAGATAGGATGATCAATCCTACTTGAATGTTCTTGGCATGCAATTCAAGTCATAAATTGCAAAGTGAATCAAAAAGCTCTCTTGGCTAAACATGACAGAAAAGCATAAAGCTTAAGCTCAATTCATCGTAATCTCCCCTTACAATCTAATGGCAAAGCCTCTCAAAATCTTAAATGTCAAATCATAATTCATAGCAAAATTACTAAAATAACCATACTTAAATATGTCATAAAAGGATAAATTTAGAAAACAATAAAATTACATCAAATTATTTAATAAAATATAAATAACAATTAGATGCCTTGGGCGGTTCATATCATCCTCTCCTTCTTTTGAAGGATTCGTCCTCGAATCCAAATTAATTCCTTTTAATGTTGTTTTAAAGTCATGAGAAGAAAATGGTATAACTCTTCTTGGGTTTCTCTTGGATGGTCTCCCTCGTAAAACAATTTCATAGTCTTGTGATGTCAAAAACTCATTTCTTCTTGGATTCCATCTCTTTCGAAAATAATGTTGATCATTACAATTCACATGCAGTTGGCGACCATGAATATGGTTAAGGCCAATCTTTGAGATGTACTTTATAATCAATGCTTTAATAGCCTGCAAAAACTCAAAAGAAAAACTAGGCAAACTTGGTTGAAACTCACCTGTCAGAAAACAAACTTTTTTATTAAAAAGTTCATGAATGTTATGTTTTGAAATCAAGAAAGATTTTACCTCAAAAGTTTTCAAACTCACATTCTTGACTTTTCTCTCATTTTTATTTAGAGATTGAGTATTACTCACTTTTTTTTCTATCTCATTCGTGTTTTCACACTTTTCTTCTTCATATATCTCCATAGTTTTTTCCTCAGTCTCATGCCTTTTGTTTTCCAACTCACACACATCAAGTTTTACTTCTCTTGGAAGAAATGATACAGTAGTAGGATCATATGTTACTTTGTGTTCGTCTAATGCACTAACAATGTCCTCACATAGTACTCTCATTTCAAGCTCACGACCATCTACTTTCTCTACTCGACTACTATCAACACATGCTACTCCAAAAATAAGTGGTACCACAATTGTAGTAGAATTGCAATCATGTGATTCTTTGCTATCTAATGACCTACTAAGTAGAATTTCATTTTCTCGTTCAACAATCATCTTTGCAATCTTCCCATTAAGTCCATTGTAGAATCGGTCCATGGTAGCTTCCTCTTCCTCATGTAAGTCCAAAACTCTCCATCAACATTTGCATCTCCTGGTAATAAACATCAACACTTTTGTTCCCTTGATGTAGAGCTTGAAGTCTTAGTGCACAATCTCTCAAGTATAGTTTCGGTATGAATCGCTTCCTCATGAGCTCTCTCAATTCTAGCCATGTTTTCACTTTACCTTCTTGATTTCTCCTTCTCTTAGAACACACGTCATCCCACCAAGTTTGGGGATAACTTTTTAAATGTGTCAGAGAGATGATTACCTTTTTCTCTTCAGTGAGATTGTTGGTATGGAAAATGTGTCGAACTCCATGCTCCCACTGTAAGTAGTCTTCAGGATCAAATGTTCTATGAAACTTTGGGAATTTCATTGTTGCAAAAGAATAACAAGTGAAGAAAAAGCGGACCTCACAACTCACTCCCTCACGTGTTTCACTTGATAAATGAAATTCACTCGTGTTTACACTCAAAGATGTAGCACTCCCTTACAAATATGTAGATTCTCTCAAAATAGGAAACAAGTAGCCAAGAGTTTGCAATATCATGTACTTAAGAACCAAGCCTCGAACACAAAAACAAAATTGATGTGAAGTATTGACACTCAAGCAAAGAAACAAGTAGAATTAACAAAAATAAGAAAACTTAGAATCAAGAACCTAATGTTCAAGATACAACAACTAGAATTATCAAGAAACAAAATAGATAACTAGAGTCAAGTATTTAAGATCCAATACTTAAAGAGTTACTGAGGATTAACAATGGAAAATGCAAGATTATTGGGCAAGATTCAAAGTGAAGCAAAGAAACAAAGAAATAAAGAAAAACAAAGAAACAAAACGTCAAGAATAGAAACCAAAAATTCTCCAAAACTGTAAATTTTATAAGATTTAGCTTTAGAACCCTAGAAGTCAAAATCTCAAATGATTCTTAGAGCTTGATCTTAAAATTTTCACCTACTCCAACAATTTCAAAACTTCTCCTGTTTGCTTCAATGTGAGAATAAATTATAATCTTCCCAAAAAAAAAAAACCTAACTTATTAAAACTTATAAAAGTTTAGCTGCTTCATTAGTTGCTTCAACACCTACAACTTCAACCACAATCACTCAATTGATTCAATGTAAATTAAATTTTCAAATGCACCAACACGATATTCAACCAACTAAAATTGATACACAGATTCACTCTCACATGCCTCAAATTTTTTTCTTTTCCCTTTCTTTCTTTCTTTCTTTCTTGTTCTTCGTCAATCCGCCAATATGCCGTCAAACCAAAAACAAAGGTTTTTTTTTTTTTTTTTTTTACTCAACAATTCGTAAGCACCATAATTCCACCGACATTTCCATAATTTTGTTTTCTTCAGGCACCAATTCAAAACAATGTTTTTTTTTTTTTTTAAAGAACTCGCTAGTTTTTTTTTTCTACAACCCTACAACGAAGTCACCACCGAAACTTGAAGAGTTTCCTCTCCCTCCTTTACCCACAAGGCAATCGTTTCTTTGGAACCCCAATCGAAAGATAATTCAACTTCAAACTCACATAATCAACTAGAAATTAACAATTAAGATTCTAAAACTCAAACCCTAAAAATTCAATTTAATAATTTTTTTCCTTCAATTTTTCCAAAAAGAACACAAGAACCAAAACGTGCAAATTCTAGACTCAATCAATAAAAGTTAAAAGAAATAAATAAAATCCTAAAGATGAAATTCTAAACTCAATGAATAAAAGATACTCACGGGATATATCCAATCTAGAGCGTCTATGCTCTGATACCAAATGATGTGAACATCCTAGCCAAGTGGAATCAGGAACCCTTTGAATATATGAACCCCTAATTCTCAAATGCTAAAACTCCCAAATCAACTCGATTTCAACCCTAAGGATTGGGTTAGAAACAGATTGCCTTAAGATCAAAGCTCTTGAGACAAAGAACAAGTTATTGGCCCAAGAGTCAAACACTCCACAAGATAGGATGATCAATCCTACTTGAATGTTCTTGGCATGCAATTCAAGCCATAAATTGCAAAGTGGATCAAGAAGCTCTCTTGGCTAAACATGACAGAAAAGCATAAAGCTTAAACTCAATTCATCGTAATCTCCCCTTACAATCTAATGGCAAATCTTTATATAGCCTCCCAAAACCCTAAATGTCAAATCATAATTCATAGCAAAATTACAAAAATAACCATACTTAAATATGTCATAAAAGGATAAAATTAGAAAACAATAAAATTACATCAAATTATTTAATAAAATATAAATAAAAATTTGATGCCTTGGGCGGTTCATATCAAGGGTCATCTCCTTGATCGACCCTATCTCAAAGGACGAAAGGGTAGACCCCCAACACCGAAAATGCACATCAAAGAGGATCGCCTCCTCCTCAAAAGAGAAGACTCCCTCAGTTTCCTTCTGAGACACGTCAGACTCAGCGTGTTCCGGAAGGGTTGGACCCTTTCTCCGATCTAGTGGAGACTCACTCCCCAGGAGATCAATAAACTCAACCAATGGCGGGAGCCTCTGCCGAGGCAGACAACGAATCGACGAAGAAGTCACCAAACTCAGCGCTTCTTCTTGGAGATGTCTACCGCCAGGCCAGAACCAGCGGAGAGCGCACGAGCCCTCTCCCTCAGAAGCTGTCTGCGAGAATAAGGGGTCGGCATCCCCGCGGTGGAAAGCCGACCGGAAACGGGGACAATGTTCTTGGAGTATCTTCCCCCACCTCCTCGGCAAGGTGAACGACGTGTTCGCTCACCAACTGGTCTCTAAGCACCTCATCTACAACTTTATGCTACTCTAGAGCGTCCAAACGAGCTCGGGTATCCCGCTCAACCTCCAGATCAGTCTCAGAAGGAGGGCGAAGGCGAGTAAAGGCAATGAAGTTATGGTCGGGAGCGAAAGCTGCTTGGCGTAAATCAGTCCAGCCTGAAACAAATTCTCTTCGATCCACAACAGGCTAATGAACCTTCTCTCCCACGAAAGCTTCCCCACCACGCGAAACACCGCTTTGGTGGAGTCAAGTGTGACCCACAGAGGACGAGGATGACCTACAGTTAAAAAAAACGTGTTAGAATAAACGAAAGAACTCTTACCCAACTCTCTCAACTCGACGTGAACCTCGCAAATAGCTTGTTTGTTCGCATTGATGACGATCCACTCACCAGAAGTAAAGAATCAGTCCTGCATTCAGTCATTGACTTTGGAGGGACTGTTGACAAGCTTCCACCAAGGCGACCGCACTGACAAATAGAACGTATCAGGCTGCATGTGGATGGGTTTCAGTTGGTGAGTAAGAAGCAACTGGTCTACAGACAATTCAACTCTTCCATTGTACCGCTCCCATAGGTCGCAACATGGAAAGAGAGACGCCCACCCTCTCTCTCTCTCTATATATATATATATATATATATATATATATATATATATCTTACTATCTTAAATTTTTGCATAGTACTCCAAAAATTTTAAAATTGTCATACTTATTTAAAATTACCAAATAAACAATACACATTTATAATTACTAAATATATCCACCAAAATAATATCTTCAAAATTGTCAAACTACTCATCATCAATACCAAAATTATATGAACTATTCCAAAATTACAAATTATCTATATGTCCCCATATGTTTCAAAATATCTTTAAGAATGACAAACTTTATCAAGCTATAATAACCTATTCAAAATGACAAATTTTGCCAACCTATAATGACTTTAAGAAATAATAATAATAATAGGAATTAGTACCCTTCTGCAATTTATTGGAGAGTGAAGAACAATGTTTTAAAAGAAGAAAAAAAAATATTTAAACTAGGAGGAATTAGTACCGTTCAAACTTAAATTTATTTATTTAAAAAAAAAAAATACTCAGAACCAGACACCCTAACATTTTCCCATAACAGATGTTGAAAAAAAAACACAGAAAACCTCCAAACAAAGTATAAACAACAATTCCTCTTAGATTAAATATGCAATAATAGATGCATGTAATTTACAGAGACAATTACCACCCATAAACAAACGAGGATTATTATTAGGGATAAATATACAAATAACTACATGATTTTATATTATTGTTCACAAAAAAATGTACAACTAATTTTTTTCAATAAATATTGGACTGCAATTACTTTCGAACCTTTCAAATTCTCAAACATTCTTATCCATTAATGAAGTGTCATTTTTCCAAAAAAATAATTCTAACGTTTTAGAGTAATAAAATAAAATAATATCTCTTCATTTAAAGAAATATTAGAATTCAAAAAGTCATAAATCAGGAAAATTAATAAGATTATATTCTATTTTCTTGCCCATTCTTTTCATGAATCACCCCCTAAACTCCTCATTAAAATTGTCATTCTTCCTCTTCATAATCAGGCCTAAGAAATTATCTTTCTGTAATATATATTCATATATGAAATATATAAAGTGGGTATATATAAAAAATATGTATTTATTCTATACAAAAATATAATATTTATAAGTATATATATGAAGCATATTATCATATATACTCATAAATGAAGTATATATCAGTATATATGGTGGTTATATATAAAAAAAATACATATATTTTCTAAAACAATAAATACATATCCTATAAGTATATATACCATTAATATATATGAGTGTATACTCATATATAAAGTATATATAAGTATATATAAAAAAGACATATTTTCTAAAAAATAAATACATTTTATCTATAAGTATATATGCAGTATATATGAGTATAAGAAGTATATATAAGTATATATAGCGGGTATATATAACAAAAAATACAGTTTCGTGGGATAAATTATGTGCAATGTTAAGATGAATGTTTGGAATAAATTATGTGCAACAATTATGAAAATTATGTACTTTTGAAATGTTTTTGTTATGAAATGAAGAAAATGGTGATGAAGAAAAAATTGTGAAAGAAATAAAATTAACTTAGTTTGAGAGGCTGAAATCGTGGAATGAATGTTGAAAGAAATCCTTAAAATAGTGAAAATAGATATTTATTATATTATTGTAATTTAAGACACATAAAAAAAAAATAGAGAGAAAATGAATATTTATTATAGAATCAGCGCATAAACTAGAGACTTAAAGGTAAGAAAAATAATAAAACTAGAGACTTAAAGGTAAGAAAAATAATAAAAATTAGAAATGAAGATGGAAAGATATTAAAAACATATTTGGGACAAGTTCTCTTATTATTATTAAAAAAACAAAACTGACCATTATTGACTATTATTGCCCTATGAGAAAAGCAGACAAGAGAAGAATTATTGTCATGTGAGAGAAGCAAATAGTGGAGATTCGAGTTCAAATTGTAAAACAATAATGAAAAACGATTGTCATTTAATGGAGGCCTGGAGAGGAGGGCATATGGAACCCTAGGAATAATCAATGGAGAGAATTCGATGGTGAACCCTAAGAATCAAGGGGTGATTGTCAAACGGCAGAGGCGGAGACCGAGAGAATCAGTGAGAGAACCCTAAGGTTGAAGGGATTTGCAGTCTGAAAATCAAAGATAATTGTGATTGGATGTAGAAAATGTTATCAGATTTTCATTAAAATAAATGATGTTTGTTTTTGGTTAGTGAGATTATTCTCTATAATTTTATGCAATTATAAAACATTAAAATTAATCAAAATTAGAATTCAATGATTAATTATACTCTATAATTCTAAATAATTAATTGTTGTTAGTTAATTTATTTTTATTGAGTCAAATTATTAAAATAAATTTAATTTAGTTTTTATTTAAAAAACAAAAAAAAATAATAAATACCAAAAGAAAAAAGAAAAAAAATCAGGAAAATGAGAAAAAAACTGAAGAAAAAATTTAGGAAGAAAAGAAAGAATTTTGTGATAAAAAAAAACAAACAGAGAGAAAAAAAAAACGTTAAAAGGGGTTTTAAAAACTCAGAATTCAAGGGCTTAAAAAGTCCCTCAAGAGTAGGTATCATTGAGGGAAAATTGTACGAGTGGCTCCTATTTTGATCCGTTTGTCAAACTGATCCGAATATGAAAAATAATTCAAATTGACCTTATACTGATATCATTATTTTTTTAATATTATTTTCTAGCTCTAGCTGCGGGTGCAGGCTGATCTCGCTCTAGTTGCGAGCTGGACTCGAATCTGAAAAAAAAACTTCAGTTCTGAAATGAAGCTAGAGCTAGAGCGAGACCAGCTCGCACCCGTAACTAGAACGAGATTAACCAGCGCCCGCTAGAAAATAATATTAAAATATATATATATATATATATATATATATATATATATATATATATATATATATGATGTCTACATAATGTCAGTTTTTTTTTTTCTTCTTTCTTTCAAATCTGAGTTATTTTGATAATTCGTCTAAAATATCGGGTGAATGGTACAATTCTTCCCATGAATGATGCCTATGAAACATTTTGTTAGAGACAAACCATCAAAACTAACCCTCCAACCAAACATGTATATTATATACTAATTCATTCCCCAACAAAACTCCTTCAAAGGTCTCTTATGAAGAAACCGATAAATCAAAAAACAAAAATCGATAAATAAATTAAAAAAAAAAAAAAAAAAAAAACATATATGAACTAGTGTATATGTGTACAACTATACCAATAATATGTTTTTATATTCATGCATAAAAAACATATATGATCTAGTATTTATGTCTGAAATTGAGACGAATATATTAATGTATGTTATGAATATATATTCATTCCTAACTTATAAAATTATATATCGTATATTTTTTTTAAACAAATGAAACATTAAAGTGTTAAACGTACTTTTTTTTCATTTTTTTTAAAAAACGATATTTCACTATGTGAGAAACATACAAAGGCCATTACATAAAAGTCTTCCAATTTAAAGCAATATTGGAGATTTCATAGGTAGAAAAAGGATGAGATTTTTTGGACCAAGAGGTCGCATATACAATAATATCATCCCAAACAGATTGCGAGCTGCGAATAAAGTTGGTAAAAATTATGTGGTTCCTTTCTTTCCAAACACACTATAGAGAAGTCACCAAAATATTATGAAAATATGTTTTTGTGAAGCTCCGTTATAGCTAATTGCAATGTCACAGATGACTTCAGTTTTGTCAAAATGAGTCACAAAAATGTTGTAAGGGCTGATGTTGCTCCAAATGGCCTCGATATGAAAAGCTGCAATGTATCAAATTATGGTCAATGTCCTCTTAGGTCTTTTGGCAAGGAGGACACCAATTAGGCTGAAGAGAGGCTTTGGAGCTGCGTCTCTAAATTCTATTTGTTGTGTCGATGCTTCTGAATAAGATAGTCCATAAAAAGAACTTGCATTTTTTGGGTTCACCGATTTCCAAATATTTTTTAGTCTAGATTCCGATGGTAGCTGATTTGACGGTGATTTGACATTGGGAAAATATCAATAAAGCCAATATGGCAGATGAAGTGTTGAAATGATTATCTTTTGAGGGGAGCCGGATTAAAGAATTGTTGCCCCTATTTGATGATGGTCTGAGGAGATCTGATGTACCAGAAAACCAATTCGAAATTTCTTTGTCGAGAAAGAGCCTACGAGGAAAGAGGGACCATGTTTACTCGACATTGGACTAAGCTTATGTCACTTAGAGATTTAGCCGTCATAGAAATCGATAGAGAGGTCCATGAGAGTAGACCAGTCAAGAAAAAAATAGACTCGTCATTGTTTAATTCTCATTTGGTTTGGCTATCGGAAAAAAGCATATAGATAGGTGATTGCATTCCAAGGTGATCTAGATTAGCTTTTTGTGCAATGACACGAGCCCACAACATGTCTTTTTCCTTGGTAAAGTGCCAAAGTCACATTTGCAAAGGAGAGCTTCATTTATTGCACTCATTTTGGTGATTTGCAAAGGAGAGCTTCAGTATCCCAATTTATCAAGTGTGATCTCCTTTTCATATCTACACATTTCCAAAGGAAATTACGCATATATTGTTGTATTGAGTGGCAAACAAAGGTTGGAACTTGAATGAGCATATAGGTAGAGAGGTGTTGAACGTACTCATTTAATGAATTTGAAGAAGAAATGATTTTGAGGGACAATGAAAACACTTGACGGGTGGCCGAAAAGACAACCAAAAAATGACTGGAAAAAAAGACCGAGGAAACAACAAAAATCGTGAGATGAAAATTTTAGGCTATGTAAAAATGGGGCCGAATGAAGAAAATTATGAGGACTCTATGGGGGCGTTTGGCTCCGTGTTTTGGGTTCAGAACCCTGGGAATCAAAACTCTAGGAGTTTGTTTGGGAGGGTTCTGAACCCTGGGAATCATAATACAGTGTTTGGGGTGTGGTGTTGGGAAGTTTGGAAATCAGAAGTCAGTGTTTGGGGTGCAGTGTTCTGAAACTCGGGTTTGAACAATTATTTATTTATTTTTTTTCTTTTTTTTCCTTTTGTTATTTCGTTTTTTTTTTCCTTATTATTTTCTAGTAGTTGTTTTGTGAATTGTAGAATTTTTTATACAACATATGACTCTTTTTTTTTACGTTTGAATGAAGCATTTAATTTATGTTATAGTCTAAGAATAAGAAAATTATTTCCAATAATCAAAACATTGTTTACCAGAATCAAATATATATTTGGATAAAAAATTTAAAAAGTAAATGTTTCATTCAAACGTCTAAAAAAACATAACAAATCATGTCTAAATAAATATTTTTGAAATAAATTGAATATTGTTAATCATTATTATTTTTTAATTTTAATTTATTAATTTAAATATATTTTTTTTAAATATTAACCTGAGTAAATCGCCTAAAATATTTTTTTATCTTACGACTAGAAAATTAAACATATTTTGAGCTATTGTTAATTAGATTAAATATAGATGAATTAAAAGAATAATTATATCTAGATAAATATAATTAGAAAGCTATATATTTATAATTAGATATTGTGAAATTGAAAGAAAAATGTAGGACCCACCATGATAATGAGAAAAAATTGAAAGAGAAATGTTGAGACTCACCGTAATTATGAGTTGTATTTTTTTTTTTTTGAGTACATTGGGGGTAGGGGGATTCGAACCACAGATCTCTTGGTCATTAAGTCATACATATGTCAGCCAGCTGAGCTATGCTCGCTGTGGAGGGTTTGAGAGAAGTAACCCATGAGTTTGGTTTTCCAAACTCGGGATTCCCCACCCCTTGCCCCAAACTTAGTTTTGAGTTCTAAACTCAAAACCACTCCATCCCGTCCCCTATACGTTTTTGTAAAAGAGAGTAAAAATTAAATTGAAAAATATAAAAATGAACTTATAAAAAAGGAATATGGGCCTATGGGCCGAGGTAGAGAGCCACGATTAGATGTACTCTATTTATGATTCTAAAACATGAAAAATATAAAAATTAATATAATGGCTAAATTATATAAAATATCAAAAAAATAATATATATATATATATATATATATATATATATATATATTGGATATATATCATTTATTATGGGCTGGCAGCCCAAACTAATTGCAAATTTAGCAAACTTTAAAATATTTTGTAAATATGGCAAAAAAATTTGTTTCTATTACTGATAGATTTATCATATCACTGATAGACTTCTATTAGACTATTATCACTAACAAAAATCTATAAAAAAAATTGAGGTGATCAGCGATACACTTCTATCAGCCATAAGATATCAGCGATGAAATTGCCATATCCGCAAAATTTTTAAAAACATGCTATATTTTTAATTATCTTATTCTAAATTGATATGTTATAATTTTCTCTTTATTATTATAGTGTTGATTTTTTAAAAAATTTATTTAATTAATGCGCAAACTATGAAAAAATTAAATATTTGATCTTTTGGTCATTAATTATGTTAGAAAAGTTGAAGCCCAAACATTAAGGCCCAACTTAACTTCATTAAGCTAAGAATCCTTATTGGCTAATATAAAGGTGGCTTAACAAATAAACTACCTTTTGTAAGTGGCTAATTGTGAGGTGGAGTTTTTTTTTAAATAGTGAAGATTGAATGTTCATTAAACTGAAACCAAATTGAAGAAGCAGAGGCAGTGGCTGTGAGTTCACGTTTTAGCAAATAAGAAGAAAAACAGTGGGGTTTTCTTTTGTTGTTTCAACGAGAAGAAGTCTTCCGTTCAATAGTCCGAGAGTTCTTGTTAGAGTGATTCGTGAGCCTTTTCCTTGAGAGAAAAGTGAGAGAAATCATTCTGGAGCGTTTCTGAATTCTTGTAACTTTCTTCCGACGTTATAGTGGAACCTGCATCGGTAGCAGAGAACTGGACGTAGCCCACATTGGGTGAACCAGTATAAATCCGGTGCCAAACTCTCTTCCCTTGAACTTGATTTATTATCGTTCTTATTGCTTAGAAGTTTTAGGTTGGTTTATCTATTTCTTCTAAGCATTGGTTTCCAAATTGTTTATTCCGCTTTATATTTGGAACCAATAACTGATCTGGGTTGTTTGAGATAAAATATATATTGTCTGAATCTAGTATAGAATTTGGATTGATTATATTTGTATCAATTTACCCCAACAAGTGGTATCAGAGCGATTGGTTGTAGAACGATGTCAGGAGAAGATAATGGGAAAATGGTTATATTTAATGGATCAGACTTTTCTTTTTGGAAGTGTCAAATATTGGATTATTTGCATTCCAAGGAATTGGATTTGCCATTGGATGGAAAGCCTGAGGATATGGGGGAAGCAGAATGGAAAAAGTTGGACAGAAAGGTGTTGGGGACTGTTCGCCTGACTTTGACAAAGAATGTGCAAAGCAGTGTGGCGAAGGAGACAACCACGACAGGACTTATGTCAGCTCTGTCTAACATGTATGAAAAACCATCTATAAACAACAAGTTGTATCTCGCAACTAAATTCTTTAATTTGAAGATGGCCGAAAGTACATCTGTTATTGCTCATTTAAATCAATTTGATTTGCTGATAAATCAATTAGTTGCAGTTGATTTAGAATTCACTGATGAATTGAATGCAATATTGTTGTTGAGATCATTACCTGATAGCTGGGATACCATGAAGACTGCATTTTCTAATTCATGTGGAAAAGAGAAATTGCAGCTTTCACAGGTTAGAGATTCTGTTATAGCAGAAGAGATTCGCAGAAAGGACTCAGGTGTTGCTTCTTCTTCTGGTTCAGCATTGAATGTGGACAGGGGGAGAGGTTATAACAGAGGTCATAGCAATCAAGTTAAATCGAAAAACAATAGAAGCAAGTCCAGAAACAACAAATTTGAATGTTGGAATTGTGGTAAGCCTGGACACCTGAAAAGGAATTGCAAGGCCCCAAAGCGAACTGAGGGGAATGAAGCCAGTGCAAATGTTGTTGAAGAAGAGATACACGACGATGCTCTGGTTCTTGCAGTGGAAAGTGCTCATGAGACATGGGTGATAGATTCAGGTGCGTCATTCCATACTACAGGGAACCGTGACATTCTTGAAAATTATGTTGCAGGAAATCAAGAAAAGGTGTATCTTGCTGATGGAGAGCCTTTGGACATCATTGGAACCGGTGACGTGAATTTGAAAATGGCGAATGGTTCAGTCTGGAAAATTCGCCAGGTACGTCACATTCAAAATATGGTGAAGAACTTGATTTCTGTAGGGCAGTTAGACAACGAAGGATGTGAAGTATCCTTTCGTCAAGGAAACTGGAAGGTTACAAAGGGTGCAATGCTAGTCGCTCGAGGAAGCAAGTCAGGGACTTTATATGTCAACAGCAATGACAAGGACATGGTGGCTGTTGTAGATCATTCGAGTCAGACTGGTTTATGGCACAACAGGTTGGGACACATGAGTGAAAAAGATATGCAAATTCTTCACTCTGCAGGGAAGTTACAAGGACTAAAGGCAGTTGAACACAAGTTGTGTGAGAGCTGTATCTTTGGGAAGCAGAAGCGTGTCAGCTTCTCAAAAACAGGACCAACGAGAAAACCTACAAAGTTGGAGTTAGTTCACACTGATGTGTGGGGGCCTGCTGAAGTTTCTTCCCTTGGTGGTTCCAGATATTATGTGACCTTCATAGATGACTCAAGCAGAAAGGTATGGACTTACTTTCTCAAACATAAATCTGATGTATTTTCTGTTTTCCAAACTTGGAAGGCTATGGTTGAGAATGAGACATGTCTGAAAGTTAAAAGTTTGAGGTCTGACAACGGCGGTGAATATGTTGATGGGGAGTTCAAAAGATTTTGTGCAGACAACGGGATTGTGATGGTAAAGACTATTCCAGGGACACCGCAGCAGAATGGTGTCGCAGAAAGAATGAACAGGACACTGAATGAGCGTGCCAGGAGCATGAGATTACATTCAGGATTGCCGAAGATTTTCTGGGCAGAGGCAATCGGCACGGCAACCTATCTGATCAATAGGAGCCCGACCATATCACTAGACTTCAAGTTGCCTGAAGAAGTCTGGAGCTGTAAACAGGTAAACCTTTCTCATCTAAAGGTTTTTTGTTGTGTGTCTTACCTTCACATTGATGCTGCAAACAGGAGTAAATTAGATGCTAAATCCAAAAAGTGTTATTTTATTGGATATGGCGGTGCTGAGATTGGCTATAGGTTTTGGGATGACCAAAACAGGAAGATAGTCAGAAGCAAGAATGTGATTTTCAATGAAGAAGTTATGTATAAAGACAGAACAACAGTTGATTCAGAAAAGTCTGAGTCAGAAGAGAAGACTCAGTTTATAAGTCTTCCTGAGGTTGAGACCAGAACAACCAGAATTGAAGATCAAAATACAACTACTCCTAAAGAACCGGATGTTGAATTTGAGGAACCGGTTATGGAATCTAACGAACCGATTGTGGAACCTGATGAAGTTCAGAGGACGCCACCTCCAACAGTTAGGAGGTCCAGCAGGACTATCAGACCACCACATAGGTATTCCCCTACTTTGAATTATATATTATTAACTGACAGAGGTGAACCTGAATGTTATGATGAGGTGGTTCAACTGAAAGATTCTGTCAAGTGGGAGTTGGCCATGAAGGATGAGATGAATTCTCTTATGACGAATCAGGCATGGCAACTGGAAGAGTTACCAAGAGATAAGAAAGCTTTGCAGAACAAATGGCTTTACAGAATAAAGCAAGAGCCTGATGGTAGCAAAAGATATAAAGCAAGGCTTGTAGTCAAGGGCTTTCAACAAAAAGAAGGTATTGACTTCAATGAGATATTTTCTCCGGTAGTTAAACTAACTACTATTAGAACTGTATTATCAATAGTGGCAGAAGAGGATTTGTTCCTAGAACAGATGGATGTAAAGACAGCTTTTCTTCATGGTGATTTGGAGGAAGAAATTTACATGAAACAGCCACAGGGTTTCATAGTACAGGGGCAAGAGAAAATGGTTTGCAAACTTCAAAGAAGCCTGTATGGTCTCAAACAGGCTCCCCGACAGTGGTGTAAGAAGTTTGATAGCTTTATGTGCAACAGTGGATTCCAGAGGTGTCAGGGAGATCATTGTTGCTACGTAAAATCTCAGGGTAACTCATATATTATTTTACTGCTATATGTTGACGACATGTTGATAGCAGGTGCAAACAAACAGGAAATTCTAAAGATAAAGGGTGAATTATCTAAAGAATTTGATATGAAAGATTTGGGAGCTGCCAAACAAATCCTAGGGATGAGGATTGAGAGGAAAGATGGTACATTGACATTGTCACAGGAAGAGTATGTGAAAAAGGTACTGACCAGATTTCACATGGAAGATGCAAAATCGGTGAGTACTCCTTTAGCTTGTCATTTTAGATTATCTAAAGAGCACTCACCCACTACTGAGCAAGAAAGAGATCATATGGCTAGAGTGCCATATGCTTCAGCTATAGGTAGCCTGATGTACGCCATGGTTTGCACAAGACCGGACATTGCACAAGCAGTGGGAGTTGTTAGCAGATATATGTGTAATCCAGGGAAGCAGCACTGGGAGGCTGTTAAATGGATTTTCAGATATCTGAGAGGGACAACTGATTATGCTCTGCATTTTAAAAGGTCAGATTTTAAACTGCAGGGTTATGTGGATGCAGATATGGCAGGAGATACTGATGGCAGGAAAAGTACTACCGGGTATGTTTTTACTTTGGGTAATACTGCTATTAGCTGGGGTTCTAGACTGCAGAAGATAGTAGCTCTTTCCACTACAGAGGCTGAGTATGTTGCAGTTACTGAAGCAAGTAAGGAGATGATATGGCTTCAGTCCTTCTTAGAAGAACTTGGCTTGAGATTGGGAAAGGGGACTTTGCATTGCGACAGTCAGAGTGCTATTCATTTAGCAAAGAATCCAGTGTTTCATTCAAGAACGAAACACATACATGTGAGGTACCATTTTATCAGATCAATTTTGGAAGATGGAGCGCTGGTGCTTGAAAAGATTCCAGGAAGTCAGAATCCAGCCGATATGTTTACCAAGACCGTTCCTGTTGATAAACTGAAGTTGTGCGCAACTTCAATTGAACTTCGACATGAGTAAAGAGGAGTCGTTACCGTTGCAGGGGAGACATGTTAATTGTTTTGTCTTCAAGTGGGAGATTGTTAGAAAAGTTGAAGCCCAAACATTAAGGCCCAACTTAACTTCATTAAGCTAAGAATCCTTATTGGCTAATATAAAGGTGGCTTAACAAATAAACTACCTTTTGTAAGTGGCTAATTGTGAGGTGGAGTTTTTTTTTAAATAGTGAAGATTGAATGTTCATTAAACTGAAACCAAATTGAAGAAGCAGAGGCAGTGGCTGTGAGTTCACGTTTTAGCAAATAAGAAGAAAAACAGTGGGGTTTTCTTTTGTTGTTTCAACGAGAAGAAGTCTTCCGTTCAATAGTCCGAGAGTTCTTGTTAGAGTGATTCGTGAGCCTTTTCCTTGAGAGAAAAGTGAGAGAAATCATTCTGGAGCGTTTCTGAATTCTTGTAACTTTCTCCCGACGTTATAGTGGAACCTGCATCGGTAGCAGAGAACTGGACGTAGCCCACATTGGGTGAACCAGTATAAATCCGGTGCCAAACTCTCTTCCCTTGAACTTGATTTATTATCGTTCTTATTGCTTAGAAGTTTTAGGTTGGTTTATCTATTTCTTCTAAGCATTGGTTTCCAAATTGTTTATTCCGCTTTATATTTGGAATCAATAACTGATTTGGGTTGTTTGAGATAAAATATATATTGTCCGAATCTAGTATAGAATTTGGATTGATTATATTTGTATCAATTTACCCCAACAAATTAAATATTTGATCTTTAGGTCATTAATTCATATTTTATGCGTTGAAGTTCATGTAGATATGTTTACCTTAATTATATTCTTATTTTTTAAGAAGCTTTATTTTAAGTTCATTTTATAATTGTTTTTTTTTTAAAAAAATAAGCTTACTAAACATTACTTTTATCTAAACCTTAAACCTTAGCTTTTACAGATGTTTTCAACCTCAAATTCAAGATTTGAAAATTAAAAGATAAAAAATATTTTTTTTAAAAAAGTCGTTTTTTTTTTTTTTAATTTAGCTAAAAATCTGAAATACTTTGTTAAAAAAAAATGAAAACTATTGAAAAGAGAAATTAGGAGATAACCAACACAATTTTCTAAAAGTGTCTACTGCCTAAATTTTTAGATTATCTTAAATATATATATCGGGGGAATCTCGGTTCGGAGATCGGGTCCCGCGGAGAAAAAATCTTCGCTTTTTTTTTTTTTTTTAATTTTTTTTTCTCTCTCTCCTTTTCTTTTCTTTTCTTTTTTTTGTTTTTTTAATTTCATTAACGAGCCTTTAGTTATTACTTTTATTTAATTTTTTATTATTTTTTCTTAATTTTGGTAGGATTTTAATTTATTTTTAATAAATTAATAAGATATTTCATATTTACCATTAATATTCAAAGATATTTTTATCTAAAAAGATATAAATATATATATATATATATATATATATATATTAAGTCTAAAATATATCTAAATCTATGACTTTTGAGTCAAAGACACAATCTTATGTCAATTGAGATATTCTCAGTTTGACATGTATTTAACTCTTAAATTTGTGATGAAATTTTATGATTGTATGTGTTAATGTGTATGTAATCTGTTTGAGGTTGTCATATATTTTGATAGCATGTTTTCTTTTCTTTTTTTTTTTGTATGTGTAAGTACTGTTGTTCGAGGCCCAACCGAACATAGCTCAATTGGCATAAGGTTGTGTTCTTGACTAAGAGGTCAAGGGTTCAATCCTCGCATTAATTAAATACCTTTATAAAAAAAGAAAGTACTGTTGTTTGAGGGGTTGGGGTTGTAATTTTAGCCTACTTGTTTCCTCGTCTAAAATGAATATCAACCTCCACTCCTTCAAAGTTTTTTCATTTGAAAATGAATATGAGCCAGCAAAATGATTTTATATAGGTTAAATTATAAGCTTGCACACCTCTGAGGAAATAACTCAACCGGAAGGATAGGAAAAGAGATTATACGATGATTGAACTAAAAGATTGAAGGTTCAATGAACTTACCTAACATATTATTCAGTTATTGTAGTTTCAAAAAATTAATGGATATTTTTTTTTTTTTTGTAGTACAACAAATATAAGTACGAGAGGATTTGAACTTTCTACTTCAAGAGAATGAACGTAGACGTCTTAACCACTTACATTATCCCGAATGTTCAAGACCCACTAAAAAAAATAGGGCAAAGATCAATTTATGCTCCTAAACTTTGGAGTTGTATCAATTAAAATACTAAACGAATGATTATATCAATTAAAACCTTAAACTTTCAAAAGTGTATGATCAATTTTTATACATTCTGTTAGGGAGTCAATGAGAGAGTTTGTTGAGCCCAAAGCCCAAAGATGTTGCTCTTCTCTGATGGCGTGGTTGTCGATCTCAATTCTTTTTAATTAATTATTTTGTTGTTTGTTTGAAACTTGAGGGATTTATTTGATAAAAACATATAAGTCTCACTAATATTTTTCTAACCGAGAGTGTAAATTAATACCGTTATAAAAGTTTACGATTCTAATTGATACAATGCCCGAAGTTTAAGGGTATGAATTGATTTTTACCTAAAAAATAAAATACAAAAACTAAATAAACCCATAACTTAACCTTTTAAATTAAGACTGACTTTGTAGTTCTTTTCATCTCTCATTCATGATTTTAAAACAAGGAACATATAAAATTAACATAATTTATATCGAAAGCCAAACACATGAAGGGAAATAATATGTCCAAAAACAGTGACATAGGAGCAAAATCATTACACAACAAACAAAGCTTATCAAAATTTTAATCATGCACCCTAAATAAAAACAGCTGGGGTTAAGATTCTAATTGAGACCATTTAATTTGAACAAAGGATTTAGTTTGGCCTACAAGAATCCTCTAATTCAACTTTTTGCAACATGTGAACTCTATATTGTAGGGTCCCCTTCCTTTTGGGATCATTTTTTTTCTAAGAGGAAATAAAGAGTCATCAATGGGACCAATTGAGCAGCAGCACTATACCAACCAAAGCTATTATTCTCAGTCACCTTTTCATTTTGAAGCATAAAAAGCCATCCATTATTTTGATTTAACCCCTAATTAATTAAGCTTTGCTTTAGTGGTTAAATAATATGATTTAGGCCCAACCCACCTAAACCTGTCGCAATTAACATCACAAGCTACAGGTCATGCAGACCAACCCACCCTTTTTACTAAAAATTAAAGTGACCTATAATTCAATGTACAAACATCATCCCTAACTTAATAATAACTCAACTAGTTAAAGACATATGTTGAAATGTCTTGAATCTGTTATGACCCTCTACGACTAGTCGGTACGGGAGTCTCGTTGCCCGATCAGCGAGTCGGAGACCAGGGAGTCGGGGTTCTCAACTCTCCTTTATTAATGTATTAGGTCATTAGAATATTGTCATATATAAACATTCTAATGACTCCAGCCGTCCCGATCTGTTCATTTGTAATTCTCTCCTATTTCATAATAATACTGTTCTTCCTTCTGCCTGTGGATGTAACTAACACAACGTTAGTGAACCACATAAATCTGTGTTGTTCTTCTTTTGCGCTTACTTATTCTTTATTATTGATTTATCGTAACAACATATATTTTCGATTAAGATATCAGAAGACAACTAATAATCTCACCGTGTTTTAACAATTATATGATATTGTCTATGTTGGAATGCCTTAAATTTATCATGACCCTCTACGACTAGTTCGATAGGGGGTTTTACTATTTTTTTTTTACTTTAATTCATTTTGTATTAAGTCATTTAATAGGGTACCATGTCCAGTGACTTCAGTCGCCCTTAATCTGTCATTTGTAATTCTCCCATATTCGTAATAATATATTGTTCTCTTTTTTCTGTCTGGGGACGTAGCTAACACGACGTTAGTGAACTATGTAAATCTATGCCGATCTTTTTCTGCGTTTTTTGTTTTTTGTTATTCGATTCTATCGTAACGATCTTTTGCGTCTAAGTATTCTTGAATAATTTGTTTTTGATTCGATATTATTCTTATTTGTATACTAGATCTACTCGAACTATATGTTTTGAATCTTCAACACAAATAGTTTGTTTGCTCAATGCGACTGATAAACCACTTAATTAATTAGTGTTTATCCACTTGTTTATTACCTTTTTACAAAACTAGGGTAAAGGAGGGGAAAAATAATAATAATAATAATAATATTACTGATTAGTGGGTTACATATATGGACTCTTGAGTTGCAGAAATTTTATACTCGTTGGAGTTGGGAACTAGCTTTTTTTTTTTTAATATAATATAATAGCATAACTAGATATTAGGGTTTATATTAGAGATCAATTTGTAATTAAGCCTTTTTTTATTATTATTTTGATTGATTTGTTGTACGGTTACTATTGAAACAGAACATGTTGTGGCTTAAAATGATTGATTTGTCTGATTAAACCTACTCAAACCAATGACATTCAACCAACTTAATTAAATTGATTAATTAGAAACAATTTGGTTTAGACAAAAGTCACTGTGTGGTTTTGTGTTCCTATTTATTAGCTGAGGGGTTATTAGAACTAACCTACTGATGATGGAATGTGTGATCTCCTGTGTTTCCAAAAAAATATGTTGTTTGTGTATATAGAACATGTTTTTTTTTTTTTTTTTTTTTTTTTTTTTTTTTTTTTTTTTAATGTATAGGAGATTTCAAAACACTCAAATATCAACATAATGGTATTGTCTATTTTGGACATAATTCTCGTGACTTTGTTTTTTGTTTCACCCAGAAAGTTTTATGTCATTGGAGATTGTTGTCTTCACTTATATACTCATGATTTTTCCTCTATCTAGCCGATGTGAGACTTTGTTTGTATTCCAAACCTTATTATTATATTTTTTTATATTAAGATATTTTAGCTCAAGAAATATGCCTTAAAAAATTAAAATTGGAGGTCAAACTGAAGTATAGTTCAATTAAATAAAGCAAGTGTTTTAGATCAATGTTGGTAGGTTTGCCCTAAAAAAAAGAGTAAAAATTGGAGTGCTAAGAGTTTGTCCTTGATGTGTGTCTAAGGAATGGACAAAGAATTCACATATATAGATTTATTTATTATTACCAACACCATCATTATTCCATTATATCAACTTGTAGACTTTTTAGAAGCCATTTCAAATATTTTGACCCAATTAAAAATAAAGTTCAAGTATCGGGGTCAAAAACATGTCATTTTTAAAATTTCAATAACAAAATAAAAAATAAATTCAAATATATCAAAAAGATTTTTTTTTTTTAAGAAAAATTGTTAGTTTCTAAAATATATCAAAGATAAAAGATTGGTAGTTTCTAAAATTCATTAACCAAATAGAATCTAAGTTAAAATATATCAAAGATAAAAATTGTTAGTTTCTAAAATTCATTAACCAAATAGAATCTAAGTTTAAATTCAACGGACAAAAAAAAAATTAACGACACAAAAATAAATATAAAAATACTAGTTTAAAAAATGACACAAGTCCAATATAAATTAGAATGCATTATTAAGTTAGTTATTATAATACAAATAAAATAACCAATATATAATTTAATCAATAATAACTATCTTATACAATTAAGGGTTGGCCTAGTGGTCATGAAAGGTCATGTTGTAAGGTCAGACGATCTCTCCTTTAAAGGTGCACGTAAGCTGATCCGGACACCTATGAATATAAAAATAAAAAAATAAAAAAACTATCTGAATACAATAAACTTATATCAATATAATTACCATAATTTTAAGTTTGCATACAACATTCGAACTAACATGAGCATAGTTAAACTTGACAAGAAGTTAGAAGTTCCAATCATCAACTCCAACAATAGTTAGCTGAACTAAAAAAATCAATCTTACAAAGATAAAATAACCTAGATTTATGGTATGTTTTGAATCTCAACTAATAACCAAATTTTAGAGCTCTAAGAACTATCTATTACTAATAGGATAACTTCTCTTAGTTTTAAAGCCTAGTTCAAGTGGTGGGGCTTTTTTCTCATCTATGAGCCAATGATATCAATAACATGCCTTAATATCATACTTTCTAAGAAAGAAGATACTTATAAATGTAACCATTTGAGAAATAAATTGTCAATCTAATCTAAGCATAGTGGTTATGCATACCTCTATACTATAAAATGTAGGTTTGAATCTTCACTCATTATTTATTTGTGATGCAATATTTAATATAAAAAAAATATGCACACTTTTAAAAAAATTAATGGTATAATATTTCCAAAAACGAGATAAATGTAAAAATTGTCAATGGTACTTAACATTTATAAGTTGAGTATATTAATTATTAACAACAACGACATGCTATTAATTTAGGCTTAGTTTGAAATTGTTATAACTTTTAAAATAATTGTTGTGTGCTTTTAAAAAAATCAGTTGTAGCGATGAAGTTAATTAGTATATAATTGGAATATCGAAAGTTAGGTTGTGTTTGATAAATTACTACTTTTTTTTTTTTTATGATATAGCTACCATGACCAAAATATACATTTATTTCAATCTCGTATGAACTTGTATTTATATTGATATTTAACTTAAAAAAAATTATAAGATAATTAATTATGTAAAATTTTATATAATTTAAATTAAAATTATATTTTATTTACTTTAAATAATTTTATAATATATATATATATATATATATATATATATATAACATTGATAAAGAATGTTTGAAAATAAAATTTAATTTAGTTTAAATAATAAAAAAAAAATAATAATTAGAAGCAACAAATTGATAATTTATATTTAAAAACATTTTATTGTAGATAAGATATGAAAAGATGCCAACATGAACATAGTTCAACCGTCATATCGTATAAACTAGTGATCAAGAGATCACAGGTTTTATCTCCCACCTAAATTGTAAAAAAAAAAATATTAGTTTATAATGTATGTCCGCCAACATGAACATAGTTCAACCGTCATATTGTATAAACTAGTGATCAAAAAAAAAATATTAGTTTATAATGTATGTCTAGAGATTTTGTAGGAGCAAATCTTGTGTTTTTTTTTTTTTGAGTACATTGGGGGTGAGGGGATTTGAACCACAGACCTCTTGGTCGTCGAGACATACATATGTCAGCTGAGCTATGCTCGCTTTGGCGAGCAAATCTTGTGTTGATTCTTCATTATGCCATTCTTTTTTTTTAAAATATTAGTTTTGAAATTAGTTTATGTTTATTTAGGGAGGTGGATCATTTGACGGTAAAAGAAACTGATTTTTTTCGTTAACTAATGTTGTCATTATGTATCTCTATGTGGTCCTGTGAGTAGATTTGACACACACCCTCTGTCGGGTATACGCTTGGACACATCAGTGAAGATATACAGCCATTGCGTCACACATACATTCGGTAGAGGTATACAGCTGGAGCCTGTCGTGTGTAATTACGAGCTCAGTTTAATTTGTTAATGTTTCCGTAAGAATAGGGATCAACCAATACACTCATCACCCTATAAATGAGGAGATATCGGTCAAAATTATACCGTTAAACAACAAATACCCCTACAATTAGGAAAAATCTAACATTTTTCAGAATCTGAATCTTCAACCTTTTGTTTTTTTTTTCCTTTTTCTTTTCCATCGCGAATTTTTTTTTCCCTCATCATTTTCCAATTCTTCTGCAAGAACAAAAAATCGTTTCACCACACAACAACAAACCATGTCCCCCCTTTCTATTATCGTGGCATTTGATGGAATTTTGGACAAGATGAACCGATACAATAATTTCAAAACTTGCACAGTTGTTGTCCCCCCGAATTCAACACTTGCGGAATTCATCAATTCAATTTCCAAGGCTGTAGAGTTGGATTCCCACCACACAATTTCACGAATTCAACACTTACGGAATTCACCAATTTTCAATCTCCAAGGCTGTAGAGCTGGATTCCCACCACACAATTTCACGGCTCTCCCTCTTCCGGAACGGCACTGACAAATCCTTGATTATAATCCTTTCCGAAGAACGAGATATGTCTTGGGTGTTACTGAGAAGCAACACACCGCCACTGTTGAATTCTGAGAAGCAATTCTTTTTCGGTCACAAAGGAATTCTGAGAAGCAACACATCGCCACTGTTGAACGAGATATGTCTCTGGTCACAAATTCTGAGAAGCAATTCCTTTTCGGTTGCGTGTTAAAGATTTTTCTCCTCGAAGCCATAAATGATATTATTTCGAATTATTCGCGTTCACGAATTTAAAAAACCAGCATTCCCTCTTTTAAGTTGTTAGTCGACTTATCCACCTACCTCTTTATTGTTCTGTGTGCGGTCATGCACACACCTCCAGTGATGGATTCTTCGTTGGTTGTATCACTTTCTCTGGGTATAAATATTCGGTCACTCAGTGTTGTGTATGTCCCATTTTTTACTCTATGTGGAGGCATACACACACTGCCACTGTTGGGATTCTTTTTACTCTATCTGCAGGCACGCACGCACCGACCGCCACTGATGGATTCGTTGTGGCTGTATTACTTCCTCAAGTATATAGACTCATTTCTAAATTATTTGGGGCGGGAGGTATAACCATGTAACTCTCATGGGATAAGTGTCTTTTATCATTTTTAACGTCTCCTCTCTGTTAAATCCACGTCCAAAACTGTTTTCTCTCTCTTCCTAACATTTTATATTTTTAAATATTATATTTTTCATTTTCACAATTAGGAGAAATTGTGGAAGGGTAAACTTGTCCATTTGGTTGTAAATTCCCTTACTAAATATAGGTTTTAGACATAATTCACAAGAAAAAAGTGATTAGATATTTTTCATGTTGGTTTGCTTTAATTTAGACATTCTTCTAGTTTCCCCTTTTACCAAACACAAAAAAACGATTAAAATTATTTCGAAATCACTTTTAACGGGTTAAAAAACAATCTCAAACCCGTTAAAAGTAGTTGAAGCCTCTTGTCTTCTAGTAATGCATCGCTTCTTTGCTTTATCTACCAAACAGAACATCACAGTAGCTGAAGCCTTGTCTTCATCAAATCAATCTTGGTCTCTCTTCCCTCGAAGGCCTCTTTTGGACAGGGAGATTTCAAGCTGGCATATTGGTACCATGGACCTTCCAAAACCGTCCTCAAATGGTGGCTCTGATTCCTTCAAGTGGCTCCTTACTAAGAACAATCGCTTCAGCACCTCCTCTGCCTGATTGGCTTTATCTGACCTACACATTGTTTCAAATTCATTACCAACAGAAGCCAAGCTTAATTTTCTTTAGAAATCCTTGATCCCCAAAAAATGTAAGTATTTTATATGGTTCATTCTTTACAGAAGCATCAATACTGCCGATAGAATTCAGAAGTGTCATCCAAAGGCTTCTCTTCAACCAAACTGGTGTGTTCTTTGTCGTTTTGGGTCAGAGGACATTGATCACTTGTTCATTCATTGCCATCTCTCTCAATCTATTTGGAACAATATTAGTTCATTTGTTCAAGTGCTCCATTTAGACAAAGTTGAAGATCTTTGTGTTCTTGCTATGAGCTTCAATGATTCATCCCAAAAGAACATCCCCATCCACAATATTTTGGTGGCCTCTCTTTGGATGTTATGGAGAGAAAGGAATAATAGAATTTTTAACAATTTTGCTCGTAGTCTTCAGTCGATTTGGGACGATATAATTGTTCTAGCCGCCTTTTGGTCCAAAAAATTTCATCTCTTCTCTATCTAAGATTTATCTAATATTGCTCTTAATTGGAAAGCTTTCATGTAATGGATTTTGCCATGTATATTTCTAAGTATCCTTTTTCAAAAAAAGAAAAATAATCTCAAACCAACCTTACTTGAGGCAAATTTTGATTACTCACAATGTTTTTATTATCAATATAAATTATTACAAATAGTTATATTATCTTTAACGACTAACTTCTTTTAAATTATTAATTTTACTTTACTATATCATGAGTGTTCTGTCACATTGATCAAAAACTCCAAATAACAAACCCACTAATTACTCTTAAAAAATTAATAAACCCCACTAAATTGACATATCCAAAAGTATGTTCGTCCATCCTCATATTAGCTTAGTATGGCTTAATAAATAAGACACAAAATATCTTCTTAAAAATAAAAGACAATCTCATTTTTTTTAATTGTTGAACTTAAAAATAAATATTTATTATTGTCTTTTAAGTTCACAGTTAGATTTTTCACTCTCTCTATGTTGTACTAAAAAAAAAAATTGAAACATGTTTTTAGATCAAGTAAATAATTTTTGGAAAACAAAATGGAAAACAAAATAGAGGGTACAAATAAAAATTATCCTTAGTAGCTACCTACCAAAAATTAATTTTTTGTCGATTTTCTTGACAGTAAAATGTTGTAGGGTCAGGCGGTCTGTCTTGTGAAATTAGTCATGGTGCGCGTAAGCTGACCCGAACACTAAAAAAAAACTATATCCCTAAATCTTGATACAATATATCATTTTCACCGTACACAGGCACATATATACACTTCCTGCTCATTCACTCAAGCCAAAGTTTTCCAAAGACAACTTACAATATATATATGATCTAAATCTTCCAAGTAAAAAAAATTTAAATTATTTAATTAAAAAAAAAAAAAAAAAAGACAACTGCATAGCAATTTTGAACAGTGAATAGACCACCCAACTAGACATCATATCAACCACAACAACAAAAAAAGAAAGCCCAAATCACACAAATATAAATCTATATATATATATATACACTTTTTCACACACTCATCAAATATATATAAACATAACCAAGAGTTTTAGGGTTTCAACTTTCTCTTGCTGTAGATAAAATTAGCTGAAGAAGATCAGATATCATGAGTAGAGGTGGAAGCTATGGCGGTGGAAGAAGCTCTTTAGGCTATCTTTTTGGAAACGATGATCAACCCATAAAGCCTCAAGTCTCCAAAGTGCTTCTTCCTCCTCCTTATGGAATTGATCTCAACCCTGATCCTCATAACAACAATTCTTCTCCCTCTCCAAAACAACTTCTCTCCAACAATTATCCTCGAGCTCGTGGCCAGAACTCCGGCAACTTCATAACGGTAACCTAACGACCTACTTTCAAATCAATTCTCTTGTTTGTTTCGTACTCTTTATAATCGTCGGATTTAACATATTTCAAAATCATTTCTTGAAAATTGTTGATGAATCAGGATCGTCCATCAACCAAGGTGAATTCGGCTCCGGGAGGCGATTCGTCGCTAGGGTATCTGTTTGGAGACAAGTGATCATCTCATATGAATTAGTTTCTCTCTAGCTTGACTATATTGGAAGAAGGGAATTAATTCTAAAAGGGTATGCTTTAATTAGTGTGTGGTTTTGATCTGAATAAATGTGTGCAATTATTATGTATTTGAAGGAAGAACATATATATATAGCTTGGATTTGTGTAGCTTGTGTGTGTATAGTATAGTTTGTGTTATATATATAGCGATCTATATGTTAAACAATAATCTTATGCTTCTAGCAGATATAATATATCTCATGTACGAGGACTTGTAATTTTATTATATCTATTGTCAAATGTGAGGAATCTTCTCCTTTAATTCGGGTGTTTCAACTCATTGTGCTTGTGGTTGCATAAAAGGAGTTGAATGGTTAGATATATAGCTAAAAACTTTAAAGAATTATGTTGTTTTAGTTCAACAATTGCAGGGTGAAGTGTTAAATCATCGACCTTTGAGATGATAATTAGTGTCTAATTCATTGAGTCATGCTCGGGATTGATAAAGAATTACGTTGTTGGTAGGCTAAGTTTTGTGTTTTTTTTTTCTTTGTTTTTTTAAGGCAGTTATTTTGCAAAGTCATATAACAATACTCTCTAAAGAGAGTATTTTGACTGTCTTTTTAGACATTTTTGAAAGGCTTAGATTGTATATTAAACATACTTGCCTACATAGTACTGAAGAATCTCCTTGGTCTCTGCACCTTAATTATATACCTTTGATGAGGAATATTATTTGGTTAATGTTCCATGTTTTGCTATTTCAATATATAATACTTCTGAGTTCAAACACACATATGTATAGTTGTTGATTTGTTGTGGCTTATATTTGAGGAAAAGGTTTGGTTTTTAGTTTATAAATAAATGTTGGACTCTTTTAACCAGGTTTTGAGGTGGGAAGTATTATTATTATTTAACATAAGAGTTTGTATAATTTGAGGTTGAGAAGTTTAAACTTGTATAGCATTGGATTTAGATTGGAGTATAAAGAAGAAGGGAATAATGCATTTAAAGGTTTGAGATAAGCAAACTACCATGTTGAGCATACCCTCGACTTCCTAGTTCTAGATATATGAACTCGTTTTATGAGCTAACCAATCAAGAGTTGACTTAGTAGTTATAAAGAGCCTTGAAACTATTAATGCCCTCTTAGAGGAAATAGATTCAATCTTTGGTAGCCACCTACCCAGGAATTAAGTTTCAATCTTTGTTAGACACCTAGGAATTAATTTTCTAAGAGTTTCTTTGGCAGCCAAATGTTGTAGGGTCAGGCGATCTGTCTCGTGAGATTAGTCGAGGTGCGCATAAGCTGGCCCGAGCACTCACGAATATTAAAAAAAATTGTTCTATGAGCTAGATATGGTCCATAATTTATACTATTATTATACCTATAAAAGAGCATTTCCTATGATGCATTAAAAATAATGTCGAGTAAATGTCTAATTAACATAGTAAAGAATAAATAGGCATTTCATTTTGTTGACATGTATAGTGTTTTGTGAACAGCAGGACACATTTCTTAAAAATTTATTTGAGACTTGCAGGTAAGATAGATATTTAATAATATTCAATTAGATTCTCTCTATTGTATTGTTAGTTTTTTTTTTTTTTTTTTTTTTGACAACATGTTCGGGTTAGGGGTGGGGTTGAACTCAGGACCTCCTGGTCACTAGGTCATACATCATGTGAGTTGAGTTATGCTTTTGTTGGCATTGTATTATTGTTAGTTGTATATATATAATTGTGTTCAAATATGAAGAGTTGTGTCTTAAATAAATTTCTCTAATCTTGAAAGATTAGAGGCATTTATAAAGAGGGTTAAATTCATTGAATCCATTCATCAACATTATTATACTTTCGAAATTAGTGAAGCATACATCATATATATATATATGATTGTGTTCAAATATGAATATTCTTGATATTCCTTCACTAATTTTGGAAAAAAAAAATCAAGATTAGCGAAGGAATATAAAAAATATTCATGTTTAATTTGACTTTTAATTAGAGCCAAATTCAATAAGAGCTCATCCTCAATAGGATCCAAAATTTATGTAATGGAACAAATTAAAACTCTATTTGATTGAGTAAAGTGAAATTCGCAACTTGTATTGTTTAATTTATTGATAATAATTTGCATACATATCCATCAAGAGCATATATATATATATGTATATCGACAATTCGAGGTGGGAGATTTGAACTTATATCTTTATGTTAATGGTTGTTAATGGAGGTATGATGACAAAATGCAACTATAAAATACCTTAAAGTTAGACACAAAATTTAGGGAGAGAAACAATTAAGTGGTTGGGATAATGTCCCAAGACTCCCAACGTTGTCTATTTTTTTGTGCTGATACACACGAATAAAATATTAAGGTCACTATTACAAATGTTTTTGAACCGTATAAAGAGGAGTCATGAGTTTTTTAACACTCAAAAAAAGTGTTGTTTTAAAAAAGGGAGAAAAAAAATGATGAAACTCAACCTTGTGCGCAGAATGCAACTAAGTAAAGGAACCAACAAGATATGTCCCATTAACATTAACAAACAAAACAAATATATTATCCTTGTCGTGCAATTAAACAATTCTTTGTTTTCTTTGCATTTGTTTTGTTCTCAACTCTCCTTTATTAATCGATTCATAGGTTGATATTGAAATTTGGATTAACCATCAATTTATATGAAAATCAAGAATCAAATTAATGTCCTCTAAAATAAATAATCGTGTAGGATGTGGTGTTAAGTCACGTACACTTCAACGCTAAAATTAGTATCAAGTTTATAATAGCTCAAATAAAAGACTAAAATTGTTTGGATGTATCTTTTCCTATCACCATCTTCCCCTATTATTTATAGAGATGTTTAATAGAATAATAGAAACCGTCGTTTTAATTGAGCCGAAAATCTCGTCAAATTACAATTTTTGAGATGCTTCAATCAATGAAAATAGTTGCAAAATCAAGAAAATGCAAGAAGTTGAGCTTGGAATATGACTTTGGTTGTGGTCGGCATGCCCATATGAGGTCTTGGCCAGCCCATATGAGGTTGGCTCTTTGGGTCTTATCTGACCTTCTAGGTCGGTTGGCTCTTTGAGTCTTATCTGACCTTCTAGATTTGGACCGCTCTTAGACCCGACTTGATCTCGAGCCTTTGATCTTATTTTTGGGCTTTAGACCTCTTGTGGGTTTCAAATTTGGTTGGGTAGATAATTTCAACTCCAATAAACTTTATATTAATGGAGACGTTATCTGATGTATATTCATAATTTTTTTAATTTGTACATAGTTGATGTAAAATTATGTTCGAATCTTGAATTATTTACAAAGAACTTCTAATTTTATTTTGAACTCATTTCAATTAGCTTAATTTATAAAGTGAAATATATAAATGAAAATCCAGTGTTTGGTATCAAAGTAGAGTTTATTGGTTGTTTCTCTTTAATATATATACAACAAAATAATTGAAACATTATATAGATCAATCCACTTTGAGTACTAACATGTCCAAATTATTTGGTTTCTACAACATAAAATACCTTGCTTTTTATGGGCTTATGTTTATAGCCTAAAAGTTAAGCCCATAGTCTAGTTAATGGGTTTGGATCACTAAATCAAACCTAAAAAATTTGGAGCTTATTTTTCTATTTTTAAATGTGTCAAATTTAGTTTTTATATATTTTTTATAAATCTTAAAATTAGTCTCTACTATTAGTTTACGGTTAATTTTTCAAAAATATAATTAATTTTTATCAACCTTTCTTCTACAATTTTGAAAACATATTCATAATGTGTCTTTTTTTTTTAATATAAATTATTATTTTGTACAGTTAGATAAAAATTAACTTCGAACTAATGATGATGACTAATTTTAAGATTTATTAAAAGTATAAAGACTAAATTTGAACATAAATGTATAGGAACTAAAATAGAATGAACTTTGACAAACCAAGCCTTCCTCGTGATTTTCTCATTAGAATAGAATGTTTATATACAACCTAACATAATCATAATTTCTCAAAATACGACAAAGGTAATAAGTTAAATGCATAAACATAAATAAATAACTGCCTAAGATAGATAATTCCTTAATAAACTTCAAAGTACCGGAATCAAATAGTATTTTAACTTAATTAAATCAAAATGTGGTAAACTCTTAATCTCAAAACTTGATTTCAATATGTCAACTTGAGCATAGTTCACTTGGTAAGGCAAATGCACTTGAGGAAGAGATTCGAGTTTCGAAACTCTCACTCTAAATGTTGTGTCAATCTAAAAATAATGATTTTTTTGGGTACATTATTACTTTTGCTAAATCTTGATTGGAGGTATGAAATGGGTTAAAATCAATTCACTAATAGAATTTATTCTTTTTCAGCATGTCTAGCTCGTTTATCCAATTACTAGCTTCTGATAAACTGAACGGCGATAACTACACGACCTAGAAATCGAACTTGAATACGATTCTTGTTATCGATGATCTTAGGTTTGTCTTAACAGAAGAATGTCCTCCCCCTCCTAGCTCGTCTGCAACTCGAACTGTTCGAGATGCATTTGACAGGTGGACTAGGGTTAATGATAAGGCTCGAGTCTACATCTTGGCCAGCACATCCGATGTGTTAGCTAAGAAGCATGAGGTAATGGTCTTCGCTAAGGAGATCATGGATTCATTACAGACGATGTTTGGACAACCGTCCTCATCGGTCTATCATGATACCCTCATGGCGAGGAAAGATGAGAAGAAACAAAGTAAATTTGATTTACTCGTTGTTGAAACATGTTTAGTGGAACATGATAGTTCTGCCTAGATACTGGATTCAGGAGCCACTAACCATGTTTGTTCTTCTTTCCAAGAAACTAGTTCCTGGCAGCTGCTTGCTGAAGGTGAGATAACTCTCAGGGTTGGAACAGGAGAGGTTGTCTCAGCCAAGGCAGTGGGAGCTGTCAAGTTGTTATATAGAGATAGTTTCATTTTACTTGAAAATGTACTGCTGGTTCCTAGCTAATATGATGGACATATTTAAATATGAGTTAAATATGGGATCGGTCTAAAACATGAATACGGATTCATGTGTGATGATTCGGTTTAAGAAACCGGGATTAGTCTTATTATTTAATTAATATTTGATATTGAATTAAATAATAATATTAATTAATTAAAAAAATTAATTAATTAAAATTAATTATGAATTAATTTTAAAATGACAAAATATTACCAGTGAGTTTATCCTCCAAGTTGAGTGGATTTATGCAAGTTGTGAAGTGGATTGTGAATCACCAACAACATGCATAAACTCATCAATTTTGGAACACTTGGTTGAAGCCTAATCCATCCAATTTGAGGTGCCATGCTAAGCAAAGAGTTTGTTACATGTAAATTGCCTATAAATTGGATGAAGTTCAAATGGTTTGAGATCGATGAATTTTCAAAAAGTTTGAATTTTTGGATGAGGGTTGATGAAGAGTTCATGTTACTTGGAGAAATTAGAAATCTAAGTGTTAGATTTTTCTCACAAAACCCTCATCTCTTTCACCTTTCCATCTTCATCTTTCAAACTTTTTCTCTTGTAAAGGAGTCTCACCACTCCGTTGTTCGGCCCGAGGATAGCGGGACTGTCGGAGGTGGTTCTCGGAGAGTTCGAGAGAAGCTTTAATTTGAATGGTTCGTGAAGAGATTCGAGCATCGGAATAGAAGATTTTAGAACTACAAGAGGTATGTGTTCTAATTTCTTTTATTTCCAAGTTTTGAGCATGCTTCTAGTTTAGCTAAATTGATGAAGTTTGAGTGCCAATGATTCGATATTACCGCCCACATTTGTTTGTGAACTAAAACAAAACATTTAGGCCCCGTTTGGGATTGCGTTTGAAGACGTTAAAAGCGATTTCAAAATAATTTTAACCGTTTTTTATGTTTGGTAAATCTAATTCTTAAATAATTTAAATAAAATCACTTTTTAATTTAAGTTGATTTACAAAAGCTATTAATAGGAGCTTTTGCATTTTGCTTCTCTAAAAATCTGTTCTATCTAACTAATTTTAATAAATTTTTTTTTTTTTTTCGAATTATTCATAATCTAACTAATCTTATTTCATCATTTTTTTTAATTTAATTTGATGCTTTTTAATTATTGTTCTTATTTGTTTATTTATTTATTTCAACTAAAGCTAGAATTTGTTTGACACATTTTTTATATATCAATTTTTTTTTATATAGTTTATAAAATTATTTAGAGTAAAAAAAATATAATTTTTAATTTAACTTATATAAAATTCCATATTACCTTATAAATTTTTTGAAGTTAAATATTAATAAAAACTCATATTTAATTATTGAAATATATTTATATTTGGGTTAATATCGCTATTTCATAAAAGATTAGTAGGAATTTACCAAACACTATAACCAGATTTTTCAGGTTTAAATCTGAAATTTACCAAACACTAATTAATTTCGTGCTACAGCTGATTTTTCTAAAAACACATCTGAAAGCAATTATTTTAAAAGTTACCGCAATCCCAAATTAAGCCTTAATCATACAATCACTTGGTGCAACGGCTCAATACATCGCATCTATAATTCAGAGTGTGAATTCGATTTTGTACCTATGCAACAATTTTATTAATTAACTATTTTTTGAGAAGAAAAAAATACTAATAATAATGAATTAAAAGGTGGGGCTTGAATAAGTCAATGGATAATATTTTTTATTATCAAACTAAATTTTATCCAAACTTACTAAAATAACATTTTAATTAAATTTAATTGATTAATTTTTTTTTTTGTTTTTAATAACAGTATGTAGGTGAAAATTGAACATGTGACCTCTTACTCACTAGTTTATCTTGTATGTCGGTTGAGTTAGGTTAATCTGGGAAATTTTTTATTTATCGGTTGAGTTAGGTTAATCTGGGAAATTTTTTATTTATTTTTTATTTTTAATATATTGGGAGTGGGAGAATTTGAACCAAAAACCTCTTGGTCGTCAACCGATATATATGTCAACTAAGTCATGCTCGTTTGGTAGAAAATTTTACTGTTTATTTTAATTTAAAGTTTAAATTAAACTTAGAATAAAATTTTAGGTTTTGGCCTTGGTAAACCAAAATTAAATAGTGGGCCAACATTTTGCTCACATTTATAAACTTGGGAAAATGACGTCACTCCATTAAAACCATCCATTAACTCTCTAAATTCCAAAAATGCAATACCTTTTTCCCAACAAATTAAAGTTCACACTTTCCATTTTTATAGTTTTCTAACTTATTTGAGTGATTTTAAATCAATAAAACTCATTTTGACATATTTAAAATTATTCGCTATGGATTTAGAATTTTTAAATACATGTTTTAGTGTGATTTTTGGCTATTTTTTTTTAATATTGTAATTTTTATAATTTTTTATAAAAATATTGCATATTTCAAACTATTTTTCAAAACATTGTTGTTTTTATGGAAGGTAAGACCTTCCTATGACTCACACAGGTCCTTATTTCGAACGATCTTCATCCACGTGGCTTTCAGCGCTTCGGTTTTTGAACAATGTACTTCAAAGATTGATATATTTTTACTTAAATATGCAAAAATTTATAAAAAGATATGGCTGAAAATCTAACACCGAGAGCTTCAGTTTGATACGTGGTTTCACTATATTTGAAGTTGTATATCGAAAGATAAATATCGTCAAAGTTGAGCTACATTTCTTAAATTTGCAGAACCATAGTTCAACTTCGATAATCTTTATTTTTGATATACTAACCCTAAAAATAGTGAAACCAGGTATCAAATTGAATCTCTAGCTTTCCAACCATACATTTTTCGAAATTTTTTAATATCAGAGTAAAAAGATATCTAATTTTTAACTCAAAATAATCTTCACTTCTAAAATTTGCAGAATCATAATTCAACTTCGATGATTTTTATTTTTTGATATACAACTCAAAAAATAGTGAAACTAGGCATCAAATTGAAGGTCTGTGTATTAGCTTTCCAACCATGTCTTTTTCGAAATTTTTGAATATCTAGGTAAAAAGATATTGCTTTTTTAATGTACATTGCTCAAAACAACTTTTTCGTAGATGCAAATCGTATTTTGAAAAGAGGACATGTGTGAGCCTGGAAGAAGATCTTCATCTAGGTGGATCGTCTTTTCAAAAGGAGGTCCCATCCACGTGGAACAAGATCGTCTGGTAGACGACCTTTGCTCGTGTGGAAAGGCCGACCTTCTATAAAACAGTACTTTTAAAAATTTGAATCATGCAATATTTTTATAAAAAATTAAAAATTACAATATTAAAAAAAAAAAAAAAAAAAAAAAAAAAAAAAAACCGTAATTTTAAATCTAACAAAAGTGATTTTAACAATTTTAAAATCACTCAAAAACATGACCATAATATGGAATAAAACTAATTGTATATTGATCTTAAATAAAAACCATTATTTTTTAATTACATTGATGAAACTTTTCATTTATCCTACTTTTTCAGATTCAAAATATCAAATTTATTTTAACAGCCACACAAGACACAACCTTCCAAAAATAAAATAAATATTTTAATCTTAAATGTAATTCAATTAGTTAGTAATATCTTTTTTAGAAGTTGAAATTTCATTTTTATACATCTTCAAACTTTTAAACTTTTTAAATTTGACACCTCAATTTACCTAAAATATATAGTTACAATCTCAGTGCTATTACATTATGCTATGCAGCACTCAAATTTGGACCACAAAACAATTATTCTCTCTTATTCTTACATAATGCTCACTCTTCAATTATCAATCCATCCTAAAAAGGGAAAACTATTTTCAACTTTCTTTCAAATTTAATAATTCAAACAAATCATTCATTGTTTGTTCTTTATCACTATTATTTAAAGTATGTGCACAAATTAATTTAATTTAATTTTTATAGAATTGAAAAATCAAACTTCCTTATCCTCGAGCATAATTCAATTGTCATAAAAACATGTTTCGATCATAAAGTTTGAATTCTCTCACTCCAATATTAAATTTAAAAAAAAAAAAATTACTCTTTTAAGTGTAATATATATCCAAAAGAAACAAACTTTTTTTTTAGTCAATCTGAAAATAAAAACTTCAACTTTTAAGGAAAATAATGGGTGTCTTATCTATTAAAGTATTATATTGGTAAGATGCAAATCTCTTTCGTTTAATTTCATTATAATTTAATGTCGTGCACTCTTAAGATTTTTTGTTTTGTTTACTATAAAATAAGAGTGAAATTTGAACTCTGGTCTTTTAATCAAGGACACATGTTTTATAAATGTTGTGCTAGGTTTATATTGATTAATGGGTTTAATTATATTTAAGTTGACACATATTAGTTAGGGAAATTGTAACATATGGCAATTTAGAATAAGATAATTAAAAATATAGCATGTTTTTAAAAAATTTGCGGATATAGCAATTTCTATCGCTGATCACCTCAGTTTTTTATAGATTTTTGTCAGTGATAATAGTCTATCAGTTATAATAGTCTATCACTGATAGAAGTCTATCAGTGATATGATAAAGTCTATCAGTGATAGAAACGGGTTTTTTTGCCATATTTGCAAAACATTTTAAAGTTTGCTAAATTTGCAATTAGTTTGGGCCTGATTGCTATGTGTGCAACCAGCCCTATTAGTTAACCAATAAATAATAATTTGACACAAAATAGTAGGTTAATAAAATAAAATAAAAACAAATAATCAACCCTACATTTGATTGTATGGATGGGCTAGATACGTTTTTAACTAAATTTTCTTAATTCTTTATTATATTACCTTACCTATTGATATGTTTCATGAAGTCAATTCCTTACTAATCCAATTAGTCTATCATATCTACAAGAACTGAAAATTCAAATCTTAACTTTAAAATGAGTGTCTAAATTTAGAGTTAAATTATACATTTAGTACCTGAAATTTAAAGTTTGCGAAATAGAAAAATGAAAAAGTAAGTAATTTTTAGAAAATGTTTGTCTTGAGAAGATAAATTGATTAGTCAATAGTTAAATAAATGTTTAGTTAAATGATGTTTTTCATTAATACCATTTTGATAATTTAGAAATTCTAAAATCAATTTTGAAACCAAACGTGAATAATTCAAAATCACTCCTTATCCTAGGAAAATCACTTCAACCAAACATAAAAATGATTGCATGAAAATCAATTTTACAATTTTTTTTTTTTTTTTTTTTTTAGCTAAGCGATAGCAAAATCACTCAAAATAGAAGACTCAACTTGAGGAGGAAAATCCTCCAACCAAACTACATTCTCACGCAAAATCAAAGCTAGTTTTGCTAACTGATGTGTCACCTCATTCCCTTCACGTCGCATGAAACTACAACATCCCCTGAACGGTTGACAAAACCGAGAGCACAAATCCTGCACCATCACCCCAACTTCGGATAAGTCTTCAACGGTCCCCTGAAGTAAGTGACAAATTCGAGAGGAGTCCGTCTCTAGTACTATCGAATGAAACCCGGCTTCCCAAGCTAATCGCAACCCCTCCGCCATTGCCACACTTCTAACATGCTGGATCCATGTCACTGCCGTTAACATAGCACGACCCTTAGAATCCCTAATCACAACTCCCAAACCACCCAGTCCTTCCTCCCTCACAAACCCTGCATCCACATTCACTTTATACACATCCCCTAGTGGGGGATTCCACTTTGCCCGACCCCGAGTAGCCTCACCAACTGTGAACCCACCCCCTCGCTCATTCGATGCACGATAGACCTCTAGATAACACGACGCCCATGCACCAAGATTAGTCAAAGGGCGAGCCCCCTGCATCCGTACCCGATTCCGATAACCCCACACCGCCCACCACAGAACACAAAGCTCCTCAAAATCCCGCCACCTCAACTTCTACTGGGATGCCCATAAAAGATGAGTCATACCCCCCCCCCCCCCCCAACCGACAGCTGTATCAGGGATCTAAACTTTGAATCCTGCAATACCCCCGTACAAACTTACAGTGCCAGAAAACGTGGAGACTAGATTCTCCCCCCTTACCACACAGTGCACATACATTCAAAATATCAACCTCCGCCTCTCCAAGTTATCCACAGTCGGAAGGCGATCCAAACTGAGTCGCCACACGAAAATCTGTATCTTACTCGGGATCCCCATCCTCCAAATCCCCGTCCACCACTTCTGCAATCCCTCAACAAACGAAGCAGAAGCCTCCTGTCGTAAAGACTCTATCTGGGCCAGCCGGTAACCACTCTTTACCGTAAAAACCCCCGACTCCTCACTATTCCAAATTGCATGGTCCCTTGTATGTCGACGATCAATCGGAATCGTTAAGATAACTTGAACCTCTGCGGGATTAAAATGTTGTTGTAACTTAACCTCATCCCAAACACCGCACCTGGTAAACAACTCACACACCCGCGTCTCACGGGGCATCGAAGCTGGTGATACAATACGCAAAACCAGACTCGCCTGAGATCCAGTTATGGCCATAAACCATCACACTCTCACCACTCCCTATGCGCCATCGGGTCCCTCGCTCAAACAACTCTCGGCCCCATAGCAGACTCCACCAGATGGCGGAAGGTCTCGATCCCAACTGCGCCCCCATAAGATTAGAACCAGGAAAATACCTGTCCCTCATGACCTGCGCCGTGAAATCAATTTCGTCGATGTCGCACAGAGGGGTGAAAATCGCCAACAGACACCGAATTCATCAATCACTCCTAAAATATTAGGATTATAATCCATATGCTCCATTAATTTTACAAACTTAATTATACTTAAATCATTAATTCATCAATCACTTCTAAAATATTAGGATGATGAAAACTATTATATTAAGTGATTTATGCACCTATTTTATGTTATATATTTTGTATAATTATTATTTCATAATATTATATATTTTATAATATATTATATTATACATATTTTAATTTAACAAAAATAAATTGGGTTTATAACTTGAAATACTATACTTGTTAAAATAAAAAGCTATTAAATATGATTGTGCATTTTAAATTTTTTCAAATTCAAAATCTGTATACACCAAAACAAAACAAAACAAAAAATCGTTTTCATATAATTTATTCTGTTTGGATAATAAAATAAAAAACATAATTCAAAACTTCCTGAATCTAGAAACATAAAACAGGATTTGAATGGACCGTCAAACAAATCTGTAGAGATCTATTAGACCGAGTTAAATGACAATGTAGACGGAGTATTTGTACGGATGAGGGATGATCCCCTCATAAGATTTTATAACCCGTATTTTTGTAAACTTATGTGTTTTTTTAAGTGATAACCAAATGCACAAAGTTTGTAGTACCCTTCACTGAGCACGATCACGAGGAGACAACTATAATGCCCTCGTGCTAAGCGAAGAGTACGAATGACTTTTCACATAAGAGGGCATTTTCTTATCACGAGAATGTCAAAAACACGTAAATTTTGAAGGATTTAAAAAAAAAAAAAAAAAAAAAAACTTTACTTCTAGAGAGAAATGTCATCTGTAGAAATACTCAGAATGGACACAAACTTTATGTTGAAGCACTAAACTTATAATTACTTATAATTTAACCTAAAAGTCAGTAACCAAAATTAGTAACGAGCCAAGAGTCATCAAATTCAATATGATTTTTTATTTTTTTTTAAATTCAAGTCTTGTTTTACAATATTCAAAATATATATATTCAAAATATTGATGCACCGACGTTGAGTCCAATCCAATTCACACACATCCCAATTTCCAAAATCTAGCAGTAACAAGAATCACCAAACGCCAAGAAAGAAGCTGACCTTTTTTAATCTGACCAAATTAAGAAACTGCTGATGCAACTCACCATCAATCACTTACTCCAAAAGCACCAAAATCATAACAAAACCAAAACCCTCAAAATAAATAAAAAATCTACATTTCTTATTTTCTTTATACTAATCAACAACTCTCCCACATCCCTCCACGTTTCCAAAAAACTCAGAATCAAAAACCAAAAACACAGAGGCTCTGTAATTTCTGAAAATCCCATTTCCGAATTCCACCACTATGCACAACAATAATCATTCTCTGATTTTTGAATCCAAAATGAAAAACCCAGAGAAGCTATTTCCATTCCGATCACTCCCAAAACTTGTAATCTTCCTCGTCATCTTCATCTCTGTCACTTACATCCTTTACACTCTCAAGCTCCTCTCCTCCGCTTCCGATTCTGATTCCGACGACCCCATCAAAATCAACCCACATTCATCAATCTCATCAACTAGAAACAATCAAACAATCCCCAATTTCCCACAAAAGCCCCACACCCAGACCGAAATTCAAGACATCGTGTTCGGAATCGCCTCGTCGGCGAAGCTCTGGAAGCAGAGGAAAGAGTACATAAAGCTCTGGTTTGATCCGAGGAAAATGCGAGGCGTGGTGTGGGTGGACAAGCCGGTGGCGGCGATGGAGGCAGAGGAGGTGGAATTGCTGCCGCCGGTGGTGGTGTCGGAGGATACGACCGGGTTCGCGTATCGGAACAAGGAGGGGGGGCGGTCGGGGATAAGGATAGCGAGGATTGTAGCGGAGACGGTGAGGTTGGGAGCGGAAAATGTGAGGTGGGTAGTGATGGGGGACGATGACACGGTGTTTGTGGCGGAGAATTTGGTGAGAGTGTTGAGGAAGTATGATCATAAGGGGTTTTATTACATCGGAAGCTCGTCGGAAAGCCATTTGCAGAATATTAGATTGTCGTATGGAATGGCGTACGGCGGAGGGGGATTTGCGATTAGTTATGGGTTGGCGAAGGAGGTGGAGAAAATGGAGGATGGGTGTTTGGAGAGGTATCCGGAGCTTTATGGCTCCGATGATCGGATTCAGGCTTGTATGGCGGAGCTCGGCGTTCCTCTCACTAAGGAACTTGGCTTTCATCAGGTGCGCTTTCTTTTTCTTTTCCTTTAGATTGCTCTGTTTTTCTTCTTCTTCTTCACTGCTCTGTGTTTTTCAGAAAGAAAGATAAATGGTTTTTTGTTTTTATTTATTTATTTTTATTTGTTTCAACCGTAGTTTAATTAATGAGGAATGAACCCATGACCTCTTAGTCTCACGGACACAACTTTATACGGACACAATTTTATGTCAATTGAGCTACCCTCGATTCGATTTGATTTTTTTTAGTGGGATTTGGTGGGTAGTGTGGTTTCGTCATATTGGTAAATGAATTAGATTTTGGTTTTTTGGATGGGTAAATTATTTAACTAGCATTTCCATCACACAAGCTTGATACCATCCTAGGATATTTGCACTCCGAGGTGTTAATATTTTTTTTACCCTTCGAAAACGCATATCTTTTTGTCATTGTATTGACTTCATCAACACTACACTAACTAGGATCACGAAAGAAAATTCATTTGTATCATTCGCTGAGTAAGAAGACACTATAGTCGTCTCCCTCACTATCGTGCTCAGCAAAAGGTATGATTTTTCAGAGAATGAGGGAACTTGCTTATTACAAGACAAAGTGAAAAGAAAAAGAAATGATATTTGCATAGATGACCCTCTAATCGGGAGTCACAATATTTTTTTACTCTCTCTCGAAAATGTATGTTTTTGTCCATTTGTTGACGTCATCAACACGGGGCACTATAGTCGTGATCATGAGAAAAGGTCAAAAAAACATGTGTTTTAAAAAATCGCATCATTTTGCATTAAGACTCTCGAGAGGGTCATATGTGCAAAAACCTCGTAAAAAAAACATGTGTTTCAAAAAATCGAGTCATTTGGCATTAAGACCTTTGAGGAGGTCATCCGTACAAAAATTCCTACTATCCTATGCTCGGAGATAATTGGCACCTCCTTTGAAACCAAGTCATTTGGCATTAAGATCATTGAGGAGGTCATCCGTATAAAAATCTCTCCCATCCTATACTCGACCATAATTGACACCTCCTTTGAGAGGTCGGAGTTTTAAATTCTGATACAAAAATCAACTAAACAAAAATTATTTTTTATTATAAGTATATAAGCTTATTTTTTTAATATATGTTATCGCTAGCAAAAGTATAGCTCAACTGACATAATGTACGATGACGTAGTAATTAAGAGGTCACGAATTTTTTTTTTCCTCAATAGGTCAATAATACATCTTTATGTCCATTGACTTAGATTTGATTTGACAATAAATAAAAAAATTATATATATTTTTTTTTATAATATAAAAAGAAGATTCAAACTTGAGACTTTTTGGTCGTGATCTATACGTCAAGAATTTGTAGTAAAAGAATGGATTAGTATGGTTTTTTTTTTAATTAGAAGAGTAGTGTATAAGAGAGAAAGGAAAACAAAATAAGAGAGAAACAAAATGTAAAATAATTGATGAAATGGTGGTGTGTTGTATGTAGATAAGGATTAAGGGTAAGGATTTAATTAATGAAAATGTTGTGGAATTCTAGACATGAGAATAAGATTGATTACCATTTTTTTTTAGTCATGAGATTACCTTTTTGGGAAATTGACTTTTAAATTTAAAGTGGATCATATGTTTTATTCTCATTCCTTAATTTTGGTAAAATCATGGATGAAAATGAAAATTTTCAATCAAATCCTTTGATTCTAGCCCATGATAATTAAGGAGGACATTTGACTTTTTAGTCGAAAAAATATGTTTTAATCATTTGAATTATGTTGGAATGGTGGGTTGAAGTCTTTTTTTTCAAGTGAGGTTGAAATGGACCTCACAATCACATTCATTTTTTTTTTTTTTTTTAATTTAACAAATAGGAGTGAGAGATTCAAATATTTGACCTCTTAATAGAAAGTATATGTCTTAATGACGAATTGACGATCACATTCATTATTGTTCATACAACTTTTGGGATTTGTTTATTAAGTTTAACGAGTTAAATTATTGTCAGAATTGACAATCACATCAATTGTTGTTCATACAACTTTGGCGTTTGTTTATTAGGTTTGAATGTATGGATATAAATATATATATATATATATATATATATATATAAACTATGATTTTCGTTTAAAAAATACCTCTGAATTTTTAAAAGTTTCAAAAATGCTTCAACCGTTAACAACACATAGAATTCTGACGTGAACAGTTAAATTCTAATTTGTACTCGTATGACATAGAAAAAACGAAAAATGTAGACATCTGAGGTGTTAAAAAAATTATGAAAAATTTATTTTATCGATTCAAAAATCAAGGAGTAGAACAAAATTAAAGCAAAATCGGTAGAGAATTTATCAGATGTCCACGTTTTCATTTTTTTTTTTAACACCTCATACGTTTGTATTTTTTTTTTTTTTTCTATGTCACACAAATTAGAATTTAATCGTTGACTTTAAAATTTTGTGTTTATTATTTACCATAAAAGCATTTTGAAACATTTTTCATAGTTTTAAGATATTTTATTTTTTAAATGAATTTTTTTTTATATATATATAAATCTAATTTAGCCTAAATGTAACGTATTGAATGATGGTTTGAAAAAAACTTATGTGGCAGGAAAAGGGGAAAATTTCCATATCACCCCTTTGAATGACTGTCATGTGTCGTTATCTTAAACTTAATAAATTAGATTTTGTTACATCTCATGCAAAGTTTTATCTTTTCTCTAACTCAACAAAGTTTTTTCTCTGAATTAAAAATTAAATTTAAAAAAAAAAAAAACAAAAAAAAACTCCTCTTTGATGGTTAATTTTATTTTTTTTATTCAACAAAATTTTCTCTTCTTTGGTGTTAAATTTTAGAGAAATTGTAACCAATGTTTAGAATAAAATAATTAAAAATATAACATATTTTTAAAAAATTTGGTAATTTCTATGGCGGATATCTGATGGCTTATAGAAGTCTATCGATCACCTCAGCTTTTTATAGATTTGTGTGAGTGATAATATATTCGTACTAATAGTCTATCAGTGATAAAAACGAATTTTTTTTTGTCATATTTGCAAAACATTTTAAAGTTTGCTAAATTTGCAATTAGTTTGGACCTGATTGCTATTTGTGCCACCAACCCTAAATTTTTATAGGTTTTTTTTTTTTTTTTTTTAAATCTTCTTTTCATCTCTATTTCTATTTACTTTAAATTATTTTGTATATCTTGTAAATAAGACAAACTTTATTTCATTTTAATTATTATATTTATGCTCTATTTTTAACTTGAATTTTTTCAAATAAAATAAGCAAGAACTTTTGTTTATTTTATTTTGAAATATATATATATATATATATTTGGACCGGTTGCACAAACAACAGTTCAGTCTAAAATAATTACAAATTTAACAAAATTTAATTTTTTTTACAAATATGACAAAAAATCAATGACGGATAGACTTTATGAGTATTAGTGATAGACTTCCATCACCGATAGACTATTATTACTGAAAAAAATTTATAAAAAATATTACTATCAGCGATAGACCATACGATAAAAATTGACATATCTATAAAAATTTTAAAAAAATATTATATTTTTTAATTATTTTACTCGACATGTTACCGTTTCCTATATATTTGAAGGAGTACTATAAATTTTCCGGTGTTGTAAGCATGGTGAGGTGGTGAGTAGGCCATTGTTTTCTCAATATTTTAAATTTCGAGGTAGTAGGTGATGGGGACCCACGTAATCAATGTCTCACCTCATCTGTCATCTCTCCCAAATTATCCCAAATTACGAGGACTTTTTTTTTTTTTTTTTTTTTTTGGAGAATTTCTAGTACATTGGTATGAAGTTTTTTCATACCAATACCTTTAAATGAATGACACGTGGCGAAATAGTTTTAAAAAATAATATATTTAATAGAGTGGGTCTCAGTCAAACAACTATTTCCCCACGTGTCATTCATTTAAAGGCAGTGGTATGGAAAAACTTCATACCACCGATGTACTAGAAATTCTCCCCTTTTTTTTAAACAACAAAAAAAAAAAATTTTTTTTTTTTTTTTTTCAAGTGAGGTGAATAATTTATTTTAGAAGTGGGTGGAGAATTAAATCTTTTGGTGGAGTTACATATTTATGTCACTTCACATATGTTGATGCAGACTTATAAAATATACCTCTAATGAACTTTATTTTTATATGGGATCCAAATTTTCAAGATTAACACTTTTTGATCTTCATATTTTCACTTTTTGATCTTCATATTTGAAATTAATTTTTATTTAATTTGAGATAATTGGTTGGTGAGATTTGAGTTTTGATGTTTAATTGATATTTGAAGTTTGAAATTAATTTTTAAATCATTTTTAAGTGGAGTTTATCGTTATTTGATATAAGAGTTGTTTTTCAATAGTATGAACTTTTTTTTATGGTTGTCCATATGTATTTTTAAAATGAGTTGAAATTTTTTATTTTTTTATTTTTTTATTTTTTATACTCAGTAATCATTTAGAAACCAATTTTAAACTTCAAAAAAACGATTAGAAGTGAAATTTAAATTTGAAGTCACATTCAAATGAGATTTCAAAGTTTAAGAACATAATTGAAACTTATATTAAAGTTGAAAGGTATTTTGTATAATTTAACTTTTTGTATTATTTTTTCAAAGAAGTAATATCTCGAATAAAAAATGTGATGTCAACTTGAGTATAGTTGCATATATGATATATCTCCGACCAAAAGATCATAAGTTCAAATGTCCTCCCTTACATGTTGATCTCAAAATAATAAATAAATAAATAACTTGATGATTTGTTATGGATAATAATGTTATGTTAAAGTGTTAGTGTTTGAAGAATTTAAGAGAAAAATTATCAACCTTGTTAGTTCAATTGATTAAGTCATATGTTTTCAACCGAAAGGTCGGAGGTTCGAATTTTCCACGGGTTGTGTTGAACTAAAAGTAATGATGGTATCCTCTCTTTTCACTGTAGGTTGCCACTCATTTTTTATTAGAAAGCCCACTTTTTCTTGGAATATATATCATATAGATATGATTGAAAAAAGTTGTGTGAACTTTTTAAAATGAGTGTTGAAAAGTTGCAATTGTGAAAGATCCAAGAGTTATAACACCAACACTAACACACTGTCTCTTCTCGGTCGAAACTCCGAATCAGTTCGACGTTTACGGCAACCTGTTCGGGCTACTAGCAGCGCATCCAGTGACGCCATTGGTATCCCTCCACCACCTCGACATCGTCGAGCCCATCTTCCCCGACACCACAAGACTCGAAGCTCTCCATCGACTCTCCATTCCAATGCGGCTAGACTCTGCAGCTCTGATGCAGCAATCCATTTGCTACGACCGAGCCAGGGGCTGGACCATCTCCCTCTCATGGGGCTACACAGTCCAAATTTTCCGAGGCATTTTTTCGCCCCGAGAGCTCGAAACGCCTTCCAGAACGTTCTTGAACTGGTACCGAAAAGCCGATTACACCGCTTATGCATTCAACACTCGGCCTGTTACCAGAAATCCATGCCAGAAGCCCTTCATCTTCTACTTTTCCAATGCCACTTTCAACTCAACTGGCCTTACTGTGAGTGAATATTTGAGAGACCATTTTCCACATCCATTTTGCAAGTGGAAGATGGCTGATCCTGCTCAGCTTCAGACAGTCATGGTGTTTAAGAAACCCAACCCCACTCTTTGGGATTCTGTGAGTATTTCAACAACCCATTTTGCTTCTATATTTCCATTTCTAGATTCCTCCGCTTCCGTTAAAATTCAAAAGCTTAAGTCGATAGATTACAGATAATTTAATCTTTGGTTGGAAAAATATATTTGATCCCTAACAAATTTATGGCATGTTTTTTCGAGTGATTTTGAAATGGTTTAACACTTTTTATCATGTTCAAAACCACTTCAAAACATGCATAAAACAATTTTGATGATATGTAATTCTCGTTTAAAAGTGAAAACCAAACATGTTTTAGAGTGATTTTGAATATGATCACAGTTATTTTAATTCACTGTCATTTTTTTTTTTTTTTTTTTTTTGTAGCAGTTGTGATAGGAATGCTAATTAAGGATTCAATTGAGAATACTATTAGAGTATTAAATGTATATTAGTAATTTGTTAGAGATGTTATGGTGATTTGTTATAATAATTTATAAATAGAGTGAGTCGAGGGTGAATGTAGGTAATTATTTAGTTAGATTAGGACTCACTCGCTAATATGAGCATAGCTCAACTGGCATATTGTATGAACTATGAGCAAGAGGTCTCAAGTTTGAATCCCCCTCCCCACATGGTTAAATTGTTTTGAATAACTCGGTTAATTATGAGCAAGAGGTCTTAAGGACCAAAATTATTGTCTTGCCTTAATTTTATTTTTATAATGTTATAACACATTACAAGGGTTTGAATACATAACTTTCTTTGATGTCATGTTAAGTGATCAGTGAACTCGAAAGCTTGAGTTGATAGGTTATGATAAATCTAGTCTTTGTATATTCATATTCTTGAACGGTTTCTAACGAGACAAATGGTGGGTCTTGTTGTTCTTGTTAGGCTCCGAGAAGGAATTGTTGCAGAGTGATGGGAATGGAGAAGGAAGGAGTTTTGGGTGTTGATGTGGGTATCTGCAGGGAAGGGGAGATCAGTTGACTAATTTAACTAATTGCCTTTATTTATTATAATTAAGGGAGTCTCTATAGCCTTTGCCTTATCATTCATGATTATTGATTTCATTTATGCTCTCATAGAGTCATCTGATCAATTCCCTTCTTTATTGTTAATTTTTACGGCGCGTCTCAAAATGGTATAATCTCGGCTTTTATACAACAAAAAGTCTTTGATCTCAAGAAAAAAAAAATGTCAATTACTGTTGAGTTAAGCTCATTTTCGCATAATTTTGACAGATACCGTTCAAAATGGAGGTTGCTCGACATTAAAAAAAAATTAAAAAATAAAAAAGTGACAGGAGGGTTAACTGATTTGACACCTAGACGAAAAAAATAAGTGTTTTTTGGAGAAAAAAATGAAAAAGTTTTTGGATTGCTCCAAAAAATGAAAAAGTTTTTGGATTGGAAACACTTTTAAAAGTATAATTATCAATATTTTAGGCAAGTACATATACATGAGTATCTTATTGAATGTTAAAAATATTTGTAAATATGACATAATCTTAATTGAGTTTGAATTAAAGTGTGAAAAGTTGAAAATGCCCATCAACATATTTCATTGTCCTAGATCTAGATGTATATCAATGGTTGAGGTTTATTAGTTATAGATGTTTTTTTTTTTTTTTGCAACGGTATTTTAATTAAAGCGAGAATTGAACTCATGACCTTTTTAGTCACAGACACAACCTTATGTCAATTGAGTTATGCTTGGTTTGGCATTAGTTATAAATGTTTATAGCCAAACATGAACATAACTCAACTGACATGATATATGAATTAGTGATCAAGATGTCTAAAGTTTAATCTCCCACTCCCACATGTTGCCAAAAAAAAAAATGTTTATTAAAGTGGTCTGAGGTTCAGTCCCCCACCCGCACATATTTTAAAAAAATGTCTATTAGTGATGAAATTAAAGTCTATCTGTGTTCAACGTCTATCACTTGTTGTTTGCATGTTATAAACTTTGTAAAATATTATTTTATAATATCATATAATTTAGAGATAAGTATATAAGGAACCTTTAATTTATTATGATTTTTCATTTACGTCGGAAGTTTCTATTTTTTTCACAAATGACCTACTACATTTGAGATTTTTCATAAAAGTTAAGGTTCAATTACTTTTAAGTTGTCTCTCTACCATTAGGAAGAAAAAAAATGAAATCTTAAAACTCACATTAATCACGTTGATCTCTCCTCATTAAAATTGTCTCATCTCTCCTCGATAAAATTGTCTCTTCCCTCCTCATAATCAAACCTAAAAAATACATTTATTTTCTTTAAAGAAATATATATTATGTATAAGCATATATCAATATATATGGTGTGTACTGTGTATATATAACAAATACATATATTTTCCAAAAAATAAATACATATTATCTAAATCTATAAATATATACACATTATATATGATGAGTATATACTCATATATATAAGTATATATAAAAAAAATACATATTTTCATTGGAAGAAATTACAACGTTAAAATTAATATTTGAAACTTGAAACAAAATGCTCAAGTGCTAAAATCGTGGGATAAATCGTGGGCAACAATTAGAATGTAGAATGCTAAAATTGTGAAAATTAAAATGTGGATAAATATTTCAAAACAATGAAAAATGTGTAATTAATATATGTAAAGTTGGAAATAAAAATCAATTATGGAGAGAGAAAAATAATAAGGGCATAATGGTAAGAATTTTTTTTAAAAATCTATAAGTGTAAATGTTCATATATTTGGACATTTTCAAAAATACTATTTTTAAGAAGCTATTGTACACAATTTCTCTATAATTTATAATCACATTTTTTGTCTCTGAAGTTTGAGTTTGGTAACATTTTTGGTCTCTGAATTTTGAGTTTGGTAGCATGTGGGTTAAGGTTTCAAACTCAATAATTTTACTCTTGAGATTTGCTATTTAGTGGCGTTCTTAGTCCTCCCTAAGGATTGTTACAAATTTTTTATAATTATTATTTTACAATATCATATAATTTATAATTACACATTTGGTCTCTGAAATTTGTGATTGGTAGTATTTGGTCCCTAAGACTTCAAACTCAATAATTTTACCTTTGAGATTTGTCATTTAGTAGCGTTTTTAGTCATCTTTCAGTTTTCCGTTGATCTCTAATAGAAAGTCGACGTGACACCTATTTTTATTCAAAAAAGATATTTTTTAATTTTTTTAATTATTAAAATTAAAAAAACATTTTTTTTTTTGTTTTTCTCCTTTCTAGTCTCTCCCTTCTTCTTCTCCCTCATCCTCTCATCTTCTTCTTCCTCTAGATACCCGTCAATTATTGTTGTCTCCTCGGCGACTATTTTTTTCTCTCTTTTTTCTTCCTCTTTCTTCTTCTCTTGTTTTCAAGAAAGATTTTTTTTTTTTAAGGAATTGCCCCCTCATTTTAGATCTGAGCATTTTAAATTTAGGGAAAATTACACTAATGATCCTTCAAGTTTGGGTTTGGTAGCACTTGGGTCCTCAGGTTTCAAATCTAACAACTATACCTTTGTTTGAATTTGGTTTCGTTTTTTGTCCTTCCATCAAAATTTAGGTTAAGTCCTAATAAAATGCTGACTTTAACACTTATTTTTAATTAAAAAAAAAATCTTCTTTTTTTCTTTTTTCTCCATCAATTTTTTTTTTTTTTTAATTTTTTCTTTTTTCTTTTTCCTTCTTTTCTCCATCTCCATCTCCATCTTCCTCTTCTTCCTCCGATGGTCGTCGGCGGCGATACTCCCTGCGACTGATTTTTTTCTTCCTCCTCCCCCTTCCTTCCCATGGTCGTCGCCGACGACTTTTTTTTCTTCTTTTTTTCCGTTTTTCTTTTCCTTTTTATTCTCCCTCTCCCTCTCCTCATTTATCCCATTCTTCCCCTTCTTCTCCTCCCCACGTTTCTTAAAAAAAAAATACAGATCTGTATTAAAAAAAAATGGGAGTGGAGAAATTAAAAAAAGATAGAAGGGGAGGAAAGGGGGAAGGGGGAGACCAAGAGGGAGAACAAAAATTGTTATGTGGTCAACAATTTTATTTTTTTTAAATATAGATCGGTATTTTTTTATTTTTTATTTTTAAAAAAAAATATTTTAAACTAGGGAGGGGAAGATGGGGAGAAATGGGGAGAAGGAGGAGGAGAGGGAGAGGGAGAGGGAGAGGGTAAGAGGAAAACGAAAAAGAAAAAACAATTGTCGTCGGCGACGACCATGGGAGGGGAGAAGATAGGAGGAGAAGGGAAGAGGAGAAAGAGAGAAAGAGGGAAAAAAAAATCAGTCGTCGGCATATTGCAGACGACCATCGGAGAAAGAAGAGGAAGATGGATGATGGGGATGGGGATAGTGAAAAAGAAAAAAAAAAATATTTTTTTAAAATAATTTTAATAATTAAAAATAGGTGTCAACATTCTGTTAGGACTTAACAGAAATAATTTTGACGGACCAAAAACGAATCAAATTCAAATATAATTGTTGGATTTGAAACCCTAGAATCATTAAAGTATTTTTCTCCTCATTTTATCAGTTTTTTTTTTAAATTTATTTAAGAATATCAACTTGGCCATTATCATATATTGATATTTGAGTCTTGTTTAGGTCTTAGCTTATTTTTCCATTTAGGTTTCTAATTTGTATCAAACTTTGAAACGTCCTTGTCCAACTTCAGTGGAATCAGACTATCAACTTGGCCATTATCATATATTGATATTTGAGTCTTGTTTAGGTCTTGGCTTATTTTTCCATTTAGGTTTCTAATTTGTATCAAACTTTGAAACGTCCTTGTCCAACTTCAGTGGAATCCACGAGCTTATAAAGCAAGGCCATGGGATGAACTAAGATCCTTCTCCAATGAAAAAAAAAAATAGAGAATGGAGAAAATATCAACAATTTTTTGTTTCCTTCTCAGCACTGTCTTTTGGTGGTATCTAAAAGATGGTTTTGGTGGAAGATTGCTTTTGGTGGTATCTTAAAGATAGTTTTGGTGGGAGATTGTGTCGAAGGATGGAAACTATGTCGAGGCTTACAAACTATTTGCCTTAAAAGTTGGAACTAATCCATGTGTATAATAACATCGACAGGAGTCTTAATATATCGTGTGCACACAGATGTATTCTGTTGGATTGCCTTGATTCTGTTATAACTCATTACGACTAGCTCGAAACTTCTTTCTATCATTTTGTATTTGTATTGAGCTTTGACCTATTATGTATTAGGCCATTAGAAGAGTGTCATATATAAATCTTCTAATGACTTATGTTGTTCCTAGTAATTTTGTAATCTCACTTCTTCGTAATACAAATTTTCTCTCCCTTTTGCCCGTAGACGTAGCTAATACAACGTTAGTGAACCACATAAACTTGTTGATACTCGTATTTTTTTATTTTTTGTTAATTGATTCTGTCATAACATGTTCGACGAAGCTTCTAACTAATTTCCAATTAAAATTCCTCTCAACATCCACATAGTTTTGTTCCTAAAACATTCTCTAAGAAAACACTAGTAGTCGCTAGTCGCTGACACTCATTCGCATAATCCCCTCAAGTCTGAAACGAGGGGACCCCTTCGATTTTTTTTTCTTCTTCTTGAAAACAGGGGTAGAAGAGAAGAAGTGAGGAGGAAGAAAAAATAGAAGAGAAAAAAGGAGAGAAAAGAAAGAAAGAAAAAAATCGCCGATGACGACTCTCGCAACGTCATCGTGACGCAGAGCGGCCGACGTCCTCTTTTAAGGGTTTTGTTTTAAAAAACAAAGAGATGGAGTCGCCACCAACCATTTCGGGTGTGATTGGTCACCTTAAAACAAAAACTAGTCTAGAAAACAGAAATCAAGTTCAGGGGTCGGTTGAGTGTAGGAAAGATGTTAGCACCCTACAACACCCGTTAAAAACGGTAGCCATATTTTATCTTATATTATCCAGTTAATTTTAAAATGTCCTTAATTTGAGAAAATTAATAATAGTTTATTAAAAAATAATGTCTCATTTAATCAATTCTTAACTTTAAAAATAAAGTAAGAGTTTGATATATTGAAGGAAGATTATCCTTAGTTAATTATCATATTAAATTTTCTTTTATTTAAAGGAAATTATTTACCTTAAAAATTTGAGAAATTTAATCCAACTCCGTCGTAGGATTTATATGATAATATTTCTTTTAAAACATATTGATTTGTTATTTTTTAGAAGTGATTGAGAGGATTTTTGTGTGCTTGCACGAGAGTCGAAGCTCTACGAAAGTCACATTACTCAGTCCTCAAAACAAATATTATTTTATTTTACAAGCGTTATTTGTAAACGAAAATATGACTTTGATTATAAAATCGAAAATATGACTTTGATTATAAAATCAAATTGAGATTTAAGAAAATTCAAATTAAAGATAAAGTTGAAATTTGTTTGAAACATATATTTACAAAAATAATTAAAATTTATTCTAAAGATTTAAAATAAGGTAAAATTGGAAGAAGTTTTGAAATCTTAAAATTAAAAGCAAAATATATCATAATTTAATTGAAAATCAAGGGTCAAATATTGAATTATAAGTCAAAATGTTAAAATTGTAAATAACTAAATAAAACAAAGAATGACAGTTTTGTAATTAAGCAACAATGGTAAAATTGTAATTAATAATAAATTAATAGCATTTTGGTAAATAATTTGAAAACCTAAATTATACCTTCCCCTTCCTCGATGTTCAAGCGACATGGACTTCGAATTCCGCTGCCACCGCCGTTGGAGGTCAGTCGCCTTCTACCGTCGTCGCTGTCACTTCGTCGCAGGTGTACCTTCGTGGAGTTCGTCGCAGGTGTGCCGTCGTGCTTGCAGCCGTTCTCCGTCCGCCGTCGTGGAGTTCCTACTGGTTCGCGCTCCGCCGCCGCGTTGAAGCTTGTCCGTAACGTCGTTGGTTGTAGCGAGCTCGAGGTTGGGTTGTTGAAGATCTGATCGTGGATTGCCACCGAGGAACTTCGTCCGCCGCTGCCGCCATCTGGGTCTTCGTACGCCGCTGGTTCGAGGGTTGCCGTCCACTCGAGCGTCGCCGTCTGCCAAAGATCTTCGCCGCTATGTCGTTCGGGTGAGTACGCCGAGTCGTCAGCTCGTGAGCTCGAGTCGCGTCATCGAGATCTGTTGATGCGCCGTCGTCCTCTGTCTGCCGCCGTGCGCTTCGTTGCACCGCCGTGCGGCGCTGTAGTGGAGTTTCGCCGGAAGTGGTGGGTCTCGCCGGAATTGGAAGTTGAAGATGAAGTGTTTGGGAGTTGGTGAATAGTAGGGACCTCGGTTTGCGTGCATGAGATGGAAAGAGAAATTTTGAGATTTGGATAAGAGAGAAAAATCAATTTTGACTTGATTTGACTAAATCAAAAAAAAAAAAAAAATTCAACATTTTGGTCTAAATTGCATAAGCCTTCTTGCTCTCATATTCTATTCCGCTTTCTTTTTTACGAGCCTTTCGCTCTGATCTTCCCTATCTTCTAAATGATTCTTTACCCGATATTTATAAATGATGAGAACGTCAAACAAGATTAAAATCAAACAATTAATGACTCAAAATTTTATTCTTAATTGAAACGAATTTTGATCAAAAATGAACAAATATGTTATACTCAAAAATAAATATTAAATTTTTAATCAAAAAATGAATTAAATAATGGGCTGGTTGCACAAATAGCAATCAAACCCAAACTAATTGTAAATTTAGCAAACTTTAAAATGTTTTGCAAATATGGCAAAAAAACTCGTTTCTATCACTGATAGACTTTATTATATCACTGATAGACTTCTATCAGTGATAGACTATTATCACTGACAAAAATCTATAAAAAGCTGAGGTGATCAGCGATAGACTTCTATCAGTCATAAGATATCAACGATAGAAATTGCTATATCCGCAAAAATTTTAAAAACATGCTATATTTGCAAACAATAAATCTTAAATTGTCATTTACTACAATTTCCCTTAAATAATTTATACTCATAAATGAATATCAAATTTTAACCCAAAAATGAATTGAATAATTTATACTAATATCAAATTTTTAATCCAAAAATGAATTAAATAATTTATCCTCATAAATGAATATTAAATTTTTAATCCAAAAATGAATTAAATATTTGATATTCATTAGATAGAAATAAATGAATATTAAATTTTAGCCATAAAATAACTTATAAATTTTATGCTCATAAAATGCTAATTTTATTTGTTAAATTAGATAAAAATTCTTCACAGACAATTAAAACATTATTTTTGTTATTTTCTCCAATTTTTTAAATTAATTAAATACATAATAAAAAGTAAATTTACAACTTAAAAATACTCAATCAAATATGATTAAAAAAAGAAATATATATATAAGGTAAAAACATTAATAATAAACAAATGTCCGGACCAAACACGGTGTCTACAACGACGATAGTTGTCTCGAGGAAGAAGAAGATGGAACGATAAATGAGGAGAGGAAAAAAGAAAACAAAAATGTTTTTTACAATTTTAATAATTAAAAAATTATTTTTCAATAATAAAAAATAAGTGACACGTCAGCTTTCTGGTAGCCGGACCAAATACGGTGTCTACAACGACGATAGTTGTCTCGAGGAAGAAGATGGAAGGATAAATGAGGAGAGGAAAAATGAAAACAAAAATGTTTTTTACAATTTTAATAATTAAAAAATTATTTTTCAATAATAAAAAATAAGTGACACGTCAACTTTCTGGTAGGGATTAACCGAAAAAACTGACGTAGACTAAGAACACTGGGTAGAATTGTTGAATTTAAAATTTTAAGGACCGAAATGGTACCAAACTCAAACTTTAGGAACCAAAAGTATAATTTATCATATATTATATTATACATATTTTAATTTAACAAAAATAAATTGTTTTTATAATATTAATTAGGAAAAATTACACTAGATTCATCATGTTTGGGTTTGGTAGCATTTGAGTCTCCAAAGTTTCAAACTCAACAATTATTCTCATTATAACCTGAGGTTTAAATTTGGTGCGTTTTTTTTTTGTCCCTTCGTCAAATTTTCGACTAAACCCGAACAAAATGCTAACGTGACACATATTTTAAATTAAAAATAATTTTTAATTATTAAAAAAAAAAAAAAATCTCTCCTCCTCTCTCCATCATCCATCTTCTTTCTCTCATGGTCGTCGGCGTATCGCCGACGTTTCTTTTTTTGTTTTTCTCTTCTCTTTTTCCTTTCCCTCTCACATCCATCTCCTCATTTCTCCCCTCGTTTAAAAAAAATAATAAAAAAAAAAAAAAAAAAAAAAAAAAATTATAAATCTGGGTTCATTTCAGATCGGTAAAAAAATATTTTTTTTAAACGAGGAGAAGAAGGAGATGGAAGTGAGAAGGAGGAGGAAAGAAGAAAAAAAAGATAGTCGTCGGCGACGACCATAGGAAGAGGAAGATGTATGATGTAGTGAGGAAGAGGAGAGAAAAAAAAATATATATATATATATATTATTTTTTTAAAAAAATAATAATTAAAAATAGGTGTCACATCATGATTCGGTTAAGATGCACACAAGGGTATAATATGGTTAGTTTGAAACCTTGGAGACTCAATTACCACCAAACATAAACCTGAAAGACCAGTAATGTAATTTTCTCTATTAAATATTTTATATAATTATGCATCGTAAACTTTAAAATTCAAAATCTTAAAAAAAAAAAAAAAAAAAAAACATTGTTTTCAAAATTTAGATCCTAGAATCTTAGAATAAATTCTATTTAGATCCTAGAATCTTAAAAACTAGTTTTCAAAAACACATTAATTTGAAAACATAAAACAAAATCCAAATTGTATACTACAAACAATAACCTACCAAAATTTTGACAAACCACTCTCCGAGTCAACGAGATATCCACTTCTCTTTTTCAAAAAAAAGTTGATGCCCGCAAGGCCCAGACTTTGGAGACCTCAAGAGTTTTCCTTATTAAGATCAGCTGTAAATTCAAACACACGACTTGGCCTTGGGATACATCAAGACATCAAGAATTTTCCTTATCAAGATCACCTGTTAATTCGAACATTCATCAAGACATCAAGAATTTTCCTTATCAAGATCACCTGTTAATTCGAACATTCGAACACACGACCTCTAAGTCGGGTATTACTCGGGGACCACTGGCCTAAGCCGACAAGCCACCCTTTGGGCCTGACATATCCACTCTTCTCTGCCCCTGGATTTTGAAGTTGCTTGCACAAAAACTCACAAGCACAGTTTGAGCATCTAACACTCATACTTGGAACAATTAAACAACAAAATAGTTTTAACCTTCCTCCTAGTCTCAGTAACATTTTCTCGGAGCCACTTCAAATGATTACAACAAACTCCAAATACAAAACCAAGAACTATCAGACCGAGTTCCACACATTCACAAATTCAAAACAAACAAATATACCGATGCTTCTCTTTGGTCCTCATATTTCTAGTCTTATGATGCCGATATAGGGCGTCGTATAGCTAAAACGTAACTCAAGAGTTCTCGTCAAAATTGGGTTTTTCCCCCTCTTTTTTGGATACTACAGATTCTGTCTGCTGCAGGCTGCAGCATGCAGAGAAAAGTTCATTACTTGTAGAAGTACTTTGAGTTTTAGACTTCATTCTTCAATTTCCTCTTTTTCTTCAAACTTCCTGAGCCTCCATGGATTAGTACTCCACTACTCCATATCTGTGAACTGTCTATTTTCAGAACATTCTACAGACTTTGTGCCTAAAATTTCCATTGGCTTATCCCCAAAATCACCACTTATGCAACCAAACTCTACATCTTCATCATCACTATCAATGCTATTTGGAGTCACCCTGTTCTGATAGCTTCTCTGCCGTACAAGAAACACATTGAAGTAATAGCTTATCAAATTTTTCCTTGACTTCATTGGAAACCACCTCAATGAATAGTTCCAAAAGCACTTACTCTGGTTGTTAAAATTTGATATTGCCAACTCCTTAAATCTCTTTTCCTCTTCAGCAGTCCATTGCAGAGATATTTCCTCCCCCATATGATGAAATCTCCAATCATAGAATGTCAAACCAAGTTCAAGCTTTAATCTCATCCTCGCTTCAGCAATGTGAAATCTAAAACATTCAACAGAACCTGGAAATTGACACCTACACGAATCCGGTCTCCCTCTGCCAATGGGATTTCTATCACTTACGGAATTAATATTTCCGCGTTGAAAAGGCCATGACTGTGTCCCTAGCCATTTAGAGTCGCTATTGGAAATATTACCAGTCCATTCAGGTATAACTGCTTGAAATAAAGCACCCACGAGAACTTTCTTCTCAACTGAATCTTCATTCGGCTGATTGTCTACCATTTCGGATGGTAAGTCACCATTCAAGAATGCTCGATTCTCAAGTCCCTTCCTGACTTCTGTTGTTGGACTACTAATCAAATTACTTTGAACGGTTGGACATGAATTATTACATGGGTCCGAAGCTTTATTTTTTTTGCTGCATCTGGCCCTTTCTGTAGAGAGGTGATGGTTATCATCAATATTATCCTCATAAATGGATGGATGCATCCTTACTTTCTTCTGCAAGTTTAAACCAAAATCTTTTTTTCTCAAACTCAGTAGTTCATTTAATTTTGTTTAAACAAAGAATCCATTGATAGATAAGCTTTTTTCATCGTAGCTACAACTTATGCTTAACTTATGCTCTCCAACCTAAGGAGCAAGCACATAGGCACTACCTACACTCAACATAAAAATGACACTAGAATAGCCACGTTGACATGTTGGAAAGAAAAGTAATAGATAAAAAGATTTAGAGATATATTCAATTGTATGAACATGGCTTATAAACTAATATATGGCATCAGCAAGTGAAAGTAACCTTTCACAGTTTCGGTTAATAAATGATGTACAAAACCAAATTAGTTAATAGAAACATACGGTTGCAAAAATAAACAAGTCTAACAAACGAGTTTGATATTTTTCTCCGGGTTTATTTGTTGTGTCCAAGTGTTTGAACATGTCTTGTGGAGAAATTATTCAAAGATGTTGAAATGTCTGGCAATACCGTTGGTCTACTGGTCATGAAGGGTCTTGGGACTATTATTAATGTATCCTAAGAGGGAATAGGTTCAATCCTTGGTGGCCACCTACCTAGAAATTAATTTCCTAGGTAATTCCTTGGCAACCAAATGTTGTAGGGTCAGGCGGTCTGTCCCATGAGATTAGTCGAGGTGCGCGTAAGCTGGCACGGACACTCACGGATATCAAAAAAAAAAAATTATGATTTCTCCATACAACCAACGGTTTAGAGGGTGACAACCACAATGTGGCGAACAAATTAAATAATTTTCCCTTTGTCAGACTCGTAAATATGTCAGAACAAGCTCACGGTGTTTCCCAAATTTTCAAAAAGGAAAATAAAAGAAATATGGAAGATCCAACACAAAAAGTTAATAGTTACCTAATGCATGTCATGACAAATTACCTATACTGGAGTGTTTTACTTCATAATCCCCCATTAGCTGAAACAAAGCTCAGAAACCAACCATGACATCTACCTAATACAATACATCGAGTACACATGCGAAAATCCCACTAAATTGATTTTTATTCAACATTTTATATTTTGGCTAATTAGGGAGCTTTCTTGTGACCTCCTTAGCTGTGAGTTAGTTAATGAAATGTATTGTTTCTTACAAAAATAAAAATAAAAATAAAAAATGAAAAGATCAACTTGTCAAGAAAAAGGGTGAAAAGACTGGGGGAAAAGCTGATTGAGGGCTTCCACTTGTCCTCCTAAAAACATACTCTCCATCCTCCAAGGACAAGGAGGACAAAAGCCCAAGAAAATGGACTTCCAAGTACTGTGATGCGTGCCACCCTCCAACAAGAATGAAGCCTTTAACCATAAACCTAGAGACCATTCTTGCCCATAATAATTTTATGCTGAAGCAAAGCCAACTCCAACTAGAGTCTCTAAAGCCACTTATCCAGCAAAATAATGTTCTTGGCATCCAAGTTTCTGATACCTATATCAACTGAAGCAAAAGACCACACCGCCCTATTCCAACTAACCAGATGAGAACAAATAATGATCCTTCACCCATTACCACAATTGATTCCTCATAACACATTTAGTCTTCCAGGCAGAAGCAAGAGAAGTTATAAATATACATATATAAAAAAAGGGAATATAGGAAACATCAATTGGATAAGGGTAAGCCCCCTCCTTCAGAAAAGGCTTTCTTCCACTTGGTCAATCTCTTCCATAACGACATGGAGAATCAATGTATGGAAAATGGGTTTGGGCTCAGCCTCCACCTACCCAAAAATAACAAACAATCTCAACCCTTTCTAGTAGATGACTAAGAACATCCACAGGTAAAAGAAAGAAGGATAGGGAGAGATAAGTCCTCTGTGTAACAATCCTTAGTATCTAAACACAAGGTTGCACGAAGGAAATCACAAACATCCGAGGATGTGAGACACATCCCCATCCTACTACTCACTAGGGGTGTAATCGGTTCAATTCAGCTTGGTTTGAGTGCCGAACTGAAACCAAACCGCCAAAAAATATAAAGAAAAAGATAAAACCAAACTGAACCACCATAGTTGCGAACTGCCCCGAACTGATTAACTGACGGTTTAGTCGGTTCGGACTGGCGGTTCGCCGTTTTGCTAATTCCATGTGTGGGTGGTGGGACTAGAGCCCCTGAGTGAATGGGTCATCGACGTTGGGTTGGGTCGTTGATGTGGGTGGGACGGACGGGATCCCTAATTACCAAAAAAGACATTCACGCGGCTTAGAACCCGTGAACTGAATGTTACAAGTCTGAAACTATTAATGATGTTTGATTATATTTTCAATTATTAATATTAATGCAATCGATCGACTCAGATATATTTGGTTTTCCTTATATGAAACCCAAAACCGCCAAACCAAACCGATTGCAACCCGAACCGACAGCGTTTTCAGTTGGTTTAAGTGAGTTTTTCGATTTTTCCTTGCACCCCTACTACTCACAACAACAGCCCTTCGTCCTAGGATCCTATCAAAGGAGTTCTAATAAAAGAGGTGGACATAAATTTACTCAAAGTCAATGTTGAAAATAATACTCACCATAGACACAAGGTAAATGTAGTTTCATATATAGCCCCCCAAATGTAGTTATTTTTATGTCTAAACCAGCTTGCACGCACCTCAACTATTCTCACAGAACAACTATCACACATCATGCTACATTGGGTTGTCAAGGTAACTCGTAGGATATTAAATTGCAGGTAAGTGGCTACCATGGTTTGATATTGCTCTCGGCACTATTAGCATCCCCTCTTAAAACCACTAAGACTTTGAAAAAAATTCCGACTAGACCTCCCACTAACATGCAGCTACTCCAACTATCTCTTAAGCTTTCTTCTATCCTCAAAATTCTTAGATGAACCTCTTGTCCTTTGATCCTACTGATATCTAAGATTCTATATAAAATCCACTTTCAATTTCCAAACGCTAAAATTCCAAGATACATTTTTATTCAGATCATAAGCTTGAACTCATCCTTCTCGTACGTTTGAAACCATTCAAGCAGCCTCGAAGCTCCCCCACCAAGAGCATAGACTACCCTTCACAACTTGACACTTGACTGTACAACTAATTAATAACAACATCCATTTAGAAAACACTACGACCTTGTTCTCCTAAAATAAATATAATAAAAATATACACATTCTTAGGGTGGTGGCAAGAACTCTTTTTCTTTTCAGGCGCAATTACTTGAAAATAGAGAGGTGCAAACTCCTAATACTGAGTTAAAAGGTAATGAAAACAGAACCCATAAACAAGGACAAACCTTGCTCTATTGCCAATTAAGTATCCCTGATTAAAGACTACGCTAGTAGACCCAATGACAAAAATCTAAGTTTTCTTTACTGTGTCCATCATGTTATCACATAGGACGCAAGACAGGGTGACATAGTAGTCATACGCTGCTTGCTTACGAGGATGGAAACCCAAGGTTCTAATAGCATGAGGTAACTTTTCCCATTCTATACACAAATGAAAAGGGCGCTGATTGTAATCAGGAGACATCTATCCTGAAAAAGAAAGGCAAAGATCATAATTCCTGCATAGGTCAGTTTGCGCACATAATTGCAGTCCAAAGCAAGAATCCAAGTATGCATGTCCATCGGTCAAGGAAAAAAGGGGAAGGGGGAGACTGGAGAGAGAGAACTGGCTGACAAGCAGAATAAGTGAGTGAAATCTACCTGTATTAACAGACGTTTCTCAGCTTTTTTGTCAACATCCTTCCTAATTAAAAGTGCTTCCTTTGCCTTGATTACTTGAAGCCAGAATGCATTGTCACTAGCATACACTTTCCACTCGGACGACCCCGGTATTGTACCAATTGATGGATCTGCAGGATGCCTCGCAGACTTTCTCGCCCACTTCAACATTCGTAATAACGATTCTCGATATCTACCACAAGATTCTATTTCAGTTTCAACATTAACAGCATCCAAACTTCTACCATCTTCAATAACATGGATTTGATCGTTTCCGGCATCATCTCGAGGTCTCTCGCTACAACTTTGTTGAATTTGTGTAACATCCTCATGTAGATTGTGTTCTTCCTTCTTTATTTTAGGGGATTTTATTTCCTTCTCCACTGCAGCGACAGCAACATCGACGTTCCCATTCTGCTTGTTAGCTTTGAATCCAGAACATTCATCATATATGCTCTTTTGTCTCGGCACACCATACAACATACCCTTAATCTTCGCCTCCCATTCAGACAAAAATGGAAAACTTTTCCCGTAGTGATAATCAGAGTTCCCATTTTCCAGTTTTATACCAGCACATCTCGCCAAAAGCCATTTCTCTAGCTCACTTAAGTACTTGGAATAAATCAATTTCACTGAAGCCGAAACCCCAACATCCAAACCTAATTCCACAACCACTGAGGACCATAATTCCTTTTCTGAAACAACTTGATAACCACCTTTATCTCTGACTTGCATGAACAGTTCAAACAAATCCAAAGATCCCCCTTCACCTAGTAAGGTTGGCACTGGCCTAACAATTCCTCTACGACCAATTTCCTTTAGAAAAATCGAAAGAATCTTCTCAAAAGAGCATCTAATTGACGCTTTACAATCATCATAATCAACATTCGCAAAACTTCCCTCTACCAAACAATCAGGGGCAATGCAACAACCATTACTGGGATAAGGATCAACATTTTTATTGCAATCTAAAATGGAAGCATTGGATGAAACAGGACATCTCCCCATGAACTCAAACCCACTTTAAAATCAAAGAAAAACCCACACTTTACAATTCTCTACAGTTCCTTTTTCTTTTCTCGTTAGAATTACATATGAAACAAGTAGAAAATCTACAAGATTAGGGCAAAGGAAAGATTAAAAACAAAACCCTTTTGCCGTGAAAATCAAAAGGTTCTACTTCTACCTCATTTTGGGAATCTGGGACTCCATTTTTGCTGCAACTTGTGGTGAAGACGAAGATTGAAAGTGGGTTGGGACAGGCAAATTTCTGAAGGTCGGAGCTTTTATGTGTTTAAAAATGGTGGAAGTGGGGGACAACTACAACTAAAACCAGGTTGGGAAAAACAAAACGCAGCTTCCCAAGCTTCGCTTCTCTCATTAAGATTTCCCACATTCGATGATTTATTTATAGAGTAAATTACTTCTTTTTTTTTTTAATTCTTATCATTATTATTATTATTATTATTATTATTTTTTAATTTGAATTTGGTAGTATTCTCTGACATTTTTAAACAATTTTTTGTCTGCATTTTTTTTTTGTTTGCTTCCGTCAATTTTTGGATTAAATAAAATTGACAAGACAAGTATTTTTTTTTTTTTTTTTCTCTTTTCTTTCTCATCTCCTTCAACCTTCATCTTCTTTTTCCTTAAGCTAGTGTTGTCACTGACATTAACACTTGAACGAAAAGTCGAGTCTCAATAAGTTTGTGGTTGCCCTCAAAGTCGAGCCCTAAATAAATAAAAAAAAAAGAGAACAAAGATAAAAAAAAAAAAAATGTTTTTTTTTATTTTAATAATTTAAATTTTCAAAACGTATATTTTAATAAAAAAAATAGTTGTTATGCTTTAAAATTTTAACAGAAAAATTGACGAAATGACCAAAAACGCATCAAATGCAAACCTCAAAAACTAAAAATGTTGAGTTTGAAACATTAGCAAATGCTACAAAACTCAAACCTCATAGACCAAAAATATAATTTATCATAAATACTAAACAAATTATATGTGGGTGATGGATCCGGGTGGCAATGGAAGGACCCGAAATGGTATTTCGGTCTCCCTTTCGATCTAGGGTTTCTCCCATTGCGACCTCGGCCAAATTTATTTTAGTTTAAATCTTATTTTGGTCTCTATACTTTGACTATTTTATTTTGACATATAATTTTTCTAAAATGGATTCAGTGGTTGATCTTTTGGTCGAATATAATATTTTAATCAATTGAGTCATATTCATTTGACTTGAATGATTTGTTTCATAATTATTTCTGTAAATTTATAAATTAAAATAGGGTAATTGTAACTAAGGGTTGGCCTAGTGGTTATGAAGCAATTTGGAACTATTAAAGTCGAGGAAATGAGTTCAATTTTTGGTGGCCAATATTGTATAAAATTGTCATCGCATACATATTTCACATATTAATTTTAACTATTTTTTTTTTTATTATGCATGAATTAAATTCTACCAATTTATGAAATATTAAAAATGATATCCAACTATTTTAGGGTTTTAGAGTTTAGGATTTTGGGTTTACAATTTAGGTTGATATCTTCAAACTAACTCTAAACATAAACCCCAAATCTCAAACACTAAGTACGTATTTGGTCATGAATTTAAATTTGGATGAGTTTGAGTTTCAAATTCAAACTCATGTTCGATGCTAGGAGTTGGATACCCGACCATTCAAACTCATGGGATACACCTTCAAACTCATGATTTCCCTTTCTTCAATAAACGTGGTGAGACCCATTATTTTTTTCTTCGATTTTATCAATTTTTCTCATACATTTTATTTATTTATCTATATTTAATTAATAATAGTTCATATATATTAATATAAGTATATTATAAACGACTTACTCATATAAATATTTTAAAAACAACTTCTTCTTTTTTTAATATAAATAACATTTAATTTTAAATTAACGTATTAAAATTAAATAGCATCCTGACCGTGACCTCATTTCATTGGAAAAGCTCTTTGTTCACCTTCGTCTACTTTTATTATGAATTTATCTTGTTTGAATCATTGCTTTTGTTTGTAATATTTGTTTAAGACAATGTTCTATTAGTTATCTTCCTATTATTTTCAATCTACAAAACCATGCTTGGACTATGTGGATTTTGTTTAACAATATGTTTTTTACTTTGAAATTCTCAATTCTATATATTAACAATGTGATCGTGAATAGAGTGAAGGTTATAGATCATGGATACAAAGAATGCACACAAAGTATAATTCCAATTTAAATATAGTTAAAACACTTTACCTCATAAAATGACACAAGATATTGATATTTAGTTCAAAAAATAAATCAGTTCACAAAAAATAAATATTAAAAAGAACATTATAAAAGTAAATTTTAAAAAATAGACTAACCCAATCCAGTCAAATCTAACCCTGCACATCCAAACATATGTTTTAGAAATTCAGGGTTCACAAAACCAACCAACCAACACCATGGAGTTCAGAATTCCAGAGTCTGTCTGAACTCACGCCTCAAACACCCACTAAAATCATTCCACAATAATTAGATTTTGGAGTCTGAACTCACGCCCCCAAATACGGGAAAATTCTTAGTACATCGGTACCACTGCCAATGATTGACACATGGAGATTCTTTTAACATTAAAAATAGGTAAATTTTTACGTGTGGTCCACTAATTTTATTAATTAACAAAGTTTATTCTCTTTCCTCTTTTCTCTCTTTTCTTTTCATTTCCGTTCATTCTCTCAGTTTAAAATAAAAAATCAAAATCAAATCACTATCTTCTAATTAACAAACTTCCTTCTCCTACATCTTTTTTAGTTCCTCTCCCTCTCTTCACTTCCCTTCGTCTTCTCTGGTGGATTTAAAACAACAAAATCAATATCAAACCACCATCTTCTAATGATTTCGACGGAGAAAGACAAAAACAAAATGAGTATTCAATTTTAGGCCAACCCCATTTTGACATGGGCGTAATCGGTGAAATCACCCGATCAAACGTAAATCAATTTACTCCAAAAAAATTTTTAAAAAGTGGGCTAATAATAAAATAAAGTGGGCTATTGTCAAAAACACAAATAAAGTGGGATGGGCCCAGAATTTGAATGAAATTGGTTTGTTGGGTCTGGGAGTTATTGGGCTCGATTCGGTTTGGTTATTTTTTTGTTTTTTAAATTAACAACCGAACCAAACCGAATATTTTCGGTTTTCTCATTTATAGAACCGAGGGATCCAATTTTTCTTATATAACCGAACCAATCCAGTCGGTTTGGATCGGTTCGATTTGGTCGGTTTTTATATCACCCCTATTAGAGAGGGTGAAATTGGAAGAAAAATGGTAGGACTCACCATAATAATGAGAAAAATTGATAAAAAAAAATGTTGGGACCCACCATGATTATGAAAAATGTTGAGAGAGAAATGGTGGACTCCACCAATATATTGTAATTTTAAGAAAAATCATTGGTTTTGGAAGGGTTTTGGAGGTGTAACCCATGGGTTTGGTTTCCCAAACTCAGGGTTTCCAACCCCTTGCCTCAAACATGGTTTTGGATTCTAAATCTAAAACCACCTCAACTCATTACGGGGGGCCAAACGCCCCCTAACTGCGTATTTGGTCCACGAGTTTGAATTTGGATGAGTCTGAGTTTCAAATCCAAACTCATGTTTGAGGCTAGGAGTTGGATACCCGAGTTTGACCATTTAAACTCACCTCAAACTCGTGATTTCTCTTTCTTCAATAAAGGTGGTGGGACCCATTATTTATTTCTCTGGTTTTATCAAAAACTTTGGTGGGTCCTACCATTTATCTCTCAATTTTACTCATACACTTTATTTATTTATCTATATTTAATTAATAATAGTTTATATATATATATATATATATATATATATATATTTATTTTAAACGACTTACTCATATAAATATTTTTTAAAAAAAATATTTAAATAAAAATAACATTTAATTTTAAATTAATGTATTAAAAGTAAATAGGGTCGTGTGACCTCATTTCATTGGAAAAGCTCTTTGCTCACCTTCATCTACTTTTATTATGAATTTATCTTGTTTCAACCATTGCTTTTGTTTGAAATATTTGTTTAAGACAATGTTCTATTAGTTATGTTCCTACTATTTTCAATCTACAAAACCATGCTTGGACTATATAGATTTTGTTTAACAATATGCTTTTTACTTTGAAATTCTCCATTCTATATATTAGCTAATATTATTCAAATTAATGTGAGTGTGGATAGAGTGAAGGACATAGATCATGAATACAAAAAATGCACAAAGTATAATTCCAATTTGAATATAGTTGAAACACTTACCTCCTAAAATGACACAAAATATTAATATGTAGTTCAAAAAATAAATATCAGTTCACAAAAAATAAATATTAAAAAGAATCTTATAAAAAATAAAATTTTCAAAAATAGACTAACCCAACCCAGCCAAATCTAACCCGGGCACATGGGAGAATTTCTAGTACAGCCGTTATGGAGTACTCCATACCCCTTTCATTGAATGATTGTCACATGGACTTGGAGATTTGTTTCTCTTAAAAAATGTGTAAATATATGAGTGAAGCCCACATTTTTTACTTTTTCTTTTTCTTTTTTTAAAATTTTTCTCCATCCTTTCACGATTTTTTTTTTACTTCTCTCCTATCTTGTTCGTTCTCATTTCTCTTCATCTTTCTTTTGTTTTAAATCATTCTAAAATTTTATCACCACCACTACCACAAAGCCGTCACGGTAACGATATCTCGCGCCAAAAGTGGAGCCCACGATTTTAGGTAAAATAACAAATTCATACCACTCCTTCCAATGGTTGACATGTGGTAATTCTTTTAACATTAAAAATAGGTAAATTTTTATGTGGGCCCACTAATTTTTTAATTAACAATTTTTTTCTATTTCATCTTTTTTGTTTGTTCTCTTTCCTCTCTCTTCCCTTCCTTTCATCTTCTACCGTTGGTTTCAAACAATAAAATCAATAACAAATTTTAGAGTTTAGGGTTTAGCATACATTTAATATCTAAACTTTCAAAAGTGTTTAATAGGTTTTGAAGTTTTAATTTTCTAAACTTTAGAAAGTGTTTGTGTCTAATAGATCACTGACCTGTTACACTTTTTTTTAAAAACAAATTCATAGATCTAATAAAAATAAAATTTTCATATCTTTGGGGAAGACCTAGAGTGAGAGAGACGCCATTGTTGTCGAAAAATTGGAGTAATAGGTTTTGAAGTTTTAATTTTCTAAACTTTAGAAAGTGTTTGTGCCTAATAGATCACTGACCTGTTACACTTTTTTTTAAAAACAAATTCATAGATCTAATAAAAATAAATTTTTCATATCTTTGGGGAAGACCTAGAGTGAGAGAGACGCCATTGTTGTCGAAAAATTGGAGTAAATTGATTTACGTTCGATTAGTTGATTTCGCCGATTATGCCCATGTCAAAATGGGGTTGGCCTAAAATTGAATACTCATTTTGTTTTTGTCTCTCTTGGTCGAAATCATTAGAAGATGGTGGTTTGATATTGATTTTGTTGTTTTAAATCCACAAGAGAAGATGAAGGGAAGTGAAGAGAGTGGAAGAGGAACGAAAAAAGATGTAAGAGAATGAAGTTTGTTAATTAGAAGATGGTGGTGATATGACTTTGATTTTGTTATTTTAAACCGAGAGAAAGGAAAGAGAACGAGAAAAGATGAAAGAGAAGAAACTTTGTTAATTAACAAAATTAGTGGACCCACGTCAAAATTTAGGGAGAATTTCTAGTACATCTATGGTATGGAAAAACAAATAACACGTGGCGAAAAAATTAGTGGACCCACGTCAAAATTTAGGGAGAATTTCTAGTACATCCGTGGTATGGAAAAACAAATAACACGTGGCGAAATGGTTTAAAAAAATAATATATTTAATAGTGTGGGTCCCAATTAAACAACCATTTCGCCACGTGTCATTTTTTAAAAGAAGGATGTACTAGAAATTCTCCCCAAAATTTACCTATTTTTAATGTTAAAAGAATCGCCACGTGTCAATCATTGGCAATGGTATGGAAAAATTAAATACCACAATTTTTCCATACCACAAATGTAGTAGGAATTTTCCCCTGTTTGGGGGCGTGAGTTCAGACTCCAAAATCCAATTATTGTGGAATGATTTTAGTGGGTGTTTTAGGGGCGTGAATTGGTTCTGAACTCCATGGAGTTGGTTGGCTGGTTTTGTGAACCCTGAATTTCTGAAACATGTGTTTGAATGTGCATGATTAGATTTGGCTCGGTTCAGTTAGTCTATTTTTAATTTTTTTTTTATACTGTTCTTTTTAATATTTATTTGTTGAACTACATATCAATATTTTGTGTCATTTTAGGACGTAAGTGTTTCAACTATATTCAAATTGGAATTATACTTTGTGCATTTTTTGTATTTATGATCTATGTCCTTCACTGTATTCACGGTCACATTAATTTGAATAACATTAGCTAATATATAGAAGAGTAAAACTTAGTTGCAGGCTGGGCTACAACTATCTTTTGCAGCCCAGCAACATGTCAGAATTTGATTGATTAGGTTTTATGTTATTTTTTTAATTAAAAAATTATTTTTAATGTCTCACGTCACTTCAACGTTTTTTTTTTCTTTCATTTTTTTTCTCTTTCCCTAACTTTCAATTTCCAATTTTCCCCTTCTCTCCTCAATTCTCTCCACTATCTCTTTTTATGGATGATTTGCTACTGTCAAATCTTAGTAAACATTTCTTAATCTCTCTATATGCCTAATAGCATAGCAAAAATTGGCAGAATTTTAGAAAAGTAACAGTTAATTATTTATTTTATGATAAATGAAGTGAAATTGAGTTGAAAACTTGAAATGAACAAAGAAATTAGATAGAAGAGGAAAGATGAATTTTATTGCAGAATTTTAGAAAGGTAATAGTTAATTATTTATTTTATGATAAATGAAGTGAAATTGAGTTGAAAACTTGAAATGAAAAAAAAAAAAAAAAAAAAAAAATTGAATTTTATTAAAAAATGTCATAGGATGTTGGACAATGACGAGGTTTTAGATATTATTATTATTATTAAAAATTGTAGCAGGATTTTTTTATCGTTGATTTGCTATTTTCAAATTTTAGTAAAAAAATTCAAATCATTGATAAAAAAAGAGATATTGGAGAGGATTGAATAGGGAAGGGCAAAATCGGAAATTAAAAGCTATAGAGAAGAGGAAAAAAAGCAGAGAAAAAAAAAAGTTGAAGTCACGTGCATTAAATATAATTTTTTAATTAAAATTAATAACATAATATTTGGTCAATCAAAATCTGCCACGTGGCTGGGCTGCAAAAGATAGTTGTAGCCCAGCCTGCAACTAAGTTTTACTCTATATAGAATGGAGAATTTCAAAGTAAAAAGCATATTGTTAAACAAAATCCATATAGTCCAAAAAATCTAATGAAGAAAATTTTGTACAACCAGGGTACAACTGATTACGTGCTTCAGTCATTAAATCCTCAATTACGTTCGAAGTATCCCTTTCATGGACATTAGTGGGTATCTCATTATGAACGTCTTCTCCATCGTCGACTACGTTGTCAATTGGGACTTGTAGTTCATTTAGAAGATTCAACATCTCATTTTCTTCAACAACATTACACTCTTCACTATCCAATTCATCACTGTGTATTGAATGAGATGTTTGACCTTCTAATTCTATAGGTAAGTCGACTGGTTCTTCGTGAAATACTCAATGACTAAATGAATGAGATATTCCATTTATGAATAGATGTTGTTTCAACCCATCCAATGACTCCCACATTGCATTCATGCACTTTTTGCATGTGCATCTTATCTTTCCCGAATTATTAACGTGAAACTTCGTCGCTGCTAGAAATCGGGCTACCCCTTCTCTATACTCCAATGAGAACCTATCTTTAAAATTGATCCATGCTTAACTCATTCTTAATTATATATCATTTTTAAACCAACTTGGGATAAAACTTTTAAGATAAGTTAGACAATAGAATTAGGTGTTTATGCTTTAAAGTTTTAGTCCATTAGAGTCGGGAGTAGTAGAAGACAACCCTCAAGAGCCAAGTCGTTCGTTTTAAGTTCTTTACAACTGTATGATTTATATTAAGAATTGAGATTAATGCCTTTGGGAATAAAATTGAGATTTAAGAATTTGGGTGATACTCTAAATTATTAAGAATTGCGAGTATCACCCCTAATTCCTGTAAAATGAAAATGTGCTCATAATCTATTGAGCATAAGATGTATAACATTAAACTCCTAAACATTATTTAGGAATTAAGGCAAAAAGAATGAATACTAGGAAACAAATCATATTAGGATGTATTGCAATGTGCTCACAGAACATCCAACAAATATCAATCAAAGTGTGCTACATATCAAACTCTAAACATTACAAAAATATGAATCTATTGATTTTCCCAAAATCCTAAACATTACAAAAATATCAATCTCATAATCAAATCCCTCAATTGAATCCTCTTCATTTTAAATTCTTCTTAATTTCTATCAAGTTCATCCTCTTAATTTCAAGTTCTTCTTCCATTCAAAATCAAAAAAATTAAATAGAGAAACCAAATCCAACTCTTACTTTGACCCTTTTCACAAACACTTCATAGGTAGATCAGGCAAACAACTAAATTAACCCATTATCATAATTCAGTCAGAAATTCCCACAAACACATCATAAATTCAACAGTGACATTTTCACAAACAGTTTGCAGGCGTGACCCATAAACATCATAATTCAACTACGAATTTTCACAGACAGTTGTGGAAAGAAAAGAAGAGAAATTTACCGATTCACAAGAAGCAGCAGTAATGGAGAGAAAGGAAGGAGACGACAGCGACGAGTAATGGAGAGACAGAGGAGACGACGACGACATTAATGGAGTGACGGAGGAGATGACGACGAAGCCGGCGACGGTAATGTGGAGAGACGGGGGAGATGGCGGCGACGGGTAATGGAGAGACGACGTCGACGACAACGGCGATATTGTGGAGAGACAGAGGAGAAGACGACGACGGGTAATGGAGAGACGGCGTCGACGACGGCAGTAATGGAGAGGGGGGATTTGGGGACTTAGGGCGCAGCGAACAAATGAAGAAGAAGAAATCGGGGTGTTTTAATTTCAGACCTTTACCGACCTCCCTAGACACTGCAAAGAACACATAATGAAAACAGCCTGGTAAGGGGAGATGCGGGGGAAAAACTTTTGTTTAACATTTCCGGCCTACCTACTCAAAGGCGGGCAAATCAAAGCTCCTCCTCTTTTTCCACACAACATGTCGGTAAAGGTCATTTTCGCCGACGCGCTGATGGACCGCGTCAACAATTATCTATATTCACCGACGCGGTCTTGCCGCGTCGGTAAATATAAATCATTAATTCAAAATATTTATATTCACCGACGTGGTCCAAGACCGCGTCGGTAAATATAAATAAATAATGATATAAAAACAATAATGGTTTATATTTACCGACGCGGTTCAAGACCGCGTCAGTAATTCCCTCTATTTGCCGACGCCCTTTTGGACCGCGTCGGCAACACTAAATAATTATTTTTTAATATTCATATTTACCGACGCGGTTCAAAGCCACGTCGGTAAATATAAATAAATAATGATATAAAAACAATAATGGTTTATATTTACCGACGCGGTTCAAGACCGCGTCAGTAATTCCCTCTATTTGCCGACGCCCTTTTGGACCGCGTCGGCAACACTAAATAATTATTTTTTAATATTCATATTTATCGACGCGGTTCAAAGCCACGTCGGTAAATATAAATAAATAATGATATAAAAACAATAATGGTTTATATTTACCGACGCGGTCCAATATCGCGTCGGTAATTCCCTCTATTTGTCGATGCCTTTTTCGACCGCGTCGGCAATTCCCTCTATTTGTCGACGCGCGGTTTGACCGTGTCGACAATAGTTACATTTATCGACGCGGTCCATTAGACGTCGACAATGGTGGCAATTACCGACGAAGTTTAAACCGTCGGGAATATTTGGCGTCGGTAATGCCATTTTGTTGTAGTGCTAATAGATCATTGACCTGTTACACTTTTTTTCAAAAAAAATCATAGATCTAATAAAGATAAAATTTTCATATCTTTGGGGAAGACCTAGAGTGAGAGAGACTTCATTGTTGTCAAAAAAATTGGAGTAATTGATTTACGTTCAATTGGGTGATTTCGCCGAGTATGCCTATGTCAAAATAGGGTTGGCCTAAAATTGAATACTTATCTTGTTTTTGTACTCTCTCTTGGTCGAAATCATTAAAGGGATGGTGGTTTGATATTGATTTTGTTGTTTTAAATCCACGAGAGAAATGAAGGAAAGTGAAGAGAGAGGGAGAGGAACGAAAAAGATGCAGGAGAAGGAAGTTTGTTAATTAGAAAATAGTGATTTTGATTTTGTTATTTTAAACTGAGAGGATGAACCGAAGTGAAAAGAAAAGAGAGGAGAGAAAGAGAAAAGATGAAAGAGAAGAAAGTTTGTTAATTAATAAAATTATTCGACCACACGTAAAAATTTACCTATTTTTAATATTAAAAGAATCCCCACGTGTCAATCATTGGCAGTGGTACGGATGTGCTAAGAATTTTCCGTGTTTGGGGGCGTGAGTTCAGACTCCAAAATCCAATTATTGTGGAATGGTTTTAGTGGGTGTTTGAGGCCTGAGTTCAGACAGACTCTCGATTCTGAACTCTATGGTGTTGGTTGGTTGGTTTTGTGAACCCTGAATTTCTCAAACATATGTTTGGATGTGCAAGGGAGAATCTCTAATACATCCGTTGTATGAAGTACTCCATATCCCTTCCATTGAATGATTGTCACATGGAGATTTATTTATCTTAAAAAATGTGTAAAAATATGAGTGGAACCCACATTTTTTATTTTTTATTTTTCTTTTTTTAAAAGTTCTCTCCATTCTTTCACGATTTTTTTTTACTTCTCTCCTATCTTGTTCGTTCTCATTTCTCTTCATCTTTTTCTTTTTTTAAATAATTCTAAAATTTTATCACCACCACTACCACATAGCCCCAGGGTAACGATATCCCGGGCCCAAATGAGGAGCCCACGCTGAGGTAAAATAACAAATTCATACCCCTCCTTCCAATGATTGACATGTGGCCATTCTGCCCAAATGAGGAGCCCACGATGAGGTAAAATAACAAATTCATACTCCTCCTTCCAATGATTGACATGTGGCCATTCTTTTAACATTAAAAATAGGTAAATTTTTTATGTGGGCCCACTAATTTTTTAATTAACAAATATTTTTTTTTTTCCTCTTTTCTCTCTCTTCCCTTTCTTTCATCTTTTACGGTTGGTTTCCAACAATAAAATCAATAACAAATTTTAGAGTTTAGGGTTTAACATATATTTAATATCTAAACTTTCAAAAGTGTTTAATAGGTTTTGAAGTTTTAATTTTCTAAACTTTAGAAAGTGTTTGTATCTAATAGATCATTGACCTGTTACACTTTTTTTTTAAAAAAAATTCATAGATGGTATGAATTTGTTATTTTACCTAAAATCCTGGCGGCTTTGTGGTAGTGGTGGTGATAACATTTTAGAATTATTTAAAAAAAAGAAAAAGATGAAGAGAAATGAGAACGAACAAGATAGGAGAGAAGTAAAAAAAAAAATCGTGAAAGGATGGAGAGAACTTTTAAAAAAAGAAAAATAATAAATAATAAATGTGGGCTCCACTTATATTTTTACACATTTTTTAAGAGAAACCTTCATGTGGCAATCATTCAATGGAAGGGGTATGGAGTACTTCATAGGGAGAATTTCTAGTACATCCGTGGTATGGAAAAACTCCATACCACTGCCTTTCAAAAAACGACACGTGGCAAAATGATTTAAAAAAATAATATATTTAATAGTGTGGGTCCCAGTTAAACAACCATTTTGCCACGTGTCATTTTTTGAAAGGCAGTGGTATGGAGTTTTTCCATACCACGGATGTACTAGAAATTCTCCCGTACTTCATACAACTGATGTACTAGAAATTCTCCCCCGACACATCCAAACATATGTTTCAGAATTTCAGGTTCACAAAACCAACCAACCAATACCATAGAGTTCAGAACCCCAGAGTCTGTCTGAACTCACGCCCCAATCACCCACTAAAAACATTCCACAATAATTGTGAACCCTAAATTTCTTAAACTTGTGTTTGAATGTGCACGGTTAGATTTGGCTCGGTTCAGTTAGTCTATTTTTTAAAATTTATTTTTTATACTTTTTAATATTTATTTTTTGAACTACATATCAATATTTTGTGTCATTTTAGGAGGTAAGTGTTTCAACTATATTCAAATTGAAATTATACTTTGTGCATTTTTTGCATTCATGATCTATGTCCTTCACTATATTCACGGTCACATTAATTTGAATAACATTAGCTAATATATAGAATGGAGAATTTCAAAGTAAAAAGCATATTGTTAAACAAAATCCATATAGTCCAAAAAATCTAACGAACAAAATTTTGTACAGGGTACAACTGATTAGGTGCTTTAGTCATTACCTCTTCCATTCAATTCAAGGCACGTGTAATTTTAAATTAATTTGTTAAATTAGTAAAAATATTAGTAGGATTCACGTCTTAATTTCTCACTCTCTTTCAGTTTTTTATTTATTTTTAATTATCTTTCCTCTTTCCCTTTTCACGTTATTTTTATTTTTATCTTTCTTTCATCTTCTTCCTTCTCCTTTCTCTTCCTATTTCTCATTTTCTGTCACTCTTAATCACCATCATTCTCATCGAGCCGCAACTGCAACCGCCGCCGAACGATCCATTTTTTTCTTTTTTTTTTTAAGATCGGAGGGAGGCGAAATATGTACTAGAAATTTTACTGTGTTTGGGGGCATGAGTTCAGACTCCAAAATCCAATTATTGTGGAATGATTTTAGTGGGTGTTTGGGGCGTGAGTTCAAACTCTGAGGTTCTGTCTATGGGTTGGTTAGCTGGTTTTGTGAACCCTGAATTTCTCAAATTTTGAATGTGCATAATAATAATAATAATAAAAAATCATGCCCCCAAAAAACTTGTTGATTTAAAATTGTGCCCCCAAAGTTTTCCTTTAACCAACTTTTCATTCCACTCAATAATTTTCCAAAAAATCACCCACAAATCATTTTTTTTTTCTCACAAAAAAGTGGAGATATTTTGAGAAAGACGAAGGTAAGGGAGAAGAAAAGAGAAAAAAAAATATATGCAATATGAATAAGTTTTTTTTAGAAGCAATATATACCTATCATATGGTATACATAAAAATAAATCCATATTCTATAATTACATATGCAAAGATATATATTAGTGACAAATGCATATATGAAGATATATATACTAGTAACAAGAGTATATATATATATATATATATGAAAATATATACATAGCATATATTAATATCCGTGTACAATAATGGAATAAAAAAAGAAAAATTAAGACGGTGAATGACAATAAATAAACGAATTTATAATTATTATATGCAATTTAGGAAATAAAATGTGGTAAATAAACGAATTTATCATGGAGAGAAAAACATAATAACCCATAATTGTAAGAAAATATACCTGAAATCTAAAAATGAAAACTTTAAAATACTTGGACATTTGTGAAAATATGGTCTTATTAGACACAAATTTGAAAGTCTAGAAACTAAATAGACACAACTTTGAAAAATTCGGACACTTTGTAATTGAACCTACTTGAATCTATTGAGTTATGTTCAGGTCGACAAGATCATTTAAAATTTCGGTCCACGTAGTTATCTAACTGAATGTTAGAGTGTTAAAAGTTAGAAGTCTACAAGTTATATAGTTAACAAGAGGCATAATGATTAGTCACTATACACAAACATACATTTATGTGAAATCACTTTTCAATATAATCACTAATTTCACTCCCTTCGTCTCTTAACAGCTCGAATGAATTCAGTCATCACCGATGCCTCGTTCAAACTTGTCTGTATCGTACAAACAAATATATATTTCTCAAAAGAAGTACTTTCACAATTTCAAATGCAAACAGCAAAGAGAAAGAGTGAGAAAGAAAGAACCTGTAATGCAAAATGTCGCTGCACAACGTGAAGGATTTGGTCCCTTGAAGCATTTGAAATGGTATTCACCTGCAATTTTTAAATTTGGAAGCCATTGAATGGAGTTTGATTTAGCTAAGTATATGCAGAAAAGAGAAGCATAAAGTTGAAAGTGATGTAGTGAGACTGAGACACCCACTAGATTGAAGTGCCTGATATATCTCCACAAAGATTCTGTTCCTAGTTTCCCCAGTTTGACCCGCTGAATATTGCTCCAAAACAAAAACAATTTTGTCACTGGTTAGTTACCCAATATTCAAGAAAAAATATCTAAAAACGGTCTGGAATGACTTTTTTTTACAACATGTGGGAAGGGGAAATCGAACTTGAGATCTTTAGTTCATAGTTCATACATCATGTCAGTTGAACTATGTTCATGTTAACTTTTGGAATGACTTTTTAAGTTCCTTCAAAACACTTTTTTTTGTACTTAAAAAAAATACTATTTTAAGCCGTTAAAAAGTCATTTCAAACATATTCTATATCATGAGACCAATAACCAAGGGAAGAAGGAAGGATGCACTTGGCCCAAAATTATATAAAAAACATTAAGACTTTGTTTGATCACTATTTGTAGTTTTTGTTTTCCGAATTTGTTAAGAATTTAAATGTTTCCTTTAAAAAGATGAAAAACAATTGTAAAAAAATTGTGAAGAAACAAGTACAATTTTTAAAAACAGAAAACTAAAAACCAAATTGTTCAGGAACTAAGATTTTAAGATCTACCCTCTAATTTGCTCTAATGTTAGGAATCAAAGAATTATATGCATGGCGAACAAGAGCATAGCTCAATGGCATGATGTATCGTCTAATGACCATGAAGTCCTAGGTTCAATCCCCCACCCCAACATGTTGTCAAAAAAATTAAAAATTATATGCATGAAAAGTTAAAAAAGTACAATTTTGTCCCTTCCTATGAAAATTTCTGGCACCCCCGATTGGCATAGTAGTAAGGGTCACCTAACTAAGATAATAAAATTCTACCGTCGATAACCAAATATTGGCCAGGACACTCATGGATATCAAAAAAGAAAAAATCAACGGTTTCCAAATATCTCACCGTCACCAGCTTTGGCATGTGAATAGACTGAATTTCTCCATAGCTACCCCGAGCTGTTGACTTTGCCGATGAAGATGGAGCCCATGGCCTAATCTGCCTCACTTTTGGTTTGCTAAGTTTGTGGAAAACAATGCTGCTAGCTGCCCATGAACGGTGACACTTTTAAGTCTTCGACACAATCTAAATTAAAATCCACTTTTAAGAAGGAATTGAGACGATTTTGAAACATGGAGGCCCATGTCCATCATTTTCAAGAGAGATTGTGACTTACAGAAATCATTGCCGGCCTTCTCACCGATGTCGGAGCTACAACTCGAGTTGTCGAAATCATGACCATCATTTTCGTTTCCTGTGGGATGTTCCAGCACACTCAATGCATTCCTTTGCAGCTTCACTTCAACCCCATTTTTCAAAACCTTACATGGAAAGTCCAGCATATAAAAAACGAAACTCTTTATAATCATAATCTAATTTTAGCATAGTGCTAACAACTATTCCAACCAAACAGCTAATCAGCCTTTAATAAAAAATTAGACAGATAAAATGAGACGGCCACAGATAAGTCAATAGTAAATTCCATCAAAATGCCACTCGCAGAAAGGTAGCAGCCATTCTCAATATATTTGAAAAACTACACCTCCCTTTGATAACAATTTTTCTAAAATTATGCTTATAAACACTAATTCTACCTATGTTAAAATTTGAAAACAGAAAAAAGTTATTTTTGTTTTTGAAACTTTTCTAAGAATTCAAATGTATTTTTAAGAAAAGTAGGAAGCAAGCATAATTTTTAAAAACAGAAAACCAAAAACCGAACTATTATCAAATGGAGAGCCTACATTATCCATAAATTCCTTCCAGTTACAGACTTCCAGCTTAAAAACCTATAAGCTAAAACAAAATAGTACCATTTCCACAATCACAGTTGATTCATAGTTATGACTTTTGGTGTTCCTTTCACGACAAGTAAGCAAGCAGCCAGACAAACGGAAAAAATGCATAATCGATACACAGCCTAAATAACCCACAGAACAAAAGGAAAAGACAGGATGGAAAATGAGAATACCAGCCAATGCCAGCCTCCAAGACCAACAGCCTTCTTAACTACGCCTTGCAATCCCAATAAAACAGACTTCGTTCTGTTATTTCCAGTGACAATAACTTTAGTGTGCCTTGGAAGAACTGAAAGCTCTTCATCCCCACTCTCCTCACGAAAATGAGACTGTATTCTAGAAGCACAAAACTCTGGTTCCAGCATTGCTTGAAGTTTCTCAAATGTATTTCCTCCAGGTAGTGATGAAGAAAGTTAAACTTAAATAGAACCTAACCAAAACAAGAAACAAGCACAGGAGACTTCTACATTGCAGCCCTGTGGTCCATATAGTGCAAGAATTCATGCACAACTTGAGCTATAATAATAATAACCAATAACCCTTTTTTGCTGATCAGTAGGGCATCATGAATCTTGCTTGTGTCAGTGGAATCTAACTTCAGAGATGTTGAACTTGAGTAAAATGTCCTGATCCAGAAGAATATTATATTATATCAAGTAAAAGACAAAAGCAGAACAGTATCAGGAAATGAGGAAAGTGCTTTGTATTGTTCTCAGGGGGAAGAAGAGGGATTATAGCAGAGTGTAGTACCTGGGGTTTACACGAACAATATCAGGAAATGATAAATGCCATTAGCATTGGAGAAACGTAGTAAATAATATATCTATACTTCACGGGCTCATTGCACTGATAATAAATGAACCATGGCAAGAAGACAGGATAAGATTGGTGCTCATAAATAGGCTCTTCCTTGAATTCTTCTCTGAAGTAGAAGTGACATGATGACATCATATCAGCATTGTATTGCTGCCCAAAAGCCAAACATCAACTTGAAGCAAATAGACCATAGAAGAACTGGAGAATTTTATATGGATTTCCAAGTATGATTGTTCCAACACCTTACATTCCCTTATCAAATGAAATCAAAAAATCAAATCATATAATTATTAAATTATTTCCAAAAGAAAAACTAAGAATGGAAATAGTTAGAACTTAAAAGCTCGATTAGATGAAAATGATGTTTTCAATTCCTAAAACAGAATCCAGTGTTCAATTTATTAGCTAAAAACGCAAAACAAAAAAAACAAAAAAAAAAATCCTTCCATCTCTGCGCAGAATCGAATAAAAATCTCAAATCCCCAATTCGAAAATTAAACAATAAAACCTTATGAACCATTCTTTATACTCCTTCTCGCATTTCCTCAGCATCTTCCAAATACAAGAAAGTCAAGAAACAAAAGTCTTCTACAGTAGATAAAATTTCTCATCAAAATCAACAGAACACCAACAATTGCATTGGCACCATATATAGGGTAAAACAGAACTACCCATTTGAAAACCCACATTCAATTTTGATTTTAAGGGAAGAAACAACGATAAAACATAAAACCCAAGAAAGTAAAGTAACAGAATCGCAATAAATCTTCATTAAATCTGATTGAAATGAATTAATTGCAGTGAGTTGAGTTCACCATAGAAACGAAAGCAGAGAAGGGCAACCATACATAAGAATAAAGCAATAAATGCAGTGCAGGGCTGATTCGATTACCTTGAAAGGAAGCGGCAATGGAGGAGTTGGAAGATGAGAAACAGCAAAAGCAGAGATGGGAATTCAGAAGAAATTGGGAGAAGTGAGAAGAGAGTGAGTGAGTGATCAATGGAGGAGAGAAGAAGAAGAAACAGAGGTTTTGTACTGGAATGTGGAAAATGGAAAAGAGAAGAAAGTGAGAGAGAAAAGTGCGCACACACTAAATGCTTGCTAACTGCCAAGGAAGCGACCTGCCAGAGCCAGCCTGAAATTTTCCGTACGGCCACGCCTTTTTGAAAACCGGCTTCACCGGCTATAGCCGGTGGCGGCTTCCTCTCAGCTTGAGATCTCGGCTGGCTGAGCCGGGATTTGAGCTTCCTCTCAGCTGAGAGTCTCGGCTGGCTGAGCCGGGATTGGAGCTTCCTCCTGCTGTCTGGTGTCTGCTGCTCATTCTCCAGAATACTCTTCATATTTCCCATAGTTTTAATTTTGTCGTGTTGTGAATTTCATTTTAATTTAATTTATCTAATTTTAAAAGTTTAATTATCAAAAATATTTTGAATTATGGGTTCATTTTCAAAAATATTTTAAAAATAACTTCTTTTTAAAAGTTTCAAAAATATTTTTGAATTATGAAAAATGTTTTAAAAATGTAATATTAACAGCACAAAATTCTGATATGGTCGTCGAATTCTAACTTGTATTTGTGAGGTGAAAAAAAAAAAAAATGAACTTTTGAGGGGTTAAAAAAATATAAAAAACCTTATTTTATCGATTCAAAATATCATGGTAAAATCTAGGGGTGTAAATGGGCCGAGTTGGTTCGGTTTTCATTAAAACCGAACCGAACCGAACATGTTCGGTTTTGTAAAGAAAAAATTCGAACCGAACCGAACCGGTTTTCACTTGACATAAATCGGTTCGGTCCGGTTCGGTCCAATGGCGGTTTTTTTTTTTTTTTTTTTTTTTTTTTTTCTTTCTTTCTTTCTTTTGGGTTTGGGCTTCCAAACTATATCTTGATAACACTCCTACAATTATATTTTCTAATTAAGTCATTTTAGTCACATTTATATTTTCGACCTAGTCAAACCTTTAAAAAAAAAAGTCTTGTACTCAATCGCGCCTCTCCCGATAAAACACTCACAACTCACGGCAAATAAAACAATCTTAATACAATTTACATTCATGATTCTAAAAAATTAAAAGAATAAATGAGCTGGACTTCTAACTCAAGCTTGACATTTTATTCACCGAATTCTCTTAATATTCATAATCTTCAACTTCCAACTTCCAACTTCCAACTTCCAAGTTAACTTCCATCTCCTTCCGGACGCTTGTGAGTTCTAAATAAGAAAAGAAATCATTAGCCAAGTAAATAATCTTAAAACACAAAATATCTATGTGATCACTTCCTTAATTGATTTGTAAAACAAAAATGTGAACCATACAAATAATTGAATCATAAAACAACCAGAAGAACATGGAAAAAGGCAGATACAAAACCGTAGTTGAACAGAAAATCAAAATGAAATAGATGAAACCAGCAACAATTCATTGTGAAAAATGAATAAAAGAGTTAATTTCCCTCTGCTGCCAAACAAATAAGCACAACCCAAAAAACAAAAAATCCAAATTTGAAAAGGAGACAAACAAAAAACAAAGACCCACATAGAGACATATAAGGCAAATGGGTTATAGAAAACCAACAGGTAAATAAGAGAAAAAAGAGGTGAGAGATTACAGAAGCGAAGGCCTTGATCATTTTGAAGCAGAAAAGCAAAAAAAGAAGAGAGATCCCTAAATTAGTTTACAAAATTAATTAATGAAATTTTTAGAAGTTCGGCCACGAAGTGATTTAAGAATGTAGTTTTTTTCACTATTGTGTTACGACCGCGGGAGAGGAGGAGGAGGGCCAGAGTGGCCAACCATGCAGCTGCATAAGAAAGCAAATTAGAAGGAATTTCCATTGTTGGAACAGAAAGGGATGGTTTGGAGATGGTGGAAATGTAATGAGTTTGAAGAGCTATAAATAGGCATAAAGTTCCAAACCAATTGTGGAGAAATTGTGGAGATTTCAGGGACACAGAGTAAACAGAACAGAGGACAAATTGTGGAGATTTCAGGGACTTTAAGGTCAGTGAATTCTAAAAAAATATTTGATAAGGTCCCAAAGTTTTCTTCTATATATTAGTTAAAGTCATTAATACATTTATATCAACTTCCAAGATTAATGAAGTTCTCATATCAGCTAAAGAACAAGAAGAAACAATTAAATAGTACCCAGTCTCTAAACTTCATTTTCATCTTAATTTCTCAGTTCTCCCTACCAAATCAAACACAAGCAGCATTTCAAAGTATAATCCCTACGACTTTTGACACTACAAGCGATCAAAGGATCATCGAGCCTAGAAAGACAGAGGCATGTAAATTAGAAGGAAGTTTAGAGTACCAGAAGAGAGGATCCTGCACGAACATGTTGAGAGGAACTTTGCGATGGGACAAAGCGAAGTCGATGAGGCCGAGACGGCAGCGCTTGGTCCGAGAGTAGGAGTCCCTGTCCTTGGCGAGGACTTCGTGGCCGATCTCCACGCACCGGAAGCGTCTGCCATTTCCCTAACCAACAAGAATATAACTTGGACACAACAAAATCTGTCAAGAATGTTAAACAATACATTCTAATGTCTATGACATAATGCAGACAGTAATCTAAACAAAAGCATAACATCATTACTTTCACAAAACAATTTGAGCAAAGGGTTGATCAATAACTCAAGTTCCAACAAGTCGGAAATTACTCTCACAAAACAACAGGAATGACATTTTGGTGGAGATTATTTCTAAGATAAAAAGGCATATGGGATTATTGTTCAGAGTTGATGATATAATCATTCTTCATAAACATTAAACAATATGTTTGGACCCTACTATTTGTTATCAGAGCATGGCCAGCAAATTTTATTCAGGCAGTGGGGAAGATTGGTCAAAATCTCCAAGATAACCTTGATAAATGAAGAAGATACCAAAAGATACCAAACAAATATCGAAAAAAAAAATTAAAAAAAAAACTCGCAAGAGAAAATAAGATTTGCAAACAATTATCCAAATACGTTTCCACTCCAAATGAAATGGGGAGGGAAAAAAACCCTTTTAATTTAAAACCCAAATATAGCTTAGCAAACTCCACTCTTCACATATGGGTTTTGTTTGAAGTTTTAGCTTATCAAACCCAAATATAGGTTCAAGTTTGAAAGTACTGCAATGAAGGAGTGAAGAGTATAAAATTGAGGGATGGGGTTCTTTCACTTATGAGTTTTGTTTGAAGGTTTAAGGAAGATGATGCAAAAACTGGAAGAAAAGAAAAACAAATTTATGTTGTATAATCAAAGAAAGGAGCAAAACTAAGAATCAAAGAAGGAAGATGAAAGAAATCCTTGAGAATAAAAGCACCTCTCAAAAGATTTAATTATTACCTTAGATTTCAAAGATCTAGAAACGACCATCTCCATTAATGGAAGCTTGAAGTCCAAAAGTTGAAGCAGAATTTCTGGGTAGATCGGCTGTTGTAGCAACTCATGGCGCCGGAACTCGCCGGAAAAAAGGGTGGCGAAGTGGGAATTTAAGGGTTTTAGAAGTTGTCTCCTCTCTTCGGTAAAAGGCGAAAAACGAAGGAGAACTCCCTCCTCACTGTTTGCCCTACATCTGAAAATCGAAGGGAAGAGGCGCTCGCAAATCATAACCCAAATTTTTAGGTTAATTTCGGTTAACCGAAGAACCGAACCGAATTTTGTCGGTTCGGTTCGGTTCAGACCGAAATGTATATAATAGTTATAAAACCGAACTGAACCGAACCAAACCGACTCGGTTCGGTTCGGTTCTTCGGTTCGGTTCGGTTCTTTGCACCCCTAGTAAAATCGTTGGTGAATAGATCAAATGTTTATGTTTTCATGCTTTATTTAACACATTAAATATTCATATTTTTCATTTTCTTAATGTCACATGAGTAAGTGTTAAAATTTAACTGTCCACGTAAAACAAATTGTGTTTTTTTTCCTTTAGTTATGGTGAAAGCATTTTTTTAAAAAAATTCATAGATTAAAGACGTTTTTAAAATATTTTTATAGTTCACGAGTATTTTTTTTTTTTTTTTTTATATATAGTTTAGGAATATTTTTTAAACTTTAAAAAATGAAGTATTTTTTAAACTTAACTTGTAGTTTAAAAGTAGTTTTTTTTATAATTTAACCAATTTTAAAAAGGAGATATTTGGCCAGATGACCTTAAATGAAGGTCTATTTGAGAGATTGACCTGCAATTTTAAAAAGTAGTCAAAATGACATTTTGCTGACATCACTCTTGCTTGAATTTCTCTCGGTCTCGTTCACGAGAACGAGAACGAGAAATTTTTAGTTATAAAATGGAGGCCGCAAAAAAACGAGAGCGTGAACGAGGATGATGTCAGCAAAAAGTCATTTTAACTAATTTTTAAAATTGGACATCAATCCCTCGAATGGACCTTAATTTAAGGACGTCGGGCCCAATATTCCTTTAAAAAGTTGTTTATTTAGTTTGAATAGTTTTGCAAACTTGACGTGTCATTACAGGTCATTATTATACTGTGGTACATTTATTTATTTATTTATTTTTTTTTTTTTTTTTGTTTGTGTTTAATAACGATTTTAGGATAAGTTGTTGGGTGGGATGAAATTTTAATTAAGTCAAAATTATAGAGATGAAATTGATAATTTAATTTTTTCTAAAAAAGAAAAAAATAATAATAATTCTTGCCATTTTTTTCATTAATTATGTAATTTTTAAACATTGCATCAACACCAACTTAGAAGTTAGAATTAGGTGGACTAAATTATTATAATTTAGTCTAGACTCACGACTATAACAATTCACGATCAATAAAATAACTATAGTGATTTCAATAATATTTATTATTCATAACTATTATAACCAACAGACTATTATGATCATTAATTATCGACTATAATAATTCATCTAACGTCTCAAATAGTGTTTAGTAATAACTCACTCAACATCCAAAATAAACTTTAGTGATTTGATAAATTAACAAAATAGGTGTGTCTTATGTTTCTTGTAAGTAATTTATTAAAAAAAAAAAAAGTGAATGGCTATGATTAAAATGGTTGTCTTAAATAAAAGTTTAGAAACAAAAAAAAAAAAATTAGACCCAAAAGGTGTAATCATATATCATTTGCTTTCAAGTGTATTTCTACTCCTACACTTTTCTATACCATGTCATAACTTTTTTTTTTTTTAAATGATAATAAAAGCATTTGATATCGTTTTATTATTATTTATTTTTTTTTTTTTTATAACGAGGGGTGGGAGGATTGAACTTAAAACCTCTTAGGGGACGTTTGACCCAAGAAGTTAGGAGAGTTAGAGTTGTTTAGTATGAGGAGTTCTAAAGTATGTGTGTTTGGAGAGTTGTTTAGTCTTCTCAAATCTGTGGTGTGTTTAGGACAAAAAGTTGTTAAACCTAGACATTTGAAATATGAGTTTATTTTAGTTGTTTTATTCTGTACAATTTTTTCTACAAACTTTCATTAAGGTTTTCTTTAAATTTCAATAAATTCTATAAATGATTTTTTATTTTATTTTATCTATTCTTTCCAAATTTCTTAAAAAAAAAAATTTTTGAGCACAATACCTCACATTATTTTTTTCACATTGAATCGTATAATAGTGATGTGAATTTGAAAGATTTTAATCAATTAATTTAAACGGATCCAAATAAGTTTATGTTTTTATTCCATCGTAACAACACTACATTTTTTAATTTGGTTTAAGTACCAATTTGGATTGAACAACCTAATTTATATTTAAAATAATAAAAATAGGTTGAATGACATTTTTAGTCATTTTACACAATTAAATTATGTTTTTTTTTTAATAATTAAAAATATTGTGGGAGAGAGAAAAATGTGCTGCCTTGAAAAACGGGTCAGACTTTGAATAATAATTACTGTCAAACGGGGAGTTAACTTCTTCTCTCAACTCCTTCTCCAACAACTCATTGGGCCAAACACCTCCTTAGTCACTAGTTCATATATCAGTTGAATTATGTTGTTGTTGGATGATATCGTTTTAATTGCATTTATCTTTGCTTGTTCTTGCTTTTACTAGCTATATGATATCACAATCGTTTTCTCTAAGCCTCTCCTACTAGAGTTGACTTCTTGTATTTTTTAGAACTTCAACTCACTAATATATTCTAAGTAGAGACTTTAACGTAATGCATTGATTTTTGTCGCCCAATATAATTTTTACCGATTTTATGTGACAATTAATCTCATTTTAAGAAAAAAAAAAAAATATATAGTTGCATGATACACTTTATTGTTGACAATGAGCTTTTTTTGACATATTTCTTAAGCCTTTCATAATCCTATCCTATCCTACTTCAATTTTGGTTTTCTTTCTCTACATTATGAAATCCATTTTTTTTTTGGCACAATCACGCAACACATCTCATAATAATTTTTTTTTTAACATGAATATAACTCAACTGACATAAAAAATGAGCTAATAACCCAGACGCAAGAGGTTAAAATCTGCATTGATTACATGTTTTTTTTTTAAAAAAAAAACAATGTTCTTTTTAGACCATGCATATTTTACTATAAGAATGAAAATTATAACAAGTAAAACAAAAGAAATCTTGACACATTTTCTACAAAAATATGTTTAATACCTTTGCAGAAACCACTCAAAAGAATTATGTTTTCCTCTATACTTTCTCTCAACTCAAGCTCCAAATTGTTACAAAATTGCTAATAATTTTCTTAAATTCAAATGCCTTATGATAGCTCACAAAATGAGCTAGCTATCTTTAGTATCTATTTTATGTTAGTTTAGAGACTTACACGGTTATATTCACGTTTATATTGTATTATTTTATAGATATCGAGAATTTGGAGCAAACTAGAACTTTTAGAAGATATATGATGAAAAATAAACTAATTTGATGTAAATATAAGGTCCCAAGAGAAGGATGAAAAGAAGCCAAAAACCCGAAGACACAACGTCTAGCTGAATTTGGACATTTGAACATTTAAAATCACGTAAATAAAATAAACTTAAATTACCAAAATAGTATTATTAAAATCCTTTATTTATTTATTTATTTGATAATAGTATTCTTAAAATCATGTTTATTGAGAAGAGAGACTAGCCTCAAATGTATTATTATTTTAGCATTCATGAATATATAAATATATATATATAAGCATATATTAATTAAGAACCATAAGAAATGGAAAAAAAATTAAAAAAATGAAGGAAAATTGTTAGGGCCTACGGCAATCTTAAGAGCATCGCCTCTACCGCAATCTCCGAATCCTTATCCACACCCAATTCTCAATTTCTTTGTCATCTTCCTTATCTCTTCTTTCTACTCTCACAAACTATATCTAAATCCGATCCTTCATCTTCATCTTCTTCATTTCTCTATATTCATTTTATACTCCTCTGCTTCTTCCTCTAATCATTGGATTCGATTTCGAGTAAAACCCACCTTCTTTTTTCTGTTTTTCTCTCCCTCTCTTGAAACCCTCGTTTAATCTGTGCTTTCATGCCCATCTGTTCGATTCAATTTCAGGGTTTTTCTTTTTTTCTTTTTTTAAATCGATTCTTATGGCTTTGCTTTCGATTTTATCCGAGATTTTAGGGAGACCCAGAATCGTTGATGTTCTTGCCGAGCTTCTGATCTTTATTGCGCCTGTTTGGATTGCGATTATTGTTGGGGTTTTGGTTGGGTGGACTTGGAAACCGAAATGGGCTAATTTGGGAAGAGAAATGTTGGATTCTTCAAGTTCGGATGGGGCTAAGTCGACATCGACTTCTTTTTCGTTGTTGGGATCATTTCCGAGCTTCAATTCTTTGAATTTTCAGATGCCCAGCTGCATACTTAGCTCATTCGATGGGAAAGATGAGAAGGAAACTTCCTCTCCGCCCTCGAGCTCTGATTTGGATTCGAGGTTGTTTAGTTGTTCTTTCAAGCAAATAATACAGTGTTTTTTTTTTTTTTTTTTAAAAAAAACAGAGTAAATTGTAGCTGGTGAAGTTTAATTATTTGTACTTTGTGGGTTGGAGTTGGAAAAATTGGGTTTTTTATTACTAATAATCATTTCTAGCATCTGATTCTGTTGTGCCTCAGTTTGTCAGAACTTGAAGAAGAAAATGTGAAAGTTGTGAATGGAGATGATTTGGAGTACATATGTAAGCTTGTTGAAGAGAAAGATGGAGGACCTGCGTGGATTCAAATGATGGATCGCGGTACTTCGAATATGAGTTATCAAGCATGGAGAAGAGATCCTGAGGTAGCCCTTTTATGATTTCAGTGGAACTTTTATGTTTGTATTTAAGAGATATAAAGTTATGAAGAAATATATTGTTGAGAATTCATATGCAGCTCTTGGCTTACCAATTGAAGTAAAGTAAATATGTTTGACTCGTCAATGATGAAATTTATGTAGAATTTGTTTTGTTCCAAATGATCAGCCTTACTGTCTTACATTGTTTTATCAGCCTTGATTTTGTCCAGTCCTATTTATATTGCTTTTGCCGCCCGTAACACTTGGCAACTTAACTTACCATACTATTTTGCTCTCGCTTGTGGCCTTACCAGACTGGACCTCCACAATATAGAAGTAGAACAGTGTATGAAAATGCAACTCCGGAGATGGTGAGGGATTTCTTTTGGGATGACGATTTTCGGTCAAAATGGGACGACATGCTTATATCTTCTACAACTTTGGCAGAATGCCCAACAACAGGAACCATGGTGGTTCATTGGGTGCGCAAGGTGAGGCAGCTGTTTTATTTCCTAGTTGTGCTATGGATTCCTTATTCCCCTTTTATTTTGGTGGTGACACTGTTTTATTGGGCTTTTCCTTTTTCTTTGGTGGTTCAGTTCCCTTTCTTCTGTAGTGACAGAGAATATATAATTGGGCGACGAATTTGGGAAGCAGGGCGGTCATATTACTGTGTCACAAAGGTATATAAATAGTAATCATCCCTGGCATTATATCTTGTGCTTGTTCCCCTGGTTTTTTCCCTTATTCTTCTATTTCTTTCCTCTTTGAATTGTACTATCTTTCTGATTAACCTCGCTCCGTCTTGATTGTTCTATGTTTGGTTCTTACATTAACCCTTATGTGCAGCCCCCATTAGCATTGTCATTTTTTGATGTTGTGGAAAGTTTTAGAAGAAAATCATTATCTTTGTAATGAATGGAATTACAATCGGTGTTGACCCAAAAAGGATATGTTTGTGTTGATATTATAATCATGTTTTATTCGATCTAAGTTCATTAGTTAATGTGTAAATGTGATGCGCGAAACATTTTAGTTAGTCAATGTTCATTTTAACTTGATGTCACTCCTATTGAATTGAATACATGGTGGTAGCCCTTGTGAGCAAGTTTGTAGATTTTCCTTGGAGAAGTACTCCAATGTCTTGTTCTACCAGATCTTTTCCTAATTACTTTTCTGGCAATAACTCATTGGTATTTTTATCTTTCTTAGAGTGTACCGTGTTCCTCTGTACCCAGACGCAACAAACCAAGACGGGTTGATTTGTACTACTCGAGCTGGTGCATTCGCGCAGGTAACTATATTCTTATCTGTATTATTTCACCTTTAGTGTTATGGCACCACATGCTGTCCTGTTGTGTTGTTGCAAAGTAGTCGTCCTCAGAACAGAAGAAAATGCGATGGGCCCGGACATGTTTCAGAATCCCTTTCCCTTTTCTGTTCCATTTTTCTTTTCTACTAGGAAGTTAGTTCCTCATCACTTTTCCTTCACACAGCAGCATCCCTTTTAAGATGTAACTTAGAGTGAGTTTTTTTCTTTACTTTGGTTGGATATCTGAGCAGCTGAATCAAAAAAGGGGGATGGACAGCTAACCGCGTGCGAGGTTATACTGTTTCACTATGAAGATATGGGCATTCCTTGGGAAATTGCTAAGCTCGGCGTTCGACAGGGAATGTGGGGAGCTGTTAAAAAGATCGATCCCGGGCTACGAGCATACCAAAAAGAGAGAGCATTGAGTAGCAACGTACCACACTGTGCCTTCATGGCTCAGATCAACACTAAAGTTAATGTAAACTACTTGAGATCTCTGGAAAATAGCTCTCATAATGATTCATTGGAGGATCAAAGTTCAAAGTCACCCGAAACACCAGTTGGGAAGAACATTCCCAAAATGCTTTTGGTCGGTGGAGCTATTGCTCTAGCCTGCACTATTGATCGTGGACTATTAACAAAGGCAGTCATATTCGGAATTGGCCGAAGATTCGCCAAGATTGGAAGGAGATTGTGAACTGATGTTAGCGAGCTCAACTTTTTTTTCCTGGTCACATTGCCTATATATAAGTATAACAACCTGCTTATTTGCACCAGTTTTTTGTTTATATTTTTCTTTCGTGTTCGTCCCGGATAGAAAGAGAATAGAATGTCAATACCACCTACGTGGACGGGAAAAAGATTCGAATCGACTTTATCGGGGTTTTGCACGTAGAAATGAAATGTCTTTAAGCAGCAACCAGAATGTGTAGGATCAAAACTTTGTTCCAAATCCTTCACTGAAGATGAGAATGGCTGGCAGATGTGGATATCAGTAGGTTGTTTCATATATGAGTTGGTTTGTCAATGTGGGTAGCAATTTTTCTATTTGTAACTCCCAGTCAACAAGCCAAAAAGCACTCCCCGCGAATCATGGAGTGGCCTAAAAGTTAAAAGTACTTTAAAAGAATATTTAATGACACTTCCAAAGTAGTCTTTAAAAATGTTAGTAGTGTTTTTAGTCGAAATATTTGGTGGCATACTTTTTAGTTCAAATACTTTTCAAGAAGAAAAAAAAAGATTCTTGAAACATTTTTTATATTCATGTTCTTAATTAAAAAATATTGTGTAAAAGAGTTTAGTATTTTTTGGAAGGGTCTTAGCTCCAGAATATTCAGACGAAAAAAAAGATTCATATGGGCTACTGAGGAGTAAGCAATGACTTTTAGGGGGCGTTTGGTCCAAGGAGTTGGGGGAAGTTGGAGTTGTTTAGTCCACGGAGTTGTTTAGTCTGGGGAGTTCTGACGTATGTGTTGACTTTTAGGGGGCGTTTGGTCCAAGGAGTTGGGGGAAGTTGGAGTTGTTTAGTCTGGGGAGTTCTGACGTATGTGTGTTTGGAGCAGAGAGTTGTTTAGTCTGGAGTTTTGAAGTCTGTGTGTGAGTTCTTGAATCTGAGTTTATTTTAACTGCTTTCTTCAACCCAATGTTTTTTTCAACCCAATGTTTTTCTACAAACTTTCAAAATTTCATTATTAAGTACTTTTTTTATTTCAATAAATTCTAAAAAAAATGAAAAAAAAATATTTTATGTATCATTTACAAATTTGTTTGAAGACAACAAAAATAATTTTTAACACAATACCTCATATTATTAATATATATCTATTTTTTTAGGATTCATCTTTAATTTTATGAATTTTAAGATTGAGATTTTTTTTGTTTTTATTAATGTAGGTATATTTTACAAACTTTTTAAAGAAAAAAAAAACAACACATATTTTACCGTCACCCACGTGCCAAATACATTTATCTCCGTCTCCACCCTCTTAAACTCCTCATTCCATTTGAATCTACTATATTCGGAAATCAGCATCTCAACAATAACGGTCTATTTTAGCTATTTTTTTTGTACAATTTTTTCTATAATTTTTCAATATTTTCATTGGTAAGAACTTCTTCCATTAAATTAATTTTTCAATATTTTCATTGGTAAGAACTTCTTCCAATAAATTTTAAAAATGCAATTTTTACTTTTTTATTTTATGTATCCTTCACAAATTTATCTGAAGATAACAAAAATAATTTTGATCACAATACTTATAAAAGAGAGTGTTAAATATTACATGTGAATTTGAAAGATTTTAATAGGTCAATTTTGATTGAACAACCTAATTTATATTTAAAATAATAAAAATAGGTTGAATTGCATTTTTTTTTAGTCATTTTACACATTTTAACTTCTCTCTAACAAAATTATTAATTATTTTTTTGTTATAATTTTTTAAAATCTCTCCCCTTTTCACGTTTTTTTATTATCTCTCTTCTCCCCTTTTCATCTTATTTACTCTTCTGGTTACTATTTAATACCAGTATAACCCACAAATTATTATAATTACTCTCTCAGTGTCTCAAAACAATCTTTAATAGATTCTTAAAATGTTAAATTTGTGTTAAATTTGTAAATGGAAGTTAACTCTAAATATTTATTTAAGTTAAGTATGCAATTTGATGAAATTGAAGGTATATTATAAAAATTGATGAAACTTGACAAGTTGAGTAAAAATTGATTTTTTTTTTCTCAAAATATTTATATTTTAGTACAACAAATTTGGTGTACTAAGGATTTAAATTTTCGACCTAAAACAATGAGTACACGTGAATTGTTAATCAAGTAGAAAAGTACTCGCTGACCTAAATTTTGATTATTTAAAGAGACTGAAATATAGTAATATAATAAGTTGGTAAAACCAAAAAAAAAAATGGTATTTTCAAATAATGTAATTTGAACCCATTAACTATGTAAATAATTTAATTGTGAGCTTTGTTCTAGCTTCTTTCCTAATATTTGGACATTTCCCACTTCAAGGAATTAGAACTATGGAGAGGAGAAAAGAAAAAGAAAGGGGGAGAGATTTAAAAAAAATTATAACGAAAAAATAATTAATAATTTTGTTAGAGAGGAGAGTGAAGTTAATATTATTACGTGGATTCCACTCCAAATTTTATATTTAGTAAATAAAAACAACAACGATAGCTTTAATTGATTTTTTTTTAAAACTACCATATTTTTCTAAATAGTTTAAAAAATAACACCCCACCCTAAATTACCGTATCGAGAATGTTGTCTAAAAACTTATTGTAAATTGGATATAGAATTTCAAGACCACAATGTATCTATGATAAGATCATGGTTACAATGGAATAGTATATACAAAGTCAACAAATGCCACTAAACAAATGGATTATTTATGATTACACAAATTGTTGAGGATAGTTCTAGATCTAGGTGAAGACAAATTATTGTTGGAGATTTATTGGAACCATTAAATTCAAAATATGGTGGAGTGGCTTTTGGGTGGAGAACTACACGCCTTCTATGGGTGTCACGATGAGTCTATTTGCGATATTCCTATATATTATTTTGGAGATTTATAGTTTGTATTGACAAAGTTTTAAGCAATTCGCTAAACCGAGCATAGCTCAATTGGCATAGGGTTGAGCCGTTGACCAAAAGGTCATGGGTTCAATCCCCGCATTAATTAAACTACTGTTGCAAAAAAAACAAGTTTTAAGCAATTAGATTCAATTCACAAGAACCTCCAAATAATTTTTCAATAAAAAGTCAAGTATGTAGGTTTAGGGTCATTGAATTGGCCTAACCAGAAACTAGAGTTGTATGCATTATATGAACATAGGGAGATGATCATTCAAGTAAAGTAGGTAGGTTTTGAGGTGTTTACCTTCAGCTGGCTAGACCCAAGGATCTTAGGGAAATGATCTATGAGTTCCTTCTACATCAACCATTTTGGGAGAAAGGAAAATTTCTTTAACAACCGGGGGTGTGTATGGTTTTATGGGGGTTGGGGTTGTGGGAGAAAGAAACAACAGGACTTTTAAAGGGGTTGAGACAAATCTTTGTGTTGTTTGGTCTGCCAGGTTCCATGTTTCTTTGTGGGCGTGAGTGACACGATTATTTTGTAATTATTCTCTAAACATTATTTTGCTGACTAGAACACCTCCGTCTAGTGGGGCTCCTTATTCCAAACCTGATTTTTTGTATGTCCTTATATTCTTTTAATGATTCTCAATGAAAGTTCAATACCTTTTTAAAAAATGCATTATATGAACATAAAGAAAACAACTAGGATCATTCAACACAATGGTATGAAAGTGATACAAACGCAAACCCATAGAAATACCTTTTTATCAATGAAAAATAGACACTATTTAACTTTATTGCACCTGAAGAAGAAAAAGACTATGTTATAGACCTCCCTTTTGAGGGGATTATCTTGCCGAAATGATTAATATTTGGTGTATTCTTTTAGTAATAATGGAACAATTCTAGGTTCTTTAACCGAGAGAAATTATTCGAAGAGATTGCCACACTCACAATGTGACCGACAATTTTGTACCTTTGGAATGAGAGAATTTGCAAAAGTACTTCGATTTTGTATCCACTGATTATTAGGGGTAGACACATTTTAAGATCTATATCCGATTTTAAAGAGACAATCACATTGTAGAGAGCTCATTGAATACTTTGTTATTCTTCCACGAGTAACAATCATTTAAGATGGATAATTCTAAAATTTCAAATTTTCTTTTGGAAAAACATCATTTTTACTTTGAATTTGACAAGGGTATTTTCACTAATTTCATTAAATTGAAGCTTAAACTTTGACAATGCATGACTTATATAAAGTAGGTTAGTTGAATAAAATAAATGTAACTAAATTGTAAATTCTTTAGAACTTGTATTTGACGGAGTTGAAAATGAAGAGGAGGAAGTAAAGTTGGTCAATTTGCTTTAATTAAAAAAACAAGTGGTGAACATGCGGGTCCATTGGGTTGGATTTTGAGGAAGACAAAGTTGCACTAAAGAATCATCCAAAATCTTCTCATTCTTTTGCTTTACTTCATAAATCTTCATCTATATAATTACATCTTTATTAGAGTATGTTTACTAATTTAATTTTCGAGATGGCTAAAGTCAACGTCAGCGGTAATTAACATATGCACAATCTCTTAAAATTCGAAGGTTTGTTTGATCTCTTACCCTGCAAATGTTAAATTATAAGTTTAGTCTCTGAATTTTGAGAGTGGTGCATAATAAATAACTTAACAAAATATCCACCACCCTAAGAATAACTTCATCGTTGAATGTATGATATCATAAACATTATATCATTAGACATTTTTTAAAGTTCATAGATGTATTACACTCAACTTTCAAAGTGCATAAACCAAAATTTTAATTAAACCAACTTTTGGTTTCGACCATTATTAACAATGCATGTATTGAATATGACGATAAAGTGCAAGAACCAAATTTATAATTAAACCTAAAAACCTAATTTTTCTTTCCATCATTATTAACATAATATGCATTAAATAAGAGTATTGACAAGGCAAAGCGGAGACGTTTCATCCCCATCCCTACTCCCCATAGAATTGACAGGGATACCACATGAGAAAATCTTATTTGGAAGAAATTACATGGGACCCGATTGAGCTATTATAATCAGTCAAACTTTTGACCCACCAATTTGGAGTTGGGTAGACTAAATTATTCACTCTACTTACTTCAATAATATTTACTAGTGACCGATCATTAACCACATATTATTTTAACTCACGCTCAATTCAATAAGTTAATTCTCTCTCCTCTCGCCCTAAACGAGATTTGGAAGAATTATTCGAAGAGACTGCTACAATATAACTTGCACCGTTGGATGAAAAGAGAAAGAAATCGAAAGTAATTCGATTTTGTATCTAATAATTATTAGTGAACAAATAAATTTTAAAATCTACATGAGATAATTTCGAAGAGACAGTCACATTGTAGTGACCTCATCGAATAATTTGTTCGGGACAAATTCCGGTAGGAAAAAAGTGGCACCCCTACTCGAAGCTATATAAAATGGTGAGATGGGTATTGCGTAAGAGTGATATTAAATAGACTTGACTTTAAAAAACCTAAGGAAGTACCATTTGAAAAAGAGAAAAAAAAAACAGTTGGACAACCGAATTAAATTAGTCTGATGTAAACGCGTATGAACATGAATGAAGATGACGAAGAAGAAGATGCAGTTGGACAAATCCAACCATCAACAAACACTAAACAACAACAACATAATTTTAGTCGACACCATTACTCACTTCTCTCTGGTCTGGTCTGGTCTGGTCTGTTCTGTTCTGTTCTGTTCTCTGTTCTTCTCTCCAAAATCCCACTTCTTATAATTCTTATTCTTCCTTTTTCTTTTCACTTCTTTCTTTTTGTTTCCACTATGCTATTCCCTATAATCTAGCTGTATAAATCAATCACCACAATAAAGAATCTTCCCCACCGACACCCTTTTTCCAATTTCTCCTACCTCGAGTTTATAACCCAAAAAAGAAGAGCTTCAAAATCTTCAAGAACAGAGAAGAACAGAGCAAATGGGGAACTGCTTATTCGCCGGTGGGTCAGGGGAAATTCAAGGGAAAATCAAAGTAATCACATCCAATGGCGGAATCATGGAGTTGGGTTCTCCGATCACCGTCGGATGCATCGCCGATGAGTTTCCCGGCTTTGGAATATTCAAAAGCCACGATCTTTTCTGGAACCCACTTCCCCACAACGAGGAGCTTCTGCCTGGAAAATCCTACTATTTGCTTCCGAGAAACAGGGGAAGAAACAAAGAAGAAGAAGAAATGGGAATTATGACGGCGCGTGAAGGGCACGTGAGATCGAATAGTGTACCGGAGGCGGCGACGGCGGCGGCGATGGCGCCGTACAGAATGTCGTTTGATTATCAGGGGGTTTTGAGGAGGTCACAGACGGAGGTTTTCTCGAGGGGCAGTGAGAAGAACGGTGGGGTTTGGAAGGTCAAATTGGTAATTAGTCCGAAGCGATTGGTGGAGATTTTGGAAGAGGAAGTTCACACTGAAGAATTGATTGAGAGTGTTAGAACTGTGGCTAAATGTGGAAGCAGTAGCACAAGCAGTAGCTTTTCGTCGTCAATGGCGTTTTCCGATCAGTGGAGTTTGTCGACGACGACGACGACCACCACCACTGCTAATGCTACTCCAAGTGCTTCTTCCAAAAGTAGCAACTTTCTGGAGGTTTAACACTACAACATAATTTTTTTTCTTTTTATTTTCATGGGTTTTAAATTGTATTGTTTTGTAGATCGTTAATTTATAGGTTTATTTTACTTTAGTTCTTAGCCTTCAATATATCTATATTTCTCCTTTACAGTCGATTGTTTAACATATGATAATAGATTATATACATATATATATTTTGCTATCAATTTTTTAATCGAGGATATATGTAATGACTTCGAATATTTGTATTAACATGTTAACGTGAGCCTATATTGAAGTTTTTTTTTTCTTTTTTCGAGTTCAACATGTGAATAGTGGAGGAGAATTTGAATCTATGAGATCATATGTTGAGTTATGCTTAGATTGATGACACGTATTGAAGTTAGTTGTGAGAAAATTTCAATCTTGAGTCTCTTGATCGAAGGTATATTTCTAACCGGTTGAATTATGCTTAATCAGGCTAACCAAATATTAGATTAAAACATATATTAAGTATCAAATGTGATTCAATTGTTGCTCCTAACATGTTTGTCTTCACTTTAATATATTATTATTATTTTTTTGAATATATACATTTCCTTATTAAGATTTGAAGCCACATCTTTCAACGGTGAAATTGAGATTTTTTATATTAATAACGTACTTTAAATCAATTATTACAGAAATAGAGTAGTTTTCAAAGTATTTACAAAATTAGGGTACCTAAATCGTGTCGGTATACAATTTAGGGGTAACTCGTGTCCATGGTACACGATGTAGGGGTAACTCGTGTACCATGGACACGAGTTATGATCTGCTACATTACATGTAACTCGTGTCAATGATACACAACTTATGTTGGCACGTCATGTAAATCGTGTCCATGGTACACGATTTAGGTACCCTAGTTTTGTAAATACTTTGAAAACTACCATATTTCTATAATAAGTTATTTAAAGTACATTATTAATATAAAAAAATCCGTGAAATTGTGACAAACATTAAAAAATTTGACATGAAAATACTAAAATAAAGTTTTGGTTAACTTCAAATACTTCTTTTGAGTCAATAGACTCTACGGTAATTATCGTTCTAGCTCGAGATATCTAAAGAAGGTATGATTATGAACCCTTTCCATTATACGAAATAATGCAGTTAAAAAACATAATAGCCAATACTAGGGGTGTAAATGGGCCGAGTTGGTTCGGTTTTCATTAAAACCGAACCGAACCGAACATGTTCGGTTTTGTAAAGAAAAAATTCGAACCGAACCGAACCGGTTTTCACTTGACATAAATCGGTTCGGTCCGGTTCGGTCCAATGGCGGTTTTTTTTTTTTTTTTTTTTTTTTTTTTTTCTTTCTTTCTTTCTTTTGGGTTTGGGCTTCCAAACTATATCTTGATAACACTCCTACAATTATATTTTCTAATTAAGTCATTTTAGTCACATTTATATTTTCGACCTAGTCAAACCTTTAAAAAAAAAAGTCTTGTACTCAATCGCGCCTCTCCCGATAAAACACTCACAACTCACGGCAAATAAAACAATCTTAATACAATTTACATTCATGATTCTAAAAAATTAAAAGAATAAATGAGCTGGACTTCTAACTCAAGCTTGACATTTTATTCACCGAATTCTCTTAATATTCATAATCTTCAACTTCCAACTTCCAACTTCCAACTTCCAAGTTAACTTCCATCTCCTTCCGGACGCTTGTGAGTTCTAAATAAGAAAAGAAATCATTAGCCAAGTAAATAATCTTAAAACACAAAATATCTATGTGATCACTTCCTTAATTGATTTGTAAAACAAAAATGTGAACCATACAAATAATTGAATCATAAAACAACCAGAAGAACATGGAAAAAGGCAGATACAAAACCGTAGTTGAACAGAAAATCAAAATGAAATAGATGAAACCAGCAACAATTCATTGTGAAAAATGAATAAAAGAGTTAATTTCCCTCTGCTGCCAAACAAATAAGCACAACCCAAAAAACAAAAAATCCAAATTTGAAAAGGAGACAAACAAAAAACAAAGACCCACATAGAGACATATAAGGCAAATGGGTTATAGAAAACCAACAGGTAAATAAGAGAAAAAAGAGGTGAGAGATTACAGAAGCGAAGGCCTTGATCATTTTGAAGCAGAAAAGCAAAAAAAGAAGAGAGATCCCTAAATTAGTTTACAAAATTAATTAATGAAATTTTTAGAAGTTCGGCCACGAAGTGATTTAAGAATGTAGTTTTTTTCACTATTGTGTTACGACCGCGGGAGAGGAGGAGGAGGGCCAGAGTGGCCAACCATGCAGCTGCATAAGAAAGCAAATTAGAAGGAATTTCCATTGTTGGAACAGAAAGGGATGGTTTGGAGATGGTGGAAATGTAATGAGTTTGAAGAGCTATAAATAGGCATAAAGTTCCAAACCAATTGTGGAGAAATTGTGGAGATTTCAGGGACACAGAGTAAACAGAACAGAGGACAAATTGTGGAGATTTCAGGGACTTTAAGGTCAGTGAATTCTAAAAAAATATTTGATAAGGTCCCAAAGTTTTCTTCTATATATTAGTTAAAGTCATTAATACATTTATATCAACTTCCAAGATTAATGAAGTTCTCATATCAGCTAAAGAACAAGAAGAAACAATTAAATAGTACCCAGTCTCTAAACTTCATTTTCATCTTAATTTCTCAGTTCTCCCTACCAAATCAAACACAAGCAGCATTTCAAAGTATAATCCCTACGACTTTTGACACTACAAGCGATCAAAGGATCATCGAGCCTAGAAAGACAGAGGCATGTAAATTAGAAGGAAGTTTAGAGTACCAGAAGAGAGGATCCTGCACGAACATGTTGAGAGGAACTTTGCGATGGGACAAAGCGAAGTCGATGAGGCCGAGACGGCAGCGCTTGGTCCGAGAGTAGGAGTCCCTGTCCTTGGCGAGGACTTCGTGGCCGATCTCCACGCACCGGAAGCGTCTGCCATTTCCCTAACCAACAAGAATATAACTTGGACACAACAAAATCTGTCAAGAATGTTAAACAATACATTCTAATGTCTATGACATAATGCAGACAGTAATCTAAACAAAAGCATAACATCATTACTTTCACAAAACAATTTGAGCAAAGGGTTGATCAATAACTCAAGTTCCAACAAGTCGGAAATTACTCTCACAAAACAACAGGAATGACATTTTGGTGGAGATTATTTCTAAGATAAAAAGGCATATGGGATTATTGTTCAGAGTTGATGATATAATCATTCTTCATAAACATTAAACAATATGTTTGGACCCTACTATTTGTTATCAGAGCATGGCCAGCAAATTTTATTCAGGCAGTGGGGAAGATTGGTCAAAATCTCCAAGATAACCTTGATAAATGAAGAAGATACCAAAAGATACCAAACAAATATCGAAAAAAAAAATTAAAAAAAAAACTCGCAAGAGAAAATAAGATTTGCAAACAATTATCCAAATACGTTTCCACTCCAAATGAAATGGGGAGGGAAAAAAACCCTTTTAATTTAAAACCCAAATATAGCTTAGCAAACTCCACTCTTCACATATGGGTTTTGTTTGAAGTTTTAGCTTATCAAACCCAAATATAGGTTCAAGTTTGAAAGTACTGCAATGAAGGAGTGAAGAGTATAAAATTGAGGGATGGGGTTCTTTCACTTATGAGTTTTGTTTGAAGGTTTAAGGAAGATGATGCAAAAACTGGAAGAAAAGAAAAACAAATTTATGTTGTATAATCAAAGAAAGGAGCAAAACTAAGAATCAAAGAAGGAAGATGAAAGAAATCCTTGAGAATAAAAGCACCTCTCAAAAGATTTAATTATTACCTTAGATTTCAAAGATCTAGAAACGACCATCTCCATTAATGGAAGCTTGAAGTCCAAAAGTTGAAGCAGAATTTCTGGGTAGATCGGCTGTTGTAGCAACTCATGGCGCCGGAACTCGCCGGAAAAAAGGGTGGCGAAGTGGGAATTTAAGGGTTTTAGAAGTTGTCTCCTCTCTTCGGTAAAAGGCGAAAAACGAAGGAGAACTCCCTCCTCACTGTTTGCCCTACATCTGAAAATCGAAGGGAAGAGGCGCTCGCAAATCATAACCCAAATTTTTAGGTTAATTTCGGTTAACCGAAGAACCGAACCGAATTTTGTCGGTTCGGTTCGGTTCAGACCGAAATGTATATAATAGTTATAAAACCGAACTGAACCGAACCAAACCGACTCGGTTCGGTTCGGTTCTTCGGTTCGGTTCGGTTCTTTGCACCCCTAGCCAATACAAACCAAAAAATGGCTTCAAACTCTTGCGTTTGTTGACAAATATGTAATTTTTTTTTTTTTTTTCTAATGAAGATTGAACCTCCGATCTCATGGAAAGTAGTACATGTCAATTACCTACCACTAAACTATGCTTCTTAAAGATGTTATTTTTTATGTTTCATGTTAATTTGGCCCTATAATTTGCATTCAAAATCGATTTTTCCAATGGAAGACACTGATTTCGGCTTCCATGAAGCTATCGAATGCGATCTTCTAAAACTAATTACGAGCCGACATTATTTTAAGACGTGCAAAACAAACAAACTTGTATCTATAATTCACACTCTGAAATGACAGTATGGCCACTTTACATTGCCTTCTCTTTTCAATTTGAATTCATGCATTTGCTGAAAGATAACATTCATCTTGTCCAGGATTCAATAATTATCGATTTCTTTATTGTTTGCCCAATTATTGCATCTTCTCTACAAGAATATAACATCAGAATTGAAAGTTGAGGAAAAGTGGGTGGGACTAATGTTATTAAAATAAATAAATGTGGAGACAAATTCATGTGAAAGAAAGAAACCTACTATCATCATCAAAACATAGGTCGAGGTGCCCCAAGCTGGCCCGAACACTCGAAGATATAAAAAAAAAATATAAAAATATAGTCAACCTGAAGTTATTTATTATTAAATAACTTCTCTAAAATGGTGTAGATTTGAATTCTGACACAAGTATTATATGAGAACACTATTATTTTTTCAAGCATGTGCCTGTCTCAATCAACCATGAACACAAGAAGAAATGAGAAATACTTCCATTTTCGCCAACAGCTAAGAGTTCAATTCAACCCCCCAAAAAAAGGTTCCAAATTAAAGAAAGTTAACACATCCAAATCATTTTTTAACCAACTTCACATCATATACCCTGTATTGATCATTATACAAATCGACACATACAAATGCGAGCAACTAACTCGGATGAAGATCACAAAAGCATGAACCCATGGACAAATCACAATGAATGACTGTGGTGTATCTGCGGACGAGTGCAGAGATTACCTATATCCAGAGGGGGGATAAGCCGATTGAGGATAGCCCGGAGCTGGATAGCCTTGAGGCTGAGGATAACCGTAGGGCTGTCCATATGCAGGTTGTGGTGGATATCCGACTGAGGGAGGAATTGGTTGATCGATCCGAGACATTTGTTGAACAGGAGGCACTCCCATTACTTGAGGTCCGAACTTGCCATCTCTCTTATCCATCTCAATCTTGTGTTGAGTCTGCAAATCACCCAAATTAGTTAATGATTTTTCATTTAAGTTTTGATACCTGAAGGCTGAAGCATCTTTTCACTGCTTACCTGCATACATGCGCAAACCCTGTTGAAAGAAGAGTTATTAGTATCTTAAGCACAACGGTAGAGAATAATAAGCAAGATTTGGAAGAGTGAGCTTACGAGCAATAAACCATATCAGCCAAGCAAGAGAGCAGCTGAGAAGCCTCTTGAATTTCTTCACTTCCTACTATCAGTGCAACGATTGAAAATATACATGCTATTTGTTGTAGACAGAACATAAAACCCTGTATAATTTGAGAACACATAAATAAAGAGCACTGGGAATTATAGAAAGAAACTGAGAGACGGAGCTGGTAGCACATACGATAATGCAATTGTCACATTGCGTTGTCTGGATGTTGAATTCATCTTGCAACATGAATCGAGTTGAGGCCACTGAATTCCCAAAGCAGAGGAAAACCTTGAAGATCAAATGAACAGGTATTAAGTTAAATACAGCGGTGCTGAAAGCAAGAATAAATTTGAAACATCTAACATACTAATCACATAGATATGCTATTAAAAAAGAGGTGTATTCAGCAACCTCTGTACATATAAACTGAACCCAAGATTTTATTACTAATCAAAATCTCTATGCTTCTGGAGCATAGCAGATTTTAGTCTTTGGATACAGTTTAAGAGTCAACAGATAATTACAACCAGCCAAACCACCACTCCCAGCTCAGTAGTACCAAGGTAACAACTAACAAGTAACAGTGATTTCTAGACAGTAATTGATAGGAAAAGACTACACACCACACACAGCACCAAGTCCAATAAGTACTCAATAAGTTAAAATATTACAACTGAAAAATTTGTACCTCTGTGCCAAGGCAAAATTCAGGGCATTTACTTTCTCCACACCTGCCACTACAAGGCATATAGCCTGCACAGCATACATATCTGTGGAAAAAGAAAACATGAAAATGACTCAACAAAATCAAATAAATTTCAAAAAATTTAGGAAGGCAAAAAAACAAATTAGTTACCTTGACATGTCATTATATAGAGCTCTTTTACGAAGCATATAGGATACACAAGGCCCACTGCAAGAAAGAAAGAATGAAGTGACTACATGAAACCAGTTTTTGGCTTCTAAAAATTAGCTGTAACAATCTATTGATGATAACAAAAAGAAGCAAATAGAAAATTCATGATTTCTCACTGGTACAAATAATGAAATAAACGATTACATTTCTGGAATGTATAAAAAAAAGAGATCTCAGCGCAAACTGATTTTTGCATAAACTGACAACATTAGTTTTTTTTTTTTTTTTTGACAGGAAACAAACAATAGTTTGAATTTGGAAATCCTAAACTGACAACATTAGTTGGAATTTGGAAATCGAAATTATCTTGTTTGGCATATAGTATATGCATAACATTTAAAATAAATAAATGAGAAGAGAGAGAGAGAGAGATGTACACACACAAAAGATATAATCAAGGGGAAAAAAAATCCTGGTCATCTATCATACACGGTATTCTTTCTAGTTTCTACTAATGCTAAGGCAAGAGTAGTTCATTTTTAAAACCCCAGGTTCTTATCCTCCATTCTTAAATTATGTGCATTATTTATTCACGAGATGTAACAGCATCAAATGACTTCAAAGAGGGTGCACCTTGAGTGAGAAGATCAAACAAAGGAGAACCAAAAGCTTTTATTTAAGTTTTCCTGCCTTCACTTAATTCAATTGTAGTTTTTTTTTTTGAAAAAAATGACCGACTTAAGCATGAATTGCACCCTAACAAGGTGAACCCACGACATAGCTTAGGCGCTAAATGCACTTCAGAGTGGTCTTTTCAGGGCTTTTTAAAACAGTGCCCAGAGCACTTTATCTTTTCCTTTAAGCTCCCAACTAGATAGAAGTGATGGAAGCCAACTAAGACACACCAAACCAAGCCAGAGATTTTTGACAAAGGAAATTTCACTCCTTGAAAGCGAAGTTAGTAAGTTACAATGAAAGATGATCCATAGTACCTCCTTTAAGTCACACATAAAAGATTTGAGGTGACAAGGCCATGTAAGGGTTTTCTTTTGCATTCCATGATAAGTTTCAAAACTCTTGTAGGCAAAAAATCCAAAGGAAAATTTGCGTTCTCCTTGAGTTTCTTCCGTCTCAAATTAAGTCTCTCGAGGAATTTTCCAGAATATCAATATCATTATGAAGGTGAAAATTCACAAGTATGTAAGAAGACACTCCAAACTATCTAATTTGAGACAGTTTGGGGTGTCTTCTTACAGATTTGTGAATTTTCACCTTCATAATGATATTGATATTCTGGAAAATTCCTTGAGAGACTTAATTTGAGAGGAAACCACAAAACTTGGGAGTAATGCAAACAAAATAGACTTTGGATAGAATCAAGGTTCCATTTGTCATTCCTTGCTTATACCCAACCGCCATAAGAGGGAATGAACATCTTACCATGAATGGTAGCAATCCACTTTTCAAATTTAAGGTAAAAGTCTTTAATAGTAAGTTAGTAACCTATTCCTTCCTTGCACAAAGCAAACCTCGCTTGATTCTCACCATCCTTGAGAAAGCCTCATCAAGATGAAATGTGTAGAGAAACAAAGAAGATGGATAATCTCCTATAGACAGCACCATCAACACCTTAAACTAGTTGTAAAGAAAACACCATTATATTTTCTATCAAGGATTCATCTAATGCTGATAGGATGATCTTTGATGGAAATCATTAAATTTCATTTGGCTCAAGTGACGTTGATTTGTAGGATATTTTGAGTACATTGGGGATGGGGGATTCGAACCACCGACCTTTTGGTCATCAAGTCATACATATGTCAGCTGAGCTATGCTCGCTTTGGCTTGATTTGTAGGATATTGGTCCTTCTAAACTGCATAACCTAATGAGTCGTGTTCTTTGGTTTGTCTAATGAATCCAATCGTTGTTTTCTCACCTGCGTGCAGTTTATACCTAGAGGAGCTAGGGACGGAGACAAATTTGGCCGACAATTTCAATTGATTGACGAAATTTCATCAGCGCACTCAAAACCAGCTAAAGTAATTATTCAATTTTCAGAAACAAAATGAAATTTCACAAGAAGAAACAAGTCAACGCAAAAAGAAAACGAGTCAACGCATCAACATCAAACTAGAAATCAAGATCTCGAAAGAGCAAAGCAAATGCAAGAAAAACCCATCAATCGTAGAGACGAGCCAAACCCCTCGATCAAAAAAGCAACCAAAAAGCTCAATAAACACAGCGAATAAAGCAGATCCAAGAGTAAATTCGAAGCAGAAGTAAAAGAAGAAGCCACCGAACTCACCACCACAACGAAAGGCAGCAATCTGCAATCAAACATAAACCCACATCAGAAATCAATCAAATTCAGGCGTAGATCAGCACAAACATGCAAAAGCAAACAGAAATGGAAGAAAACGAAGAACATACAGGGAGTGTCAGCCTGAATGGTACGCATTAGATCAGTGTGCCAGAGATTACGAAAATTCTGGCGGAGTTGCATCTTATCAAGATGTTGCTGCTGCGTAGTCATGGCTGCAGTAGCAGGATCTTCAGAGAAGCTAAACCGGCGGTAGAATTTTCCTTGAAAAAAAGCTTCAAAAGAAGTTAATTAGGGCTACAAAAGAGTTACCGGAGGCGGCAAAAAGAGGTTTTCAGGGGATTACTCGAGCCTCGAGGTTTAGAGAGAACTCGGAGGAAGAAGACAGCCCACCACGCGGAAATTTCAAATCCAAACCAGTTAGGTTCATACAGGGGGCTGAATCAAATTTAAAGTATACTTTTTTTGGGATAAGAACAACATATTACACATATTTCAAAAAAAAAAAAAAATCATATGATAGTAGAATATATGGTAAATTAAAGTTTAATACAAAGTTGAGCCAAATCCAGTATAGTTCAACGACATGATGTATCGACCCGTATTAATTAAACACTTTAAAAAAAAATGATTTTACCATTTGAAAGAGGTTCGGCATACATAGCGGAAGCAACGTTGGATCTAAGTACTCTTATTTTGTTAATTTCAAAAAAAAAATATGTAATTTGAAAATCAAAGACAATAATTTAGAAATTACCTTTGAAGTTCTTCTTGATTTCAAACCCGATCTTCAAATGTAACAGTCACGAACCACCACCAGAGTTTTTCCGACTATTCTCTGGCGTTAGAACGGGATTGTAGGATTCTGTAAGTGACTAATTTGAAAGGGAATTGAAGATGAATTTAGTTGATTACTAAACTTTAAAATTTATCTAATATATCTTTAAATTTTTAGTTTTGCGTCCATTTAAAAAAAATAGTTTTTATTGTTTTCAAAAAAATAGAAAAGAAAAGTTGGTTTTTAATACTTATTAGACATAAAATTAAAAGTTTTGCGACTTATCATACATTTTAAAATTCGAAAACTTTTTAGACACAAAATTTAAATATCAGTAAATTTATTAGATATTTTTTAAAATTTATAGAAGAAATAGATACAAATCTAAAAGTTGAAACATTGAACTTATCATTTAATCTATAATTAGAAGTAGAAAATTAAGTTTAATAAATAAATTAAAAGTAGTAGTAGGCAACTAAAACAATGGATCGACTGCCATCAATTGGGCAAAAAAAAATAGAAAAATAGACATTCACGTTTGTTTTTTTTTCTTATTTATTTATTTTTTTTACAAAGAAATTCAACAGTTTTAATACGTCTATATATCTATCTTCAATGCCTAAAGGGATTCATACTCAAGTTTGCTTTAAAGAAAAAGTAAACGAAATTATAATTTAATTCATTCAACTTTTGAGTGAACATATTTTTTAATTGATAATGTATATAACAATTTAGTTCATATAATTTAATATTTGATTTAATTCGTATGATGAATTTTTTTATAAAGTAAAGTATTATTTTTTACGTAAAGATTAAATTCTTATAGTTTATAAAAATATTTAAGCTCAAGTCATTTATCAATAGTTATTTATTTATTTTTTATAAAAAAAAATTAAAAAATTTATCAATAATTTGGATAGTAATTAATTTCGACTGTTTTTTAATAATATTGTATTTTTTTAAAACTTATTATAAAAATATTGTAAGTTTGAAACTATTTTTAAAAATATTCCAGTTTTGAAAAAGACGACATTCATCCACATGGAACAAAAACTGCAATATTTTTTAAAATAGTTTCAAACTTACAATATTTTTATAATAAGTTTTAAAAAATATAATATTATTAAAAAATAGCTCCTAAATTCTTACCATTTTTGTTTAAGTATAAGAAATGTGTAAATTTAGACCCTATTTGATAACTATTTTATTTTTAGTTTTATGTTTTTTAAAATTTAATCTTGTTTTCTTCTAATTTTTTTATGGTGGGTTTTACTTCTCTTAGAAAAACGTTTGAATTCTTAGCTAAATTTTAAAAACAAAACTAATTTTTTTGAAGCTATTTTTTTAATTTTTAAAATTAATTTGATTTTTTTAAAAATATTGATAGAAACTAGAAGAAGAAAAAAAAAAAAAAAAAAAAATTATAAGATAAAAACAGTGAGTTAATTTTAAAAAATTAAAAATTTAAATTCAAATGGTTATGAAAGGAGTTCTTAAATTTACCTATAAGTTCAGGAGGATGAGTTAAGATGATTTTAATAAAGTAAATGGTTATAAATTTAAAAATATAAAGGTTAAATTGCATTTATTTAAAGTTGAAATATATGGGGAAATTTGTTTGTTGACTTACAGAAATTCAACGTTCTGGTCCCTTTAAAACAAACTTTTTCTCTTTTGTCCATTCGGTATAAAATTTACATTTATGTAAGAGTGAGGCTCCGTTTGGGATTGGTAGCTTTTAAAATAATTGTTTCTAAGTTTGCTTTTAAAAAAATCAGCTGTTTGTTGAATCAAATTAGTGTTTGGTAAATTTTAGTTGTAGACTTAAATAAGTTGGTTATGGTGTGTTTGGTAAATAAGTATTAAATTATTGTAATTTAACTATAATCACTAAAATAGACATTATAAAAAATTGTATAAATTTTTTTAAGAAAAAAATAATAAAGTATTATTTTAAAAAAAATATTTGCATTTGATTTATTAATTTAAAAATTATAAAATAAAATTTGGTGGTGGGAAATAGATACTAGATATATAAAATAATTTTTAATTTTGAAAATATTTGAAAATTTGTTAAAAAAGTGAGGGTTAGAGAATCTAAAAGCTACAAATAACAGCTTTTGAAAGCTGTGCAAAATGAACGTGTCATGCAAAATTGATTTTAACGAATTATAAAATAATTTGGTTTACCAAACACAAAAAAGAGATTTGTTTTTAATCACTTCTACCTCTTTCAAACGCAATGTCAAACGGAGCCTGAGTTGCAATAGATGGATAGTAAAGGATAATAGAAGGTAAAATAAAATAGCGTCAAATAAAATTTTAAAAATAGTTAAATGCTATATTTAGTAAAAAAAAAATTATTTAACGAGTTAGAAATATGTGTGAAAATAAAAAAGAAAATCATAACAATTAGTAAATCGTTAGACTAATTTTAATTAGCTCAACAATAATGGTGATTTAAGGAGAGAGAAATGGTGGTTTAGCACACTTATGAAACAATTATTCAATTAGTTTTCCCTATGATCAAATTTGAGATTTTGTACTAGATGGTAAATACAGATACCATGATGTGCAAAAATATATACTTCTGAATCTATTCGATATACTATTGTGGCGGTCCACCAAATACTGCTTTCAGGTTCGGGAAAAACCACTCTCATGAGTGTCATTTTCAGAATCCACGATGGATACTACCAATGAGTATGTCTGCGAGTTCCCATCAAACGTGCAGGCGATGACTAGTGTACCATTGCACTTGTTGTTCAGGGAGGTGTCATCGACGGGTAAGAGATAAAGCATTTAACTCTTCGGTTGTACCCCTCCTAGAGGTAAATGCTTTATCTCTTACCCTTCAAGCCTTGTCGCAGCTTATGCTAACCTCATGCTCTTTTCGAGCATAAGAGATGATGTCTTTTGGTGTGCAGTTCTTCTTGCTTTTGGTTGTCATTATGCTCGTTGCATAATGGTCGTCCATGTATGTGCTTGTATCTACAACTTCAATATTGACGACCAGAACGTAGTCGTCGTACATACGACCTGAATACCCCGCTAGTACCCACACAAGGTCACTGTCTTCGGAGAGCCTCGTGATCAACAATTTCTCTTACCCGTTCCTAAATAGGGAAAACTCTGAGATCCTTTGTTGGTCATCTAGTGAGAACAATTGGGTGATGGACTTGTGAAGTTCATCAACGGTTGAATCGCGTGATACATGAATGGTGCAAATCTTGAAGTTGTTGTAGATGTCTTTGTCACCCCATACACCCTCGAACGCAACACTAGTCTGATGGGAAGTCATTAATTTGGTGGTGAAGACAGACGAATCTGATTGTTGAGAGATGGAGAAGAAATCGATTGTGGTAGAAACGGGGGATTTTGGTATGGAATAGATAAGATGAGTTGGATTTTAGAAACCCACAATTGTAGGAGAGTTGTTCCATATAATAGAAGATATCTTATGGTGGTTGAGGATTTGGAGATAAAATGAGCTATTTTTATTTTCTTTTTAAAATACAAAACGAAAATTAATTCGGTTACATGGGCTGATAGTAAATAATGATAATGGTATAATGGGTAAATTTTCAAAAATAACTAGGAATAAAAAACTAAATTGAAAAATAGCTAAGAAAATTTCATATTTTCATCCATGACTACCACAATTTTAGGGAATGGGGTTGACAATTTTCATCCCAATTATACTCCTGGTATATACGCTTATTTACGGACAACCGACATAACTATTTTTTTTTTTATTTATTTATTTTAATTTCTAACAATCGGATTCATTCATCCGTTTTTTAAGAAAAGGTTTCTAACAACCAGATCCCTGTATTTTGAAGAGAAGAAAAAATCTCAACAAATTAGATTTGAAAATGTTTAACCGCAAAAAAATACAAATTTATTTCACTAACAACCCTCCTAGATTACCCTGCTAGATTCATGCATTTAGAAAACAAATGTTCATTTTTTTTTTCCAAAAGTTGAAACGAGGACAATGTACATATAGACGAGAGAGTGAAGAGAGACTAAGATCCTTACTCACTTCGAAAATAAGTCATTTTGGGAGTCGAAATTTTCAGTCTAATTCAAGCGTTCAACGATGTAAAAGGTTGAGGTAGATAGTTTTTTTTCAAAGTAGAGAGTTTCAAAGTTGAGAATCGATGGTTGTTAGTTTTTTTTCAAGGTAGAGAGTTTCAAAGTTGAGAATCGATAGTTGTTTCAAATTCGATTTGGAGGAGGGAAGATTTGCAAATCTCCTAATTCAAAGTTGCAGGTAATGATACAATTGATTGAACGTTTTCCGGGTAAACTCAACATGCATACCAATTTTAATATTTTTTAGTATCATTTGTTCAATGCTCACGGATTAATGGTTTATGGTGTATATACACGCATATACTTCATATGATATACTTAGATGTACATTGTTATAAATGTAACTACGAATATATACCCACACTAGAAGTTATCGATTTTTATAATTTTCTTACAACCGTCTATGAACATTTTAATTTTTTTAGTATCATTTGTTCAATGCTCACATGGTAATAGTTTATGGTGTATATACACGAATATACTTCATATGATATACTTACATGTACGTTGTTATAGATGTAACTACGGATATATACTCACACTAGAAGTTATTGAGGGTGTCATTTTTATAATTTTCTTACAACCGTCTATGAACATTTTAGTTTTTATAAACATCAATATGTTGAAAATCTAATTGCTTATATAATTTTTTTACGGTTATGTTATATTTATATGTACGTTCACCAATTAATGATTTGTATATATACACATATACTTCATATGATATACTTATATGTACATGTAACTTCAAATATATACACATTAGAAATTATCGAAAGCATCACAACCGTCTATGAAAATTTTAGTTTAAAAATTAATTTGAATTAATATTCCAGACTAGATTTTATTGAATTTTGTTTATCTGTTTCGATTTAATTGGTGGTTGTTATCCTTGGTTTTGACCCTTCGTTTTCTCTCGGAATAAATCTTCCTTTTTTTGCAGGGGTTTGAGTTCAATGCGTTCACTTTTTTTTGTTTTTCATTTAATTCTGTGTGATTAAATCTCTCATTTTTTTAGGTAGTCCAACACCTTTCTTTTTTGTAGGTAGTTCAACATATAAATGACGGAAGAGTAGTTTCGTCCAACTACATTCTAAATAAGTTTTTAATTAGAGGAGTTAGCTATTTTTCATTTGCAGATACATTCTAAAGAAGTTTTTAATTAGAGGAGTTAGCTATTTTTCATTTGCAGAGTCTGTTTCAGCTATTCTTGTAGTTGCCCCTAAATAATGTTGTTTACCATAGATTAAAATTGTTCACACTCTACCCTAAAATTTTGGTAGTTATTGAAGACAAATATAAAACCTTCTTTAACTATTTTTCAGGCCCTAAAAACAATAAAACAATTTATTTTCGGATGAGTTTTTTAATTATAACTATTCCACACAATTCTCCATCATAGAAAATAACATCAGAAGAAAAGGAAAACATAAATTAAGCGGTTTAAAAAAAAATTAAAGCAACTTTTTGACCATTTAAAACAAGCATTTTTTATTTTATTATTAATATTATTTTACAAAGGAACCATTTTTTATTTTGTCCATTGGGTATAAAATTTACATTGATGTATATTTTCCTTAAAAAAAACAAAAAACAAAAAAAAAAGTTGGTGTATATTATTTTGTTGATTTTTGACCGGTTAAGACTTAAGATTAGGAAATATATTTTTTAATTGATTTTTGGCCATATATTTTAAGAAATATTTTATTTTTATCAAATAGTATAAAACACCAAACCTCTAAGTCTGCTCCAATCCAACAATGGTTGAACTAAAAATAATAATAATATATATATTCCATGTTTAAATTTAATATACTTGTAAATATTGCTCATTGTATTTTTTTGCTTTGAGAGCTTGGTCACTGGCTGCTTATTTTTTTCTCCTTCAATATCATTACTTTTATTTTGTTTACTCTTCTTAACTTTTATTGTTATAAAAAAAAAAAAAAAAAATCTGAACTTTTTGAAGACATGAACGAATATAATTTTTAATTCTGAAAATACTTTTGTATGTTCTTTTTGAAGACATGGAGTGTTTACTCCAAACAAATAAAAATATAAATTGTATGATTAACTAGAAAGAAAGTTCACAGCAGTAGCACATTCCTTTAGCAACTTCACAAAGTTCACATCATCCTTACAATTAAATTAATAATCAGACAGGTCGAGTAAAGAACAAAGAAATACTCGAGTTACAACATAATCTATACACTAATTAGCGAGAAGCTTACATTACAAGACAGCCTTCATTCTTTGTCTCCAACGAGTCGATCCCTCGAGCATTGCGGCGTGGAGTGAAATTAAGGCCAAACATCTCTTTGGAAGCCTGATCTGGTTCTACATAGTTAACAAGTTTTGCAACAATGGCTGCGCTCCTTTCTATGTGATCCATATCTTTTGCATCATTCCACAGAAGGTGAGCCAATTGCAACTTCCGATTGTTAGAATTCAACTCAATGCCCCATTCTACAAATAGGGTCTCTCTTTGTTTTTGTGAGAGCCTCTTCTGCATTTGTCTGCACAACATTTGCCTCTCCCGGCGAAGCACCTTCGTACTGATCATAGGAGGGATTCCATTTTTACTTGATTGCAGAGGTGAATTTTACTAGAAAGTATGGAATTTATAGATTGAAATTGTATCTAGCTTACCTCGATGCTGGTGTCGATATTTTGCCATCTTCTACAGTTTGATTTCCCTGAGAAAATGTGTCTCTGAGGAAGGATAGTCTCCTGAACTCTACCTCCATATAAAAAGAGTCAGCTGGATCACCGCCTTTAAATAGAAGGAAAAAGTAGGTCCTATGAACCAATGAGACATTACAAACATGCCACAATTCAATGATGCCTTTTTGAAGCCTTCTGAATTCCAAAGGCCATTTTGAAGGACTTATCGTGTTATTATGGATTGGATTTGTGCCGACATCTTCCACATTCTTCTCGGATTCAATCGGCTTTGGTTTAGCCCCAGTCACCTAGAATACGAGAAAAACATGTTAAATAAAAAATCCTCCCAAAAAAAACATTCGTATAGGAAGCATAAAATAAAGGAAACTGATATCCAACTTGAGCATAGCTCAGCGATAATCGGCTTCTACTCCTTCCCTTGAGGTTAGAGCGTCAAATCCCCATACTCTACATTTGTTGTACTAAAACGAGGTAAAAAAACTGATCTGGCCTTATTTTAAGGTTTCCACCAAAATATAAGCTGTAGTCAATAGCTTTTAGTTGTATAATGGCCTGACTTGCACCCATGTATCTCTCATGGAATAAAAATTTAGTATCCATACATTAGATTATTATAAAAGATGCATTGACCAAAAGAGTACTCACCGTTGCATCAAGACGATGATTTTCGCTTTCAAGGTTGGATATCTGCTTTGTTGTATCCGGAAGTTGACTAACACTATCAAAGTTGGATATCTGATCATGTTCTAGTTCTACAGCTGAAGTAGTTACATCACTTTTGTCATCTTCTAACACATCGACATTCTGTTCACTAAGAACATCTTTGGAAGCACTCTTCTGGGAAGTTTGAGAATAAGTTAGTGACGATCTCTCAGTTTCAACATCATATTTCAATGCAGCAAGTTTTATTTGGAAACCCTCAGGTCTCCCTACGAAGTCCTTTCCAAACCAAATTGGTGGTGTGCCCTGGATTTCCTTGATGTTCTCTATAGATAAGGTTCTTGTAAGACTGGCTTTACAACTTCTACTCCTAGTTAACTTTAACCCTCCAGAGCCACAGATATCTTTCTCCATCATCCATGGCGAAGGTCTCTCCGGGGATGGGATTAAATAGAAGGGACTGAAGTTGTTAGACTTGCTATCTTCTTCGTAAGGGGATGATTCTAATTTACATTTTTTACTTTGCCCGTTATCAGCTACTTTCGAGGTTGTTGTGTTTGTTATAGGAGACGGTGTGGTCGAGTCAATATATCTTTCTGGGCTAGAACCTGACATTGTAGAAACTAAGTATCTATTCACACTTGATTCTTCCATCTCAATACATCGAACTTCCTTACAGATATCCTCAGAGTTCTCACAGAATAGTTCTTCTACCTCCTCTATATGTTGTTGAGTATCAACCAAAGCGGGAACCATTGAAGATACTCGTGGAGGGGATTTACCTTGGAGGAAATTCTTTTCAACTTTGACCAGATGTATAAAATTATCATCGGACCTACTGCTACGTGCACCTGTATATTGAGATGCATCAAAAGATCCAGAAACATCACCGAGGATTCGAGAATCTGTCATTATTATTGTCTCAGATGGGCGATTCTCAAAGTCCCATGAAGACCGCCGGAATCTTGGGTACTGATCATCCAATTCTGTCTGAAAGAAGATGCAAATAACTAAACATCAAATAAATAAGCTTCGTTTTATTATACCATAACAGGACGCTTTATTCAAAATGTAAAATGGCATACCGATGGAATTAAAGGTTTATCCTCTTCAACAATTTTCAGCAGATCCTTAACCTGAGATTGAGCAGAGTCTCGTTCCAAGGTAAGGTCTCTTAAGTCCTTCTTTAGCTGCATGATGAGACAAATAAGGAAGAGCAGAGGAATAACTTAGATCAAGTACCAACCTCGATAGGACACTCTAATGCCCTCCAAGAAAGTAAAAGTTAGAGAAGCATTCCAATGGTGGCACAAAACATATCAATAAAAGGGTGAATAGATACAAACCTAATCATATAATTTCAGTATCTTATTATGCCCGAGGAAAAAGTTGGACACCTCTAACCATAAAACATAGTAATTTTAGTTTCAATATGGTTTTGTGGAGTAAATTTTTTCTTATCTCCGAGAAGAAATAGCAATAACCAAGTATTTATGCAGTAACATTAGAGAGCTACAGTACCAAGTCAGTTTCTACTTGTATAATTTTTTCAAGGGAGCTATATGTATGTCACTTGCACCGTATAGTTGGTGAAATTTGATTGAGTGCAAACTAGCATGTGAATTAAAATTATCCATATTTTCAAAAAAATAAATAAATAAATTATCCACGTCTGCTAAATTGAACCGTAATGAAGTTACAAAATAAGAAGTCATAAATTCAGTGTTAAGGCATATAAAAGATTCAAGGGGAAAAAAAAAAAAAGGAAAGAAAATTACCTTTTCAATCTGGAGATCTTTTTCTCTAATTAATGTAGAATCGGGTGTTACAGAAGTTTGTCCGGAGCTTCTTAACTCGCTTTCCAATCTTGCCAATTCTCTTTGCAACTGTTTTACTAGTGCCTTATCAGACACAACTACATTCACCTGAGCATTAGTAACAATTTCTTTAGCACAACTTGCAAAAAAGAGTGTGTTTCTTGATTGCTCAACATGGATTTGAGCAGGGCTCATGGTACATATGATGGCAGTTCTGGCATTGCCTCCCAAGGAAGATTGCAATATACGAGTTAACTTTGAATCCCTGAAAGGAATATGTCCATTTCTTCCCTTACTGCATCCAACAAGGAGTTATATATGTCAGCAAGAACCAAAATATAAGGGGAACATGCAAGGAGCTAATAGACAGACCGTGTTAAAATATTATTTGGTCCCCGTACTTACTACACATTCTATTTTCTTACCTATACTTTTTAAACATCCAAAGTCCATCCTTGTACTTTGAATAAACTTAAAAGGAGTCCCTACCGTTAGTTTGCTATTAACTCAGTTAACCCTCCTCTGACTTGGCAATAAAAAGTATTGTGTCAAGAAGAAGATATGATCTACTCTGGCGGGTTTTCACCCACACCCCGCATCAAAGAAATAACTTCGATAAAGTTTCCCAAACCTCTCGAACAGTTGAGTTTAAGTTTAGTACACTTTCTTATTGTGGTCCATACCTCTCTCTCTATATCAGTCATCATATCCATTAGTATAACAGGTCTATCGTGGGCAGACCAAAGAGAGAAGATGGATACAAAATGGAAACCGTGGAAGCTAAGCTAGAATTGGCGACAGAGGTGCAAAAAAAATTGGCAATGGAAAAATGGTATCACTTACTGCTTAAAGGTATTTTAACTAGTTGGTGAAGAGATGAGAATTAACAAAGCAGATGTTATCAAAACCTAGAGGAAGTTTGAAGGAGAAAGGAAAGAAGGTTGAACGAGGAATGAGGCAACCCAGTGAGGTAAGGAGGGAGGAGAAGACTAGATAAATGAGGCAACACACTAACTAGTTGCCTCATTGCTCTAGTACTTTGGAGTCTTCTCCTCCCTCCTTACCTTACTGGATTCTCATGGATGAACTTTCCAAGTGGAATGATTCTTGAATCGGCTAAGATGGATGCAATTGTGTTGTGTATGGCAAGGGAGGCACTCATGTGGTTCCTTTCTATATCAATTATCATATCAGAAACCTTTGAAATATTTGACCAAAAATTGGCAGTGACAATGGAAAATAAATTGTCTTCAATACAAGGACAAAAGGTTCAATTTCTACTCTGTTTGAGAACTTAAGAAACTATAGTAAATGAGAAGTTGCTGCCTCCTCTAAAGTCAAGGGGTTAAACAGTTATAATTTCTTCACACTATAAAACTCAGAAACATTTGAACGAACCAATTGAAATGACCTTAGAAACAAATCAATTATCACATGCACATCAAACCACAGCGAATAAAGAAAATTATATGCTCAACTCAAAAGTAGAAAGAGGCAAATTGCACAAAGTACCTGAGCTTACGAATAACAGTCCCAAGAGTAAGTAAACTACGATTTATGTGACAACCTTCTTTCAGACGTGCACCAGCTGATAACGACTGAGATGCACGTTCACTTCCAGCCAGATCGACAAAATTCTGCATCCAAGAATTATTTCATTTTGTTGATTTATTCACCAAGTAAATAAAATCTTTCCCTTCTCAATGTAATAAAAAAAATTAAGTGTTCATACCACAGTAGCTGTGAGAGAACTCGACTTGTCATTGCCCAAAAATTCACGAGCCGAGCTCTCAATTGTCTGGAAGGAAGGCATAATCAACAGTATTTCTTAAGTAAATATAAGAATTGACGAAACCAAAGACAACAATATCTTCTTTTTTTTTTAGAAGGGAAATAATTTCATTGATACAACAAAGACAACAATATCAATACCAATCTAAGAATTTGATGAGATCTGGAGCTTGCTTCATTCAAAGATGTCTCCCCTATCTGTCTCTGAGCTGCAAAAATATACCAATAACATCATATAACCAAACAAAACTTGTTCCTGTACAGGGCGAGAAGATTTGAAGCTGCCAATACCTTCGCAAAGAGATAAAAGTTGTTTAAAATGATTCCAGTCCCTCGGAGTTTCCTCTGTGAGTTTTTCAACCGTGGTTCCCCTCTATCAAAATAACTTACAAATCAATGATCGTGAAATGAACGTATGCAGAGAGAATTAGGGTGAGGAAAAGGCAGACATGATTAGTCACCTCAGGATCATCCAGGAGTCTGAGAGGAGCATTGTCTACGCTAAGGAGGTCCCTCACAGATTCATTATATATCTCTATGGCAGAAAACTTCAAAAGAAAATTCCTCTCCTTGTGCTGGACAAAAATAAAAGAAAAGTAAAATTAGACCAGAAAAAAGGGAAAATAGTATACCATCATTTACCAACATTGTTTATGGTTACCTTCTCTATGTAGTCATATATATCTGCAATAGTATACTCAGTAACTCCACTCATGGTGTACGTTTTCCCACTGCTTGTTTGTCCATAAGCAAAAATAGTTGCTGTACGAAAAAAATCCAGTGGGAAAGAAAATAAATATGAAGTTCATGTTAAATAATCGAATGCAAATAGGGAAAAAATTGGTTCTGGTTCGTCCATACAGTTAACTCCACTAACAACAGCAAGAGCAACTTCCTTGGCGCCCTCCTCATAGACCTTCCTTGTTGAGCAATCCCTACCAAATACCCTGTCTATAGCCGTTCATAAAAGAAAAGGGCAGCGAGAGAGCAAAAGAACAGACAAAATTAAATATTCAGGGAACACATTAAAACCCAGAACACAGAATTCAAGAAACCTCCTGTTTCGGGAATGCTCGATTTGAAAAATTAAAACCCAGAACAGAGAATTCAAGAAGAAAGTAGATCAAATTTGGGGTATCTTTACAAGGGCATCGGCTTACCAAAAGTATACACAGATGGATACAAGGAGCGTTCAGCCACCGAAAGCGCATTCCTGCATATAACAGTGTTGTCGCTAATGCATTCCCATTCCGAAACGTCATTCCTTGAAATCTCCTTCTCGTTCAAAGGGCGCAGACGAACTGATACCAAAATTCTCTCTTCACGCTCACTTGTCTCTTCCATTATGAGCTCTTCGCCACCGACAACTCCCATTTCTCGCCGTCTCCTCCTCTCAAACCTTCAAGAACTAAGAAATTGAGACCATTCATAAAGGGATCTCTATTTGTGCAAAAAGACAGCATTCCTCGTCGTCTCTTCCTTCAGCTACCCATCGTACTATTCTACCGATCAATGTATTCCAATTTTTGTTGTTAGGGCCGACAGAACCTCACTGCCTTGCCTCCTCAATGATCTGCACCACCAACAAACTAATCATGGGTCAGAGAATCAGTGCAAATTCGCATACATTTTTTTTTCAGCGTTTTCGTCGGAACTCAGAAGCATGAACCTAGATTTCTCTGTCTCTTTTTTACTATTAGCAAAAAACGACAGAACATGTGCATACTCAAGATCACTCACAAACAATCAGGCCATCAATTTATTCTATTGTATAAACAATTTGGAGTTTTCTGATAATGGTCCATGTTAACAGTCTGTCAAAGACTTCAAATCTCCCCCATTCATTTTATATCATTTTCCAAATCATTTAATAATTGCATATGAACATTAATCTGAGCTCCGAAGATTCTAAAATCAACTTCAAGGAATGTTTGCGAAAAAATCTTCACAACCTCGATAATACTCATTGCGACGCGGAGGCCGAGGAAATTCCGACTTCGATTTCCATAAATAAGATAAGAAATTAGTTTCTTCTCTTCTCTTCGAGTAGTTTAGTTTCACAATTTATCCCAAAATCGACGCTAATAACAAAACCACAACAGAATTCAAAAAGAAAAAAGAAAATCCATAACAAATTTTCCGCGAAAACAGAAACAACGTTACCAGAATATAGGAAAACAAGCGAAATGCTCCACAAAATTATACTAAAACGAATGCGGATTGGTAGAGCGAAACAAGGATAAGAATGTAAGACGATGCAATGCCGCATACCTAGAGTGACGCAATTCAACACGAAGCGAAAACCGTGAAGTCAAACTTGACCATTTCAACGTAGACCGAAGAAACGGAGCGATTAATTACGAATGAGTAGAAGAAACCTTGCAATTCACAGCGAAACCGATCCTCCGTTACAAATTTCGGAAGCAGAAACTCAGAAATCAGGCGAAACAAGAGGAGAAAGCTGAAGTTCCGTTCCAAGAAGAATGGAAATCAATCAAGAAGTAGAAAAGTAAAACCAGTGAAATTTGAACTGAAAGTGAAAGGACGTCAAATCTAGAGAAGGAAGATCACAATCTGTGAGGTACTGGTACTGAAAATGAAGTTTGAGAGAGAAGAGAGAAATCTCTGAGTTTCCATTTTTGTGTGAGGAAAGCTTGTTCTGGATCTGGAAATTACAGTTCGTTTGGAGAAGAAGAGAGGAAGAAGAAGGAATGGTTATGGCGTCTACTTCTGGGGTTAGGTGTTAATAATATAATTAGTCTTTCTAATTAAAACTGCCGCGCCAAAGGAGTTCAATCGGTTGTTTGCTTTTTCTGAATTTACCACTTCACCTTTCTACCTTTCTACCTTTTTTTCTTTTTTCTTTTTTTAATGTATATATTTATATAGTGAGTATTCGGGTGAGCTTAGGAGTTCCCCGTCCCGTTCCGAACGAGGCAGAGGATCCCGATTATACGAAAAATGGAATTAGGAGTCGAGAATATTTTTTGGACCGTTAACTAAACGGGGCGAAAACGGTAATAATGTATTTGTCTCGCCGCCCCATTACCCTTCCCGTATATATATATATATATTCATAAAAACAAAATAACTACATAATGAAATGGGAGACGGGACGGAGAAGGCATTACCCGACTCCACTCCGCCCCATGGACATCTCTACTTAGGAGCATCATTACTATTATCACACCGACCCCACCCAGCCCCATAGACATCTCTACTTAGGAGCATCATTAATATTATCACAGGATACACTGCTTATCTACGAAATTAATTTCTGAGTAGGTAGTCAGCCATTTAGGATTGGACTCATTTTCTCCATGAAATAAGTTTTAATAGTCTCAATGTCCATTTTCTCCGTCAAATAAGCTTTAATAGTTTTACGTCAACACTTTAACAAAATATTTTTATTTTTTTTATTTATTTTTTTTTTCTTTTTTGGGATAGAAATATAAAGTACAAACTTTTTTTTTATTTAGATGTTGAGTTTTCAAAATGAGTACTTTTGTAACATTTGAATTTAGTTTTTATTATAGTTCTTAAAGTTTCAAAAAGTGATATCTTAGTCTTTGAATTTCATTTCAAATTGGTCTTTTTGAAGTTTTAAATTTATTTTTATATGGTTCATGAGTAAAGTTAGTCATTGACCTAAATGAATAATCGTGGTAGTTTATATATGCTAACTAGATTTTGTTTATATGTATTTTTTATTTTTTTTATACTTAGGGACTAATTAAAAATTAATTTCAAACTTCAAAGACGAATTAAAAATTAAAATTAGATATTTCGATTTCTGATCAAACATGACATTTTTTAAATCTTAAAGAACAACTAGAAACTAAATTCAAATCCTAATGATTAAAAGTGTTAGTTTTGAAAATCTATGGATTGAATAGAACTAAAACTTTTTAAATTCACACTTCATAAAATTTTAATGTTATGTCTATGAGAATCTTTACATCTTACACGTAATTTTTTAAATGTTTAATAGATTAAAATCCTTATTAGATTCGAAATCTTGAATAATTTGTTAAATGTTTTTCAAATTTAAATACCTTATTTGAGATATATTTTAAAGTTTAGAAGCTTATAAAATATTTTTAAAACTTAGGAACTTATTAATTAAAAAATTAATACATATGAATAAATTTTTCGATATTTAAAATTTTGAAGTAATTTTCTTTCCTTTTAATTTTTAGAACTTTAATTTTTCATATTTAACTAATTCTTCCAATTTTGGTAAGTTTTTTATAAATCATAAAATTAGTTATGTTTCTAAACATTAATGGAATATAAATTATTATTAATTAAGTTATGAACATATTTTATCTTAAAAAAATTGTGTAATTATTATTTTACAATATCATATAATTTATAATATATTACATTATATATTTTTTAATTTAATAAAAATAGATTGAGTTTATAACCTGAAATACTTTATTTATTAAAAAATTAATACATATGAATAAAATTTTCGATATTTAAAATTTTGAAGTAATTTTCTTTCCTTTTAATTTTTAGAACTTTAATTTTTTATATTTAACTAATTCTTCCAATTTTGGTAAATTTTTTATAAATCATAAAATTAGTTATGTTTACTAACTAAACATTAATGGAATATAAACTATTATTAATTAAGTTACGAACATGTTTTATCTTAAAAAAAAATTGTGTAATTATTATTTTATATTATATATTTTTTAATTTAATAAAAATAGATTGAGTTTATAATCTGAAATACTTTATTTATTAAAAAATTATCCTTTTAAATTAATTTTACATTTTCTAATTTTAAATTCAAGATTTGGATACAATAAAAACAAAAACAAAAATGTTTTTTTTTTAGAGTTTACACGATTTGGAAAGACTCGATAAATCTAAAAACATAAAACATGACCCGAATTACCTACCAAAGAGATCCTTCATTTTCAATTGGGTACGTTGTTGGTTTATTTTATGGCTAATAGATCTCTATCTTATTATTAGATATTTTTCAAAATCTAGAGTCTTATTGGAAACTAAATAAAAATTCATGAACATACCAATACCTTTTAAAATTTGGATCCCTATATTTTGGTTTCGTTTCATTTTATTCCTTCTACTTTCAAATGTCAAATTTTAGTCCTTGTACTTTCAATAAAACTTAAATTTGATTTTCATTACTAGTTTTTTTTTAAAAAAAAAAATTAGTCTCTATTAGTCTCGCCCTATAAATTTTAGAAATACGTTTATACGGTGTATTTTATTACATAAAAAATATTATTATTACTTAACCAATTATAAATTTTATTGAAAGTGCATGAACTAAAATTGAACATTTGAAACAAAAGAGTCTAAAATAAAATAAAATTTAAAGTATAGTCTAATCTATTAAACAAATTAAAAAATACAAATAGTTTAAAAGATTTGCCAACAAGAGTATTGCTCCACGACATGATGTATCACCTGACCATGAGAATCCTAGGTTCAATCTCCCACCCCAACATGTTGTCAAAAAAAAAAAAGTCAAATATTTATCACGAGAAACCATAATAGAGAGGACAAATGAAATTATTGGTTTGAATATTATTTTTGATTATTTGATATTAATTTGAAGGGATCTTTATTACAAAAATGAAGAAAGCAAGAAGAGATTTTTCTCCAAATTGGGAAGCAAAAGGAAAAAAGCAAGGAATTGTAGTGTAAGGTTTATAATAGTGAAAGTGGGTGTGTGTGTGGGCACAGCACAAGTTTGACTAAAGAAAAGAGCAACACAACCCACGTGCCTTGCCAGACACACTCCACACTCCCAACCGTCCTATGCCCTTTTCTTATTGTTTCCGAGAGAATAAAGAAGAAAATGTCTTAAATCTTGTGTTTCGTCCTATAACTTTTTTGGATTTTTTATTCTTTTATTTTAATCCCATATATTTATTTTTTAAATTAAAATATCATTTTTATCTATATATTTTAGATTTCATTCCATACCATACTTTTCTAACTATTTAAACTTTTAATTTTCTATTTAATAGTTAAAAGTGTCTAACAAATTTAGAAATTTTTAATTTTGTGTACTATTTTTTTACAATATGTAGAGATGAGGAGTAAACCTAAGACCTCTTGATCACTAGTTAATACATCATGTTAGTTGAGTTATGTTGTTGGTAACTATTTATATTTTCATTGTTGGTGTACTCTTAATTTTTTAATAGATAAAGAATATAACTTATAATATATGTATCATCAAATTAAATATAGTTGTAAACTTTATTGACTTTTTTATTTCGAAAAATTGTTGAAAGCGCACTCTGCTACATCTATATTTAATTTGATGATGTTCACAAGTGAAGGTTTCCACTTATAATCCAGTCGAGTCTCCCCAGGCGGAGTGTGCCTAACACGCCCTTGTAACTCGGTAAATAGATGTGTATAATCTTGTACTCATTCACACATTCTATCTGCAAACATCTTCCCCTCCCAATTGTTGAATCACAACCTTGTTCCTTCGATTCCACAGAGCCCACGCCATCACTAGAAAAAGTTTCATTTCAATATGAGTTAGATGGGTAAAAAACCAAAAAAAAAAAGGTGTCATAATTAATCACCGCCTTTGGCCAGTTCATACCACAAAATTGGGTTTCATACCAATGTTTTTTTGACCCCTTACACCCCAAATAATGTGAAGAACTTTTTAGCCACTCGGTTGCATCTTTGACAAGTCTTCCTCAGCTCCACCCCTCTTCTTCAAAGAATATAAGTAGTCAGCAATAGATTGGAACAACCCTCCAACTAAAGATTTTTATTTTGTTTGGAATTCTGCAGTTCTACAAAAAATTCCACCATTTAGCCATTGGGTTGGATTCCCCAGATGAGGAGGCTTCATTAATCTCACTACTTGTCAGATGGTATCCACTTCTAACCGAATAACATTCATTCTTCTCATAGTGTCAAATGAGTTGATCTTGCATTGCCCCTTGCGGTAGGGGAATGCCCAAAATTACATTTGCATCCTCAGGGTCACAACATAGATTAATAATCTCTCTATCCCACTGACCTCCATCCTGCATCAACTCGACCATTGTGGTGATATCGCTCTGCCCAGCAAGTTTAAGTAAACAAAACTCAGTTGATCTTGGGATCCACTTATCAAACACACAAACATTCTTCTTATCTCCTATACGTCCGCGCATCCTTTTTTTTTAGAAGCTCACAACCCCACAACAGACTCTTCCACAGAAACAAGGCATTATACTTCGTCCCTACCTTTAAGAAACACGAATCCTTAAAATATTTGCCGCGAAACACTTTGGATAGAAGATAGCTCTAATTATAGCCAACAGTGCTTGGTTAAAGAGTTCAAGATCACTCAAATCAATACCTCATTTAAACTTCGACCTGCAATAACTTACTCCACTTAGCCCAATGGATCTTTTTATGCCCCTATTCCACCATAATCTTGCCATCAAACTATTACACTATGAAAGTCGCGTCTTAAAGAGCTTGAAGCATCTTATTACATAGGCAGAGATAACTTGTGCCACCGTTTTTAAAACAACCTCTTTCCTATCGGAAGATAATGACTGATTTCGCCACTTATATAAAGCTTTCCAAATTTTATCTTTTATATAAGAAAATGATTTGCACCTACTTCTTCCCAACCTAGTAGACCCAAATATTTCTCATGATGCTCCATTGCAGTGACCTTCAATCTAGTCACAATCTCGCATTGGGTTTCACTTGGAGTATTCAGGCTGAAACAAATAGTTGATTTACCGAAATTTATCTCTTGCCACGTGAGAACATAATATCTCTCAAGAGCGTATGCTATTTGATTTGTCTCCTCTCTCGTTGCGCAAAAGAACAAGAAGTTATCATCTGCGAAGAACAAATGAGATATCGGTGGGCTGACAGAGGCAAAACTCACACCATGGATATGATTTAACTCTTCCATCTGAGGAGACGAGAAGACGATCATCTGCAAAATTTATATTTTGCCCTGTTTCTTGGCGTTCTGGTAAATTTACCGGTCGGTATTACCGGTCAGGATATACCGGCTGGAAATTTACCGGTCACCGGTTAAACGTTGCTTCTCAAGCGTTTAACGGTTGGTTCTTCGATCGTGATTTACCGGTCGTTCATACCGGTGGATTTCACCGAAGATGTTGACCGGTTAGTGTTACCGGTCGGGCCTTACCGGTAAACCAGTTGAAAAACTTCACATCCTTGACAACCCTTCCGCGCACAACAAAAACAAATAGAGAGACAATGGGTCCTCCTATCGAAGAGCCCCCTAATAGAAAAAATCGCCCATTTTCGAACACCATTGATAATACAAGAGAACAAAATTGTGGAAACACATTTGATGATTAGATTGACCACCGTAGGACGAAAATCTAAAGCAGTGATAGAGCCCTCAATAAACAACCATTCCACCCTGTTATACACTTTGCTCATATCAAGCTTTAGCGTCGCCCACCACTTCTTTCCTTTTTTTTCGTTTGCTGATGGAGTTGAGGCACTCGAAACCCAAAATTGCATTATTTGTAATCACTCTATCTGGCACAAAGGCACTTTGATTTGGGCTAATGAGATTATTTAAAACTAGCTTCAACCTATTTGAAACAGTCTTTGACACAATCTTATACAGAACATGGGCGAAATTGAGACACACCTGAGCTGTTTACATTTAGAGATTAGGACAATGGCAATTTTGTTGATGTCTTCCAAAGGTTTGCCCTCATTTAGTACTCCAAGTCATAATTGTATTACATCATTTCTAATAATAGGCTAAATTTTTTAGGACAATGGCAATTTTGTTGATGTCTTCCAAAGGTTTGCCCTCATTTAGTACTCCAAGTCACAATTGTATTACATCATTCCTAATAATAGGCTAAATTTTTTGGTAGAGGCCTGTTGTAAACCCATGTATGTTCGGAGCCTTAGATGGGTTCATCTACTTAAGAGTAGCCAAAACCTCTTCCACCTTGAACGACGCCCCTTGAACAGTTTTATCTGTCATAGTTAAACCATGTGGAGCTCATATAAAAAAATTGGAACAAATAGCACTATGAGATTGCATATTTGATGAAAACAACTCAACAATATACTATGTCACCACCCTTTAAATCCCCCATGCATCCTCTTATCACTTTCCCCCCGTTGTTAAACAAACTCTCCATTCGATTATCACGTCTTCTCTAATTAGCCTTCTGATAAAACCATCGTGTATTACGATTCCTCCAACGTAACCAATCAGTTCTAGCACGTTATTTCAAATACACCTCATCTTCTCTAGTAAAATCTTTAAATGTCTTCTCGTCCCTAAACATCAATGTTCAGATCAATAACCCTTTGTAAAACTATATGGAGTGTTCACGTTCTAGTTTTGTAGGATCCTATTTTATTTCGTCCCCAATCAAATAACATCTTCTCACACCTCATTTGGGGAGAATTTTTAGTACATCGGTGGTATGAAATTTTTCCATACCACTATCTTTAAATGAATGACACGTAGCGAAATAGTTGTTTGACTGAGACCTACTTTATTAAATATATTATTTTTTTTTAACTATTTCGACACGTGTCATTTTAAAGATAGTAGTATGTAAAAACTTCATACCACCAATGTACTAGAGAAATTCTCCCCCTCATTTGTCATAATACTATTCCAAAAGGTTGGTTAAAACTCTTGCCTTGCACAGTTGGACTTTAAAAAAATTGGACAAAAAAAAAAATTAAACTTCAAGAGAGAAAAAGGGGCCCGGCCACCTCATGCATGTGTCCACGCCGCTATGAGCTGCACATTATGCCCCCACCATCCTCCACATTTATTTGTTTATTTATTTCCCCCCTATTTTTCTGCCTGGTTTTTTTTTCTTTTTTTTTTCCCAATCATTGCCGACAAAATATGATTCGAGGAAAGTTGAAATCCGAGTTTATTTTCTCCCTTCATGAGTTTTATATTATTATGCATGCCTTTCATTTTTTTTTCAGCTCTAAATTTTATAAAATGATTCTATTTGATTTAGCACTTCTTGGAGCCATATTCTTGTATTTTTCCTTTTTTTTTTTTGTCTTTTTTAAATTGTGAAAATTGGCTTTTTATAAAAAAAAATGTATTTTTTGCTCTTATACAATATTTCGATTCCAATATATTTGACTAGGGAGTTCCCCTAAATCTATAGTATGTTCAACTTGCAAAACAAATTTTTTTTCTTTCTTTTTTCTTCTTGATTTTTTTTTTTTAATGATAGTCGATAGTACATGTCTTCATCAATTGAACTATGATGTTCATTTTTTTTTAAAGTACTTAATTAATGCATAATTTGAATCTATGATTTCTTAATAATAATAAAGTTTATGTCAATTGAGTTATGCTTGATTTAACTATAATATTCATATTGATATATTGCTCTTTAACTTAATAAGATGCTCTGTTTTATTATTTTTTTTTAAAATAAATATCTGGCATATATGTATAATCAATTCTTAAGAAGTTGCTTTGTAATGCATATTGAAAATCACTTTATTGAATTATGTGTTAACTTAATTAATAATGAAATTTAGGCAATATCATTTAATTTATAAAATATATACTTTATCATCTATTCTTAGAAAGTAATTTGATAGTAATCTCGCATAAGTAACAATTCAAATGACTAAAGGTCTTAGGTTCAATCTTCCACCACACTCCAACTGGAACAATTCGTATCCACAATGACTAGAGGTCGTAGGTTCAATCCTCCACCACATCCCATATGTTAAAAAAAATCTCCAATCTTTGATATTTCCATTAGAAATTAATGATCTTTATCAATTACAAAAACCATTTTTTTCTCCTTCCTAATTTGCTTTCTTTAAAGCTTGAATTGTAGGAAGGAAGAAAAGAAGGGCAAAGAAAAATTGTTTATGACTTTGAGCCAAAACAAATACTCCATGTGCCAAATCGAGCATAATTCAATTGGCATAAGGTTATGCCAGTGACTAAGAGGTCCATCTTCGCATTAATTACAATACAAATTAAAATACTTTTGAAAAAAAAAAAAAAAAAACCATGTTCTCCAAAGGCATCATTATCAAATAAAGTGACTCTCTTTCAAATGTTTTCCAATTTTAAAATAGATTACTTAGGACACAATTAATTTAATTAAGTTTTCAATGGAAAAAAAAACTTTTATTTTGTTTGGTGTGTGTTTAAAACGAACCGAAGATAGTTTAACATTGGGGTTATTAGATATTTAATTAATGCAAAGATTGAACACATAACTTCATAGTCAAGAGCACAATCTTATGACAATTGAACTATACTCGATTTGGCAAAAAAAAAAAAAAAAAATTACAACTGTAGTAATATTTATATATATATATATAAATAAATGCGCCTATTTATACATTTTTATCTTCAATAGAGTCTATCAAAGATATTTTAGTAATTTATTCTAAAGACTCGACCTCGATTTGACGGATAATTCAATTGACATAAAATTGTGTCTTTTGACTAAGGGTTCATTGGGTAGTATTGAGTTGCCATATAATCCTCTCTATTTGATAAATTAAAGAAGATTCGAAATTTAACGGATAACTCAGTAATTGACATAAAATTGTGTCTTTTGACTAAGAGCTCATTCTTTTAATTAAGGGTTCATTGGGTAGTATTGAATTGTCATATAATCCTCTCTATTTGATAAATTAAAGAAGATTTGAAAACAAGTTAAAGAATGTGTGTCGATTAAATAAATTTTTGCTCAATTTTTTCTCTTTATTTTTTAAATAAAAAAATGCTTCAAAAAAGAAAAAAAATATCATAAAAAATAACAATTGACATCAATATTTTAAAAGTGAACCAATTAAAAAAAAGAAAAGAAAAAAAACTCTCAACATCATAGAATTGCTTAAAAAACTCTCAAACATCACAGAATTGCTACAATTTTGCTAGCATTAACTTTAAATAGATAATTTTAATTATATTTTTTCTTAAATTTTATTTGTACTTTAATTAAAATAAAAGTTTGTTAATTATAATTTTATATAATAATTATAATTTTTTATAATATTTCATCATATAATTTAAAATAAACAATAAAAATTAAATAATTATCTAATAACAATTAACCTTTGTTAATTATAATTTTATATAATAATTATAATTTTATATAATATTTCATCCTACAATTTAATAATAATTTAGATATTAAATTAAAATATAAAAATATTACATTTTAGATATTAAATGACAATATAAAAATAATAAAATGATATATCTATTTTCGTGATAATATAAAAATATTAAAATAATATTTCTATTTTTGTCATTAGCTAAATCACAACAAATTTATCGAACACTAATTTTTTTTTTTTCGTATTTAAAGTTAGATTTTACCAAATTTACCAAACACTAAATGTACTAAAACTTATTAAAACTACCACAATCGTTGAATTAAAACTACAGCAACCCAAACGAAATTTAAAAGAGTCATTTTTGTCATTGCCTAAATCACAACAAATTAGTGAGCATAGCTCAGCTGGCATATGTACGACAAATTAGTGAGCATAGCTCAGCTGGCATATGTACGACAAATTAGTGAGCATAGCTCAGCTGGCATATGTACGACCACGAGGTCTGTGGTTCGAATCCCACCAATGTAATTAAAAAAAAAAAAAAATCACAACAAATTATTTACTACTTAGTACAACTTATTAAAACTATCATAATCCCAAACGAAACTTAAGAGGTCAAAGGTTCGATCCCAATTGTACCTCCTGATTCAATTCTAAGAGGTCAAGGGTTCTCAATCCTAAGAGGTTAAGGGTTCGATCCCAATTATACCTAGGTAGTGATAAACGTTACCACTCATTTTTATTATTAAGTGTCATCAATTTTTCATATCAATAAATCAAAAATGAGCAATTTTTCATATCAATAAATCAAAAATGATAAACTTGTGGTATTTTTATAAATGATTGTTGCGTACTCATTTACTATTTGATATATAGTATATAATAGAATAAAAAGGTGTATATGAGTGATTTTCTACTTTTAGTGATATACGTTTATTTTCTATCAATAAAGAACAGGTATATAAGTGATATTTGGTATTTGTTTTATCATTGATTTATGGCTATTAGTTATTAGTTTTTTAGTCATATAAACATCACTAATGTGTGCAAGCATGGTCTATCATATCAATAATTAGAAGTCTATTAATGATATAAGATAAAAAAAGAAATTATATAAAAATGTTTAAATATAAAAAATTATTCAATAAGGTCACGACAACGTGACTGGCAATGCAAAACTGTCAACCACAATGTGACGGATTTCTCAAATAATTTATCGAGATCTTTACTGGCCGGAAATCTTATCGTAAGCCCAGGTGGACCATGAGCCGGCTGTGTCTTTGGCGTCATGATAGGCTTCAGAAGCACCTTTCTTAACTGCTTCTGCTTTTTCATCAAGATTTGCATTTTCAGAAGCTTCACTAATATTATCCTTTGCATCTTCCATCGCTTCTTCACCCCATCCCCTGCATTTTTTCACTCCGATCTCCGCCACCACCAGCAGCCACAACACCGCCACCAACGACGCCGTTTTCCTCCCAACCATTTTTTTTTAATTATTATTAATTTCCCTTACAAGATTAATAATTAAATTATTCTATTTCTAAGCGAGAGTTGTGTTTATATATATATATTTGCTTCCGCAGTGGGATGAGACGGTTATGCCAGATCATCGAGGGGTCGCTTACGTGGCATCTTTATATCAGACGTGGCGGTTACTTACCTAGTCGTCTCTCGATTACGTGGCGTGTTTCTGGCTTGTGTGGAATACTGTGCCGACACGTGGTGCTTCTATATGGACCCACTTTTCTCGTCGTTTATTATTTACTATTTATTTATTATTTGGTGGTTGCGCTAGTTTTATTGATTTTTATTTTTATTTTTATTTTTTTATTTCCGTTAAATCAGGCTAACCATTCATTGTCCATCCTTTTATTGCCTGGAATCAGGCTATGTACCAAAACTCAGAATTTTAAAATATTTTAAATAACTGTGAAAATTTATGTTAATTGAATTATGTTTGTTTTTCAATTTCTGCATATCGAAAATTAAAGTTTTAGTTTGAATGAGTAATAAAATCTAGAAAATGACGCATTTTTTATCAAATGAATATTAAATTTGGATAAATATCGGTAATATTATTAACTTTAAATATAAATACGTGTTTTTATGATGTTGGATTCGGTGGATACAAAGTTAAATTGTATGATGTGTTTTAAAATATGTATTTGATAATCAATTTAAAAATTAAATCTTCATTTAAAAGTGAGTTGGATGTGTTTAGCAATATATTCATGTAGTAGTAATTACTAATTAATATTGTTTTTTATATTCATGTAGTAGTAGTAATTACTAATTAATATATATATATATATATAACTATTATTTTATAATATTAACTAGTTATATATGTATGTTTCGGTTTTAATAAAAATAATATGAGTTTATAATGTGAAATAATATATTTATCCTCCTATAAAAAAAAAAATATATATATATATATATAGAAATTGTAACAGATGTCAATTTAGAGTAAAATAATTAAAAATATAGTATGTTTTTTAAAAAATTACAAATATGACAATTTCTATCCGGTAGTATGGTCTATCGCTGATAGTAACTAATAATAGTCTAGATAGAAGTAATAGTCATAAAGTCTAATAGAAATCTATCAGTAATAGTCATAAAGTCTACAATAATAGTTATAGCCTGATAACCACTGATTTTTTTTTGCTATATTTGCAAAATGTTTTAAACTTTATTAAATTTAGTAACTATTTTGAGCTTTGTTCAACCAACCTTTTTATATATATATATATATATGCAATTACAAATTTCAAATCTAAAATCTAAAATATGAAAACACTATAAATATAAAATAACTCTTTTCAAAATTTCTTGGATACATATAATTTTGAAACAATTCTTTAAGTATTTCAGATATAAAACATAATAAAATATTTTTTCTAAATTCCTGTCTCGTCACTTTTTATCATCTTAATTTATTTTGGTTCTTTTGCTTCTGCACTAAGTTGGACCTTACTTAGGATTTAGGATTTATCATTATGACCTTTGATGTGGCAAAGAACTAGTTTACAAGGCCTTATATGTATATGTATATTAAGTGATTCATGTGTCTCGCTCAAATATATCATAATTAATAATGAGTCAATTAAGTCTTTTTGAAAACTATTTTATACTATTTTACTAGGTAACAACTAACTTCCATAGGTTTACCTAGTACTTTCGGGATGAGTTTTGTCTCTTATCGAGCTAAGAATAACTTTTTGATGCTTAAAGAGTGTCTAGCAACACTCTAGGGATGTGCCACCTCGAATAGCCCATGACATTTTAGATGTCACCTTGACTTATTGTTTATTCTCAAGTACGTTTGTCTAAAACCAACTCATGGGTTCAATTTTTTATATTTTTAGTTCTCTTTCAAACATTCATCCATTTGGTTACTTTCGATTCATAAAGACTCTTGCGCCCATGCCACCTTACTTAAACATATCGTGACATAGCATCGACCCATATACCAACCTTCAACCCATGGAAAAACGTACAATTCACCCGACCATTACCCTTTAAATTTCTATTCTCAAAGGAAGTCGTCCAAGACACACTCGTCTTGTGACACTCCGTCCACACCATGATAGACACATACCGTGGCGGACCTATGTGGAGACTAAAAAGGTCATGGCCCCTTAATTTATTTTTTGAATTTTTGACTAAAAAGGTCATGGCCCCTTAATTTATTTTTTGAATTTTTTTATATATGCTCGCAAAAATAATACCTTAAAATAGATAGTATTAATAGTGTATCTATAATAACCACCCAAAGATCAAGAAAATATATTATATTCCAATAGATCTCATGCGTGCCCAGCATTCTCGCCTTCTTGAGTTTGAAACTTAACTACAACATTTAGGCCCCGTTTGGTTGGGGATCGGTTTTCATTTTTATGTTTTCAAAAATAAAAAATACAATAAAAAGATGAGAAGGCATTTGGTATATTTATTTTCAAAAACTATTTAAAAAAATAACTAAAAAGATGACAGATTTTAAAAAAACAACAAAATGTTGTTTTTACTGTTTTTAATTTCGTTTTCAAAATTATGGAAATAAGGGATACATCATCCGAAAATAGGAGATACGATATGGGATATATGCTTCGAAAAAATAGAAGATACTGAGATACATTTTTTTGAAAAAAATAGGAGATACGTATACAATTTTTGAAAAAAAATAGGAGATACGATTTTTGCAAAAAAAAAATGATCCAACACACCACAAAAAGAAACTTCAAATATCGTAAATAAGATTTTGTTGAATGAATCATTGACACTGCTCAAATCACATGACTGCTGGATTATTTACTCAATTATTTGAGGTTGCTCCTACTTTTGTGGACTGAATGGTAAACAAATCATTGTCAACAAGGGAGACACAATTTTTTTGAATAAATTTATGGTCCTAAATGTACTATATGTTCTAAATCTTACTTGTAATTTGTCGTCCGTGTCTCACTTGCTTGTCGATCTATCTTATTTTGTCACTTTTGCTGATAAGCTTTGCATCATATAAGATCGTGCTTTGAGGACTTTGATTGGAGTAGGTGAGCAATGTGACGGGGTTTATTGATTTCGACCTTTGAGACAATTTCAAGCGTATCGAGCAACAATGAGAGATAAAAGAAAAGTGTGGCATCGACAGTTGGGTCATCCTTCCCGAAAAGAAGACTTTTTTTCCCAGATAATATTGGAACTCATGGACAAAAGGATGTAATGTTATTCATGAACCTTGTGATATTTGTTTAAGAGTCAAGCAAACTAGGAGCGTGTTGAGTAATAGTAAAACAACAAATATTTTTAATTTAATCCACTGTGATATATGAGGCCTATATACTTTGTCTGCTAGTAGTGATGCTCGTTATTTCTTAACTATTGTCATTTTTTGTTTCGAGTCAGCATTTTACTTTCCATAGTTAGCTTTCTGTTTCCTATATTTAGCTTTCTGATTCCTAGATTAATGTTGTGGTTTATGTAAACAGTCTAGCCTACAAAGCATAAAAGTGTAGGACTGTATATATATTAATGGTTTTGACCATTCTCAATAACAGAAAATCTGTTCTACAAAACTCTTTAATACTTAACCTGATCTGCAAACATTTTTAGTTTCATATGTTAAGTAGCGTTTGAGTGACATGTAATGTAAAACATGTCAAAATATCTTATTTAAACAATGATTTGATAACATATCAATTGTTTGTCAACAAAAGTCTTGCATGATGACCTAATTGATAATTTTTATATATGTTAATGGTAAAATTAAGAATTTTGATGGATTAACAATAGCATTATAAGTTACCTAAGAACTATTTTGTTTTTTCAAAAAAAAAAAAAAAAAACTATTTTGTATATTTAGACTTTATTTTTATATTTATTTTAAGGAATAAAACACGCGCCAAAAAATAAAAAATAAAAAATAAAAAATAAAAAAATAAAAAAATAAAAAAATCTCTTAGCTAAGCTTACCAGAGCCCATTACAACTTCATTCAAGACTTGCTCTGGCTTGTTTGTCTCCCAACCCTTGGATTAGTGGGCTACTTTCTTAAGCCCAAACTTGTATTGGACTACTGGTGTTTTAAGCCCACCCACATATAGGAAAATTCTCAACCAAAAAAAAAAAAATGAATTGAAAAATAGCTAACAAATTTTCATATTTCAATTATATTCTGGTATATACGCTTATTTATCGACATTCCATATAATCGATTTTAATTTTTCTTTTCGTTTTAATTTTGTTTAAAACAATCCCCTACTTATTTTTAAAACCTCGAATTTTTTCTTTTCGTTTTAATTTTTAAAAATCATCTCGGATATACTCTTTGTATATACGTTATTTATGGACAAGTCAGATAACCATATATTTATATATATATATATATATATATATATATATATATATATATATATATATATATATATATATCGTTTTAGTTTTGTTTAAAACAATCCCAACTTATTTTCAAATCCACAACTATAATATATCCATGATATGGAACAACCCTCCTATAATTGTGGGTTTACAAAACTCATTCATATTACCATGCATCAAGAATGACTAACAACCCTTCTAGATTCATGCGATTTTTTTTTTTCAAAGTTGAAATGACGACAATGTAGAGAGACGAAGGTTGAGGAAGACGAAGATCCTTACTCACTCCGGAAATACGTCATAAAAGGTTTTGGGAGTCGAAATTTACATCTCAATTCAAGCGTTCAACGATGTAGAAGGTTGAGATAGATAGTTTTGTTCAAGGTAATGATTTCAAAGTTGAAAATCGATTACTATTTCAAATCGATTTGGAAGATGGAAGATTTGCAAATCTCCTAATTCAATGTTACAAGTAATGATACAATTGATCGAACGTTTTCCCGGGTAAACTCAACATGCATACCAATTTTAATTTTTTTAAGTATCATTTGTCTAATGCTCACGGATTAATGGCTTATGGTGTATATACACGCATATACTTCATATAATATACTTAAATGTACGTTGTTATAGATGTAACTACGAATATATATCCACACTAGAAGTTACCGAGAGCACTATTTTTATAATTTTCTTACAACCGTCTATGAACATTTTAATTTTTTTTTAGTATCATTTGTCCAATGCTCACGGATTAATGACTTATGGTGTATATACATGCATATACTCCATATAATATACTTACATGTACGTTGTTACAGATTAACTACGAATATATACCCACACTAAAAGTTATAGATGTAACTACGAATATATATCCATAACCGTATATGAAAATTTTAGTCGTTGATAAGCATCAATAGACTGAAAAATTAATTTGATTTTTTTTTTTTTTTGATATCCGTGAGTGTCTGAGCCCGCTTACGCGCATTTCGACTATTCTCACGGGACAGACCGCCTGACCCTACAACATTTGGCTGCTAAGGAACTCATAAGAAATTAATTCCTAGGTAGGTGGCCCACCAAGGATAATGTTCTAGATTAGACTTTAATTTGAATTTTGTTTACATGTTTCGATTTAATTGATGTTTGTTACTTTTGTTTTAACCATATCTCGCATCCTTAATATTTGAATGGGTGTGCACTAATTTTTATTATTTTTCCCGGTGATTCTCTCGAATAAATTTTCATTATATTTCAACAAAATAATTGGATTAACTATTTTTCAACTTCCACACTACTTCATTTCAACTATTCATGTAGTTGCCCCCCACACATGTGTTCCAGAAAAAAAGTGATAAATAAATAATGTAAAAGTGTTGCAATCTTAGGGTGTGTTTGGATTGACTACTAAAAAATGTTTTTCAAATAATGCAATTTTTTTAAACATTTTTTTCTAGAAATGTTTATAATTAAAACACTCATGTGTTTGGTTACATTTTTTCAAAAATGTTTTTATCTACAAGTGTGTTGTTTCTCTTAATGTCAAATTACTGAGTTTCATTCTTGCGAACGTACTCCCCAGGCGGGATACTTAACGTGTTAGCTACAACATATTGCACGGGTCGATACACACAGCGCCTAATATCCATCGTTTACGGCTGGGACTACTCGGGTATCTAATCCCATTCGCTCCCCTAGCTTTCGTCTCTCAGTGTCAGTGTCGGCCCAGTAGAGTGCTTTCGCCATTGGTGTTCTTTCTGATCTCTATGCATTTCACCGCTCCACCGGAAATTCTCTTTGCCCCTACCGTACTTCAGCTTGGTAGTCTCCACCGCATGTCCAGGGTTGAGCCCTCGAATTTGACGGCGGACTTAAAAAGTCACCTAACAATTATTAATAAATAATATGAATTAATAAGTTTAAATATATATTTGTCAATTGCAGTAACAAATCACGCTGAGCTCAATTGACATAAAATTATGCCTTTGACTAAGAGGTCGGATGCGGTGGTCGTGTCGGCGTGGGGAGGTGGTGGTTGGAGGCGGTGGTCTGAGTGGGCGGCGGTGGTCGTCGTTGAGGGGCGGCAGCGATCGAAGGAAGTTGGTGGGTGGAGAAAATTTAAAAGAGTAGTGTGAGAGTATTTTGATAATTTTAATACAATATGAGAATTAGGTAGGTTTTTCAATTAAACACCCAAAAATATTTTTCTTAAAAGTTAATATCAAGTCTTTCTTATTTCAAAAACTCATTATCCAAAAATTCATTTTGGGTGGTTGCCAAACACCTCACTTTATTCTAAAATAATTTTTTTCAAAAATTAAACACTTAGAAATGTAAACCAAACACACCCTTAATCTTAATGTTAACCTTAAAACTTTGATAAGTGTTGCAATTTAAATCTTCCGATAAGTTTTAAATAAAAAATTCTTTACAAAAATATGCTCATATGTGTTTAATGAATCATAAAACATTTATATAGTATAAAATTGATAAAATTTCAAAGAAAAATGATATTAGAGCTATATTGAAATTTGTGAATTTTAACAATATTATTCAATAGTTAATTTGTACGTTGATCAAACTTAATTTTGTGTAAAACTTGATTTTATTGAAACTAATGAGTTTACTGAGGTTTTTACACCGTTTATTTTGTTAAAATTAGCAGGTGAATAAGCGAAAATGACTAGAGGATAAATTTTGCAATACTTATCTAAGTTTAGGGTTAAATTTTATGAAATTGAAAGTTGATAGTAATAATTGATACAACATGTCAAGTTTAATGGTAAAATTTTATTTTATTTTTCCAAAAAAAAAATAAAAAAAATAAAGCCTCTTAACCTAACTAAATGGAGAATGATATAAATATTAACTTTACAAGTTTTATTCATACTATAAAAATAAATAACTATAATTTAGAAATTGTTATGTGATGAATCAAGGCTTGCCATGTGGCCCAATCACCAAAGGAAACGTGTTCGAGGTGCATGCATGGGCATGGGCAACGTCGTCGAGGCGTAGGTCGAGTAAGAACAAGCTCCACTAGGTGGTCGACCTGAATGCAGGGACAACACATGCAGAATGCGCATAATTTGTTGCCCACCAGGTACGAATCGTTAGAAATGGCAAAGCAACTCCTGACATCCGCTCACCTATAAAAGACGAAAACCACTAATTCTCGAAGGTACGCAATACGCCATATTAGCTCACTTCGACACCATATCGAATTGATACTAACTTAAGATTTAGAGTGCACATGGCTGAGTTTCCCGGTCGTACTCTTCCAACCGTCCAACGCCATAATCTTAACTCGATCATGGTCAGCCTTAAGGCTAACTCTAGCCCATACCATCCATTTCTCGAGACTTTTTTCTCCGCCAACCCTTAGGCGAGGTTCTCCCAACACCAATTGAGCTTTGTTTTTCCTTACTTCATGATCTTGTCTTGAACATTCGCCCAAACTCGTCATACAAGTGAACATCGTTTCGCTCATCATCGACTTCGTCTCAACTCAACACTTGCAACTTGACTTGTTCTCGTCTACTTAGTCGTCCCACTTATATACCAAGTCGAGATTTTATCGAGACGAGTTATGACCTTTAACAGGGCCATAACTAGTTCACAAGGCTTACCGGTACAACCAGTTTATTCATGCTGCTTAACTAAGCATTAACTAACTTATCAGGGACATTGGACACTTTTGAAACCATTTTTGCTGCATAACTAGGTCACAACTAGCTTAACGGGTTCATCGGGTACTATTAGGATAAATATTGCCGCACTTTGGGCCAATGAATGCCTAACTTGCCAATCAGAACGAGTCTTGGAGCTTATCGAGCCAAGACTAGCGTTTTGACGCTTACTAGGTGCCCACCAGTATTTTAGGATGCCATCGTGAACCTTAGAATATCATCGAGCTTCATTTTGCATTTGGGCACATTTATCGAAAAATGTCTTGAGGGTTCTTTCTACTTGTCGGGGTCATCCGAACATCCATCCATCCAAACGTTATCGAGGCATGACAACACTTGCGACCATGCCAAGTCCATTGAGAATACCATTCTGCAGCCCAGGTACATATCACAACCTTCGTCCCTCGAGAAAGGGCACAATGTCGGCACACTCGTGCCACCCAACATTTTCGTTGAGTTTCCCATCCTCACAGGAAGACACTCGAGTCACTTGTCTCACAATGCTTGAACTTTATCTTATCCATTTTTCTCAATTCACTTACCCTAATTTGCTCCGCCATTAGATTAATCAACCTAGATTGAATTGAACAACCAATATCTATCCTCACATGAATCATCTTATTTGTTAGAATAAGAAAATCATAAACAACATTATCATCAAATAGCCTCAACAACCCAATCCAACAAAAGTTTAGAAAATACTAAAAGAAGAAAAAGAAAAGAAAGAAAAAACCTGACTTTTAAAAAGCCAAAAACAAAACAAAAGTTGTCTGATGCAATTAAGAACTCTAGAAACAATTATCCACGCAAAGAAGACAGCAAAAAAGAGAGAATTATATAAAGGGAAAGAGAGAGTAGAGCACGGCTCTTGGATTAGACTTTGGACTGAGAGATTGAGATTAATGAGAACCACAAATCAGAAATGTTGAAGAAAAAGGGGGAAGAGAGCAAAAGATGAAGCATTAGGCAAACCCCATCTCAACCATCCAACTATGTTGTTTGTGCAATCTAAAGAAGCAAGAATTTGGGACCCGCGTTAGATATGTAACTGGTGGGTGAGAATAATCGGAGAGGGCCATTCATTCCCCACTTCTCAGTTCTCCGTCTCCCCCTTTCTCTCTTACAAAACTTGTGGCCATCGACTTAGTGCTAATTTCACACAAAAAATCTCAAGGAAAAAATCCATACCCTTTTTCCCCCTCTTCATTGCCTACCATGTGCTGCTCCTTTTCACATTTCTTATTGTTTCTGTTAACCCAATTGTCTTCTCGAATCTCCTTTTACCTCCCCAGGCCCCGCTAATCCAACCCCATTTCTCCAATTTTCAATTCTCTCTTCCTCGTCATACCCTTTTCTTTCTCTCTCTCTCTTCCTTCCTAGGCATTTCCCATCGCCGTTTTCGTTGTCAAACGTCAAACCCATCTGTAATCGAGCTATAAATTGGTCTAGGAAAGCTCAGGAACTTGTCGTTGTTGTTGTTATTGGTTTGTGAATTTTGGGTGTTTCTGTTTTGTTGGAGGGGTTTTGTTTATTTGGGGAAATTTTTGTTTTTGGGTTTGGTTCTTTTGTGGGTGAGGAAGGGGATATGAAGGGGTTGTTGTTTTTGTTGTGTGGTTGATTTTGTTGGGAGAGGAAATGAGAGTGGGGAGCTTCATCAATTATGAGAACACTTTGTGACGCTTGTGAAAGCGCTGCTGCTATCGTTTTTTGCGCTGCTGACGAGGCCGCTCTTTGCCACTCTTGTGACGAGAAGGTATTTCTCTTCATTTCATTCTTCTTTTTGTCTCTCCCTCTTTGGTTTTCTCTTAGATTTTTGCCCATCTTTCTTATATGGGTTGATTTTGAGTAATCTTGATTGCGACCATTCTGTTTTTGGGGTATGGCGATGAGAATCTGGTGGATGATAATTGAATCAGGGATTATTAGCTCTTTAAAATTCTGGTTTGTCCTTAGAAATATGCCTGCATTTGATAGTTGTAATGCTGCTGGTCGATCTTGTACTTGAGGAGTCCCTTCCTTGTAATTTTGCTGCAAATTTTCGCTACACTTGGCTGCTAGATAACTTTGGAGGAAGGCTTTTGTTGCTGTCAATTGGGCAAGAAATATGCTTCATGTTTGCATTGGCTTGGATCTCTCTCAGCAATCTATGTTTAAAGGACAAAATTGCTCATGTTGACTATCATACCAAGTGGCTTTGCTTAGCAGAATTACAATCAACATGAAGCATAACTGTCAAGCTGAGCTAAGCTCAACTGGTTGAGGCACGTACACTGGACCAAAAGGTTAGAGGTTTGAATCGACCACCCCACTTGTTGAACTCAAACAAAAAAAATCAAGATGAAGTGTAACCCCTGCACTCATTGAGTTTATATCAAACAAGTGCCTGCTGGTAGTTCTGTTGGATTTTTAGAATTAGGATTGTCAGCTTGGATGATAATTTGGTTGATCTTTGACACTTTGTTCCGATGTTGGGACCTGCAGTCTTGTGGCCATCTCATTCTTTCCTGCTTGCTGAGTCCTTGTGTGTTCAGAAAAACTTACCTACTGTCCTCGAAATTTTCATGTTGTTTCAAATCAAAAAAGTGAATTTGAGGCTGAAGTCTTAATAAATATGTTGCAAACTTGTATGATAGGTTCATATGTGCAATAAACTCGCAAGTCGACATGTAAGAGTTGGCCTTGCAAGTCCCAGTGATGTTCCCCGTTGTGATATATGCGAGAATGCACCTGGTATGGATCGTCTTTCCTTTTGTTTTTGGTACTTACTTGTTAGCTCCATTATATTACATATATTGTGATTTGGACGGTCTGGTTAACTTAGATAAATTTATTTTCGCCTTGGAAATTGCATGTAGCTTTCTTTTACTGTGAGATAGATGGAAGTTCCCTTTGTTTGCAATGTGACATGATCGTTCATGTTGGAGGGAAAAGGACACATAAGAGATACCTTTTGCTAAGACAGAGGGTCGAGGTTGGTTGACAGATTGCGATATGACCTCGTGTACTTTCCACCTACATAAGGATTGGAATTTTGAACTTCTTTTTTTCCAGTTTCCAGGAGACAAACCTAAGAATCTTGATGATCCGTCTCCACATGCCAAGGTTCCTAATGAGATTGGTAAAGGACATAATCAGCCACCGCCGCACAAAGTGACAGTGGAAGACAACCTGCAAAATTATCACCGACTATCACCTGTTCAAGAGGCTAACGATGATGGTCATGGCGAGACTGATACGAAAATGATCGATTTGAATATGAAGCCTCAAAGGGTCCATGGGCAGGCTGCTAATAATCAGGTTCAAATGCTTTTCCCCATCTCTTCCTCCATAGTTTTTAACTGTTCATATACGCTGTGACATCGTTTATTCGTTCGGAGATTACAAAACACGGAACGGTTCTAGTTCGGATACCATGTTCTTATCCTTGCATATCAAATGAAGTTGAATGATTGATTTACATCGACAACTAATGTGAAAGGAATGGATACCATGTTCTTATCCTTCTGGTGCTATAAAGTATCACATGATCAACTACTGTTTTTATTAATGTTGCAAATATAGATGCACTTGCACAGATATTATAACTAACAAAAATCTAAACTTATCATGCTTGCTGGAATCCATATTTGAAGTAATATTTTAGCAGATATGTTTAGTCCAAATACCTCAGATTAGGTTAAATTACCAGTTTAAACCCTGAAGTTTCAAGTTTGTGTAGAAAAGGTCTGTGAACTTTGAACTTTTAATTTTGTGTCTAATAAGTCTCCCAGCTGTAAAAATGTCTTATAGATCCTTAAACTTTCATTTTTGTGTCTAATCGGTCTTTGATATATTCAATTTTTAAAAAAATTTATTTGATGTATTAAATATAAAATTGAATTTTATGTCTAATAGGACCCTAAACTTTGAATTGTGTCTAGTAGGTTCGTGAATTTTAAAAAACGTCAAACTAGGATTTTGCGGGGTCTTCTTCGGATAAGTCAAAGACCTATTAGACACAAAATTAAAAGTTAAAGGACCTACTAGACATTTTTTAAAGTTCGGAGACCAAATAGACACAAATATGAAAGTTCAGGGACATATTAGACACTTTTTAAAGTTTAGGGACCCAATAGACACAAACCTGAAAGATCAAGGACTAAACATGTAATTTAACCCATTACATTACTTTCCAAGACGTGTATACGTGCAATATATAAGGAACTCAGTTTCTTTTTCAGGATCTATGATCATGAACTACGAATTATGGATTTCAATGACACATTGACACCATTGCATCCGTTCTTCCCCTCGCTTCCAATTCGAAGCAGAAGTTGTCACGATTGCTCGTAGTGGAAACCTACATTGTTTGTTTCGGTCTGGTGTCGAGCACGTCTGGTGTGGAGCTTGTTTAGTATTGTAGAGAAGTGGTTGGATAGATTTGAAAGCAAAAGATAAGATAAAAGCAATGCATTTTAGTGAAATTGCAGGTGCTGTAATATTACAACTTTAGAGACACAGACCCAGCAGCAGTTGTTGGGAGGGCCGGGTGGTGTAGGGTACCCGTTTGTATTTGGTTGGAAAAGCGGCTACTTTGATTTTACTACGGTAGTTCAGGTGAGAACTAAAATGGATAGAGGAAGCTTGCCATTATTTATTGCTGTTCTGTCTTGTTTCATTTCCAAGGGTTTGTTTCGTAATTTTTTTTTGGTTAAATTACAAATTAGATCCTTATAGTTCGGTGAAAGTTAGAACTTAGGGTGTGTTTGGTTTAGATTCCTAAGTGTTTAATTTTTGCAAAAAGTCATTTTGGGATAAATTGAGATGTTTGGCAACAATCCAAAATGAATTTTTGGAAAATGAGTTTTTGAAATAATGCATTTTGGATGAAACACTTGATATTATCTTTTGAAAAAAATGTCTTTGGGTGTTTATTTGAAAAATCTACTTAATTCTCATATTGTATTAAAATTACCAAAATACCCTCACACTCCTCTTTTAAATTTTCTCTACCAACCTCCTTCCACCACCGCCGACCACCACCGCCCAACTGCGACCACCCGTCGCAGGCCACCGCCTCCCCACTCCGGCCATCCGTCGCACCGCTCCGATTGCCCGGCCACCGCCGCCGCCACCCGACCCCGACCACCGCCACTCGACTCGGGCCACCACCGACCTGGACCACCACCTCCACTATATTCTCGCTTCGGCTCCCCGACCCCGACCCTGGCCACCTTACCCTCGTTGCCCCGGCCACCCGACCCCGACCCTGACCCCTACACCGATCCCAGCCGCCCGACCCTGTCCCCTATCCTGGCCTCGACCCCGACTCCGGCCACCGCCGCCCCAGCCCGGCCACCCGACCTCTGTGGCCCCAGCCCGACCACCCAACCTTTGTCGCCCCGGCCCCGACCACCCGGCCCCGACCACCCGACCCCGACCCCCGCCGCCTCAGCCACCCGACCCTACCACTGCCGACCCGACCCCAACCTCGACCGCCCGACACCGACTCCGACCCCGGCCGCCGCCGCCCCAGCCCGGCCACCGCCGACCCGACCCGACCCTAAAACCGACCCCGACCCTGGCCACCGTCGACCTGACCACCCGACCCGGACCCTGACCGCCCGACCCCGAAACCGACCCCGACAACCTGACCTCGACCCCGACCCCAACCGGCCGACCCTGAAACTGACCCTGACCCCGACACCGACCCCGATCGCCCTGACCCCGACCTCGACCGCCCGACCCCGACCCCGACCCTGACTCTGGCTGCCCGAACCTGGCCCCGACCCCGACCCTGACTCCGGCTGCCCGAACCTGGCCCCGACCCCGACCGCCTGACCCTGACCCCGACTGCCCGACCCTAACTGCCAGACCCCTACCCCGACCCTGACCCCGACCGCCAAACCCCGATCCCGACCATCAACAATAGTAAACCCTAAACTCTAAACGACAAATATAAATTTAAACTTATTATCATATTGTTTATTAATAATTGCCCTTATAGTAATTTGACATGAAGAGAAACACTTTTAGTGTAGAACAAACCAAACACACTTGTAGATAAAAACACTTTTGAGAAAATGTAACCAAACACATGAGTGTTTTAATTATAAACATTTCTAGAAAAAATGTTTTTAAAAAAATGCCTTATTTGAAAAACATTTTTTTAGTAGTCAATCCAAAAACACCCTTAGTCTTTATGATTTTAAAAGTTAGAATTTTGTTCATATGATTTGATAAAATCTCAAAAATAGTTTCTACCGTTAGAAACCATTGTCGGATTGAGTACGTGATCGTTAGTTGTCCATGTGACAATGAGGTGATCTTTTATATTTAGCTGACTGCGTAGATTGAGTAGCCGACTAGATAAGAAACAAGTTGTCAATTTCTAGAGAAATTGCATTAAATTTTCAATTTTCAATGCGTTTCTTATCCATTAAGCTAGGTAACTCACACAGTAAGCTAAATACAAAAGACCACCTCATTGACACATGTATAACTAATTGTCACGTACTTAATCCGCCAATGGTTTCTAACGTTAGGACTATTTATGAGGTTTTATCAAACCATAAGGACAAAATTCTAACTTTTAAAATCATAGAGACTAAATTATAACTTTCACCAAACCATAGGGACGGAAATTTTAATTTAACCATTTTTTTATATAGTTCTTTGTTTTTTATAACCCGGGAATAATGTTTAGGTCCCATTTGATAATAATTTGGCTTTTAAAAATTAAGTTTGTTTGCTCACAATTTTTTTTAAGGGCATTTGTATATATGTCAATCTAATATAAAATAATAGCAATTCTAGCACAATCTAAAAATATTTGCAAATATGACACAATTTTATCAAGGTCTATTGTTGATAGACTATGAAAATGGTTTTGGTGATGGTGAGAGAGGTTCATCGCTGATAAACTATAAAAAAAAAGGTTTATTAGTGAATAGACCCGACAATTAAAAAAAATGTCATATTTGTAAATTATTTATTTGTGTGGCATATTTGCAAATTTTGCCACTCATTACAATTGTCCATTTTTTTACCATGGTTTTCATTTTTTTTTTAAGGAGATATCTGAGTTCTTAATTAAATTCTAAAATAAAAAAACAAGTTTATAAAAATGTAATTTTCTTACTTTTCAAAACCTGAAGTTGTATTTTGTAAACATTTTTTAAAACTTCATAGAAAATTAAAGAAATTCATAGGTCTAACTAGTATTTAGAAGTTTAGTTTTAAAAAATTAAATGTTATTAAACAATATTTTAGGGGCTATTTGGAACAATGAGTTGAAGTTAATAAATCTTAAGTGGGTTAGGGTTATGAAGTTTTTAGGGTGCAGGTTGAAGTTTGTGTTGTGTTTGGGGTAGAGAGTTGTTAAACTTGAAGTTATGAAGTTCGATAATTTTTCATATTTGTACATTTTTTTTTATAATTTTTCATATTTTCATTATTAATGACTTTTTTTCAATAAACTTTAAGAATGCAATTTTTTTCTTTTTATTTTATGTATCTTCACAAATTTCTTTGAAGATAACAAAAATATTTTTTACCACAATAATTCACATTTTTTTCATTGATTATTCATACAATAGTGTTAAATATTACATGTGAATTTGAAATATTTTAATCCATTAATTTAAACGGATCTAAATAAACCGATGTTTTTATTTCTCTCAATTGTATACCTTTTGAATTTTGTTCAAGTACCAATGTTGATTGAATAACCTAATTTATATTTAAAATAATAAAAATAGATTGCATAGCATTTTTAGTCATTTTACACATTTTGTTTAAATTATATTGTGAGAGGGATAAGGGTGATAGTCAAAATCAGACTTTAATTGTAATTACTAACGGTGATGGTCAAAATCGAAAAATCAAACCGAACTGAACTGATCTAGTGGTTCGATTCGGTTATTTAGCACAAAATCGGACACGTCGGTTTATATTTAGGAAAAACAGAAAATGTTTGGTTCGGTTCAGTTTTCAATTGAAAAAATCATCCAAAACCAAATCGAACCGAGGTCTATATATACCCTCCTAAAAAACTCAAATCTCTCCACATTTGTTTATTTCAGCCATAACTTGCAATCTCTCTCCCCTCAGTCTTTGAATCCCATCTGCTTCACATCTTCGAACTCCTAGTCTCCCACATCGTCGTCGCAGACCGGCCGTAGCATCTCGGTGCCACAAGCAACTTTAATTTGGTTAGTTAATTTGAAAGAAATAATGTTTCTTCTGAAGCTTATTGCTTGAATGTTAAACCCTTACCTATTTGAGCACTCTCGTGAATTTGGCTTACTTGTTTTGATGTTTTGTTTTTTAATTGCGTGTTCGATTTTATGGGCTTATGATGATATTTTATATATCTTAGTGGATTTCAGTGAGATTTTACTATCAATGATCTGACTGTTACACACTGAAGCCTATTTTACTTTATCTTCTACAAATTTAATGAAATGTATTTTACTTTATCTTCTACAAATTTAATGAAATGTATTGTTAGGATTGTTTTTATAGTTCTATCTGGAATGAAATGATGAATTGCATTTTGAATGTTTTGCCCTCGTCACTCTAGTAGCTAGCTACTTGAAGAATGTGTCATTTTTTATTTCCCACTTCTGTGTATTGGGAATGTGAAAAGAGGATTAGCCGAGTTGATTTCCAAAATCTACAATACAAATTTTTTAACTTGGAGGTTATGAATAATTCTTTTTGTTCTTGTTCACATATGTTAGATTTTCTATTGTCCATCAAATCTATCTTAGATAGTGAGAATTGGTATTTTTGTGATGTTAATAGATTTTAATTATTGTGATTTGTTTATTTTATTATTTATTTATGTAGTTGTATTGAAAAATTAACAGGTTAGTACACAAATTTTCTTAGTGGCTTATTGTTGATTTTTTTTTTTTTTTTTTTTTTTGGATCGGCTTGTTTAAGTAACTTCGTCTTTGGACTTTGTTGATTTGAATGTATCATGTTATGTTAGACAATGGACTGAGGGCTTGTATAATTTTTATAACTTTGGATTTGTGACATAGATTTTATATTTAATATGTTTGTATGTAAACCTTATTTTATAAATTATTTGAACCTAAATTTAGACATTGTTTGAAGTTTTGAATTTATCAATTATTTTGGTGTATGTATGGAAAAATGAGTAATTGTTTTGAAGGAAGAAATTGACTAATTAGATTTAAGAAATTGAGAAATAGAGAGCTAAAAGAAATTGATTAATTGGCAAAATAAAAATAATAATAATAAAATTAAAAGAAAAAATGGATCAGGTAAAAAAAAAAAAAAAAAAAAAATCAATTGGGAATACGTGAAATACCAGATAAACTTTATATTTGACAGTGTTTAGTTTAAGAGAGTGAATGTTAAATCTTTAAGTCTTAGTTTGTTAGAATAAAAGACCAGCTATTAGAGAGTTTGAATTGACTTTTTAGTTTGCACCACCATTAATGGTGGATTGTTAATCTGTTTGTTATTTATTTGTAATGTTATATAAGTCAATTTCTTATGCACAATAAAGCACAATCATTCAATTCCAATTTGCATATTTATTTCATACACTTAGCTTCTTTCCGATATTTCCTTTCACTTCAAAAAACCAAAAAAAAAAATCAAAAATAAAAAATCTATTGTTTTTTATCAGATGCATGAAAAAAATATATCATTTTTTATTTTTGGGTTCAACGATATGTAGGTGTGCTGATTTGAATATCGGACCAAAGGATTTCCATTAAGGGGCCGTTTGGCCCACGGAGTTGGGAGAAGTGGAGTTGTGGGGAGTAAAGTTACTCTCCGTTTGGCCCAAGGAGCTGTTTAACTCGGACAAAAAATATCAACTCCCCAGACTTCTACAGTAATTACTATTCAACTCTCCTTCATTTTCCTCTCTTTCTCTCTCTTTCTCTCTCTTGCTTTTACAATATTTTTAATTATTTTAAAAAAATATAATTTAAACAAAATGTGTAAAATGACTAAAAATGCAATTCAACATATTTTTTATTTTAAATATAAATTAAGTTGTTGAATTAAAATTGGTACTTAAACAAAATTTAAAATGTAGTATTCAAGAAGAAATAAAAATATAGCTTATTTGGATTCACTTAGATTAATGGATTAAAATCTTTCAAATTCACATGTAATAGTTAATCGACTATTATACGACTATTTGTTTTATTTCAAAACGATCCAAATAAAATGAATAATTAATGTGAGTGATATTGAAAAAAGAAGGTGAAGTATGGTAGTCAGAGTTATTTTGGTTATCTTCGAATAAATTTGTAAATGATACATAAAATAAAAAACACAAAAATCGTATTCTTAAAATTTATTGGAAGAAGTTCTTGATAATAAAAATATGAAAAATTATAGAAAATAGGTTCTAGGTGGAGTGCATATGAAATTACGAGTTTAAGTGGGTGGAAGCGAGGAAGAACGTGTTTGACACATAGATATGTTTATGTGTTGTTTTTTTTTCTTTAGAGAAATTTGTAAAATATACTTACACTAAAAAAAACAAAAACAAAAATCTCACTTTTAAAATTCATAAAATTAAAAAAATTAAAGATTGAGTCTTTAAAAAATAATAATAAATATATATTATTGATAATCAGGGTGAGGGATTAAAAAATTAATGTGAGGTATTGTGTTCAAAATTATTTTTTATTATCTCCAAAGAAATTTGGAAAGTAGATAAAATAAAAATAAAAAATTGCATGGTTAGAATTTATTAAGAAAAGTCCTTAATAAGAAAAAATAGAAAGTTTGTAGAAAAAAAAAATTGTGTCGAAAAAACTATTAAAATAAACTCAGATTTCATAACTTAAGGTTAAACAACTCCCTGTCAAACAAATTAAAGATGAGTCCTAACAAAATATATATATATATATATATATATATATATATATATATATATATATATATATATGTTGATAATCAAAAAAATAATGTCACATATTGAATTGAAAGAAGTCCGGAGAAAATTTTGAAAGTTGGTAGAAAAAAATTGTACAGAAGAAAACAGCTAAAATAAACTCAGACTTCACAACTCCTTGCTCCAAACACACCACAGACTTCAGAACTACAGACTAAACAACTCCTTGTCCCAAACAGACATAACTCAGAACTCCCCAGACTAAACAACTTCCCCTGACTAAACAACTCTAGACAAAACAACTCTAACTCCCCCAACTGTTTGGGCCAAACCCTCTAAATAATTTTCTAATAAAATTTCTCTCCCAAGTAGATTTTTTTTTTTTTTTTTTTAATTATTATTTAATTTTCTACACAAAATCTCTCTAAAACTAACCAGACTCACAAAAACAATAAAAAAAAACTGGAGGGAATAGAATCCACCCACGGAACTGCCAGTAAAGCCACAAAAACATAGATGTCTAAATTTTAATAGCATGCTTTTTTTTTTTTTTTTTTTATAAAATTTTTAATAGCATGTTTAAATATCTTAAATAAAGTGAAATATTTATTGAACTTTAGGTTGACGTCAAACATATTATTTAAAGTATGTTTCAATATAAATATATATATATATATATATATATATATATATATTTTTTAACCGATTCAGTTTTTTGTTTTTAAATTATTTAGAAAAATTAAAAAATGAAAAAAAAAAATAATGATAATAATAAATTTTGTTTTTTAAATTTTTTTAAACGAAACTTTACTTTTTAAAATATTCTTTAAAATAAGGGGGAATTCGATCCACAAACCTCTTGATCATCAAGTCATACATATGTCAGCTGAGCTATGCTCGCTTTGGCTTTAAAATAACGCTTTTAAAATAAGATAAATTATATAAAATATCTTTAAACTTTGATAAATATTTCAATTATACCCCTTATATTTTAAAATTTATCATTTTGACCATTGAACTTCAAATTAATTGTTTAAAAAATTATCCTTAAAAAATTAAAAAAAATATATTTTTTTTTTTTGACAACATGTAGAGTGGAGGATCGAACTAGGATTTTATAGTCACTAGTTCATACATTAAAAAATTTAAAAATCAAATATTTTTTTTAACTTTTTTTTATAAAAAAAAAATTAAAAACCAAAAACACTTATCTATGATTTTTTATTTTTAAAAAACAGAGAAAAACATATGATTTTTATTTTTAACATAAAAACCAAAAATCGAAATCTTATCCCACCACCCTTCGTGTTTACAAATTATTAGCATTGATTTTGATGAAACGATCTAATTCAGATTTTTTAATACAAAATTTTAAATGATTAATTACCAATTTGGAAAACATTGATTAAAAATAAAAAAGCATTGGATATATATTTGGTCTATTTAAATATTCTAAAAAATGTATTTATCCGATTTAAAAAAAGTTCTTCTTCTTCGGGAGAAAAAAATAAGAGGAAAAAAATCGGTGCACGTGAAGAATTTGGGTTATTATCACAAATAGCCTATATGGCAAAAAAACTATCAACATTAACCCTGTTTTTTGCCATTATCAACAATAACGCGTCTCGGTGCATCCTGGCCAGGATCGGGCACCAGGACCACGTTTTTTTTTTTTTTTTTTTTTTTAATTATTTATAACAGTTATGTAATTTACGTTTTTACCCCTCTTTATAATATACCCTCTATAACACTATTTCTTTAACTTGGAAGGGAAGTTTTCATCCTATTCACTTTTTTTCTTTCTTTTTCCTTCTTCACACAACATTCCATTGGAGAGTTCATTCCTTCCTTTTACCACATGTACATGTCATCGTGTTCAGGTTGACACGGGGGTTCAATTCTCCATCTAATATCTCCACCTCATGGTGGTCAATATTTTTCACAATGTGCTTTCTAGATGGTTGATCTGCTTTGTTCATAGTGTCTTCCCCATGGTCTGACAAACCCGATTCACGCTTTGAGGCAAGTATCCGACGCTTAGAGAACCAATCTTGAAGGTGAGCTCTTAAATGATTCAATAGTGCAGTAATTGGCAGATACCGAGCATTCATGAGTACTGCATTCATGCATTCTGCGATGTTCGTAGTCATTTGGTCGTACCTCATTCCACGTTGAAATAATCGCGACCATTTCTCAAGTCCAACATCACTCAGATATTGCTGAACACCGTCGTAAACTGCAAGTTTTCTCCAAAAAAAATCAAACTCTGATTGGCGACATGCTTTCGCTGCAAGCATGAAGAATAAACACACATTATCGTTATTGAACTTATCTTTCAAATTAGTACAAAGATGTTGGATGCAGTGAGCGTGGAATACGTCTGGATACACAGTGTTAATAGACTTCACTATACTTTTATGTCGATCAGATACGAACACCAATCCATTAACTTCCCCGAGGGACTCTTGCAGTCGTCTCATAAACCACGTCCACGACTCGTCTGTCTCTTTATCAGCTATACCAAATGCTATCGGGTATATTTGCTTATTCGCATCAATACAAGCAGCAACTATTAGAATGCCTTTGTATTTACCTTTTAAGTGAGTTGCATCAACTACAATCACTGGCCGAATGCAATTCAAAAATCCCCTAATGCAAGCACCTATAGCCATAAATACATATTTGAAGTGTTGATCTTCTCCGAGTTCTAATTCAAAACGGGTGCCTGAGTTCACAATCTTCATGGCTTCCCCAAACTTTGGGAGAAATCGGTAAGACTCTTTTGGACATCCTCTAGTTTTCATTAATGCGTCTTCTCTGGCCCTATATGCCTTTTGATATGAGATGTTCACCCCATAATCTAGTCGCATGTCGTCAATAATTTCTTTTGGCTTGTAACTACGACTTACATCTTCATATTTCCTCTTTATAATATTGCCAATAACCCAACTTCTAGCATGTTTGTGGTCGTGCTTCATTAGTCTACGCACGCATGTATGCACATTACAATATCTGGAAACCCTAAACATGTCAGAGGACTTAATCTTAATACCTCGTAACCTCCATTTGCACCCATCTTGAACACATTTTAGAAGGTAAAGCTTTGTTGTAGATCTTTCCACCTTAAATTCAAAGTTTTGCTTTATAGCAAAGACTGACATTTTCATGCGTAAATCCATCTTCGACAAAAAAATATTTCCAACCTCAACATCTTTATCAGATTTAGTAGACTCACCTGAGATGACTATCGGGTTATCAAAATATTTTGGAGTACGCTTCCTCTTTCGACTTTTGGTGACTGCCTCACTTTGTGTCACTGGTACTCCATCAATGACCGTCTTCCTCTTTCGACGTTTGGTGACCACATCACTTTGTGTCACCGGTACTCCATCAATGACCGGTTCTCCATGCATGAATAACTCACTTTGAGTCACAGGTTTTGTATCAGTAACATGTTCTACAATCGTCTCCCTCACTAAATCAGTAGACAACTCTACATCCATTGTCGACATATCTCTATCTGGCATTATTGTATCCTCCCCCAAGTCATCAACAATTACATTATAATTTAATGGACTTGGTGATCGTGCATTCATTCCCCCCGTGCTATACTCAGACAAATTATCAGATACATAGGGAAACGATCGGATGCATGGCATATTCTGACTATTCAGCCTTTCCATATTTTCCTTTCTAACCGTTGATACTAGTAAAGCCAATTTAGAGACATCTTCGCCAGTCAAGAAAAACTGTAAGTCATCTTCATTTCTAAAAATAAATGGAACAACAGGCTTAACATTGTACAAACATCTTATTATTAGGTCATACTCATCAACATTTATTCCACCTAGCCTATAAATTCGACATAAAAACTCATCGTAGCTTATTCCTATGTCCAAAACCATCCCTCTCAACTCACCCCCTTCATATTTTGTCTCCGTCTCCTTCCAATTACCACCATAAGCCACCAACACACGAGGCATTCTGTAAGTAACATAAAAGAAGAAACGTAAGTTATAATGTATGAAAAAAAAAAAAAAAAAAAAAATCTCGGTCTTGGTCGATCTTGGTCGGAATGTATACAAATCCTGGCCAGGATTTGTATACATTCTGACCAGGATCTGGGTTAATGAACGAGAAATGGCGCCAAAATTGACTTGCTCATGAAGCTATTGTTCAATGTGATAAACATTTGGATAAACATACCTTGTTTGCACGCAAAAATCGTGAGAAAGTGAAAAGGAAGGAATGAACTCTCCAATGGAATGTTGTGTGAAGAAGGAAAAAGAAAGAAAAAAAGTGAATAGGATGAAAACTTCCCTTCCAAGTTAAAGAAATAGTGTTATAGAGGGTATATTATAAAGAGGGGTAAAAACGTAAATTACATAACTGTTATAAATAATTAAAAAAAAAAAAAAAAAAAAAAAACGTGGTCCTGGTGCCCGATCCTGGCCAGGATGCACCGAGACGCGTTATTGTTGATAATGGCAAAAAACAGGGTTAATGTTGATAGTTTTTTTGCCATATAGGCTATTTGTGATAATAACCCGAAGAATTTCTACAAGACTACAGAGTGCAGAAATATATACGCATTTCTGGAAGATAAGCTCACAATTTGTTAATCCAGTTCGAATTGGCGGTCGATACCATCAAGAATGAGGAAGATCGTGGCGGTTGCTCGATTGTTGGTGGTGGTGACGGCGGTGGCGTTGTCCTCGCCGGCGTTCACAAACGGCCACGTAACGCCTCGCACTGTACTTCATCGGTTGTCTTCAAGCACCTCGTTCTTAACCCGGACGGAGATTTGGTTTAACCAGACACTCGATCACTTCTCTCCTTATGTAATAATCGCTTTCTCTGTTACGTTTTAATTATATTACAATTGGCTTTAATGAGGATGCTGAATTTGACTTGGGATAATTGTTCTGTGAATTTCACCTACTTAGTTTGGATCTTAGTTCTCCTTTAATTCGGGTTTTTTTGAAATATCTTCTGACCGATTGAACTTGGGGAATTTAATATTTGCTTGAGGTTGAACATCAGTGGCCTAGGCTAAAGTTTTGACCTATAAGGAACATATTTTTCAATTTTTGAATTTCTTAGTCGGGTTGAAGAATATCTATGATAATTTATTAGAATGAAAAATGAAATTTTGATTTGTTTCTTTCTGACCCAGTAATGTTATTTATGAGTTGAACTGTATCGAGTTATATGCCAAAGTCAGCTTTGATTAGTGGTAATTAGTATGTACTACAAAAATAAATAAACTGTATTGAGTTATACACATTTACATACAACCTTGTTATGCATGTATCTCATAAAGATTGTGAGTTCACTTTATTTTCGACGTGAGATACTCGCCATGTCCCTTAAGATGGTGCACTCACCATTTTTGGGTCGTAACCCCTTGAACCCCGAATATTCGTGTGAACTTTCATGGGTTATGGTATTATCTTAAATATCATGAAATTTTTCTTAAAATCAAAATTAATTGGAGGAGTAACTCATGTATCTTATCAAGATTGCATCTCTCCGATGTGGGATCCTCAACCAATTGTTTTAGAATTTCTTGTATATGTGAATGTGATGCACATTAGTTCAATTTAATCCAATTCTGCTCACTCTTGGGTGCTAATTGATGCAGAACCATGATAAGTTTCCGCAGCGCTATTATGAGTTCCTTGACTACTTTCGGATACCAGATGGACCAATATTTTTAAAAATATGTGGTGAAGGCCCATGCAACGGGATAAGCAATGATTACCTAAGCGTACGTTCAACAATTTTTCCAATCATATCTGAAGGAATGTGTTTATGATTGTGTTGGAATGATAATATGAGGGTTGACCTGCATGTGGATTGCTTTGTTTAATGGAGTATTCTAGTTCATTTGGAGAGTGTTCGAGGAGCTTTATTATTTATGGCTTAGGGTGGAGTTTTCTAGAATTTGCTCCGCATTTTGGTGATTTTGTTCTTCATTTTTTCTTAAAATAATTAAGATACTCTATGGTTCTAAAGCCCATTCTACAATTCGAGCAAGGAAAAAAGCACTTTTAAGCACTTCCTGTCCAAAATTATGAAGTGGTGAATGCTTGTAAAAATGTTTTAGGCCCCCAATCATGAATACTTACACTAGGAGGGGTAGTTAGGGAAACAACCACCAGACAATTAGTTAGTAGGAATGTTGTACGGTTGGCGTGGGAGTGATGACTGGCTACTTAGAGGGGAGTATCTTGATTTGGTAGGCAGGCTTTCTTTTGTAATAGAACAGTGTTTGTGGAGGAGAGGTTACTAGCCCTCTCGAAATAGGCTGGTTGCTTGTTGAGTGTTCTTCATGTTCTTGTTAGTTCTGTTATATTTTTCTATATTCAATCAAAACGTAAGGGTACCTTACAAAACGTATATGGGAAAGGAGGGTGTTGTTGATCTAGATTTTAGGAGTGCTTGCATGCATGTTTTGTTCACAGTTATGACAGTGGTGGATGTTTGTAAAAATGTATCTAAGAAAGGGACGGGTGTTGTTCATGTAGATTTTAGTGGTGCTTGTATGCAAGTTTTGTTCAAAATTATGAAGTGGTGAATTCTTGTAGAAAGGTATAAGAGAAAGGAGGGTGTTGTTCATCTAGATTTTAGGATTGCTTGTATACTGATGGATAGATAGATAGAGAAGAGTAAGAGAGAGAGAGAGAGAGAGAGAGAGAGAGAGAAATCTACCATCTTCTCAAGTTTCTTTAGTTATTCGAAGAGGTCATCTCTTTTTTCTTGCTCATTTATGTTATGCAGGTTTTGGCAAAGAAGTTTGGAGCAGCCATTGTTTCTCTTGAGCATCGCTACTATGGGAAAAGTTCCCCTTTCAAGTCATTAACGACAAATAACTTGAGATATCTTTCATCTAATCAAGCTTTGTTTGATTTGGCTGTTTTCCGCCAGTATTACCAGGTAATTATTATCCAATTTATAACTATATCATCAATTCAAAGGTAAAGCTCCTCTTCCTTCTCGTTGGAAGAGTTGAAATATAGTATAAACCAGATTGAATAACTCATTTGTTTGCATGTGTCAAATGACTCGTAATCTAAAGTGAAATTATATGCATTCTTTTGAAAAGGAAATAATAGGGAAAAAAAACGATATTTAATTTTCACACTTCACTACTGAGGGCACCATTTATTTCTTGACAATTAATGACTTTTCTAAACTAGTGTTTTCTACCCACATTTATGTCCAATACATTACCATTCTTTTATTAAGATTAGGCTTGAGTTATTTTTTTCTCACATTGTATGTAAATTAATGTCCGTCTGTTGGTGATCTACTGGCAGGATTCCTTAAATTTGAAGCTGGGCAAAAAGGTTGAAAACCCGTGGTTCTTTTTTGGTGTCTCATATCCTGGAGCTCTTAGTGCATGGTTTCGACTTAAGTTCCCTCATTTAACATGTGGAAGTCTTGCAAGTTCTGCTGTCGTTCTTGCTGTCCATAACTTTACTGAATTTGACCAACAGGTAATTCAAATATGATGTTATTGGTTGTATGCATTCTGCTTTGATTCGATCACCTTCAGATTCTGTGCAAGAACAACATTCTAGTCTCACAATCTTTTCTTTTAATGTGCTGCTTTGGCCAATAACTTGCGTTGTCTTGTATATGCAGATTGGTGAGTCTGCTGGTCCAGTGTGCAAGGCTGCTTTACAAGAAACCAATCTACTTGTTGAACAAAATTATGCAACAAACAAAAAAGAAGTGAAGGCAATGTTTGGTGCGGCGGAGGTTGACTTTTCATTTCATCATCTATAATAGGACAATGTATTTGCTGGCCTCATATTTGGCTGCTGATATCTAGCCTGTGTTTGCAGCTGGAAATAGATGGAGATTTCTTTTATTTCCTGGCAGATGCGGCTGCCATAGCGGTAATTTTCAGTTTTGGATGCCTTTCTGTAAGATTTTCCATTTTCAGTATTGGTTATCTTTATTTGTTAAAATTTTGCAGTTTCAATATGGAAATCCAGATTTATTGTGCTCTCCTCTTGTTGAAGCAAAGAATGCGGGAAATGACTTAGTGGTATTCATGTCTTTCCTCTTAGTTTTTACCTTTATTTGTCATGTTTGTAGTGTGTTTTGTTTCCCAAAAAAATGGAGGAAATATATTACATTTTTAAAATTAGGATGTGCAGCTTCAGCAGGAATTGGACAAAAACTAAAATTTTAGAGGTAATGAAGTGCAGCCCGAAATGAATAATACATCCAATCCTAAGTTAAGAATTAAGCCCGAAATGAACCTTGAGCCACTCTAAAATTTATCCTTTTACTTTTCCCTCGGAAGTTCTGTTATTCCTCTCCTTACTGAAGTGCAATTAAACATCCAATCCTAAGTTAAGAATTAAGGAATATAATGAACTTTTTTACAAGGTCAAGACACAAAATGGAGTTGGAAAGTGGACCTTTTGCCACTCCAAAAACTTATCTTCCACTCTTTCATCAGAAATTTCATTATTTTCCTGTGCTGTCCTTCCATATTACAAGCATTGAATAGCCATGACGGTACAATCAAAAAGAGTTTTGTTCCCTTCATTTCTTCTCCAACATGCAAACTCTTCCAGTGAAAGTAGATGTTAGTTTCTTGGGTTTAGCACTTGATATACTTGTTTCTTTCCCCAAACATCCTGATTAAACTCTGTTCCCATCCCACAATAAATTTCCATTTTATCCCTCATAGCAGGTGCCAAATATGGGTGGTCTATATTTATTAAAAAAATTGTTGCTTAATTGTTTAACCAAAAAGTTGGGCAAAAGATGTCGAACAAGATATCCTTCAATAAATCAGAAAATCAATCCATGCAAAACACATGATCCCCGACCTCCCATCTATATTGGCAGTGTTCTTTAAAAGGACCTGTTTTAAGGATAATCCTAGGATTTCTTTCCTGTTCATAATATGCAAGTTCGCACATACATGCAGGTTATATTATCAACTTATTCTTAGATATCTTACACTTCGAATACCACATACTTTCTCTGCAGGATGCCTTTGCCAAATATGTTAAGGATTATTACATTAGAAGGTTTGGTACTAATGTTCAGACTTACAATCAGAAACACTTGAAAAACACTACTCTGGGTGAAGATAGCGCTGACCGGTTATGGTGGTTTCAAGTTTGTACTGAAGTTGCATATTTCCAGGTTGCACCAGCAAATGATAGCATGCGATCCTCCAAAGTTGATGAAAAGTATTATTCCAGTCTCCTTTTCATGGATTCCATGCTTTTGATCAGTGAACTTTTGTCACATTTTCTGTATTTCTCTCCTTTTTTTTATTTAGACTGGATCAATATGATCAATATATATACAACTCTAGGTCAACTTAATTCCTAAAATAAATAGTGAATAATAAATATAGGAAGATATTTTCTTAATACAGTAGGGTAGATATTTTCTTAATATGATAAAGTAGATAATATCTCAATACATTTCCATGTTTTTGGTTGCAATTTTTAAATAGCTCACATAATGACAGATATCATCTGGATCTCTGCAAGAACGTTTTTGGAGAGGGCATCTATCCTGATGTAACCAGCACAAATATTTATTATGGAGGCAAAAAAATTGCAGGTGCATACTCGAGACTTCTTTCTGCTACCTCTACTTCACTTTAGTTTATTATACATGGGTTCTTTGCTCTTAGTTTGAGAAGTCAGACACTTTACCCGTCATCCCTGTAATTTCTTCTTATTTTTACTAATGCAATTCGAAGCTCTCTTTGGCCAGTTTGACATACTATAAAGATCTTTAAATGTCCATACGCCGAGCCTTTCAGTTACCTGCTGCTTGTTTACCCATAATTAAGGGCAATTACCCTGTTTCCAGTCTTATTTTACATGTCTTATGAAAACAAAAATTGTTTTTGCAGGTTCAAAAATAGTTTTTACAAATGGTTCACAAGATCCTTGGCGCCATGCATCCAAGCAAATATCATCTCCAGAGACTGAGAGTGAGTTTTGAATTATTTTGTTGATTCTTAAATATTCATTCCTCTAGCTTATGTGAACTTCTCAGCCTTTAAGTGATCTTAGGCCAGGTTAATTACTCTTGAATGCATGTGGGTTTGTCTGGAAGAGTTTTTGTTGCATCTAAGGATTTTCATTGATTTTGTTAAATACAGTAAGCAACCCCTAATATATCTTGCATACATATATATCATATAGAATATTATAAAATTAAATTATAACTTATAATAAAGATTGATTCGGTATGGATTGGGATAGATAAAGAGGAAAAAAACAAAGATTTCACGTAGTACTTTTGGAAGTTTTTACGTAAATTAGTGGTCATTGTAATTTAAAGTAGTGCTGATATTGAATTTATTTAGAAAATTCATTCATAATGTTATATACAATTCCTCTTCCTTTTTTTCTGTCTTATTTTATCTGTTTTTTTTTTGTTCAAAACTCAGTGCCATCGTACCTCATAACATGTCACAATTGTGGCCATGGAACGGATTTAAGAGGATGTCCTCAATCTCACCTAAATATTGAAGGTATGTAAAGCTCTACCGTTATATCTACCCTTTCTTCCGCATATAAATTCTAAAATTGAATTTGGTCGAGCAATATTGAGATTTATGGGAGTCGGTCTCCATCTTACATAGACCTCCAACCCTTTGGGGGGGGGAGGAAAAAGAGGTCATTAAGGACATATTTGGGACTGATTTTAAAATGATTAAAATCACTTTTGTCATGTTCAAAATCAATATGAAACATGTCTTTAATCATTCGAAATCAATTTAATGTTTGGTTTTACATTTTAAACGCAACGGTTATACAATCAAAATTAATTTTGAATGATTAGAAACATGTCTAACATGACAAAAGTGATTTTAACCATTTCAAAACTACTCCCACACACGCCCTAAGTAGCCCAATCACACGTTTATATTCACTTTAAAAATGCATTTTTCCTTATTATTGGATTAGATCAAGTTTTGCACCGATCTTTATTTTTCTGAAGCAGTCCGTCCAACATCCTTAAAGGCTGCATTGTTTTGTTTTTAAATCGTCTAACACTCGCTCTTTTAAGTGGTAGTGTCTCTTTGGGTTTTTTCAAGGAGAGAAATGAAAGGATTTGGTAGTTTTTGTAATGTCTACTTATTTGGGCTTGGCTAATGCTTTATCATTTTCTCCTTCTCTTCTCTTACGAAATATGTAGATATTTTTAGTCTATAATTTCATTTTTGCTTCTCTTGGGGTAAGTTCCAAGATACACATCTCCTTAAATTCCTTGAGATTTTATTTCGAGGTACAATGTTGGATGATTTTATTTTAAACTCATGATCGACATAATTCATTAATATCAATCGAGGTGCAAATGACATCGTAGAAATTGATCTCCTACTACAATATCACATTAAATTACCACTAAATTATAAAAATTAAAACAAAACAAAACAAGCAGATAAGTTGTTGTTTCTAAGAGAGAAGAGAAATGGGAATGCAACTACTACATTTTCATTCAATAAAATCTGATCTTAAATACACTTTCTAAATGCTAAAAGTAGCTTAGTTAACTCCATAAAAACAGCCACTAACTCCACTAACTCTAACTCCACAAAAATAGCCACTTACTCCACTAACTCTAAATATATCAATACTTACCCCACTAACTTCAAATATAGCAATTTACTAAAAATAGACTTTAGCTTTGAGTTAACTAACATACTCCTCCTAACTCAAATGCTGCAAACATCTAGCTTGCTCCAAACACAACTACACTACTTCTCTCATATACCTCACTCAGCAGTCTAGTCCCTTTAACTGGTGCATCATCAACCAGTTCATAAGGATCCAGAGAAACTTCTTGTTTCTTCACCTCTGCTTCTTCTGTCCAGCCCCAATCCTCATGCTCCAAGAATTGAACATCCCTACTAATCACCATCTTCTTTTTGTGAGGTTGATAGATCTTGTACGCTTTGGACATCATGGTGTAGCCTACAAAGATTCTTGCTTTTGCCTTTTCACTCAACGTGTCTCTCTCCACCTGTAGAACATGAGAAAAGCACAAACAACCAAACACCTTCAGATTTTCCAGTTTTGATTTAGTATTAAACCAAACTTCATACGGTGTCTTCTTTTCCAATACCCTTGTAGGTAGTCTATTCAATAAAAAAACTGATGTATTTGCTGCTTCAGCCCAAAACTCCTTTGACAAGTTCTTCTCATGCAACATGCATCTTGTCATCTCCATAATACTCTTGTTCTTCTTCTCACTAACTCCATTTTGTTGTGGAGTATATGGTACAGTGAGCTGATGCTCTATTCCAGCTTCTTCACAAAAGGTATTGAACCTTTGTGACGTGTATTCATTCCCGTTATCGGACCTTACCACCTGAATCTGACAACCACTTTGATTCTCAACCCATCTTTTAAACTTCAGAAACACTTCAGCTACTTCAGACTTATGCTTCATGAAGTAAATCCAACACATTCTGGTATAATCATCAATAAAGATAATAAAATACCTGCTACCATTGAGTGAGAGAGTTGGTTGTGGTCCACACAAGTCAGTGTGGATGAGCTGCAACTTCTCTGTTGCTTTCCAAATTGACTTCTTGAATGGCAGCCTCGTTTGCTTCCCTGTCAAACAAGCTTTGCAGTTTGCTTTCAACTCCTCCAGAACTGGTACTCCAACTGCCATTTCATTCTTCTGCAAATACTGCAACCCCTTCGGATGAAAATGCCCCAACCTCTTATGCCACAGCTCAGTGTCACTCACTTGACACTTGAAAGCTATTTGTTCCTTCTCGAGTGGATCCAATAGGAAACTCTTGTGCTGCATTTTTATTTTGAACAACTTATTCCCATTGGAATAAAAAATAAGGCACTTTCCTTCTTCAAATAACACTTTGAATCCCTTCTCTACTAGTTGACCAACACTTAATAAGTTTTGATCAATCTCAGGAACTAAGAGCACTTCAGTAATCAACTTGGTTCCTGCACAACTCTCTATTGACACTGTGCCCTTCCCCTTCACTTCTAGATACTCACCGTTCCCTATCTTCACCCTTGACTTAAATGACTTGTCAAGGTCCTTGAACAACTCATTGTCACCTGTCATGTGATTGGTACACCCACTATCAACCAACCAACTGTCACATTGAGTGACTGATGAGAAACAGGTAGCCACAAAGAGTTGATCTCCTTCTGCAGCATGTGCTCCTCCTTGCTGTTGAGATCCCTTACAGAATCTCTCTATGTGCCCCATTAAATGACACCTTCTACACTTCACATCTGGCCTTCTCCAGCATCTGAAGTGTGGATGATTATGCTTCCCACAGTGCTTGCATGCACTGCCCTTGCTGAAACTTGCACTTCCATCATCCTTTACAGCATAATCTGAGCTATTGCTGCCACCATCCTTTCTCCCTCTCCACTTCTTCTCTCTTCCACCTTCTCCCTGCTGCATTCTGACTTTCAGTGCCCCCTCAATGCTTCCTTCTTGCCTCATCAACCTCCTCTGCTCTTGTGCTTGCAAAGCACTTACTAACTCTATCACCTTGAGTTTAGAGAGGTCTTTGGTATTTTCTAAGGAAGCAATGGTTGCTTCATATTTCTCAGGAACTGAAACCATAATTTTCTGAACCAATCTATTGTCAGATAAATCAGTTCCTAATGCTCTTGCCTTGTCGGCAATCGCAATCAACTTGTCTGAGTATTCTTTAATGGACTCAGAATCCTTCATTTGCATTCTCTCGAATTCCCTCACCAAGCTCAACACTTTCATGCCCTTGATCCTCTCATCACCTTCATACTCACCTTTGAGGAAGTCCCAGATCGCCTTTGCTGACTTCAAGGCCATAATTCTGTTGAATATGGACGAAGACACAGCTGCATATAGACAAGCTCTAGCCTTTGCCTTCCTGGTGACTCTCTCCTTGTGAGTCTTGATCTGGTTGATTGTTGAATTATCGGTAAGTGCAGCAACCTCATAGTCGCTCTCAACTGCTTCCCAATAATCACAAGCCTCCATGTAGGCTTGCATTCTGATAGCCCATGCTTGGTAGTTTTCGCCATCTAACACTGGTGGAGCCAGTGAAGAAAGACCGCTCGATCCTGACTCCATCTCACTCAAATCTCAAAGTGTATCACTCGGTTTCTCTAAGGGATATCTCACTAACTCTCACTCACAGGCCCCTTAAGAATTTAGCTCTGATACCACTGTTGTTTCTAAGAGAGAAGAGAAATGGGAATGCAACTACTACATTTTCATTCAATAAAATCTGATCTTAAATACACTTTCTAAATGCTAAAAGTAGCTTAGTTAACTCCATAAAAACAGCCACTAACTCCACTAACTCTAACTCCACAAAAATAGCCACTTACTCCACTAACTCTAAATATATCAATACTTACCCCACTAACTTCAAATATAGCAATTTACTAAAAATAGACTTTAGCTTTGAGTTAACTAACATAAGTTATGAAATGGTATATTTGATCTTTTATATATATTATTAAACCGGAGGGATATGTAAAGTATAGTTGAACCAAACTTATTAACAATCTACTTGTTCATTGCCATTTTGTTGCTTCATTGCATCCTCTAAATCTGGGGAAATTATTCGATGAAGATCGCCACAATATGCCTGCCTCTTAACAACCGTAGGATATAGATTATTCTTAAATTTCTATGCCTCCTAATAATTGTCAGATATAAAATCAAAGTACTTTCGTAGGTTCTCTTTTCTACATCCGACAGTTCAAAGCTGTCAGCCATAATGTGGCGGTCACCTCGAATAATTTCTCTTAAATCTGAACTCTTTCGGTCTCTCTTTGTTTAGGTAATGCTCAGAACTGTAGCTCCCCGGACGCAGTTCACAAAGTTAGGCAGCAGTTGGTGGAAAAGATGGACCTTTGGCTGTCAGAATGCCAAGCCACCACTGGTAGGAATTCTGTTTGAAGCTCAACAACCAAAGCCCTCATGCCTTAACTCTCACTGCTAAATTATACTTTTACCTTTGTCTAATCTTTATCTGTACGTATTATCCTTAAAAACAGATGTTTAATTGCCCCATTGAGGACATATCAATCCCACTCTGCCCCCTCCTGATGCCACTAAGGAGCACAAATTGTTTGGCATTTATGTAATTTTCTTAGGATATTTTAATAATGGATAAGACTTTTATTCAACCATATGTACATGTTGATCTTTCCCCCTTCTCACTTGTCATTTGATATATTTGATATTTATAATGTGTAATTTTTTAGTTCGGGGGTGGAGATTGAACCATCGATATTTGATTGAAATTGTAATTGGTACCTTGTTCATATTCAGATTGGATGTAATGTGTAATTTGATGTTTTTATTTTAGCAACTAATAATTAATTATTGGAAATGTAATCATAATACTATTTCTTTTCGCATAATTATAAGCTATTCTTTATATTTTATAAATTAAAATTCATATTAATAAGACAATTTAAGAAAAACTTAGACCCTCTCTTTTGCAATGCAGTACGACTGCAGGAGAATACATCACTCATTCTTCCATTGAGAACAACTATCTTTACGGTGTGACACCACCGAGACTTCGTGTTGCGATTGATCTAAACTCTGTTGCCTTCTTGCTGTCGAAGTAAATTAGCATGGTGAAAATATAAGTCTTATGAGTTTTTTTTTTCTTTTTTTTTTTTAATAGAAACATGAAAATGACTCGTAGTGATAGTGAGGAAGGAAGAAGGGAAGAACGGTGATAGAAAGACTAGGTAAAGTACTTCTCGAAAATTTTCTTTTATGACCTCTTGTATTTTCTAGCTAAACAAGGATTCGAATTTTGAACTTGCTCTTTTTTGGGTGAGTTTTTTTTTTTTTTAATAAAATTTTTGGCTGAGTTAATAAATTTGTCGATACTATTTTTTTTATAATAAATCACTTCATACTAAAATCTAAATTAATTATTTATTTGTAATTGAGTAACGATTTGAAGTCAAAGAAATTAAGGGCCCGTTTGATAACGTTCCCGTTTCCTGTTTCCTGTTTCTGTTTCTCATATTTTAAGAAACAAACTTGTTTGATAACTATTTTCGTTTCTTGTTTCTAAATTTTTAGAAACGTTTCTAAAAAAATGGCAAAAATTGAGAAACACCAAAAAGTTGTTTCTTCTGTTCCGTTCCCATTTATAAACTTCAGTTCCTTTTTAAGCAAAAAAAAATGTGGTTGGTTTGTTGGCAATATGTGTGCTTATTTAAACTCCTTACAATCAAGGTCTTGGTTTGTTGGCAGTATTTTTTTATATATTATTTTAATTTTGAATTTTGCCACTTTTTATTTTTGTTTTGTTTGAGAATATATTAATAGTAATGTGAACCTAATATTAATAATAAGTCTTTTATCTTATCTAGCTATGTTAAAATGTTTATTTATTATTAATTTAAGTATATATTTTTAAAAAATATATTTTTTTTTTCATAAATATCTATCACATTTTATCGATATTTGTTTTTTATCAACATTTCCATAAATTGTTTATTTATTAATTTATATATTGAATATATTAATAGTAATGTGTACATTTGAAGTAACTCATATATTAATAGTAATGTAAATATCTACGTTAAAATGTCTCCTTACCCGGTTAACACACAAAAACATATATCAAATCAAATTTGGGTAACATTTGAAGTATAAATACAATTTTATGGTTGTTTTTAATTTTGCATCGAGACTTATTTGTATTCGATTATGTAAACTTTGGATAGTTTTTTTTTTTGTATAAATATATATATTTTAATGCATGATATATTTTTTTTATATTATGTATACTAAATTATATTTAAACTATAAAAAAGAAAAAACATAAAAACATAAAAAAAGAAACAATTAACAAAAAATAATTATCAATGTATTTTTTTTTTTTTCAAGAAACAAGAAACAAGAAACGTTATCAAACAAGTTTCTGTTTCTGTTTCTTTTTTTCAAGAAACAAGAAACAAGAGTAGTTATCAAACATGTTCCTGTTTCTAGTTCTCAAAAAACAAGGATCAAGAAACAGGGAACAAGAAACAGGGAACAAGGAACAAGAAACGGGAACGTTATCAAACGGACTCTGAATTATCCTATTCCTAACAGTAACAGTACAGCACAGAAATTCCAAATTACAAAATAGGGATTAGAATAAGAGGAAAAATTGCTCCACACGTTTACATTTAATGAATTTTAGAAAATTTTAATTTCCTTAATAACAATCTTCCTTAAATAAGTTAATGAATTAAGCACAATGCGATAGAACCAAGGATGAAAATATTCGTGGATATGTCGATATATCCGTGGATATATCCGTAAATTGGAGGCTTCGATATAGATATTAAAGGGTAATGGATATATCCAATATCTTTTATAAATACTCATAAAACATAAAAAATATCATATATTAAATTTAATATGAATCTAGATACTACTAACTAGATCTATAGTTTAGATTGAAAGTAAAATAACTTAAATATTAATTTAAATATATTTTTTAAAAAAAATTGATTTACAGAAATATTCATAGATATCGATATTTTATCGATATATCCATGGATATATCCGTAAAATTGAAATGCCGATATCAACATCGTTATTTTCATCCTTGATAGAACATAACAAATTCAATTTGTCAAAGTTATTTATCAGTATGAGAAGATTTTTTTTTATTATTATTATTTGGAGCAAATGTCTCATCTTGCTCCATCTCTACCTTTTTTTTGGTGGTTATTTTATAATTAAGTTTATATATATAAATATATATATTTCAAAGGTTTATTCATGCCAAAAGGTAAGGTAATTTTAATTTCCACACATCAATTTTATAAAAGTCTGTCATGGTTCTTCATTTATTTTCTCTTATTTTCTTAGCAATAATAATAACATCAACTACAATAAAATAAATATAATATTATTTAATATCTTATACTTGGTAAAAAGTATTGATTTTAAAATAAATATATAATTTATAATGACTTGTTTTTGTTGTACTTAAAAAAAATTATTACTAATTTAAAAGCACAAAAATTAAAATTGTTGTATCCAAGTATAAGAACAAAAATATTATGAGAACCAAATTACAAGAACTAGAACTATGACTTATGATTAAACTCTCATCCCGAACTTAAAAAAAAAAACTTTTTTTTCACAAGATATGGCACCTTGGCCTTAAAAAAAAAAACTTTCTTTTCACAAGATATACACCTTATAATGATTTTAATCACTATCTCCCCCACATTTGAGATATTAAAAATATATTTCAATCTCTCAAACATATTTATGCATGAATACATAAATTATAAACATCACAATAAATTTATGTATACATCAAAGTATTGAAAAAGATGAGTATTCATAACATCACAAATTTCTTACTTCCCCATTTATGCATTTCATCAATAAGAAATATATTTCTTATGATATCTCTTCATAATAACATAATATGCATATTTCAAGAAATGTTATCCAAAATTATTCATTAGTTGTTACATTTCAAAATCACATAACAACTTAATCAGAACACAAATGCATCTCTCTATGTAACAATACATGGAACATATCAATCATATGTATTATTCATACTTCACACATTTAATGCTTTTATGTATGAATCCTTTATAAGAAAATTTAGACAATATTTTTCTTTTTCCTTTTCATGATCATAGGCATGCTTGATAAAATATTCGACATGAATAATTTCATATTTTCAACCAATGAAAATATGCATGCATAATTGACCAACAAGATCTTAAATAACCCTTATAAAATATCACACATTTTAACATAGCTATCAAGATCTTAAACTATAATCAATTTCTACGAGCATTACATAGACATGAGAGATTTTGATTTTGCACAATTTTTCTTGCTACCAACAAGCTAGGTAATAATCAATATTGTTCTAAGGCTAAACTAAATTAATATCACTAATAATAATTTTCAATTTAATGAAAAATTATGGCCATATACAATGCATTTAAACATGACAATTAATTATATGAATCATACATTTAATATTGTCAATTGAAAATATACATTACCTCAACCTTTAATTGCCTTACAATTTCAATTTCAAACTGCATCATTGAACAACTTTAGCAATATTTTACCAATTTCAAAATTGTTATAATCTACTGCTTCACAATTTTAAGCTACATTACTAAGCAACATTAGCAATATTTTAACATTCTCCACCACTATTTTAATTGTCACACATAGGTCCTGTCATCAATAATATATCATTATACATATTATTTTCATATGCATGCTACATGACAATTAGGCTTGTTTAATTGATCACTATGATCACCCATAACTTGAAGTACAATAATAACTAAAATATTATTATTATTTACCTCATTTCATAAACTTGATATAGTGGGCTCATAAAATAAACAAATATATACCCATTAAATAAAGTTGTTAAATCTCTATACCATCTATAATGGATTCATCCTAAATAAAAATCATTCAAAAAATATTAGAAGCTTAATGAATTTAGAACCCAAAATATCTTCAACATAATTGAACGAATTTAACTAGTTATTTGATGAGATCAAATGCAAAAATTCAATAATATCTATCAACAAGATATTAAAAGGCATAAGTCCACACAATATATTTAAGAATATATTTAATACGATAAGAAACTAATGGATTCTTATAATCTAGAAGAATACCTCTCTTTAGTATCTTCTTAATTAATACTTTGTCATCATCCACTTTGACAACTTAGCTTGAGTCAATAATTTTTTTTTTCTCATGATAAACATCATAATCACACGATTCATGGGAGAAACAAATTTGATATCGTTAGCTCATTAAATAAATAAATATATTTATATATTAAACTCAAATATAATAATCATGTGAATCACAATGAACAAAGAGACACAACTTCAACAAAGTCATCCAATGAGTTTAAGGAATCTCATACCTAATATATATTAGATAATCAATTTTATCCTTCAACAAATCAATTATCATATTGCACATCAAAACCATTTATGGAAAAGTCTCACAACCTTCCATTCTGCTTTTTTTTTTATTATTATTTATTTATTTAGCCATTGAAAATTCTTTCTAACTCAAGCATCTAAAGTAAGTGATTGAATTTTCACACATCAATAATAAAAGCTGCATTTCTAAGCTAATAGTTTAGCCACTCATATTGCATATATATAAAATTCATCTCATGTATTTTGATCCTTCATTTTAAATCACATATTGTTAAATACTTATAAGATATATAAAGATTTGAAATATCTTTAATCTCAAAATATATATACAAGGAAGTTCAATCTATATAAAATTCATCCCACATTAATTAGAGAAGACTTAACAAATTAAGCTATACTTGTAGAACAAATTAACCAACAAATATTCTTCACTAAAAAGGATTTGAAAGAATTTGAACACTCAATTGTTGAAATCAATTACTAACAACATAATTATAAAACAAATTCGGAATCAACCTTTTAATTTCTTATCACCTTCTCCAATAGAACTTCGTTCCAATTCAAATATATGTTAATATGTCATTGAAAGATTAAACATATATTTAATATAGTGAAAATGAATGGATCTAAATTAAATAGAGAATACCTCCAAAATAGATGCTTGGTATCTCCACATATTAGCCAACAAAACTTCATAACCATGTTTGGTATCCCTACGATCAGCCAACCAATTGAATCCTCCCACATGTACAAAATAGATTAAATCAATTAACAATGGTTATAGGAAATGGATGCTTGAAGACTCTCATATAAGCAACATAAAATTTGTTATTCTTATTCTTCACCACATCAACCGAGGACAAATAGAGGACAAATACCCACAAACTAAAACCCACGCCAAAGGCAACTACATATTTCCTCTTCAAAATTTATAGTAGTAAAAAACAGAATCAAAAGAACAAAAATAAAAATTCCCGGTATGGTCCAACAAAACTTCTATTTTTACGAATTAGGCCTAACTATATATAATTAAATCTCACTCTTACCGAGCTTTCTGCGAAAACGAATTTGTTATGTTCACCTCGTCCAGAAGTAAGCTTTGTGGTTGCTTCTGATGGTTGATGCTCATCGACATTGAAAATACATAAATAGGATTTTGCTTTCAAATTGTAAGTCGTCGATCAACCGAAACAGAATCAGAGTAATTGTTGTGTGGGTAATTGTTGTGTCGTGGTAAACCACTGCCTTGAAAGCAAAATTCGGCACGACTTCGGTGTGAATCGTTTATGCCGGTTGCTCCCCAAGGTTAACACAACATCCAACTTTCACGTCCACTCGTGAGAGAAGGATTGGAATCAAGACAAAAGTACGATGCTCCGTATTAGTTTTTGTCAATGAAAAGTCAATGATTCAAAAGTCCTCTCAATCTCCATTTAAATAGAGAAAAGCATTTGAGAGTTTCAATCAAAATTAATTAAGAATTAATTAAGATATTAAATCAAATTAATTCAAAATTAATTCAAAAAACGTTTTAACATAAATGAATTCAAAATTAAATGAATTCATAATAATAAAAACGTTTTTGCAATTAATGTAAAACGGTAATAAATTAAAAGATAAGGTTTGTAAAAAGATCATCATTTTTCCGCGCATAGGCTGGTCATTCCGAACAACCTTGACCTTGGCTCGCTAAAGTCCACTTAGTATCAACCGGCCATAATTTACTACAAATTTTTTTGACAGCTAAATGTTGTAGGGTGTTGTAAGATCAGACGGTCTATCCCATGAGATTAGTCGAGGTGCGCATAAGCTGACCTGGACACTAAAAAAAAAGTTCACACTTGGTAATTTGTTTGTCATGCCTCAGGCTTATTAAACTCCAAACAAAAAACATTGCAGCTCGATACGCTTTGCGCTTTCAAAATACTGCACAAGAAAGATTATCATTGCAACAAAAGATGAAATATATAGGTAATAACAAACAGCTAACCTACAGTTTCCATCTGTAATAGTTTACATCCTCTTCAATTCTAAAACAAAGAACCCTTTCAATTTCAACAAGGAAGAACACAGTGACTGAATCAGAAGCTCCGCCGCAGCAAAATTGGAATCTCACAATAGAAGAAAACCTTTGCTTTGCTACTTTAAATATGTAGATGAAACCCAGAGTAAGATATAGGTTATTAATGAAGTGGTTACTTCAAAGCCTCTCAGTCCTTTTATTACAGGAGGGATCACAGATACCATCAAAAAGGTTCCCAACAGCCATGAGAATATAAAAGCTCCAGCCCTGTAACATTAAAAAATTCACATAAATCAAACCCAGTTATCTTATCAGATAACATTAAACTATGTTTTATATTTTCAGGAAAGACGAAGAGTAACCAGCCACTCAACAGAAAAAAAAGGATGGTCCATACTCGGTTTATATTTTTAGAACTCATGGACACAGTTGTACAACCTATATAACAGATCCTGCTCAAGTAGGGTCGTCATACTTGGTTTATATTTATGTTCTATCATAAAGTTAAAAGGAAACGAAATGAATATTCTAAACATACCCGTAAAGGAATGCTCGGAGTTTGCTCTTCAGTCGATCGTGTATGAAATAGAAAGTAGCTATGAGTGATAGAGCAACCTGAAGGGTTGGGCCTTCTTCAGTTGGAAAGAGAAAGGTGAGAACTCCAAGAACTAAAAATGCAATTGATGACTTGATTATGAACTTTGTAGATGGTGTTTGGAACCTGCTCCTTATCGCCTGCACAACCCGAGACTGATTGACTTCCCTGACCTTTTTCTTGATGTCAATTTTCGGGTTCTTTCTGTCATAGAACTTTTGCATAATAATTTTGTCATGAGCCGATTCAATGGCATCAACACTTTCTTTGTGCCCTGCGTATCTATGAATGAGGAAGTTTCTGGCAGCTTGAATTTCATCTTCAGATGCTTCATTACTTATGCCAAGCCGTTTGTATGGATCCCTTACATGAATTCGAGGGAATGTAGCTGCACTAGCAGAGAGTCAAGGAAGCTCAGAGATGAGCTAAGCTAATTTGAGAAAAGAGTCATGAAGGAAATTGTGATATGAATAAATCTTACTAGTCAGAATGGGATGTGGAGCTTGTTTAATACAATACAATTACAGTAAATATTATCATCATCAATATATGAATGAGTAGATTTTATTAGCCTTTTTAGTAATTTAACACGATATTGTGCAGAAAATCATATGTTTTTTGAACAAGAAACAAACCTCTTCATTGATATAATGAAAAGAGACTATTGCTCAAAGGAAACAAACTCCACAAATGAGTGAAAAAAAGCGATAAAAATTGACAATTCAAGAAATAAAATTACAAAGGAAATATAAAAGCATTCCAATTTAAAGTAATATCTTGCAATGAATAATCTTTGAAAGAACTCGGGAGAGAGCACCAAAGCGATGCTTTAAGGTGAGAAAATCATATGTTATAATCCTAATATTGTCGTTTACTCATTTTAAGATTGATAATCCATGTTTCAGGTCCTAATAATGAAAGTTTTTAACCCATAGAAAAGAGCGGATCAATAGTTTAAATAACTAAAAAAATCAGAAAATTAAATTTTGGTCATGAATTTTTCCAAAAGTTCTCAAATCTAACAATTTAAGCCTTGAATGTTGTAAAATCAGCCTAAATTGTCCCTATTGTTAAATTTATTTTCTATTAGGTACATTAACGCAAAGCTTATTGAACATCTTCTTTTATTAATTTTTCAATATTAATGATGCTGACATGGCATAAAAGAATTTTAACTTTGAATTTTTATATTGCTTGTTTGACAAAAAAATATTTTTTTATTAATATAATTTGTTTAAAGAAAATCTTTTCGTGAACTCCTTGATTTCCCTTTCTTCTCTCTCTCTCTATCTTGATTCCCTCTCTTCTTCTGTTAGGATACTTCCTAACTAGCTATAATATATTGAAATATAACGATAACCGAGTTACAAGATAAACAAGTATTCGAGGTACTTGCACCCTCCCTCTTGAGAACACTCTCTCAAGCCCAAATTCACTACTCAATAGCCTGCCATCTTAAGGAGCATCTCCTTCTATTTATAACCAAATACCCTAACTAACTTCCTAGCTAATTACCCTTATACTACTACTATTTTCCACCTATACCCTATATTTTCCTACTAGACACTAGTACCCTTACACTTCCCCAAATTCCCTTTTATCTCCCGTTGTCACTTTTTGTTACGATGGGCTAATAGAATATTTAATTTTGTAATTTTCCTGTTCTTTTTTTTTTTTTTTTTGAGTACATTGGGGGTGGGGGATTCGAACCACAGACCTCTTGGTCATCAAGTCATACATATGCCAGTTGAGCTATGCTCGCTTTGGCGTAATTTTCCTGTTCTTTAAGAGGCAAAAAAGTTATTATTTACTAATTTCATTTAAAAAAGAAAAGGAAAAAAAAAAGGTTTCCTTCCACTTCTTGAACTTCTTTGATGTGCAACAAAAAAATTTCAACCATCTAATCAGGTAATATGTTAGCAATCTCAAGTCCAATTTGATCCCATATATAGATAGATAAATATACTCTACTCTTGATACATTAGCAGAAGGAATGTTTTGCACAATAGAAAGGCTACAACAACTAATTATTTTCCTTTCCAAGCCACATAGCATACTATCTAATATATATACCCTTCCAAAGTTGGAATAAGAACTTTTTACCGGTAGAATCATTTGCAAAATCTGCGGAGGAAGCATCAAATGCACACTTAGTAGTGTGTCGAATCTGGAGAGTTTTGCATCTAAGAGCAGGACCCGTCCAGTAACTTCTGCATTAAACAACAAGGTAAATGAATAATGAATTGGAAATGCCACATCAGAACAATAAAGTGTATTAGTGAGCAGAACCTTTTGAGATATTGCAAATCAATATTTTCTCTAAAGTTCCCATTGGGAAAAGATGAAACCAGCTCACGTTGAATCCTGGTACTAGGTCTCAGAAGACAACATTTTGAGGGCTTGCCACTCAATCCCGACAAAATCATCGTATGGAATCTCTGTGCTTAGTGCTGCACACTATCACTAATATGTTTATACTCTCTGAGCCACAGAATCAACAGCTGATTTTTTTTTAAATCACTGTATTAGATATACTTTAAATAAGATTAACAAACACAAACAGAAACTGTAAAAAATGAGCAAAATAAAATAGAAAATATCACTCTACAAGAATCCAACCATCAGCCATAAATTAGGATTAGCAGAGTTTAGGCACCAGTCAACAAGATGAAGAGAATTGGCATGCTATCTAGACTATTTTCTATTATTTAGCCATGGAGAAACAAGGATATAAAAATCTCTCTTGAAGCTTCTAGGGTGTTCTACTGTTAAGTAGGGGTAAGATATCTTATAAAATGAAGTTAGCCCGTAGGTTGCCATCAATTTTTTTGTCAAAGTGAGCATAGCTCAAAGGTAATTAACATATACTCCCTCCCTTGAGGTCAGAAGTTCAAATCACCCATATCCCCATTTGTTGTACTAAAAAAGAAAAATATATATCCTACCAATTTTCTTATGTCAAATGTTGTGGAGCAAAACAATTCCCCCATCAATTTGGTTACTTGAAGAGATTCAATTTGGCCAAAACACTACAGTTACTGGGAAAAAAACAAGAAAATGGGTCAGACGTTGGAGAGTTTTTATGCAATTCAATTCATCTATGGGTGTTCTCCATCATTTCATTTATCAATGAAATTGTTTCTCTTCTAAAAAAAAAAGGGTCAGACGTTTGGTGTTGTTCTTTCCCCTTCTGCAAAGTGATAGCCTGAGATTAATTAGAAGGAAAAAAAAAATTACCCAACTCTCTTTTTCCAATCGTCAGAAATTAGTTGTCGGAGAAAATGCAAAGAGAGGGGAGTAGAATAATATCGTTTTTGTTCACCTTTCGGAGCCCATTTTGATAAAAACTTTCATTCAACCAATTAAAGGAAATGGCGCACAATGCATTAACTGAATTTAAGAGTACAAAAGAGCAAAATTATGCAATAGATAATGAAAGAGTAGTAAATTACAGCAGAAGTTCAATCAATAAAAATTTCATAGTTCACATCACCACCCACCCAAAATCAACCTCAAAAACCAGACGAAATGAAATGAAATGAAGCTCAAAACCAAGAAAAAGATAAAGATTGGAAGAAGAACCTCATGGGTGAAAGTGAAAGTGCAGGTCTGATCTGAAATGGTGTGGTAAAGGATAGGGAAGACGATGACGATGACGATGACCTAGAGAGCTCTTGGAGTGCGCTACTAAACCACTAAACTAAACCCTGTTTTCTGAATTCTCTAAAATCAAAACATAATTAACAAAATTCATATTTTAATACTCTACAATTTTCAGATCAACGTTAATTCCAATTATTCGGCTTGTAATGATGTGGATTTTTTTTTTATTATTATTATTGTTTTTTTTTTTATGTTGTGGAGATTGAACTTGGGACCTAGTCACTATGGTTGAGTTATGCTCTTGTTGGCCCTAAATCTCACAGTTGAAATGTCTTTTGTTCAAGGGAGAAAAGAATCATGAGGGAGTCATCGTCGTTCTTTAGATTTGTTTGTGGTCACCAGCGGAAGAAAATTGTGAGGCAATCGTCACCGATCTTCAGATTTGTTTATGGTCGTCGGAAGTAGAGTTACCGTCGTCGGATAACGAATTGCGGCTCATGTGAGAGAAAGAGGGGAAGAAGATGAAAAGTTGAGCCTTTTTAATTTCTCTCCTCCTCTTTCTCTTCCCCGCCCTCTCTTCATCTCCCTCACGATCTCTTTTCTTGGGTTTTAACTTGTGACGATACAATAATTTTACTAGATATGACGCAAGCAAAATGACATCTATCATTATTTTTAAATATATGGGGTCATTACTAGAACAACAACAACAACAAAAACCCTAATTTTGTTCGTCTAACTCGAGCATAACTTAATTGGTTGGCATATCTCTTAAACCAAGATGGTAAGGTGTCAAATATTCAAATCTTCAACTGAATGTGTTGTTGAGCTAAAAAAAATGGTTCATTTAAACTATTCTAATTTTGGTTAAATTATACAAAATACTCCTCAACTTTTGGATATGTTTTAACTATGGTTTAGACCCTCAAATTTTTTTATTTTGATCCTTAAACTTTAAAATTGTTCCAAAAATTACCTTGGTAGAATTTTTTCGTTAAAATGATCAATGGAAAAATTCATGAATCAATTCGAGCTTATAAGAATTATATATATATTTGTGCCTAAATTTTGATTTTAGTTTTGTTTTGGTACCCAAGTTTTCAAATAAGACATTATTCGAAAACCCACATTTTTATCCTTAGTAACAAGTAACAACTTTCCATTTCTATAACTAATAATAGATAAATGACTGGATTTTTTTAAAAAATATGTTGATTTATTTATATTCATTAAATTGGTGTAAACTTTTTAAATGAAGGAGCAATTGGAAACTATATAATTCCTCAAGAAAATTTGAAATAATATATATATATATATTTTACCAATGTATTATCTCTTTTTCCAGCATTGTCACATATGAGGTAAATTGACACTTCCAGAAAGGAATCCACAAAATTTAAAATAAAAAATCAACAAAATATTAGCATTACTAATAAAAAAAAACTTTAACTTGTTTAAAAATAGTGAAATGCTTTTTCGTTAATTTAAATATTTTTTTATGAATTCTTTGTTTTTTAGGAGTTTCTAGAAATTCCCATCAAAATCGATATTCATTTTTTATATTTTGATCTTTCTATAAAATAGAAGCATTGACATTTAAAACCTCGAGCAATGATTTCAGCCTTTATGACTTTATCATACAAACTAGCAATTTTTTTTATGGAGTTTGAACTTGGGAGATAAAACCCAGCAATCAGAAGCAAATCTGTACATTTTGAAAAATGTTAGAAAATATGTATGAAATTTACAAAAATGATATAAAATCTATCGTGATGACAATTTTTTTTTTCCAATTTATCAAAAGGTAAGCGTGTAAGAATAAGAAACAAATATGATCAATAATCCAACTACGACACACACGTCATTTTCCTATAAAATAGCACTAAAACATTTTTATAATAAGTTTTGAAAACAATACTATTAAAACTATTTTTAGCAAACAAGAACACAAGTCAAATAGCATGATGTATGAACTAGTGATCAAGAAGTCTATGTTCGATCTCTCACCCCACGTGGGAGAAAAAAATGACTACTTTTGTAACGCACCACTTTTAAGAGAACCACTAATTATGTACTTTAATTTTGAGTATTATTCTCTTGTAAAAAAAAACAAATTTTTTTAGTATTAAAATTTTTGAAAAATGGTTTTTAAGGCCAAAACCAACCTTTTATAATAGCTATGCATATTTAGGTCAATTCAAAATTCAAGCATACCTCACCTAATCTCACGTGACTGACTACCATCAGACACTACTACTACATTCAGGGGCGGAGCTACACGGGGGCCAGGGGGGGCACGTGCCCCCCCTCAAATTATTACTTTTAAATATTTGTATATAAAACTTTGAAAAATATGCCTACAGTTTGTCTATTAGTATATTCAAAATCGAAAATTCAAGTAAAACTATTGATTGGTTTGTTGGCAAGGGGCACAAATTTCAACCTCCATTCCTGAAGGAGCCCCGAGTTCGAGCCCTCTAGTTGCCAATCCCAACTTTTGTTTTCTTTTTTATTTTGTTTATCATTTTGTTAAAAAAACATATGTTAAATTTTAATACTTATAAATTATATACAAATATTTAAAATTATGTTTATATTAATAGAGAATTTTCTTCTAAAAACAAATTATATACAAATATTTAAAATTATATTTATATGAATAGGGAACTACAAGTTTAGTCTTTTAATTTTTAAATTTGTTTTTAATAGATTGTTTAAATATTTAAAATTATATTTATATGAGTAGAGAATTATAAGTTTAGTCTTTCCATTTTTAAATTTGTTTTTAATAGATTGTTTAAACGGTTTAGATTTATTAAATTTAATTTTCTAAATAATAGGTGTTAGACATTTAATTTTTTTTTCCTAATAAAAAACAACTTTTAAGGACTCAATTAAATTTATTAACTATAATTTTGTATCTAATATAGACATTTAATTTTTTGTGGAGTAAAAATCAACTTTTGCGAACTCAATTACACTTGAAAGTTTTAATTTTGTATCTAATAAGCACATTATTATTTTCAAACCGAACATAACTCAATTGACATAAAATTGTGTCATTGACTAAGAGATTAGGGGTTCGACTCTTGCATTAATTAAATATGTTTGTAAAAAATAAAAAAAAATACGTTATTTTTTTCTAATATGTCTTTATTAGATACAAAATTAAAAGTTTAAGGATCTATTAGGCTTAAAATTGAAAGTTTTAGAACACATTTTAAAGATTAAGAACTATATAGACATAAATCGAAAATTTCAAAGGCTAAACTTGCCGTTAACCCTATTGGAATTGTGCCCCTCCTGACAAAAAATCCTGGATCCGCCCCTGACTACATTTGGTTGTCAAACTCTAGGATTCAAAATCTCAAGTACTTGGGCTAAAAGCCCTTTTCACTACGCTCTTATAGTATTAGCAATTGACAATTGTTATCTTTCACATGGCAACACAACCTACCAAAAGAGGGTGAGCTTTTGGGAAAATGATGGTTTGGTCAGCTGAGTTGTCTGTCCAAATCTTGAAGAACCAAGTTGGCAGCATTACGACCAGGTGCTCCCATCACACCACCTCCAGGATGAGCACCACTTCCACATAAATACAGCCCTTTCACTGGACTTCTATAATTTGACCTGAATTTCACAACCCCCACATGAACATTCAAATTACAAATTTATAAAATAGGAGGAAAAAAAAACAATTCTACACCCTAGATTAAAGTGAACGTACAAGAAACCTTCTTTGCATTTACCGAAGATTTTTGGAATTCGTTTATTTCTCTCATGGTTGGGTTGCTTCGGTTTTGGCGCACTTCATGTTATAGGATTGTATGGTCCGAGAATATAGATATCTGATCCTTATGGATTAACAGGAAGGGTACAAGCAAATCCGAGAATATAGATATTTGATCCTTATGGATTAACCGGAAGGGTACAAGCAAATCATATGTGGGGTCTCAAAGGGATTGAATTCATATCCTTGATCAACTAATTTTTTCTTTTTCTTAAGATTTGTGACTAGCTATGATATCGTTGTAGTAGGAAGATACTATTTTTTGCAGCTATTGAATGCTTTAGTTCGTTGGATTTGAGTATCTCGTTACTAAGTTTGACCCATTTTACTTGCTCCATTTTGTGGCTAGGTTAGTTCTTAAATTTTGGGAGGTAAGATTTTGAACTTTTCATTGCCGGTAGAGTTTGTATCTCTTGAGCATTAGTCACTTTTTATCGCTTCAATGAAAAGTTTTGTTTTTTGTTCAAAAATTTAAAACTTTTTACTCTCTCGAATTTAGTTCCCATTGCTGTATAAGAACTGACCGACTTACCATCCTTTAACTGGCCGCAAAAGGAAGAGTGAATCCAATCCCATGGAGCCATGAAAGATATTCCCTCCTGCAAAAAGGAAATTTTTGACATAATCTTGAGTTATGAACTTTAATATAAGAGCATATAATTTTTTTAATAAGTGAATAGAAGTCAACTTCAAAGACCAGTTAGTGGATTGTAGAGAGGACTTCCACCTATCCAAAATACTGAACTACAAGGAATATTGCACTCTCATAATAAAACATACGTTGACCAGAGAAACTTCAAACTTTTGCAGATTGAGATTGTAAAACACAAACCCTCGAGGATATGTTTGAAAGTAATTTTGGGTTTGCTAAAAATACTTCTCATTCTCAAAGGTTACATAAAAAATGTTTTTGAAAAAAAAAATTAGAAACGTCTTTCGAGTGCTTCGTGAGGAAGCACTTTAAGCAATGAAAAACACTTTTAAAAGTGTAGAACTAAACATTAAATAAGTAAATTTTCTAAAAACTTTTTACAAGGAAGAATTGAAACTGCAAATGACAATTAATCAGGAAACTATGATAGTTCCAGTTTGTCTCCAATTAGTGTGTTCGCCTTTTAAAAAAAGAAGTTTTTAAATGAAGCAATTATAAGTTATAACATAAACACTAGGGAAAAAAATAGTTAAATCCTTCCTCTAAAAGCACGTTTATAGAAGGTTTTTAAGTAAAAGTGCTTTTTATCCCGTTTTCGAATTTCTCAAACCAGTGGTTTTAATTATCGAAAGTTTCAAAATACGCTTTTAGTTTATCAAAAACATTTGTTTTCCTTCATAAGCAACCAATTTTTTACCTGTCAGACCAATTTCTCTTTCAAGATCAGGGGGAGTTAACATGTCATAACCAATAATTGATGAGCTAAACCCAGGGGCATATTCATCTATCAAGGAAAAACATCTTTGAGCAAACGATTCCTGCAAAGAGAGAACTCAATGTGCTCAAAGCTGGATTAATAAAATGCACCAAAATTAATGAAATTAAACAATTCAATTTTCAGCATCATTAGGCATTCTTAGAGTAAGGATGATTAAGAACACATTGCACAAAGTTAGTAGAAGTTGTCCTCATGCAAATTAAGGGCATGTTTGGAATGACCTTCTAAGTGCTTATAAATATTGCTTTAAAAAAAAAAACAAATGCTTATAAATACTTTTTTTACACTTAAAAATACGTTTTTAGATACTTAAAAAGTCATTCCAAACTGGCTCTAAGCCTGGAAGCAGAATCCACGATATTTACAAACGAGCTTACCCTATAAGCAGAATTTCCCGGGAGCCATCAAATGGCTTCCATATTATGGAGTGTGTTCGAACAAATAATTAGAAGAGAGATGAAAGAAAAACAAAGGTATTAAAACAGGGGAACTCTAAAAAACATCGATGCTCATATCTCCTATTTACAGTGCCCAAAGTAAACCTAAACAACTTGAACTTCATATTCATTCTAGAACTAAACTCACCCTATAAACAGGATCTTCCCAAGAACCATCAGAGGGTTTGTATGGAGTATACTGAATAAATAAATTGATCACATGCTTCCCTACAAGACAAAAGATTCCATCAATTCAATCACAATACTTTCTTGTTGGGAAAAAACCTTTCACTTCTACCACAAGAATAAGCGGAAAATAATTGAGAAATTAAAAAGAAAACAACAAAAATAGGAAACACAAGAATTAAGTGGAAAACTCAAAAGCCAGAGAAAAAACCACGACCCAATAGAAACAAACTCCACTATGTGAAAAATTATTACAATCACACGTAATTCTCTCTCCGACCCCAATTACAAAAACACTCTCCCAAAACTTTGTACCACTCACACCATTTTTTCTCACTCTCAAACTAGAGAATACAATAGGAAAATTTAACTAGAGTTTAGTACACCAAGCTTAAAGTGTTTCTAAATCGGATGATTTGGTCATAGGCTCCTTTTATAGTACTTGGAGCCTATTACTTTCATGTGCCTTTCAGATGTGGGAATGCTGCTTTTTTTTCATCTTAAAGTGTTTCCCTTCCTTCTTTTTTTTTTTTTCTTTTGTATAATTTCATCTTATCAATGAAGTGATTTCTTACCCAAAAAAGATAATCTAATATTTTTTTCTTCTCCAATACGTGGTTGCACCAACAATAAAAATTAAAGAGAATAAGAAGATGCCAACAATTTTTGGAAGAATGCAATACGCAAATATATATATATATATATATATATATATATATATATATAAAAATGTCACAAGCAGATTGAATATAATATGTTGTAAACCTGAAGGAGATATTGTCTTGTCTAGTATAGAGGGGATTGTCATCTCAATAATAGGTCTTCTAGACGGTATGCCATTCACAGCATCTTGACAAGCCGAGTCAATCTCCTCCATTCTAAATCAGAAGCACAAGGTTTAACAACTAAAGTTCTAAGGAACTACATGCTATCTTGCATGACATTTAAAGAAAAGCTTTCTATCATGGATGGTGAAGTCGCATCATGCCAAATTGTTAATTATCAAAGAAAGTAACCAGCGAGAAGACATGACATTGAAATAACCAACATTAGCACATGTATCTTCTAAAAACTGCTCATATTTTAGAGTCTTCTCATCTTCTTCTTCTTTTTTTTTTCTTTTTTTTTATATTCGTGAGTGTTTAGGCTAGCTTACGCGCACCTCGACTAATCTCACGAGACAACCGTCTGACCCTACAATATTTGGTTGCCAAGAAAATCGATAGGAAATTAATTCCTAGGTAGGGGTCACCAATGATTGAACCTATTCTCTCTAGGAGGGAGTCTTCTCGTCTTTTTAGTCCAACTTAATGTCAATGGCAAGGATAAAGGAAAACAAAATGATGTGCTACAGTTTCTTTCAATCTGGTAATTTGCTTATACTTGCCGTCCAAGAAAAGAATTCTTCTCAATGATCAAATATTAATTTAATGTATCCTCGTGTATAATTGGCAGATATTTAAGCATAAACTAGAAGATTATCAGTTTCCACCACTTTCTCAGATTTAAAATAGAAGCAGATAACAAGATGATGGACTACTCTAACATACCTTTCTGAACCGATATGAATGGTACCTACAAGTTGATGTCCTGCTTCAGATGGACTCCACTTACAACAAGGAAAGTGGGGTATTTTCTCAACTGCTAAGTTAATTTTTGTAGTTGCCTGTTTCATTGAATGACAAAAAAATTGTCAAGTACGATTGAATCAATTCGTTTTCGAGAAGAAACAAAAAGTTCAATAATAGTAATCAAATTTAGGGGAAAATGTAAGAACTGTTATAGTATACTTGTGAATATAGGAGCTTATAATGTCCTTTATTGTAATTTACTATTATTAGGGTTAGGGCTTTCATGTATGTCTATATATTGTTAACTCTTCTAAATGGAAAGGTGAATGATTCTCTCATATTTGGTCTTACGTTATCATGGTATCAGAGCAATCTTTTCTATGGCTATTAGGGTTTTGTAAATTAGGGTTTTGTCAACCTTTTAGGTTTTAAGGTTTTAGGGCCTTTTTGTTCAACCTTGAGTTTTGTGATTTGTTATACCCTTGGCATCTATTACCGCCGCCACCAGCCACCGCCGCTGCCGTCGTCAGTAGCCGCCGCCGCCGCCGCCAGCCACCGCCGCCAGCCGCCGGAAAAAAAAAAAAAAAAAAAATCCGTAACCGCCCAGCCAAGGAGGAAGCCCAGCCGCCGATCTGCGTGGCCGGATTTTTTTTGGTTTCGTGACTTGCCATTTTTTGCAATTTTCTGGCTTGTTTGTGTGGTTTTCTTGGTCATCATTGGCTCGAATTCGAAGTCGGTTTGGAAAAGTATTAACGTTTGTGTTGGGAACTCCATTCGGATCTGTTTTTTCAGGAGTTTTGTGGTCACTTGGTTCTGATTTCGTGGGTTTAGATCCAATCTTGTGTGTCTATATTTGTCGTTGATCTATGGCCAAGCAGAAGCTAGCAAGGACATCTAATTTGGGTCAATCGGGGACTCAATCCATCTATGGTTCATTTAAGAAGCCATTTGTTGATTCTATTGCCGAGTTTGCTAAGTCTACACATTACCAGAACTCATCACAAGCATTTTCTTCATCATGCGCGCTTAACTCTATTACAACCATTGCTGGGTCAGGTAACATGAACCATTGTCTTATTTCATCAACTACCAAATGGGTCATAGACTCTGGTGCTACCGACCATATGACAGGTAATCCCAATTTGTTTTCCACTCTTTTGTCATCTACATCCCTTGCTAAGGTTACTTTGGCAGATGGATCAACATCTTCTGCTATTGGCTCTGGCACAGTAATTTTAACCTCATCTCTTACGTTGTCATCTGTCCTACATTTGCCTCAACTTTCCTTTAATTTGATCTCTGCTAGTAAAATTACTCGTGATCTTAATTGTTCCGTTTCATTCTATCCTGGTTATTGCTTGTTTCAGGATCTAATGACAAAGAAGATTATTGGTAGAGGACATGAATCTGGAGGACTTTATATTTTTGATCATCAAGTGTCGAAAGTTGCTTGTTCTGGAGTCGTCACTCCTCTTGATGCCCATTGCCGTCTAGGTCATCCATCTATTTCAGTATTAAGAAAGCTTTGTCCTCAATTTCATAACTTGTCTTCCTTAAATTGTGACTCGTGTCAGTTTGCCAAATTTCATCGTCTTAGTTCGAGCCCTAGAATCGATAAGCGAGCAAGTGCGCCTTTCGAATTAGTTCATTCCGATATTTGGGGTCCTTGTCCAGTTGTGTCTAAAACTGGATTTCGATACTTCGTTTCCTTTGTTGATGATTACTCTCGTATGACTTGGTTATATTTTATGAAGAATCGTTCTGAGTTACTTTCTCACTTATGTAATTTTCATGCTGAAATTCGAACTCAGTTTGATGTTCCCATTAAAATTTTGAGAAGTGACAATGCTGGTGAGTACTTTTCTGAAGCACTTAGGTCGTACCTATGTAAGCATGGAATTATTCATCAATCATCTTGTGCTGATACTCCATCCCAAAATGGAGTTGCTGAAAGAAAGAATAGGCATCTTCTTGAAACTGCAAGAGCATTATCCTTTCAAATGCATGTTCCAAAACACTTTTGGGTTGATGCCATTTCCACGGCCTGTTTTTTGATTAATCGAATGCCTTCATCTGTTCTTAAAGGTCAGATTCCTTATCATGTTTTACATCCGACAAAATCTTTGTTTCCTATTGAGCCAAAAATATTTGGTTGTACTTGTTTTGTTCGGGATGTTCGTCCTACTCGGACAAAATTAGACCCAAAATCTTTGAAATGCATTTTCTTAGGCTATTCCCGTGTTCAGAAAGGGTACAGATGCTATAATCCTAGTTTGAACAGGTATCTTGTATCTCGTGATGTTACTTTTTTTGAAGACAAGTCTTTCACTCCATCTTTGCCTAGTACGAGTCAGGGGGAGGATGATGATATTTTTATCTATACACGTGTGTCCATTACATCCTCCCCCGATCAATCTCCTTTGGATGTCCCTACTCGTCCACCGATTACTCAAGTCTACTCTAGACGGCAACACCCTCCAAGTGAATGTCTTGTACCAGAAGCTTCTTCGTCGTTAGATTCTCAACCAAGTGATGAGCTTCCTATTGCTCTTCGTAAAGGTAAGCGTTCTTGCACTTTCCCTATTTCTTCGTTTGTCTCTTATGACCACTTGTCATCTTCTACATGTTCTTTTGTTGCATCTCTGGATCTTATCTCGATTCCTAAAACTGTTCATGAAGCCTTGTCACACTCTGGTTGGCGCAATGCGATGATAGATGAGATGAATGCCTTAGATGATAATGGTACTTGGGATTTAGTATCTCGTCCTGCAGGGAAGAAGGCTATCGGATGTAAATGGGTGTTTGCAATTAAGGTCAATCCGGATGGGTCAGTTGCTCGATTAAAAGCGCGCCTTGTTGCCAAAGGCTATGCTCAGACGTATGGGATTGAATATTTTGATACTTTTTCTCCTGTTGCTAAACTAACTTCTGTCAGGTTATTCATTTCCATGGCTGCTTCTCAATGTTGGCCTTTGCATCAGCTTGATATTAAAAACGCCTTTCTCCATGGAGATCTTGAGGAAGAAGTTTATATGGAGCAACCACCAGGGTTTGTTGCTCAGGGGGAGAATGATAGAGTGTGTCGCCTTCGCAAATCTCTATATGGATTGAAACAAAGCCCACGAGCATGGTTTGGAAAATTTAGTCAAGCACTTGAGCAGTTTGGAATGAAGAAAAGCAAGTCAGATCATTCTATCTTCTATCAACGATCTAAGAGTGGTATTATTCTACTTGTCGTATATGTTGATGATATTATAATTACCGGAAATGATACATCTGGCATTTTATCTCTCAAAGCTTTTCTCCAAACTCAGTTTCATACTAAAGACTTGGGAACATTAAAGTATTTCTTGGGTATTGAAGTAATGAGAAGTAAGAAAGGTATTTTTATGTCACAAAGGAAATATGTGCTTGATTTGCTATCCGAGACGGGAAAATTGGGAGCCAAGCCATGTAGTACTCCAATGATGCCTAATTTGCAACTTACAAAAGATGGAGAACCATTTATAGATTCAGAGAAATATAGAAGATTGGTTGGAAAGTTGAATTATCTTACAGTGACACGACCAGACATAGCTTATTCGGTAAGTATTGTGAGTCAGTTTATGTCTTCACCTACAGTGGATCATTGGGCTGCAGTACAACAAATTCTATGTTATTTAAAGGCTGCACCTGGACGTGGGATCTTATATAAAGACCATGGTCATATGAAGATTCAGTGCTTTACAGATGCCGATTGGGCAGGATCAAGAGAAGATAGAAGATCGACTTCTGGCTATTGTGTTTTTGTTGGCGGTAATTTGGTTTCATGGAAGAGCAAGAAACAAAATGTAGTCTCACGATCAAGTGCTGAATCAGAATACAGAGCGATGGCACAATCAGTATGTGAAATAATGTGGGTACATCAACTCTTGACCGAGTTAGGCTTCAATATTGCAGTTCCAACCAAGCTGTGGTGTGACAACCAAGCAGCCCTTCATATTGCATCCAACCCAGTGTTTCATGAGCGGACTAAACATATTGAAATTGATTGTCATTTTATTCGTGAGAAAATACAACAAGGTTTGGTGTCTACTGGTTATGTGAAGACTGGAGAGCAATTGGGAGATATTTTCACGAAAGCTTTAAATGGAGTTCGAATAGATTACCTTTGTAACAAGCTGGGCATGATTAACATATATGATCCAGCTTGAGGGGGAGTGTTATAGTATACTTGTGAATATAGGAGCTTATAATGTCCTTTATTGTAATTTACTATTATTAGGGTTAGGGCTTTCATGTATGTCTATATATTGTTAACTCTTCTAAATGGAAAGGTGAATGATTCTCTCATATTTGGTCTTACGTTATCACACCCATGGAAGAGGTTGTTATAATTTAAGCTTACCCCTAAACTTAAAAAATTGTTACAATCACCATGATAATTCAGCGTGTTTAATAGCATAAATGGGGGGAGTTTTAAAAATATTAAACGAAGAAAAAACAAAGAAATAAAGAAATCTTACAGATCTGTAATCCGCATGTTTAATAGCACGAAGAAACTCATCAGGTAGTATATCATTAGGCATTAGTTCCTGTGTACATAAAAAGTACAAAACGCAATTGATATATCATATTTGTGGTGAAATTCAACAAGCTATTACAATTTATTAAGTGGCAATCAGTAATTAAAATTCATTATAAAATTTACATTGCATACCATAAACGTTTTATAAGGCGTTGCATTTGACAGAACAGTTGAAGCTTGCACACATGTCCCATCGGCTAGACGCACCTATATAATTTCTAGTGTCATCACTTTCTGATCAATACTTCAAAATCAGCAGGATGCAAATACTAACCCCTTTTACTCTACCAGAGTCCTCAACCATCAATTCTGACACCTAACAAAGAAAACAAAAAAGAATGAGTGACGGCATGCAATTTTATGCATTAATTAGAATTACATGCATAAACATAAGCATTTTTCCCTAATAATTGTCTGCAATTATTTATTACGAAGAGGACAACCCAGTTGCTCCTTCCTTTTCCTCTTTTTTTTTAAGTAAGAAATAGAGAATGTATTCATAAAAAAGGCTACAAAAGAACAGCCTAAGGGCCAGGGGTAAAGGGAACCCCACCCACCAAAGAACTACAAAAGAAGAGATTTGCGGAGTTTTGGTTTCATTATCAGTTGTTCATTCGAACTTATGCAGTTTTCTATTCTTCCCTTTTAAATAATCATATAACTTCCTATGGTTGGAACACCACTCAGAGAAAGTATGTTGGAATCATACAAAGATGACTTGTTCAAAAGTGTCCTATGATTTCTCTCCTCCCAAGTAAGCAAAAAGAGAGGTCTAGCCACAAAATTCCACAGAAACTTAGACATGTCCAAGGGCTACCAGGCCAGTTATCCACTCATCTAGGTAAGCATAGAAATATGTCAATTTCTTTCAAAATAAAAGATCACCCTCTATAGGCAAAGGGACAATGGAGGAAGATATGAGCTAGGGATTTACCATCTCTCGTGTAGACTAAACAATAAAGTTGAGAATTTTCCAAGAAGCTAGTCCAAACCCTCAATCTAAAAGTAGATCCCCACCCAAGTCCTTATGGGGGTGTTTACAGAAAAGGGTAGGCTTCGGTAGCTGAGCTTAAGAAAATTGTGTTTGAAGTGCCAGTAGATCCCCACCCAAGTCCTTATGGGGTTGTTTGTAACGTTTCAATAATGAGTGAAAAGTTTTGTTTTGTTCAAAGAAGAAAATTACGGTAGTAATTCTTTTTCCCCTTTTGTATACTCCTTTTTATTAGTTCAACGAGGGATGGATGTGGAGATTTGAACCTCCAACCTTTAAGGAGATTACTGGTGCCTGAACCAGTTAATCTAAGCTCACGTTCCTTTTGTATACTTTTTAATATACATTCATTGATAGTTTTGTTTCTAATCCCAAAATAGAAACAAAGAAGTAATTGTACCTCAGCATTTGTAATAATATGAGCGCCTGCTTCCCTTGCTGCATTAGCAATGGCCATTGATACAGAGCCCATGCCACCTTCAACATACCTGAGGAACCTTTTAATTAAACTACATCCTTAGTGAACAATATTTTCATAAAATTAGAACTTATCGGTGACCTATTATTCAATAATATACCAGCCCTGACAAGGGAAAGGAGATCATAACAAGAAACACTTATCACTGGTTTAATGAAAAGTACATCCACATGGGAACCCAACAATGGGGAAATAAAAACAAAAGAAAACAAAGCTTCCTTGACTACACAATCCACTGGTTACTACAAAAAGCCCCCCAACTCATATTAATTACATTGGCTAGAGGGCTTCGATTTAGCTAAATCCAGGGCTTCCCAACGGTATTCGCTTTATAACTCTTCAGTCTTCACACACTATTTGTTCGAAATAGGATGTATTTATTTTATATCCTTAGATATTCCTATTCTGTTTTTTTAACTCTTTAGGGAGTTCGTAATCTTGAACACTATGGTTCATTTTCATTTTTTGAGAAGCACTATGGTTCATTTTCATTAATCAATGAAAAGCTCATATCTTGTTCAAAACAAATTACATACGGAGAATAATCAGAAACAATTGTTCATTGCTATCTCTATCAACCTAAAATAACTAAGTCATAAGATCAAATTTATACAATAACCCACCCATAAAATAATCCAAAATTTGTAAGAAAATAACAATTTTTAATTGTTAAAAAATATAATCAAGATTTGTAGTCCATAGAAATACGAGCTTAAAAAGTTAACAAAGGATCAAATAAATGATGAAAAAAATGCTTGCTTCTTTGCTATTCCGTGGGGGATTTAACTATAACGGAATAGTAGGATTTTTAGAGGGGTTGAGAGATCTTGGGAGGAGGTTTGGGAGATTGATAGGTTTAATGCATCTTTATGGGCATTTTCGTAAGACTATTCTTTTGGACTGGAGTACGTTTTTTGTAGTTAGTATTGGTACTCCTTTTGTGGGCTTGTTTTTTAATGCCTTTGTACATTCTTTCAGTTTTCTTAATAAAGCTCGGTTTTTTACCCAAAAAAAAATGGATGAACACATCAAAAAATAAAGAAAAATCTAATGGAAATATGATGGTCAATGTTGAGGCATTGGCATGGCACTAGCTAGTAAACAATTTTTTCAAGCAGACTACTTCATGAAAATCAGTTGGCCCTTTGAAAAATCAATGCTTTTAAATTTCCCACAAAATGAAAAGGAAATTTACAGTTTCTGATCGATGCTTTGCAATTTAAATGTCAAACCAACAACTAGAATACGTACGACCAGATACCACGATCACCATCTGTTTCACCCATCACATGATGAAGAAGCACATATCCACTACCTGGTGTGTGCACACTTGCCTACAATACGAGGTCAAGTAGGTAAGAATAAGATGGTTGTTAGTGTTCTAATTCTGTATAGTTGACAATATTAAGCATGGTTGTTAGTGTTCTAATTCTGTATAGCTGACAATATTAAGCACATTCTTGTGGTCGAATTATAGAATCACAAAAAATTAAAAAAATAATAACTATCTAACAGAAACTGTAAGGTACCCCTTACTAAAAGTATCCTTTTATTTCTTAGAACAAGTGCCCGGAGGCTAGTACATTGGCAAGTCTTTGAAGAGGACTGCTCTCTCTCCTATCTCCTTGAGATTACTTCTAAATTCTCTATCTCCTATACAATGGGAAAGTCCATCTTTATATAGACTTAGAGAAGTCATAACCGAATGAACTAACTCTTTAACAAACTAACAATTGAAATGAGATTGACACATAACAAACTAAGAAGTAACCAACAAACTAAGAAGTAACTACCTTATCTTCTTTAAGCCTTCTCCTATATGTATGAAGGATGGGTGGCCTAACAATACCCACGGCCTCGAAATCCACCTTGTCCTCAAGGTGAAAATGTGGAAATTGTTGACGGATATGTCGAACATCTTCCCAGGTAGCTTCGTGGGGAGGTAAACCATCCCAGCTGATCAAGGCCTCTACTGCCCCTGTTTGCTCGTTTTTCTGATACGCAAAGACTTCCGCAGGTTTGGCGATCCATGCAAACTCCTCGCTTAACACCGGTGGTCCCTCATGGGCCTCATCATGTTGTCCCAGTGCCTTTTTCAATTGGGAAATATGAAAGACTGGGTGTATGCGTGCTTCCTTAGGAAGATGCAACTTGTAAGCCACAGTACCAATCCTCTCAAGCACCTCATAGGGACCAAAGAACTTAGGTGACAGCTTCTCATTCTTCCTTCGAGCCACCGTGACTTGTCGATACGGTCTAAGCTTGAGAAAAACCATATCTCCCACACAGAATTCTGCTTCACGACGTTTGGAGTCAGCGAACTTCTTCATCCTTGCCTGTGCGTGCAACAAGTTTTCCTTTAACTGATTAATAGCCTGATCACGATTGTGAAGCATCTGATCCAGTGTAACATTGGGAGTGCGCATGCCATCATAGGCCATCAACGGGGGAGGTGCACGTCCATACACTGCTTGGAAAGGGGTGGTGCCAAGGGACATATGGAAAGTAGTATTATACCAAAATTCAGCCCATCCCAACCACGATCTCCATTGCTTGGGCCTTTCACTGCAGAAACAACGCAAATAAGTTTCGAGGCCTTTATTTACTATCTCTGTTTGCCCATCCGTTTGTGGATGATAAGAAGTGCTGTGCTTGAGTTGAGTTCCCGCTGCTCGAAACAGCTCTCTCCAAAAGTGACTTAGAAATACTTTATCACGATCAGAAACTATGGATTTGGGAAACCCATGTAGTCGAACAATTTCCCCTATGAATGCTTCGCCTACAGTCTGGGCTGAATAAGGATGCTTCAATGGCACAAAATGAGCATATTTGCTCAAACGATCCACCACCACGAATATGGAATCAAATCCTGCCGATTTTGGAAGCCCATCAATAAAATCCATTGTAATGTCTTCCCAAATTTGGTTAGGGATGTCCAACGGCTGCAACAATCCTGCTGGCGACATTGATAATGACTTGTTTTGCTGACAAACCAAGCACTCCTCTACGTACTTCTTCGTAGCTTTCTTCATCCCAGCCCAATACAATTCCCCTGATAGCCTTTTGTAGGTACGGAGAAATCCTGAATGGCCCCCCAACACTGAATCGTGGAATGTATGTAGGATGGCTGGAAGCAGAGAAGAAGACGGGGACAAGACTAACCTTCCCTTGTACAACAGGTTCCCCTGTCTGATCTCATAGCGAGGGCAGGAATCAGGATCCTTCATGAGTTTACTCCTTACCAACTGCAACTTCGGGTCTGACAAAACTTCTTTTCTTACCACTTCAATGTCTACCAGATTGGGGACTGATATTTGAGCAAAAGAAACCGTGGTAGGCAGTCTAGACAAAGCATCCGCGGCCTTGTTCTCCAACCCCGGGCGGTATCGAATCTCAAAACTATATCCCATCAGTTTGGATATCCACCTCTGATACTGAGGTTGAATGACCCGCTGTTCTAACAAAAATTTCAACGCTCTCTGGTCTGTTTGTACAACAAACTTCTGACCCAACAGATACGGCCGCCAGCGTTGGACTGCCATAACTATAGCCATCAATTCACGTTCATAGATAGACTTGGCCTGGGAGCGTGGAGACAACGAATGGCTATAATAAGCGATGGGTCGCTTTTGCTGGGACAACACTGCTCCAAGCCCTGTTCCAGACGCATCCGTCTCGACTACAAATGGTTGAGCGAAATCGGGCAATGCCAACACAGGTAGAGTCACCATTGATCGCCTGAGCTTTTCAAATGCTAACAAAGCTTGATCATTCCAGATATATGCCCCTTTACGCAACAAATTTGTTAAGGGCGCAGCAATTGCTCCATAATCCTGCACAAAACGTCTGTAATATCCGGTTAATCCAAGGAACCCTCGTAATTCCTTGATATTTCTAGGCACTGGCCATTCGAGCATCGCTTTAACTTTGCCTCCATCTACCTCAACTCCATTTGCCGATACCCAATGCCCCAAATACTCCACACGAGTTTGGGAGAACTGACATTTCTTTCGGTTGGCAAACAACTTATGCTCCCTTAAGAGATCAAGCACCAAAGCCAAGTGTTGCATATGATCATCCAACGTATGGCTATATATGAGGATATCGTCGAAGAAGACAAGAACAAATTTGCGAAGAAATGGTCTGAACACAGTGTTCATGAGAGACTGAAAAGTTGAAGGAGCATTGGTAAGCCCAAACGGCATCACCACGAACTCGTAATGACCTTCATGTGTCCTGAAGGCAGTCTTAGCAATATCCATCTCGTGTACCCTTATCTGATGATACCCGGACCTCAAATCCAGTTTAGAGAACACCCGCGATCCATTCAACTCATCAAAAAGCTCTTCCACCACAGGAATAGGGAATTTGTCCGGCACAGTCACATTGTTGAGTGCCCGATAATCCACGCAAAATCTCCATCCTCCATCCTTCTTTTTCACCAGCAACACAGGACTGGAGAAAGGACTTACACTTGGGCGAATTACTCCTGAGAACAGCATTTCGTCCACCATTCTTTCAATTTCCTCCTTCTGCGATCGCCCGTAGCGATAAGGCCGTACATTTACCGCGCCTTCGCCCTCTTTTAAATGTATTCTGTGATCAATTAACCTCCTGGGAGGAAGTTCTTCTGGAAGTTGAAACACATCTTTATGCTCTTCGATCAACTCACAAACTTCGTTGGGCAAGTTCTCACGGAAAGTATCCATGCTCTGCTCTTCCTCGTTATCCTCAGTTGTTAATGCCCGAAACTCAACTAGGAATCCTTGATCTTCTGCCTCCCACGATTTGGCCAAGCTTTTTAAAGAAACCTTTGACTTGGTCAAACTAGGATCTCCTCGCAACACTACTTGTTCCTCCCCTTTTCCAATTCGAATAGTTAACTGCTTCCAATCCACTTCAGTTACGCCCAACGTATTTAGCCACTGCATTCCCAACACCATCTCCACTCCCCCCAACTCTAACGGCAAAAAATCTTCACAAATGTTCATGGATCCTATACACAACTGCACCGATTTACAAACTCCTTTTCCTTTTACCGCCGCGCCTGATCCCATGATCACGCCGTAGTTGGCTGTACTAGTCACTTGTAAATTCTCCTCCTCCACCAGGCGTTGACTGATAAAATTATGAGTAGCGCCACAATCTATCAGTACCACTACCTCTCTATCTCCCACTTTTCCTTTCATTTTAATAGTACCAGGGGACGATATTCCCATGACCGAATTGAGCGACAACTCCACCGCGTCTCCAATTTCCACGTTGTTCAGAGTTGCTACTTCTTCCTCGTGTTCCTCTTCCTTAACCTCAGATTCTTCCGCGTTCTCATGTACAACCATTACTCGCAACTCTTTGGCTTTACAGCGATGGCCCGGTAAGAACGGTTCTTCACACCGGAAACATAACCCCTTCTCTCTTCGCGAACGGAACTCAGCATCGGACAATCTTCTAATCGGTCCCTCCTTACGAACTCCCCCGCCAGATGAATTCATCAAGGTAATCGTTCGAGTTGCTGCGTTATTCACCATGCGGTCTTTGTTCGGCAAAAGAGGCGCCGGTTTGGGGTTTGCGCAACCCGTTTGAAAAGACGCGGGTTTAGGGTTTAAATAACCCGTTTGACCCTTATATCCCACTCCGCCGGGTCGTTGGGCTTCCACCCGGGTCATCTCCATGTCTTCAACCAACTGCGCTATACTCATCATCTCCTTCAGACCTACTGGTTTCCAACAACGGACTTCAGCTCTGATCACTGGATCCAATCCATTCAAGAACGTGTTCTCTTTTACTTCAGCTTGGAGGCGCGACAGTGGTGCTGCAAGTCTATCGAACTCGTTCCTATATTCTTCTACCGTTGCGGTTTGTTTGATAGCCAAGAATTGGGCACACAAACTCCCTTTGCGCGTGGAACGGAATCTTTCGAGCAGTTGCTCTTTCAAGTCCCTCCAGTCGACGAACGCCTTCATCTCATCCTCCCCTCTGAACCAGTTGAGAGCGATTCCGATGAAGCTGATCACAGCCACGGTCATTTTCTCCTCATCAGTCAACTTGTGTATATTGAAATAACGGTCAGCTCGAAACAGCCAAGAATCCGGGTCCTCCCCATCAAACACTGGCATCTCGACTTTCTTGAATTTGTTTCGATCCGTGGTTACTTCATCTGCCTTCACGGCCTGCCGTTCTTGATTTCCATGTCCTCCGTTTTCCAGGTCTACCTCTCTCTGTTGCCCCGAACTCTCAGCCCTTTCTTTAGTAAGAACATCCATCTGAGCCGATAACTTCTCCATGGTTTTCAACATCACAGCAACATTTCCTTCCAGAGTTGGAATCTTCTCTACATTGTTACGGATTCCTCCGATCTCTGCATCAAACTGATCCAGACGCTCTTCAATCTTCTTTTGACCCATTGACACAATCCTTTTCCAAGAAAGAATGCTCTGATACCAATTGTAAGGTACCCCTTACTAAAAGTATCCTTTTATTTCTTAGAACAAGTGCCCGGAGGCTAGTACATTGGCAAGTCTTTGAAGAGGACTGCTCTCTCTCCTATCTCCTTGAGATTACTTCTAAATTCTCTATCTCCTATACAATGGGAAAGTCCATCTTTATATAGACTTAGAGAAGTCATAACCGAATGAACTAACTCTTTAACAAACTAACAATTGAAATGAGATTGACACATAACAAACTAAGAAGTAACCAACAAACTAAGAAGTAACTACCTTATCTTCTTTAAGCCTTCTCCTATATGTATGAAGGATGGGTGGCCTAACAGAAACATCCAAAAGTAATTGATTCTTCGTATTATGTCTCTTCACAAAGAAAAGTTGAAGCATGAGAAATGAGAGCAGATTGTAGAGAGATCCAATGTACGAATGTTAAAATATTGAACTCTATAATAGTGCATCAACTAATATGATTGAATAGTGGTATTCTATGTCAAATGAGAGCTGATTGCTAAGAGATAAAATGTACAAATGTTACAAATCTTGAGCTCTATAGTCAGTCAACTAATATGGTTGAATACTGGTATTCTATGTTGTCAATGTGAAAGTTGTGAGAGTACCTCAATGTAATAGCTTTATTCTTTTTTCTTTTTTTCCATCCATAGTACAACTTGCACACACCTCAACTATTTTCACGGGACAACTGCGTAACACTACTACGTCTGATTGTCAAAAAAACTCGTAGGATATTAAATCCTGAATAGGTGGCCAACATGACTTGAACTCATTCCCTCAAAGCCCTTTTTCTTATTTACATTGGCACTTATTGACCACTAGGTCAACCCAAGGTAGTTTGATATAATAGCTTATTTCATTTTGGGATAATCTCAATTAGGTTAATTAGAGAATCTCAAGTACACTAATAGAACTATCAAACTCCATAATATTTGGTAGCAAGAAAGCTAATAGAATCTTTAATATCTCAAGTAGGTGGCTGCTAAGGATTTAATTCATGATCCTTAGTGCAATAACGACGGTGAGTGTCAGTGGTAACCGGTAAGATCTGTCGGAGAAAGAGAGGAATAGGAGGAAGATAAATGAAGAAGATTGCCAGATTAGTTGTCCAATCAGCAAAGATAATATAAAAACAATATATTCTTTTAAAATTGTCACATCCTCAAAATCCATTTAGCGTGCTCACAGCGCCTCGTCAACATTTCGTTAGGTGAGGTCAACTAACGGTCAAATGAGCCCAGGGCAATTTAGAACCATTTTCCAAACTTCACGGACTAAGTATCCTTTTTCAAACTTCAGTGGGCCAAAAGTGTATTTTGCCCAAGTGTCGAACTATGTGAACATAAGAAATTCACCTAAGATGGAAGGGCAAGAAGTACCCAATACCAATCATCGCAAAGCACCTTTGCACAATGATAGTCTAGTCCCAAAAGAAATCACCAATATCCAAACTTTGCAAAAGGCCATGTTTTTCTTCCTTTCTTTTTGTTTCGATTTGGCCATGGTCTAAGCAATTATCTACAAATATTGTTTTTCAATTGGGAGTCTTTTGAGGAGGGAATTTCAACATATGAAGTTTGGATGGTCAAGCAATTGTCTTTAAGGGTGTTCAATGGGGGTGAAGGATGAGAATTGAGAATTAAGGCGGCTAGCCGGAGAACCTCTGCTCTCTTGAATCCTTGAGCAGCAATGTCATCTACCAAAGAAATAAAAAAGGATCAACCACCTTATTTTCACCGACTTGTTTATGTAGCACGTTCATCTCAAGTCTTCTCAACTTTACAATTTCCTGCAAATGACAACTTTTGCTGAGGGTTTTTTTCATCCAATTCTAATAAGAGTCATTCCTAAATTCTCCAACAAAAAAAAAATCTAGCTCAAGGAAGGTGTTGATAAGGAACTCTAGAGAGTAAGAACCTAAGATTCCCTCAAAGGAATGGCTAATAAGAGAAGTTTGAGGCTAGCCACTATGGGAACCTAATGGTCATTGGAGCCACTGAAAAAAGTAAGGGCTTAAAGGAAATGGGTCCAAACTATGGTGATCACCTATAAAAAATTTAACATCTTACCGACTACCGACCGATCAGTCTTATCCCATGTGCATATAAGATTTTAGCCAGAGTTCTGTCTAATCGTTTGAAGGTGGTTCTCCCTTCTACTATTGTTGTAAATCAAATGGCTTTTGTGACCGATAGACAGATTATCGATGCTTCCTTAATAGCTAATGAATTAATTGATGATTGGAACATCTTGGGAAAGAAGGGTGTGATCCTAAAGTTAGATCTTGAAAAGGTCTTTGAGAAGGTGAATTGGGATTTTCTGGATGCAGTTCTACAAGCTAAAGGTTTTGGACAAGTATGGAGGAAATAGATACGAGGTTGCATATCTAGTGCCAATTACTCGATAATAATCAATGGTCGCCCAATGGGAAAAATCATTCCAACTCGGGGAATTCGACAAGGTGACCCCCTTTATCTCCTTTCCTCATTATTTTAGTCTTTGGCTGTCTAAGTAGATTGCTTGATCATGGCACGCTTTTGGGATAAATTATGTCTCATCCAGTGGGTGGTTCACAGATGAGTTTGAGTCATTTGCAGTTTGCTAATGGTACCTTACTTTTCTCCGCTTTTGACACTGCGGCTGTGGCGAATCTTTTTTATTATGTCAAAAATTTTGAATTGGCGACGGACCTAAATGTCAATTTAACCAAAAGTGAATTGTTGGGCATTCATTTAAATTCGTCTGACTTGGATGGTTTGATTGACACTTTTGGATGTAAGCAAGGATCTTGGCCCGCTACTTATCTAGGGATTCCCTTGGGAGGTAATCCGACAACCCTTCCGTTTTGGCAACCTGTTATTGAACGGCTTCAACATAAACTCAACAACTGGAAATATGCTTTCATATCGAAGGGTGGTCGTCACACTCTCATACAGTTTGTCCTCTCTAGTATGCCTATTTATTATTTGTCTCTCTTCCATTTGCCTTCACAAATAGCTAAACTATTGGATAAGATTATTCGTAATTTCTTTTGGGAAGGTTCTCGAGGTGATGGAGGTATACATAATGTTAAGTGGGCTCAGACTCAGCTACCAAAATTGTCTGGGGGCCTAGGTATTGGAAATTTCCAACAACGCAATTTGGCCCTCTTGGCTAAATGGACATGGAGGTTTTTACATGAGAAAAATGCCCTTTGGCGTAATTTTATTATGGCAAAATATTATTCTTCCAAAATAATTTGTTGGCCACGACTTCCTCAACGGGGTTCGAAGCAGTCTCCTTGGCGTTATATTTGTTTTGTTACTCCTCTTGTTTCAAACCGAGTTGCTCGCCGATTAGGTAATGGTGCTTTGACTTCTTTTTGGAATGATTCTTTGTTATGTGGTGGGATAATTGCAACTGCATACCTCTGTCTCTTCCGATTGACTACTCGAACAAATCTTTCTGTTTTTGAGGCTTGGGTGACTTCTACTGGTGCTTGGAATTTGCATCTTCGTCGTAACCTTAATGATCTAGAAATAATTGAATGGGCAATTGAATGGGCACAACTTTCCCATCTTTTATCAATGGTTATTTTACGAAATTGTGAAGATTCATGGTCATGGCCTCTAGAATCTTCCAATATTTTTACGGTCAAATTACTTTTTGAAGATTTGGTGGTTGTTTCTGATCCTGGGAGGAATAGACTTTACAAAGTGATTTGGTTTGATGCTTATCTCAAGAAGATTAAGGTCTTTCTATGGGAACTTAGTCTTGGTGCTATCAATACAGTAGATCGCCTCCAGCGACGTATGCCATATATGTATCTTTCACCGTTTTGTTGCCCCATATGTGCAGCAAACCATGAGTATCCAGCACACCTTTTCCTCCATTGTTCGTTTGCCTCAAATTATTGGGCAATGATCCTTGAGGCTTTTGATTGGTCCTTGGTTCTGCCTAATAATATCTTTGATTCTATGGTCTTCATTTTCGTTGATCATCCTTTTCCGTGGGGTAAAGAAGACTTTTTGGCTTGCCTTCAATAGAGTCTTTTTTTGGTTTCTTTGGGGCGAAAGAAATAGGCGTCTTTTTCAGGATACTTTCTCATCTTTTGATAGGTTTAAAGAAAGAATCATTTTTCATACTATATATTGGTGTAAATGTAAACACCATTTCTCTAATTTCGAACTGGAAAGTATTCATGTAACTTACCTTTGGGTATTAGGAGATGTTTATCCTTTTTCATTAATCAATGAAATTGTTTCTCTTCAAAAAAAAAATTAACATCTTACAAATTTCTTTGGCAACAAAATGTAATAGAGGTTGGCTAGAACACATGGATATTTCAAAAAGAGAGAGGAGTTTGAGGTTAGCAAGTAAAAGCTACCTATCTTCAACGAGAATTTCTCTTACAAATTTCTTTGGCAACAAAATGTAATAGAGGTTGGCTAGAACACTCATGGATATTTCAAAAAGAGAGAGGAGTTTAAGGTTAGCAAGTAAAAGCTACCTATCTTCAACGAGAATTTCTCTCTCTCAATAAGAGTTGATTGAGGAGCATAGTTCTAGTCCGAGGAAGCCATGAGAAAACCAAGAAGCAAAAAGAAAGGCATTCGTGGACGTGTAAAAAGGTGGGGTTGGGAGAACGAGTGTCGTGATAGTTCATAGTATAGTATGAGATTTCACAAGTTTAAAAGTTTTTCAATTATAGTCTAATCATCATGTTAAATTAAAATGTCAAATATACAGAGAGAGAGAGAGAGAGAGGTTGTTGACATATAAGAATTCTTACCACGGACCCTATGACAGCATCTGTTGCAAGTGTAGCTTTCAAAACGTCTGCCTAAATAATATATGATGAAGAATGAGTTGAGAGAAAATACAAGCAATTTAATCATCAAGTCTACCTTAAGAAGGTAATGTCGTTCAAATTTCCCAATATCAAATTTAAGGTTCAAAATATTGAGAAATGAAAGAGAGTATGGCTAGACAAGGGACAGGCAATAAATCCCTTGCAAAGTGAACTTCACAACATTATTGGTCATATGGTCAATTAGCAAAGGCTAAAATGAAGTATTGAGAAAAATGATTTCCAATTTATAACAATTGAAAAGGACTATATATTGGAATCGCAACTGGCAAGAACTCTGGAAAAATGAGGAAAATATACTTGAATTTATAACTAAGAAATGTGAAATAAGAACATAGTTTAAATTTCAAGTGCATCATAGAAAATTAACCGGCTGAGGTGGAGGGAGAGGGAGTTGATCACTCTTATGTCGAAAACAAATAGAACAATTAAAATTGCCAGTATCTGAAAGAGTAGAACAAGCATTTTAAAATTAGATGACAACCTCAAACCAATTGTTTAAAACCTTTGAAGCCGGAGAAAACAAAAGGTCCATGAAGTCTCTGCCAAAATCAATAACAGCGTACTTAAAAATGGATCGTGTTAAAAAGAAACATAATTAAAAAGGATGCTAAGGCAGCTCGTAAATTAAAATTTAAACAAAAATATTTCAATGAACTCAGACTTTAAAATGGCTAAACTGCTAAAAATGCAGTCTCTTTAGAGTCAAAGCTCAATAAGAAATTAACAAAAGTTTCGTTTTTGGTTCATAAAAAAAAGATAGAGCTCTTACACCATATCCTTTTGGCCCAAAGAAAGAGCGCTCCGAAGACATTTAGCCCAAAAGGCCGAATTTTTTAACTTGTCACCCAGCCGATAATTAAAAGATGAAACACCATGCACGGTTTCTGGCGTAGGCGAGTCCAGAAGAACATCCATGAATTTACTGAATCTTTCTAATTGAGCCTCATATCTGAATGCACCAAAAATTAAAAACTTTAAGGCCCCATTGGATAACGATTTCGTTTTTAGTTTTCTATTTTTAAAATTTATGCTGGTTTCTTCTAATTTTTCACCATTCTTAAACAAACATTTGAATTCTAAGTCAAATTCAAAAAACAAAAACTATATTTTCTAGTTTTCAAAACTTTACTTTATTTTTTAAAACATAGTAGAAACAAAGAAACTTGTGGAAGTAGTGTTTATAGACTTCATTTTCAAAAACCAAAAATCAAAAACCAAATAATTATCAAACGGGACCTAAGATATTCATGTTTAATCTATTAAATGTAGTCGGACTAGTCTAAGAATGAACAAAAGTGCAATATTTAGAATAACAGGAATTTAGATACACGATAAACAACTTCATACATATTGAAGACTGCACAAAGTCAATAGACATTGATGCACAGTCCAATCATCTTGTCAGGCATTCAAAGTTCATAAGCATATGAATTCTTAGCTTTCCTTTGAAGGCAACAAAAGCATTCTTCCATTCTTTATTTTTACTCGATGATGTAAGTGGTTGTGATACTATAATGATAGTGTGAGTGTCCGGACCAGCTTGCGCACACCTCAATTAATCTAACGAGACAATTGTCTGACCCTACTACATTTAGTTGCAAAGTAAACTAGTTGGCCACCAAGATTTGAACTCATTCCTTTATTATTAAATCTAGGCCAACGAGGGATGCTTTTTATATTATAACTACTTGATTCGGCCTTAGCAGATAAAAAAATATGAAAAAACAGGATCAAGACCAACTTGATGAGAACAGAGAAAAAGACCTGTGATAAGCGTCGGCGTCTCGTTTGGAGAACTTGGAAATTTCAGAATGATTAAGGTCCTTATTAGGACCTAGCAAAAGATACCGACCATCCAAACAAGGCGTAAACGATGACGGATTCCTCTTTAAAAGCTTTAATCCGTGCCTCGCTAGCTCTAATTCCCTGACTTCCATTAGTGGTCATACACAAAACGATCGATAAGTAAACTCAATGACATGAACGAAGCAAGAAAAGCGAACAAACGAGTTAAGATTATGAAAGCAGTTAAAAACCGACTTGATGACAGATGGACGGAGGAGACTCTGTAGGTAACTGCAGCGGGAGAATTTAAAGCCGGGGAAGAGCTCTTCGGTCACGGCGGCTCCGCCGAGTACATGGCGTCGCTCAAGTACTGCGACGGAAAGACCACCACGAGCTAGGTAGGCGGCAGCGGTGAGGCCATTGTGGCCACCGCCGATCACCAATGCATCCCATTTCTGATTCTTCAAGACGGACGTAGATCCGGCGGCGGCGGTGAAACTCCGGCGCCACATTGTTTTCGAGAGTGTGACAGTGGATTGATGAGGAGCACGTAGATGGGACCGGAAATCGCTCGATTGATTAAAAGTTTAGGAACTTTTTTGCATATTTCTAGTTTTACCTGACAAAAAAAAACGCACGGGTCGAACATATTATTATTATTATTTATTTTTTTTCGAGAGATGTGCTCATGTTGGTAGAACAACTATATTTTATAATATCATTATATCAAATCAAATATTTATAATAATATGAAAAAATTGAAAAATATATATACATTATTTATAAGATCACGTAAATTGTAAATTTATATAGAAGTTGTTACGTAGAAATTGAAATGATTTGAATAATATCTTTTGAGATGAAATATATGTAGGGATGTTAACGGAGGCTAGAGATGGATTCTCTAGCCTCCTGCCAAATTTCCGTTTAATTTTGTGAGAATCAGATTTCTCTTAAATTATTTCTTGCTTATAATTTTATTTTTTTTAATTTTAATTGACCAAATTATTCTTTTAAAAAAAATCTATTTAAATTGTAATTTGGGCACTTGAAATGGTTAAAATAATTTATGAGTTAGATAGTTTTGGACTAGTAAATACTATTGTTTTTTTTTTTTTTTTTTTTTTGAAGCAAGTAAATACTATTGTTAGTAGAGTCAACAACTCAGTACATCCAAAAATTATTGCAAAAGTTTTTTTTATCCTATATTTTGTAACTAGTTTGAAATAGTATGATTTTATCGCGGCTTGATTTTTGTTTGGTACTATTTATGTATTTTATATTCATAAAAGGGCTGGTTGCACAAATAGCAATCATGCCCAAACTAATTGTAAATTTAGCAAACTTTAAAATGTTTTGCAAATATGGCAAAAAAACTCGTTTCTATCACTGATAGATTTACTGATAGACTTCTATCAGTGATAGACTATTATCTCTGATAGATTATTATCACTGACAAAAATCTATAAAAAGCTGAGGTGATCAGCGATAAACTTCTATCAGTCATAAAATATCAGCGATAGAAATTGCTATATCCGCAAAAATTTTAAAAACATGCTATATTTGCAAACAATAAGTCTTAAATTGTCATTTACTACAATTTCCGTTCATAAAATGTCATATATATTTTTTATTATTATTAAATAAACTTTTGAATTATTTATATTGTTCATTAATTTTGTTTTAATGTTCTTTTTCTTTCTTTCTTTTTTATAACCAATATTAATGGTCTTTTGTCCTATTTATTTGATTAATGTATATGACAACAACTCTCATAAAAAAAATAAAAAAACAACCACAACAACAACTTTTTTTTTTGTCCATTGCAACCATCTGTCAGTGAGTTTTTTTTTTTTCATTCTTTTTAGTTCTATTGGGTTCATATATACTTCCTCTTTGCCCTACTTTTTAAAAAATATTTCAACTTTTTCAAGTTACGTACTTATTTATATACTATAATCCAATATAAATACTTCATTTATATATTATCCATCCAATATATATATTTTAATTATATTTATTTTCTAACATATATATATAGTTGGTTTACATACTATAATTCAATATATATATTTTGTTTGTATACTATAGTCCATGGTATATATTTCGCTTATATACTATGATTCCACTTTTATACTACATTTATATATTATAATCTAACATATATACTTCGTTTATTTTTTTATTTTTTAATTATTTCTTCTGTCGTAATTATTTTTTAATTTTTTCTTTCCTGACTTGATCGACATTCAAACAGAAGAGAATTGCTTTCAAATTGTTAGTCGAACAGGGTCAGAAAAAGAATAGTTGCGCCGTGGATACCACTGCCTTGAAAGCAATTTCGGCACGACCTTGATGTGAATCGCCTGTCGCCGGTTGCTCCCCAAGGTTAACGCAACACCCCTCACTGACGTCCACTCGTCAGGTAGGGATTGGACTCACAATAAAATTTGCTTCTTCTTCCTTATTCTTCTCTCAGCCTTCCCCTTTTATATTGAACATAAAAGGAGCTGTTAAAAAATGAATTTAATTTGTAATTAAATTCAGACCTCCTTTTTTTCGCGCATAGCACGGTTCAACCGAACCGGCCAGCGACGGCGCGCGCGTGTGAGATGGGAAATAGTTCTCCACACTAACCACTTTAGCAAGTCTAATAAAAGGTTCCCCTATTGTTTCCCAATTGCTAATCTTTCAATGTGAGATTCTTGGGAGTGAGTTTTCCTTTATTATTGCTAGTGATTCCCAACACACTACTCTATGATGGTGGCCAAATACCCCTAACAAATAATTGGTATGTAAAGGCAAATTTATTGAATTTCCTTAATAAAAAAATAAAAAAATATTTTATAAAAATTTAAATTTATAGTTTATTATAATATATTTATATTAAATACAAATTAAGAAATTGGGATGGGAACGAGGACAAGGACGTGGAACATTTCTCGTCCACGTTCCCGTTTAGGTGACGAGGAAAACTGCATCTTCGATCCCCACCTAAATAGGGATTCACCTTGGAAAAAACAATATCACTTACTATATGGTAATAACAATCTTAATCTTCAATACAATTATAAATAATATTACTTGCCTTTTATCTTTTAAACATCAGTTGTCACGTAAATTTTCATCATTTATTTAATGGACAACAATTTTTTAGGAACAATTTCAAATTTCAAATGTGTTTTTTTAGAACACATTCCAAAGTTTTGGGTAAACAATACAATTTTCAAAGTATATGGGCATAAATAAAACATACTGTGAATTACAGGGTACTTTATATAATTTAGCCTTGAAAAAACTATTTGTTTTGTCCATAAAATTTGAGTTTGATTGTATTTTGATCTCCACGGTTTTCAAATTCAACATTTGAACCATTAACACTTTTTGTTGTTATGTTAATTTTTTTGTTTTTGGAGGACTCATTTGATTTTCTTTCTTCGTTTCTCTCTCTCCTGTCGTTTTTCGTCCTTTAGTCAGAGCCTCCAATGACATCACTCACACGACGGCAGAAAGAGAAGCAATGATTCAACCATAGTTGGAATGAAAAACGGATAATCCGACAGACTTTTCAGCATGAAATCGAATTGAAATCCCAAAAGAAGTCAAAATTTCCACCATTATCTTCCATCTACTTATCTCTCTAAACACATGAGAGAGAAAAAAACCTCCATTTTGCCAATTTCTTGTTCCACAACCATCGTCGACGGTCGTTAACTGTCGTTGATTCTTCTGATTCGAGTTCAATTTTTTCGTTGTCGTTGTCTCAAACGCTTCGAATAATTCACAGTCATCTTGGAGAGATTGACGACAACTTGAGAATCAACTCCTTTTAAGAATGTAGCCCCGACGACGATATCTCTTTATTCTTTGGTCGAAGGACGAAAACGATAGGGGAGAGAGATAAAGAAATAAAGTCAAGAAAGAGAGCGTGAGAATAATGATGAGAGGGAAATGAAAATCGTGATAAAGTGGATTGAGTGATGAAAGGTTTTGGACTATATTTTTCAGTCATTGATGAAGTCAACAAAATGTCATAAAACATGCATTTAAAAGTGATGGATCAATTGACATTACTACAGGAGGGGTCATATGTGCAACCATTCTTGAGTGGTTATGTGGCAAAAACATTTTTATTATTATTTGTTAATATTAAAAAATAATTGATTTTTTTTACCTATTATTTTTCTCTCATCCCCTCCTCCCAGGGAGTTGTTTGGACTTAGCCCAATCATTTTTTTGTATGGTCTGAATTATTTATGTTTAACTCAATTCTCTTTCGCAAGTCGGAGTTTTAAATTAGGTTCGAGTTAAACCGACATGTGACACAATTTAATTGTATCAACTTACATAAGGATGTATGATGGAGGAGTGACATTATTTAATTTGCCAACTATTTCATATATTTTAATCTAAATTTGAATATGTGTGATAATTTTTAAGTGATTCTAAATTTATCAATATATACTTTTATCATTAATTTAAATTAATTATATGAATATTTGTAATTCATCAAAATTTACTATTCAACCAATGGATTTCACTCCATGAGGAAGGGTTATTTGAAAAGATTATCAACCTTATCTGGAATTCTTTAGGCGGGTTGGATAACTATTTTGTAAACAAAACTAGTTTTTTTTTTTTTTTTTTTTTTTGTGTGTGTGTGTGTGGGTTGTTGTTTTCAAAATTAGCTTGTTTTTTTTTCAAACATTGATAAAGAGTAGATAACAAAATAAATAAAGTTATAGAAGTAGTGTTTAGAGGCTTTATTGATATGGATTATCTTGACAATCCAATTCATATCCATGATGAAGGTCAAAAAAGTCAAATCATTGTTATGGAGCAAGGACAACCAAAATCAACAAATAAGAGAAATGCATCAGTACACTTTGTCACAAGTTCAAATGCATGAAATGATATGAAGACTTTATTAATGTTGTAATATTCAAATTTGAATAACTAGAAAGCATGCATTTAATTAAGTAGTTGGAGAATTCCTTTAATTAGTTAGTTGGGGAAACTTTTTAATATGGGTGTTGAAAAGTATAAATTAGATGGTTGGGGATATCATTAATTTGCATGCACTATAATTTCTTATCTATAAAAGAAATTTGTTTTGTCTAATGTTCGAAGTTGATAAGAATATATGAAAATGTAGTGTTTTGGGGTTTCTTGTGTGTTTTTGTGATAGAATGCATGAATATTTGGAGCATTCAAGTGAGGAATGATTTGTCTTGTTTGTGGAATGCTTTGAAGATCGAGGGTTGATGGGAGCCAGAAATTTTGTTCGATCTTTGGTTTGTTAGATCATCTAAGTAACCTGTTTTCTAGCCTTTCTTAGGGGTTGAGACCAAATTGACTACTGGAGTTTTCAAATTAATGCGTTGGAGGTCAATATAATTAAGGGATTTTCACGCTTATTCTTGGAGGTTTCGTATCATTAATTTTTAAAAATCAAAATGATTATAAAAAAACCTTAATTTATCATGGTTGATTGCAAAAATATTGTTATGAGATTAAAATTGTAGAACATGTTCATTTGAACTTAGCCATAAGAAACTATTATTAAGTCAAAATAAAAGGTAAGAGGCTTATTGGGTTTAAGGTTCAAGAGTTGGCTGTTTCGGTTAAGAAGTTGCACGGAGTTGGGGTTAATAAAGATGAAGTTGTTTAGTTTGCAAAGTTAAGGTATGTTTGAATTGCATTCTAAATGTTAAATTTTCTAAAAAAAATATTTTAAAAAAAATTGAAGTGTTTGACAAGCACCCAAAATGATGTTTTTTAGAATGAGTTTTAGAAATAAATCATTTTGGGTAAAACGCTCCATAATATTTTTTTATTTTTTTTTTAGTTGAGAATCATATCTAATTTTTATAACATATTAAAATTACCAAAATATTCTCACACTATTCCTTTAAATTTTTTCCACCCATAATTGTTACCGACCACCTCCTTCGATACTACCAATGTCGGCGACCATCGTTGTCGATCTCCGGTGACCACTCCAGCGACACCTCCGCTGCCTCCAATGACTACCTTCGGCCGACGACCTCCGACGAAACTCCAGCTACGACCACCGCCAACGATCCTCAACCTATCTCTGGCGACCCTTCCGACGACAACCAACCCGCGCGACCTCCAACAACTAACGACGACCACTACCACTTTTACCCTATCACCGACCATCGACAATAATAAACGTCGGTCATAGTTTTTAAAATACAAATTTAAACTTGCAGGAGAAACACTGTAGAGCAAACCAAACAAACTTGTAAATAAAAACTCTCTTGAGAAAATAATGTAACCAAACACATGAGTGTTTTTAATTATAGACATCTATAGAAAAAATGTTTTAAGAAAATGCATTATTTGAAAAACATTTTTTCAATAGTGAATCCAAACACACACTTAATTAGTCGGTAGAATTTTGAAGTCCGTGTGTTTTGGGTACAAAGTTGTTTAATCCGGAGTTGAAATCTATATTGTGTTTGCGGTAGGTGAACTCTAGGTTTTTTAGAAATTAAAAACTCATAATTTAGTTTGGGTGGTTCCCAAACACCACTATTTTTTCAAAAATTAAATACGGAGAATGCAATTCAAACACACCCTAAATATAAACTCTTTGAAAAAAAAAAATAGTTTTCACATGTGTTGAAACTTATAATTATATCAATTAAACTCTAATTTTTCATCCGATCGATTCACTTATAAAATTTGAAGAGTTTAGTTGCTATAATTATGAGTCGTGACACAATTAAATTAATATTTTTCAAAGATAAAACTTGCTTGCAAGCTGGGCTACAAGCATCTTTTGCAGCCCAACCATGTGGCACATTGTGAGTGGATAAATATTTATATCATTTGCTTTTTAAAAATCCTCCCTAATTTTCTAACGTCGTTACTCTACTTTGATTTTTTTTTCACTTTCTCTCTCCTCTCACCTCCTCTTCCCTCTTTTGAAGGCTCTTCCCCTCCCGTCCTTCAACCCTTTACTCATCGATTTCCATCTTTCTTCTCCTTCATTCCTCCCAAGGACACTAAAATTAAATTTAAAAAATAAAAAAGGAAAATCTGTTTTTTACTCCGTAAAAAAAAGTCTCAAATTGAAATTTGTATCCACCTACAGCTTCCATTACAATCCACACACATCACAAATCTCACGTCGGAATCCTAATCGAACAAAACCTCTAATTTTTCCTTTCCTCCAATTTCAAATCGTTGGAGGAGGAGAAGGCAATGTGGGTTGATACAAATTTCAATTTGAGACCTTTTTTAGGGAGTAAAAAAACAGATTTTCCTTCTTTATTTTTTTAAAGGAGGGGTTGAAAGACGAGTGAGAAAAGGGAACCACGTTGAAGGAGGAAGGAGAATGTGGTAGGAGAGAGAACATGAGCAAAAAAAAAATGTGGGAGGAGAGAGAAAACATGAGAAAAAAAATCGAGATAACGACGTTAGAAAATTAGAGAAGATTTTTTTTTAAAAAAAATGATATAACTATTTATCCACTCACAATCTGTCACATGGCTGGGTGCAAAAGATGGTTGTAGCCCAGCCTGCAAGCAAGTTTTACTCTTTTTCAAATGAAATCTAACAAAAAGTGTAAATCGATAACACCGATACACGAAAGTTCCGGATTTTAATTGATACAACTATTATTCTAGAGTTTTAATTAATACATTTCTAAAGTTTAAATGTATAAATTATTTTTTTTTAAAAAAAAAAAATCTTATAAACTTGTTTTTATTTCTTAAATTTAGCGGTAAAAATTTGAAAAAAAATCGGTTTTTTGTTAAAAAATTTAGCGGTAAATTTTGAAAATTTCAGTTTTTTTTGTTTGAATTTACAGAGACTGAGCTAACGACAAAAACCAAAGAGAATATTCCGTATTTCTCCCACCCGAACACATTACACCACACAACATCATCAGCATCGTCAATGGAGACAGACAACGACCACAGCGACTGCAAGTAATAATATATTCCATCAAGCAATTTCGATCTTCTTCGAGACAGAGAACAATGTCGATTTCTTCCATGAAAATCGCCCTCCCCATCCAATATCCTCCCTGCGTTCGTCGAGTAAATCGGTGAGTTTCTTTTTCGGCATGGAATCTTTCGTAAAGTTCAATTGAATCCACTCGAGTAATCTCTTCCGAATCTGCGAGCATTTTAGGTACAGATTCAGGGGAGTTGCTGTTGCAAGCTTGAGAAGAGATATTGCTACTTTGGGGGTGAATGTTGCTGAAGGCGAAGGGAATTTACCCAAGGTTGTGCTCACTTCTCCGAGTGGTAGGTGAGGACTTTCGATCTTCGCATTTATTTTAGGCTAAATTGTCAAAAATAACGTTAGAACTATGGATTTTGTTTGGAAAACCTTTAAAAAAGGATTTAACCCAAGGTTGTGTTCACTCCTCCGAGTGGTAGGGGAGGACTTTCGACATTAATTTTAGGCTAAATTATAAAAAATAGTCCCAACTATGAATTCTATTTCAAAAATACCCTCGAACTACTTAAAACGTTTAAAATAGACCCTCATCGTTAACGACACACAGAATTCTGACTTAGACTATTGAATTCTAACTTGTATACGTGTTACATGTAAAAAAAGTGAAAACTTGATGTTTGTGGTGTTAAAAAATCATGGAATGCTATTTTATCGGTTCAAAAGATTAGTGAATAGAACAAAACTAGAGCAAAAATTGTAAAGAATAGATAATATGTCTCACGTTTTCATGATTTTTTTTAACGCCTCAAGTCCACAATTTTCATTTTTTCCATGTCACATTGTTACAAGTTCGAATTTAACCGTCCACATCAGAATTATATGTGTTGTTAACGTTGAGGACATTTTTGAAACGTTTTTCCATACTTAAAAGGTTATTGTTGAAAAAGTTGATAGTTATCTAGTGGGTTTTTTTTTTTTTGTAATTTAGCCTTAATTTTAGAACGAATTTTGCAAGTTTAACTTCATATTATATTATGGTTCTTCGGAATGAAGTTGTGAAACGTACATGATAATTTGTCGATTTTCAGTGAGGCTGATGTATACTTGTATGGAGGATGCATTACATCTTGGAGACTCGCTAATGGCAAGGATGTTCTGTTTGTTCGTCCAGATGCTGTTTTCAACAAGAAAAAACCAATCAGGTTTTTTCCTGTCTGAGTTTCATTTCTTCTGTTTCTCTTTTTCTAAACGTATCAGTAGCATATTCTTCAATTTCAAGAATATGGATGAATCCATATGTTCCGATTTTTATGCCTAATAGAGAGAATAATGCGGCAATGAGGAAAAATTGACGAGACCCCACGTGATTGGATCAAAAGATTGACGAGAGTTTGGATCTGTTATAACATTTTTTTTAGTACAATATGGGGTTGGGGCGTTGGGGAATCCAACCTCTAACCTCGAAGTTGATAGCATATACTTTATACAAGAACTATGCTCACTTTGACTGCTATAGCATTTTTTAAGATCTGGATTACAATTTTATTAATAGAAAAAGGCCTAAATTAGCTGCAAAAGATGTGTTTGTCAAAGTACTGAGACTGACAGAGTTCCTCTTGTGATAGTGGAGGCATTCCACATTGTTTCCCACAATTTGGACCTGGCCCTATACAACAGGTATCACTTTATGTATGTTTTTACAACTGCAAACAGTGCTCTTTTAGTCTTTTTTGGGCATATTGCATTAGTCCTTGTACTAGGATGAGCCATTGACAACTATAGTTACCAGTTTAGTGTGAAAATTTGTTAGTTATCTCTGATCAAGCTCATAAATGCTTATTTTTTAAAAATCATGTCTCTTCCAACTCTTTAGCTGACACTGCACTGCACAACCTAGATGTTTTTTTTTGTTTTTTTTGTTTTTGCAAAGGTAATTAATTAAATGCAAAGTGGAGAAATCGAACCTTTGACCTCTTAGTCATTAATTCATACTTTATGTCAGTTGAGCTATACTCATGTTTGGCAGCTCATGTATGGCTCAACATGGATGTTAATTGTTATTAAATGTGAACTTTCCCTTTACAACTCCTACTGACCGTTTCTTCTATTTTATTGAGTTGGTGATGATTATGAATCTATGACATTGACAGCATGGATTCGCAAGGAATGTGGATTGGTCCATCTTTGATTCCGAAAGTGTTGAAGGCAATCCTGGTGTAACTCTTGAACTAAAGGATGATTCATATAGTCGTTCCATGTGGGATTTCAGTTTTCATGCTCTGTACAAGGTTAGTTCTTACTCACTCTACCTATAACATAAACGACTTCTTAACTTATACTGATTTAGGATTAGGCCAAATTCATGGCCAAACAAGGGAAGTTCATCTCTAAAGTTGTTAGGAAACTCTCCAAGAACAATGTTCTATTCAAGATAATATGATTCAAATACTTTCTATTACAACTCTAAAGAAGCTATTTATAGTCATACAACAAAATAAGCAAATAACTACATAAGAACTGATGAATCTAAATTAACAACTAATATTAATTAAACTACTAATTAATTATCTAACATTTGTCCTACATCATAAACACATTTGAATGCGCATCTGTGCTTGGGTCTTACTTTTTTGTTCTGAGAACCTCTAGATTACAAAATCTAATTCAGAATCTTTATTATGAACAGTTGTTTTAATAATTATTTTCAATTGTTTGCAGATTATTCTGAGTGAAAAGAGCCTTTCCACAGAGCTGATAATTAAGAATACCGACAAGAAGCCATTTTCATTTGATTCGGCGTTGCATACTTACTTCCATGTAAGCACACAATAACTCATTTTAGTGGTTTAACGAGTGGCCTTTCTGTATAGTTCAATTGTACGTATTCATACGCTTGCATAAATGAACAATAGTCTCTCTATTGTCACGCAGGCTTCTATTACTGGAGTAAAAGTTAAAGGATTGAAGGGTTGTAAAACATTGAACAAAGATCCAGATCCCACCAATCCATTAGAGAGTGTGGAAGAAAGGTTAGTACTATTAGTGTTCCTTTTAAAACGTTTCCTCTACATTAGATTCTGTGTAGAATTTGATATTGATTCCCTTGGTCGTTTATTAGCAAGATTCCAATACGATGAAGCTGTTCCTTGTTACTTGGTGCCAAGCAATTTGTCTTGCTTTGCTTTCATGAGCGACAACTGTGGTCTTAGAGTAGTCTGTTAGGTGTCGAATTGCCATGTATTGCAATATAAAAAGTAAACAAACTACAAGATAAACAAGTATTACCTCGATCTTCCCCTCTTGAGAACTCTCTCAAGCCTTAATCCACTCCACCATTACCTACCTTCCTCTAATCCCCTCCCACTATTTATAACCAAATACTCTAACTAACTTCTTAACTAATTACTCTTATGCCCTTAATTGTACTAATATTCTCAATATATCCCCTAATTAAGGTTCTCACATAGTCATTGATGCCTTAAAATTAAATGAAGTATCTTCATTCAGAGCTTGAGTTTTCAAGACATGGAAATGATCAATTTTGAATATCCATAATGTCCTACTTGAGTTCTTTAAACCAAATAATTTAATTGAGAGAAAGATTAACTAGTACTGCATTGATTACAAGAAGAAAAGAAAAGTACAAAGGTTTTCAGATGTTAGGAGGTCACAAGATTTCTGTTGGGAGTGCGAGGAGTGCGACCAAAGTCACACATCCGTTAGAAGAGGGGAAAATCATGGGTATATAAGGAATGACAACATTTCCCATTGGTATGAAGCTTTTTGGGTGACCAAAAGCAAAACCTGGGCCCAAAGTGGACAATATAGCAAAATCAGGCGGGGTTAGGCCCAAACTGGACCAGTGGAGTTATGTCATCCTTATCAAGTGGTATCAGAACCATGCCCCTAACTTAAAGATTAGAGAACAACCAATAAACACATTAATAGTTACATTGTCAGTCATCTTCGGGATCAAATCTACACTTTCTATATACATACTCTCTATAATAGAACATATACACACTAACTCCCTCTTTCACTTTCTATATACACTCTCTATAATAGAACACATACACTAACTCCCTCTCTCTCCCTTACTCATGCATTTTCTATTTAGGATTCTAAAAAGTCTATTTATAGTCTCATAATAAAGTAAACAAATAACTAATTAAACCTAAAAGATTATTAAAAACTAATTAATCTAAAATTAACAACTAAATCTAACATTTGTCCTACATGAGTTTATCTCATAATTCTTTAGTCAAATGCATCAAAACTGGTTTGGATACTTAAAATTATAAAATAGGAAATGTTTCTTACGATTTTCTTACCGACCGTGCAGGGACGTGGTCAGTTTTCCTGGATTTGTTGATTGTGTTTATCTTGATGCACCTGGAGAGTTGAGTTTGGATAATGGCTTGGGTGACACCATACTTATCAGCAATACAAAGTGAGTTGGATCTATTTGATGCTCTGTTTGGTATATGTTTGGCTTCACACTATTATATTTTTCTGTGTTTGTATGTAACTTATCCTCATTATGGATGTCGATCACTCGGCCTTTTTATAATTATGGTCTTAGTTTGATCTTGTTGGATTGAAGCCTTTTCTTGTAGTTTCGGAACTCCGTATGCCTTTCTATTTTTTACCAAAAAATAAAAAAAACTTATGGTTCTATTTTTCCATTTGCAATGCAGTTGGTCGGATGCAGTGCTATGGAACCCACATTTGCAGATGGAAGCATGCTATAGGGATTTCGTTTGTGTTGAGAATGCCAAGGTAACTTCATATTTTGGGAAAATTCTCTATTCTCTTCAACAAAAAAAAAAAAAAAAAAGTTACGAAATTTTTAGAGGGCTTGGGAGTTCTCTATGTGATGTTTGGGCCTTAGTAGATTCAACGTCTCTTTGTAGGCTTTGGTGACAACTTTTTTTTTGTAATTATCCGTTAGGTTAGGTCTTGTTTTACTTGATTGAAGGCCCTTTCTTTAGTTTGCCTCCTTTTGTGGGCTCTGTTTTTTATGTCCTTGTTTTCTTTCATTTCTTCTCCAAGAAAGTTTAGTAAAAAAAAAAAAAAGGATATATATATATTTTGAGAAATTGCACCCTTTGTCAATTTAAGATTTCTATTTAGCGGATATAGCACTTTTTGAAAGATTTACAAATATGATAATTTTTATTAGTGATAGTCATTAATGATAGCAGATCAATAACTATTAGTGATAACTACTGATATACTTCTATTTTTTTTATAGAATTTTATCAATGACTATGTCTATCACCGACTATCATTGATTTTTGTTATATTTGCAAAATGTTTTATATTTTGTCATATTTTTATTATTTAGGGTTCGATGGTTATTGATGTAACCAACCATATATATATATAAACAAACTCTTTTCATAAACTTGACATGGTGACTAAAAGTTTACTCTAAAATTTTGATTTCATCAAATTAAATTTTCAAACCACATTATTCCACTCCTCCTCCCCATAACTTTTCAAAATTACCCAGCTGTTTACTGGCTTCCAAAGTAGCACTCATTTAAAAGTCTCTCGCTCGTTCTCTCTTTAATCATCTCTCTTTTCTGTGGAGCCATACAGATTAAGAAGGTCCAGCTAGAGCCCGATCAATCTTGGACAGCCACGCAGCATCTTAGAATTGCCTGAACACATGGACAAGGTCAAGTGCTCTAATATTTATCACCTATTTTATTTGATTCAAGTTCTGGAAATCTTTGAATAATGGGATTCTTGTTGTAGGATACTGTGCTTTTCAAAACTACACTGTGAAACATTCATTGGCTATATCCCATTCAACAATATAATTATGATAATAAAAGTCCTTTTGTGAAACCCTTTTCTCATGAATGAAGATTACATTTGAGTTTGATGCGAGTGGAGATTCAAATTTGTGACCTTTTGGCCAATAGTTCATAGGTCATGCCAAGCAATTTTGTTAGTTTGTATTCACTTGTGATGGTGCTCATGAAAAACTTGGAGGTCGGCGCTTGTGTTATGGCTTTGAGAGTTGTTTCCTTTCTCAATTATGACGTACTAGGTTAGGTTGCCATCTAGGTCTTGGATGGAGGCGACTTCAAAATTAAGGTGCTACATTATTAACCGAGCTCGGAGGCAATGCGTCTTTTCCATTCATCACCATGACTTGTCCTATTGTTTCGGAGATTTAATCTCCGTGTGTGATTTGTAAAAATAAGTGAGTAGTTTGGGAGGTTGAGTTTCAGAAGTTTAATTTTATGTAGCTTGAGTTTGTGTTTGTGTTAGTTATGTATGATTAGAGAGAGCTTACAAAACAAACATTTTACCAGTAACAGAGAAAACTAAATTGAACTTTTGTATCAAGTCAATTTAGAAAGAAAGAAAAAAAAGGAAGGTAACAATCAAGCAACACAATATATATTTTTTCATATTGCACATTTTATTGTTTTTTTTAATTTAATAGACAAATTCAACAAAAAATGAATAAAATATACATTACTTAAAAAACTAATTATTAGTATAATCTCAAAAACACATTTACTTTTTAACGATGGAATAATTTTTAAACTTGAATCATATTCATTTTTTGTTTCAAAAATGTATATAAGCTAGGTGAGTGCTATTTATTTATTTTTTTTTTATTTTTTTTTTTTTGACAACATGTTCGGGTGGGGGATTTGAATTTAGGACCTCACTGGACGATACATGCCGTTAAGCTATACTCTTGTTGGCTTGGTGAGTGCTAATTGTTAACTAGTATTATGAAATTGAGATTCTCTTAATCTAGAGTATTGAGGGGAAAATAGAATGGTTGGTTGCATAAATAACAATTAAGCCTTTAAATAAGAGTGAATATAGCCCGATATAAAATTAGCAATAGTCACTAATAGATATCATTAATAGCCATGAACAAAATTCTAAAAAAACAAAAAAAATACAAAAATAGAAATATATCAGTAGCTATCATTGCTATTCGTCACTAGAGTGTGCAAAAAAACCTGCAACTCAAAAAACTCTAATTTTCAATTTGGGTTGATTTTTTGCCAACTCAACTTTTCGAGTCGGTTCGAGGGTTGAACTAATTTTAACTCGGTTCAATTAGAACCGAACCAAATTACATATAGTAAAAAAATTATATATATATATAATTTTTATTTAATTAGGCCTTGTTCACTTGTCTCCGCCGCCCCTCCCTCTCGCAGTCCTCCTCCTCCATCGCCCTCCGTCTCTGCCTCCTTCACCTATATCTCTCGCCGTCGTCTTCGCCTTTTAGACCTCCTCCCCTCCGCCTCGCTCGCAGTCTCCCCCATCGTCGATCTCAGCCTCCACCTCACCGCTCGTTGTCGTCTCTCTCTGCCTCTAAACTAGCCATCACTTGCCGTCACCGAAGTATTCCGACGCCCCTCGTTGCTCTCTGGTTTTTTTTTCTCCGCTCTAATAATTAACTAGTTTAATTTCTCAAATGATTGAAAGATTCATAAGTGGGGGGTTTTAGAGAAGGCCAATTAATTAAGGAGAATTTTCATGGCCAATGGTGGAGTAATTAATCTTCCTTAATTAATTTATCTCTTGCCATTTGGCTAATTAATTTTGATTATGGGTCTTTGGTCTATTTCTAATTAAGGGTGTGTTTGGTTTAGATTCCTAAGTGTTTAATTATTGCAAAAAGTCATTTTGGAATAAATTGAAGTGTTTGGCAACCATCCAAAATGAATTTTTGGAGAATGAGTTTTTGAAATAAAGCATTTTGGTTGAAACACTTGATATTAACTTTTGAAAAAAATGTTTTTGGGTGTTTATTTGAAAAACCTCCTTAATTCTCATATTGTATTAAAATTACCAAAATACCCTCACACTCATCTTTTAAATTTATTCCACCAACCAACCTTCTTCGACCACCGCCGTCCCTCACCAACCATCTTCGATCGCCGCCGACCACCGCCTCCAAACTCCGACCACCACCGCCCAACTGCGGCCCGTTTCATGCCACCACCTCCCCACCCGGGCCATCCGTCGCCTCGCTCCGACCGTCGGACCCCGGCCACCGCCGCCGCCACCCGACCCCGACCACCGCCGCCACCGCCTCCAAACTCCGACCACCACCGCCCAACTGCGGCCCGTTTCATGCCACCACCTCCCCACCCGGGCCATCCGTCGCCTCGCTCCGACCGTCGGACCCCGGCCACCGCCGCCGCCACCCGACCCCGACCACCGCCGCCACCCGACCCCGACCACCGCCGCCGCCACCCGACCACCGTCGCCGCCGCCACCCGACCACCGTCGCCGCCGCCACCCGACCACCGTCGCCGCCGCCACTCGACCACCGTCGCCGCCGCCACCCGACCACCGTCGCCGCCGCCACCCGACCACCGTCGCCGCCGCCACCCGACCACCGCCGCCGCCACCCGACCCCGACCACCGCCACCCGACCACCGCTGCCGCCACCCGACCCCGACCACCGCTGCCGCCACCCGAACCCGACCACCGCTGCCGCCACCCGACCCCGGCCGCCGCCGCCGCCGCCGCCGCCCGACCCCGGCCGCCGCCGCCGCCACCCGACCCCGGCCGCCGCCGCCGCCACCCGACCCCGGCCGCCGCCGCCGCCACCCGACCCCGGCCACCGCCGCCGCCGCCACCCGAACCTGACCACCGCCGCCGCCACCCGACCCCCGCCGCCCCAGCCACCATACCCTACCACCGCTGGTCTGGACCCGGCCACCCGACCATCGCCGACTCGACCACCTGACCCGACCCCAACCTCGACCGCCCGACCCCGACCTCGGTCTTGACCCCGGCCGCCGCCGCCCCAGCCCGGCCACCCGAACCCGACCCTACCACCCGCCGGCCCGGACCCGACCACCCGACCACAGACCACCGTCGACCCGACCCGGACCCCGACCACCCGACCATCGTCGACCCGACCCCAACCTCGACCGTCCAACCCCGGCCTCGGTCCTGACCCTGGCCGCCGCCGCCCCAGTCCGGCCACCCGACCCCAACCCTATCACCGTCGGCCCGGACCCGGCCACCCGACCCCGACCCGGACCCGGCCACCCGACCCCGACCCGGACCCGGCCACCCGACCCCGACCCGGACCCGACCACCTGACCCGTACCCCGACCACCCGACCCTGAAACCGACCCTGACCCTGACCCCGACCCTTACCCCTGCCACCGCCGCCCCAGCCCGGCCACCCGACCCCGACCCCAACCCCAGCCCCTACCTCGACCTCGACCGCCCGACCCTGACCCTGACCCCGACCCCAACCCCGACCACCGTCGGCCACCCGACCCCGACCCCGACCCCAGCCGCCCGACCCCGACCTTGGCCCCGACACCGACCCAGACCCTAACCCTTGTTGCCCGACCCCGACCCTGACTCCGGCTGCCCGAACCTGACCTCGACCCCGACCATCAACAATAGTAAACCCTAAACTCTAAACGACAAATATAAATTTAAACTTATTAATTCATATTGTTTATTAATAATTGCCCTTATAGTAATTTGACATTAAGAGAAACACTTTTAGTGTAGAACAAACCAAACACACTTGTAGATAAAAACACTTTTGAGAAAATGTAACCAAACACATGAGTGTTTTAATTATAAACATTTCTAGAAAAAATGTTTTTAAAAAAATGCATTCTTTAAAAAACATTTTTTTAGTAGTCAATCCAAACACACCCTAATTTAGTCTCCGGGATGGGAATTTATACGTGTAAAGAGAATGCTTTGAATCTTCGACGAAGATGGCATGAAAGATTGGAAAATCAGAGACGAGAAAGGAAGAGGGGATTTTCGTAATTTTTACTTATAAAATGAGATCGCCACATTAGAGCGTTAGCCAGAAAAAAGTCATTTTGACTACTTTTTTAAATTGGCTAGTTAGCCAAATATTCCATGAAAGAGGAAAGAAAAAGGAAAGAAAAGAGAGAAAACCACGTAAGATAAAAATAATAATGATCTTCTAAATAATTAAAAAAATCCACAAAACTCAATTAAAAAAATCAACTAAAAAGAGGTCAACCCGCCATTGAAGGGTTGGGTTGAGAATTCAAAAACTTGAAATTTTCGGGTGGGTTGAAAAACCTCAAAATCCAACCCAATCCATGTACACCCCATCAATTACTATCACGGATAGGAAGCTAGATAAAAATTGACATTCTTACAATTATTAAATTTTCGGGTTGGGTTGAAAACCCGGGGATTTTGTACGGATGACCCACCCCTCGGCGGCCGCGAGGTTTTTTAACCCTCATCGCGAAAATTTATGTTTTTTGACCTTCTCTCGTGATAAGGAAGTGCACAAAGTCATTCGTACTTTTCGCTTATCACGATCACGAAGAGACAACTGTGATCTCCTCGTGATAAGCGAAGGGTACGAATGACTTTGTGCACTTCCTTATCACGAGAGAAGGTCAAAAAACATAAGTTTTCAAAAACTGGGTTAAAAAATCTCGCGGCCCCCGAGGGGTAGGTAATCCGTACGGATAGGAAGCTAGAGTGATAAAAATTGTCATACTTACAATTTAGCTCAACTAACATATGTATCTCTTGATGATCAAAAAGTTTGTTGTTCGAATCTCCCACATCAATTTAGTGAAAGTAAAAAAAAAAAAAAAAAAATAAAAAAAAAAAAAAAAAATAATAATAATAATAATAATAATAATAATAATAATAATAATAATAATAATAGTAGGAATAAAATGGTAACGATTTTCAAATCTTATAAATATATGATTTATTTGACAATGCTTTTATTTTCTATTTATTAAAAAACTAGTTTTCTTGTATTTTGTAAACTACTTTTATGGGCCATCTTCGGCATCAAATTAACCCCAAACCCCAAAACCCTAGTTTGTGCCCAACGATTTTCAGACATTATTTTGCTCGCCTTCGCCACACATTTTCCTTTCTCCTTCGAGCTTCCTCGCCCTCGCTTTCTCCTTCGGTCTTCTTCTCCGCCGCCTCCGGTAAGCTCTCTATATCAATGTTGCACTGCAATCATTCGAGACCTTGGTTCTGTATTTTCTTCAACAATTTACCCTAGATTCTAGTTTCTCTGGTACAGGTTGTTCTTTAGGGCAACTTCTTAGCTACATCCTGTTTTTTGAGATCATACTGCTACGATTTGTAATTACTGTGCTATTCTTACTATGTTCTTATGGTCGTATATTTTTCATGTATTTTCAGCCAGGACATTGCAGAAGATCTACCTCTAGTTACAAGATGAGGTATTGTGTTTATCGGTATTTGCATATCTTAGTTTTCTATTTGTAAATTCTTACATACTAATGGCTTTCATGTCCTCCCCTTTTTTGTCTTCAATTGCAGCCGACCAATGGAAGAAGATGTACGTTTCTTCACTCTTTTATGATTTTACTTTCAGTACTTTCTTCCAATACATGTTGCCAAATTGGTTCAGCCTTTCTCTTATGCGCAAGTGTGAATGGACAATCGTTTATTTCTTCGCTATGAGTTTGCTAATGCGCTTTAGTGTTGGCTTTTATGAGTATGGAGTATCTTGAATTTCTCTAGTAGAGCAATACCAGTTCAATGTTGGGAATTCCTTGGTAGTAGTTGCTATTCAAAAAGGGTTTTTATTTTTTTATTTACCTTTTTTTTTTAAATCTACTTGTTTCTGTTAAATGTGAAATCTCTGCTATCTTTTGGGTGCTAGTGCTGCTATGGTTGGCAAGAAACAATATGAAATTGTAAGACCAGTTTTATACCTTTTGGAGTAAAACTGATGATCTTTAGATTCAGTTCTGTTTTTTCTTTCAACTTTGTTTCTATGGTTGATTTTGATTTTTTTCCTTCCTATTTGATGATTGTTTACCAACTTCTTACTCTTTTGCAATCTATTTATTAAAAATGTTATATTTCTAATAAAAAAAAGTGATCACTATGACATTTCCATGAAGCTCATTTCTTTTAATTTATAAACAACTATATAGGTTTTGTTTCCTTTTTTTTTCATTTCTAGTGTTAGCTCAATGTTTTCTTTTTCTAGGAATATTTTTTTAATCTTTCCAGTCCCTTCCCCAGTGTGTTCCCGCACTGCAAAATCTTTGGACTTCTTCAATTGTGTTCTGTTTATTTTTTGACTTCAAACTTTACTGAAGTGTTACTAGAAACAATATTAGGAAGTACTTACTTTGAATCCTCTGCAGGTTACCAAGAATGAGGAAGAGGAATTCAACACTGGTCCACTTTCAGTTCTCATGATGAGTGTTAAAAATAACACTCAGGTATGCACTTTTTGTGTGTTTAACAGTTGTGCTTTAGTAATTCACAGGCTGAACTTTATAAGTAAAAAAACCCTCTTTATATGTTTTGGACCTCCTTGACAGGTTCTCATAAATTGTCGCAACAATAAGAAGCTTTTGGGACGTGTAAGGGCCTTCGACCGCCATTGTAATATGGTTCTGGAAAATGTTCGAGAGATGTGGACTGAGGTTTGTTTTATCGATGTGTGCTTACTCTTTTCCTTGCTTTGTATAGACTCAAGAGTTACGTATCTTGTGTATTATTACCGTGACTAGGTACCAAAAACTGGGAAGGGAAAGAAAAAGGCTCAACCTGTTAACAAGGACAGATTCATCAGTAAGATGTTCCTGAGAGGAGACTCTGTCATTATTGTTCTTAGGAATCCCAAGTAAGAATAGTTGGCCATCTCATAATATGTTCAGTTTGAATTCTTGAGTTGACTCCATATGCCTGCCAATCTTCTTGCTTGTCGTTCTCCCTGTGATAAACATCAAACTTTCATTTGATAGCCGGACCTTCTGCTAAGTTTGGAAGCTATCTATATCAGTTTGTAGTTCATTTTAATGTTTCTTTTCCTGCAAACCACTTGCCAAATACTGTAACTCTAGAAAGTGTATCTGTTTAGGTATCAGAGATTATTTAGTAGAAATGCAATATCTGTTTTTAACATGTGTATTGAATATAGTTTGTCTTTGCAACTTGGGACATTATATGTTTTGATCAGCAAGTGATATTATCATTCAGAATTATGAGGATATTTTGGCCTTGGTAGATGATGTGCTGTTCCTCGAGTCTTGGTCCTTATCAATTGCTTATGCATATATGCACACAATTTCTCTATTCAATTTATGTGAAATGGATGGCGAGTATATAAGCTGTATTTTCGTTCTTTTAGGACATTTTCATATTTTTTGGGGGGTTAAATTACAAGTTTAGTCCTTGAACGGTCCCTAAGTATCTAATAGGTGCCTGACATATTCATAAAATTTACAAGTTAATTGATAATTGATCTTTTAGGTATAAAATTAAATTTTGTCAAATGGTATCCTTAAATTTAAATTTTATGTTTAGTAGGTTCGTAATTTTTTTAATAATGTCGAATAAGTCAAGAATTTATTTGATACAAAATTAAAAAAATTAAAAATCTATTGGACACAAAATTGAAAGATTAATGAACAATTAGACACTTTTTAAAGCTTAGGAACCTATTGGACACAAAATTTACAGTTGAAGGAATAAATAGACACAAATTTATAAGTTTATGAACTAAACTTGTAATTTAATTCCTGCTTTTATTGATTTATGAAGTACTCAGAACTCTTGATACATGTAAACAAGAAAGTGTACATTTTAAAATTTAGAAACTAATTAGATACAAATAAAAGTTAAAAGGTTTATTAAACAATTTTTATAATTTAGGAATTTTTGGACATTTTGTTAAAAGTTAAAAGTTCAAATAATTAACTAAAAAAGTATCAAATTATAATGTTCTGGTATCTAGGATTCTAAAGACATGCATGGCCTTGCATTATTTGGTGTTGAACTATTCTCATGTTGACTAATGAAAAAGAAATATTAGATTGGATTAAATTAAATTTGCCGACCAGTTTATCTAGGTAGGTTTATAAGACAATATGTTGTCTGGCCTTGCATTATTTGATTTTAGGATGTTTAATTATATATAAATGATGTGTCATACTCATAAGTACACAACTTTTATATAGGTTAGTTTTAAGTTCTTATCCTTGCAAGTTTTCTTTCTTTGTAAATAGGGTTGAGTTGTTGAAGAAACCTACTAACATATGCTGCAAAAAATACAAGAAAAAGGATGATATGTATATATGTGTATGCTGTGCACAGACTTGGTAGTTATTTTATCATCTCTCCAAAATATATATATATATATATATATATATATATATATATATAAGTAAAAGATCCAAATAACTTGCAATAATGGTAACGAAACTACCAAACGTGCGGCCAACCCAATTGGTTTCACCTGTGTTTGTAACTCTCTATGTCTTGAGTTGAACCTCATTACGAACAATTTTTGTCAAACCGAACATAGCTCAATTGACATAAGGTTGTGTGGAACAATTTTTGTCAAACCGAACATAGCTTAGTTGACATAAAGTTGTGTCCTTGACTGAGAGGTCATGGATTTGATCCTCACATTAATTAAAATATCGTTGCAAAAAAAAATATTTGTAACGAAACTTATTAGATTTGTTAGATCAAATTTTTTAGCCCACCTGAAAAGATCTTGCTTTTAATCAAAGTTCAAAATAAACCCTGGTAAGGATATCTTAAACAAAATTAAGAATTTAAGACCCATAAAATATGAATAGTTGTGGAGCCCTTTGCAAATTTTGGAGAGATGATAAAAGCAGTACTATGAGATTTTCTTTTTCGATTTTGTCATTTGAAGTTATTACTTATTAGATATTGAGAATCTAGGTATTAAAGGGACTTTATTCAATTCGTCAAATTTAGGTATGTCAGTTTTATCAAATAGTACATATTCTGACAAGCGGTCGTGCATGACCACATTTTCAAACGTTGATTCGAGAATTCTAATTGAGATGGAGAGAGAAGAGACCATAGTGTTTGGATAATTTTAGAGGTGTTGAAAGATTGACTAATTTTCTCAAAACTTAATGCTAAGGGCATAATTAGTGCAACTGAGGATGTTTTAATTTCCAGAAAAATGCTTTTGGAACTAATACCTATTTGAAGCTCCATGGTAGATGCTTCTTGAGTTTTATGATAAAGCGTTCAACGAACCAACAATTGTTATTCAACCGAGTACAAAGTATTTGCAGGTATGAAATTTCAAAATTTTCTAAGTTGGATTAAATCTTCTTATTGTTTGGAAGTTCATTTAAAAAAAATCAATTTTAAGTTTTTTCAAGTTCTATATATACTTCAATTTTAATGATCCCATAATTTTAAGATTTGGTTGTTTAATTACACCATCAATTTTTTTTTTTGCACATTTGGTTGATTAAATCCTCTTAGAATGTCCAAAAAATAAATCCGCATATTTCAAAGGCCATTTAAATGCTATAGTTTTGATGTTATATATGTTTCTAAGAAATTCAAAATGCAGCGAATGCATATAGTTTGAATCAAATTCACACATCTTTGACTCTCGATTCTTTTTTTCTTCCTTTTTTTTTAGTTAAGAAGTGGGGTGAGAAAATTTGAGCTTCTGAATTCAAAGAAAAGAGTACATGTCAATTATCGTAGAGATTCACTCCGAATTCACGAGGCAAAACATAAGGCTAGAGAGGGTCAATCAACCATACAATAATGTTAAACCATTTCCAATCAGAATGTCGCGTCATAGGACTTAGGAGGAAGTAACCATGAATAAATCTACATAGATAATAATACAACGGATTGACATTTATAATAATGTATGCGCATTAGAGCCAAGGAGATGATACAAAATACAAGTCAAACCTCAGATTAACAACTCTCAGTGACAATATCAATCGCATAGCCATCTTCTCAGCTGTCAATAATGCTGCTTGTGTAGTTCTTCCCAACAAGCTCATGCATTTGCTTACCTTCCGATGATGACCGCTATTCACGACAGGATGTCATTCGCAGGCTGGCTTCGTGTCGAAGCTGCTCAAGCAGATTGCAAAGGCTTGGAATGCAGAGAGCGGATAGTGGTAATCCATGGTGAAGATGTCTTTTCCAATTTTTCCGAACTGGAGAATTACCTTCTCTTGCTCTTCCACTGAAACATTATGAGATTGATCAACAGCTGCGACGAGTTGGAAGTTCTTGACAGAGGCCACAGTCACACGTCCTCTGAAATTTAGGCACCAGCACTGCAGCTGCTCGTGCCATCTCGGTGCCTTGTTTTTAAGCATCAAGGATTCATCCGAACCCTGAACTGCTGGTTCTGATAGGGTCTTTGAGCCAAAGTCCTTGGCTGAATCCTTTCTCATAGAATCGGACATGGAAGAAATTTGGTCATCGATAGAATATGTGAATGATGTAGGTGTTGGGGCAGTGCCTCCCTCCTGAATTGAAGAGACTGGAATGGTTTGCATGGTGCACTGCATCCTCCGAGGACCTCTAGTGCGAAGAACATTAAGTTCATAAGAAATTGTACCTACACTGTAGTTACATGCAGGTACTCTAGGAGAGACTTGCTTAGAGCGAAATCTACGGCTTGATCGACTATTTTGCCGAGCTGCAGGGTCACAAGGAGGTTGGCTGTCATAAATAGAGAACTTCGTACCCAGGAAATTAGACCTGAAAAATGTTTGTAAAGTAAATTATCATGAGAAGAATGTGAATACAAAAGAATGAAAGTATATTGAAGGCTCACCTTAATTTACCAACATAGGTACTACTCGCTCGAGAAAAATCATCAGCTACTAAAGATATGATAAAGTCAGTACCGGCTGCTCTTCTGATCCTCTTGGCTGCTAACAACAATTTATCCTTTTCGTCCTCCGCTGTCAATTCAATGTTTGTCATGAGTCAAAGCACAAACATTCATATTCCATAACTTTCCAAAAGTTTATTTCCACCAAGGCATGAATAAGTGGTCTATCAAGTATGACTTTCGTTCTGGGAAATAATGACTATTAATAAGGGGCATGGTTCAAAAAATCCCGTCCAAAAGAATTCAAACAAATTGGCCATTTTCATCCATCTATAACTGTTCTTCTTAAAAGAGAGGGAATTGCTAAGGGAAATAAAGAAAAATAATGCTAGTTGGGCTAAATAACAGATAAAAATTGTATAGAATTGTCAACAGTGAAAAATGGATTTCTCGAAGCATGATGATTGCAAATACCCTGCCATCTTTACATATAACCTTGGTTATTTAAAACTGCCGGACAAGTCATGTGGTTTTTCCTTCAAATTCATAAACGACAAGATATTTTTTTTAGTACAACAAACGTGGGGTATGAAGATTTGAATCTCCGATCTCAAAGGAAGGAGTGCATGCCAATTACCAATTACCGCTGAGTTATGTTAATAAACGACATAAACAACAAGATAGTAAATTGTGAAAAAATATAAACATGACTTACAAGGAACCAAACCAAAGTACAGGAGGTAGGTCGAAGTTGCTCTATCCCTTCTGATAAAGCACTGAAATGGAGACTCCCGGGGGCCAGGCTTCAATTGTAAAAAGAAAATCAGAGAGAAACAGAATATGAAAGGATTTAGCCAAAAAGAGAGGGGAAAAGGGATTAAAAAAAAAATCAATACCTGCTTTAGTGAGATTGGAAATGTGAGCTTTCCACATTGCTCAGGAGTTCTGATAATCTCCTTAGTAATGGCCCTCCAAGACCTACAAACTGAAGCACAAAAAACGACTACAGCTCGAGCAGGCCATGAGGTTTCACTCTCTTCCACTCTCCGGATGATGTCTAAAAGTAATTCAGGGGGCAGATTTGCCCATCGACCTTGCTGAATTAGCTCTAATGGCGAAGGTTCTTGATCGGGTGCAATATGCGACATCGCGCGGTTTCGCCAATGCCTACTACTTCCTTCTTCTCCTCGCTTCGAAATGCTCCCAATTCCATCTTTTATCTCTCGCAGCTCTCTAACAAAACTTTTAAGCGACATCTTTCTCCAGCATAAGCAATCACCCTTTCTGTCAAAATCAAACCTGCCACCGACCACCCTAATTTAATCAAACACACAAATGGAGAAAGATGAATGACAAAGCAAACTATAAAAGAATAGAAACCAGTATCAAAAAGTGGGAAGAAAAACAAGCCCAAATGAGTGTTTTCATGACCAAACATTACAGCTATTTATTAAACTAGTGCAGCCATTATCCAATTGAAAAGGGTTCTATGATTCCATAGATATGATACGGCTATTTCATCATTAATTTGTTCATAGCATATGACACAAACAAGGGCAGATCACAAAAAGGAAAACTTTACTAAATATTTCTTTTTTTCCTCCATTTCCAGACAACAACAGGACATCTTCGTAAATGTCGGCTAGGTCACAAATCATCCCAAGAAGGGATCCGGAATCTTTCTAACCCCAAAAGTTACAGATTCGGCAATCCCACACACAGATTATCATTGACACCATATAAAAGCCAGACGATTACGAAAATGCCGCTAAAAATTTCGAAGAAGAAACCTACCTCCAGTTGAAAGATGAGGCAGATCGATAACACGAAACCGGGTCGAACACAGAACTCTCCGTCCACAATGTCCCTCAAAAGAGGGTGCAGGAGGTCGTTGGGAAAGCAAAAACTTGGGGATCAGAAGAAGAACATGGATCGAGAGAGAGAAAGAAGCATACCCAATTGGGGTACATCAAAATCCCAGATCCATTGGTCGTCGTCGTTGCAGAAAGGTCAAGAATGAAGCATCGGGATCGGGAAGTGGAAAAATTGCAGGAGAGAAGGAGGAGGATGAAGAAAAAGGGGAGGGAGGAGGAAGAACAGCGAAGCAAACGAGTGCTTAGCCACCACCAGAGGCCGAGACGAGAGCTTCAATCAGAAGAGAAGACATGGCCCAGCCTTCTCGACCTTAAACGGATCCACCCAATTTCTTCATCAATTCTTTTTTCTTTTTTCTTTTTTCCTTTTCATATTTAATATTTAATATTAAATTTCAATTTCTATCTTTTTCCTGCTTTTCAATATCCATAAAATTTCATTTTTTTTATTATTGTTATAAGTAGCTTTAAAATCAAATTAAATGGTTATTTTATATGGAACATGTTTGGGGGGGGAATTTCTGTAAATTAACGTTTTTTTTCAAAAATATTTTACTATTTTAGGAAAATACCCATTTTTTTTTTTTTTTTTTTTTTTTTAAAATTTAGTGGTTTAAATCTTATTTTGTCTTTAGGAGTATGTTTGAATTAACTCCCCGAGTGATTTTGAAGCCCACTTTTTTTATTTGGAAAATTATGAGAAATGACTAAAATTAAATAGCAAAAAATAATATGAAAAACAACCCAAGCAAATATATATATATATATATATCGTCCTCAAATTTTGTTATTAATTAAAATATTTTTATTTGCTGGCAAACCGACATAAAGTTGTGTGTTATACTAAGTGGTCATGGATAAAATCTCTTCATTAATTAAATATATTTTAAAAAAAATAAAAAAAATACATTTGGCGTGGCCTCACATCTGTCTAACAGAATTTAGGATCACGTAAAGATGGAAAACAATTTGTTGTTAAATTCACATTTCTTCATTCTTCTCTACAATTTTTTTTTTATCACAGTCGTAATCACAGTCTTCAATCAAGCAATCGTCATCTATCAGTAAGAATTTCTACAAAAATTGAAGAAATCGCGACATTCGCAAGTCTATCGACATTTTAAAAAAATCCCCCCAAAAACGTGCCAAAAACGTGACGAGCAACAATAGTTTTCTAACCTACCACCTCTATATTGGTTTTATACTAATGGAGATAATTGTCCTCACTTAACACAGTTAGGGTTTAGACTATGGCTCAATACAAATTGATAAGGACAAATATTGGTCTTATACTAATGAAGATAATTGTCCTAACTTAACACAACTTGGTTTTAGACCATGGCTCGGATACCAATTCACAAGGATAACAAACTTGTCACATATCTCCACATTGGTATGATATTGTCTACATTTGGTATAAACTTTCGTGACCTTGTTTTTTGTTTCACCCATAAGGTCTCATACCAATGTAGATAATTGTCCTCACTTATATATACCATGAACCTATCACTTTCCAGACTAATGTGAGGCTTTGTTTGCACTTAACAGATAATTTGTTTTAGAGGTGGCCGAAGATGTAGATGAATCGACCGAAAAGGACAAAGCAAAATGGAAACGGATATATAGAGGAAGAGGGACGTGTAGTTGGAGATGGAGAGAAAACTTGTGTCCTGTGGAGGGTTTTGAACCAAAGAATGCAAAATGTTATATAGTTGTATATTTGAGTTAGAAGAGGTATGATTTTGAAATTTCACCATTTAATGCTTGCAAGTTTTGATTTAACATCTTTTTCTCGGTTTAGTCAACATGCAACATCCAAGTTTAATAGTTTTTGTCACTCCCACTTCGATGTCAATTGTCAAACTTTTTCAAGTGTTAGGAGTTTAGGATATACATTTTCATATTCATGATATTTTATATTTACCTATAAATGTCAACAATAGCATATCTCAACGGCATGATGTAAGTGACTATGAGGTCCTACGTTCAATCTCTCATGTTGTCTAGTTTATAAAAGAATTACTTTAAAATTAGATGGTTAAAAATAATTTTTTAAAGAATCAGTTTAAAGTTGGTTCTCCAAAAAGTGATTTATTACAAATCATTTTAAAGTAATTTGTCATTTCTGTGGTCAATTTTAGATATAGAAGGAGAAAAACCAAACAAACTCAGTAGTAAGAAAATCAGTTTTAAGAAAATGTAGCCACACCAGAATGACAAGAATTTTAACTAATATTATGTTAAAATAAATAAATAAATATGTTTAAATGATAAAGAATGTCCAAACTCACCTTCAACTTCTTTTAAAATGTACTTTAATTTCTAAACTAACTTTTTAGAAGAGGTAGTTTGATGATGCATTCAATTTTTTTTTATTTTTTTTTTAGTTTTTGAATTTTAGAAAATAGTTTTTTTTTTTTTTAATCAATTGAATTTTTTATTTTTAAAGTTTTTAAAACGTTTTTACATTCATTAACAAATTTTAAAAATTAAAAAAAAAAAAATCAAAAACAGATTTTTTATTTCAAAATTTTAAGTTTTTTTTTTTTCATCTATCACTCAACTTTACTTAAATTGTTAGCAAATTCAAGGTTAGTTGCACAAATAGCAATCAGACCCAAACTAATTGCAAATTTAGCAAACTTTAAAATGTTTTGCAAATATGGCAAAAAAAACCCGTTTCTATCACTGATAGACTTTATTATATTACTGATAGACTTTTGATAGACTTCTATTAGTGATAGACTATTATCTCTGATAGACTATTATCACTGACAAAAATCTATAAAAAGCTGAGGTGATCAGCGATAGACTTCTATCAGTCATAAGATATAGCGATAGAAATTGCTATATCCGCAAAATTTTTAAAAACATGCTATATTTGCAAACAATAAGTCTTAAATTGTCATTTACTACAATTTCCCCAAATTCAATATAATTATTGAAATTATCTTCAAATATTTATTATTTATTGAAATTAAAAATCAATTGTCATTAATATTATTAGTATATTATTAATATTTTTTTAGTATAAAAATATTATTAATTTATTTAAATAAAAAATTTCAAGCCGGAATGCAACTCCGTTGAAATCTCTAATATTTTGGTTGAAGACATATAACTTAATCAAGTCCGTTATATTCAAGTTGACTCTGTCATTTTTCGTCATGATCTCTTAGTCACGGGCACAACCTTATGTCAATTGAGCTATGTTCGGTTTGACAAAACCATCAAACTATAATACACTATCCATTATTATAATTTTATTGTTAGATTGAATTTTAATGTGTATCAATATGCTAACATGAACATATATCCAAGTTGTTCGGGTTAAATTGCCAACAACGGCCTAAGCCCATATTCATATTGCCTAAGCCAACGGCGTCAAGGCCCATGTCGCCTAAGCCCTTGTCGTCGACCCATGCCTAGAGTCTCATCGCCTAAACCCTCATCGCCAGACCTGCGGGCCAACCCAAATCGTTATGTACGACCATATCGATCTCTTGAAGTGTAATGTTCCAAACACAATTAATATGACTTATTCAATACACTTGTTTAAGTTACACTATAGTCCCTTACAAATAGAAGAAAGTACAAATCGAAAAGGTACATCTAATACTACAATAAAATTACTACTACTAAGATACTCTCCAGTCTTTCACTAACATGATCGTCAGAGTATTTGTGGTTTAGCACCACATCAGCTAGTTCTCTCACTCTAGTTAATTGTGCATGTTTACTCATTCTCCAAATATAAATTCACCACTGATACCATTTGTAGGTATCAATCCAAGCTATATAAATTGACTAAAACGTGTATTTATGTTGGTAGATTAAAAGATGTAACAATCATGAGAATTAAAATAACTATTTGAAAATTTAAATGTTAAAATGTACATTTAGAAAGTTAAGGACTCGTTTGATAACCATTTGATTTTTAGTTTTTAAAAATTAAGCCTAAAATGAGTTACTACAATAACTTTTATTTTTGTTTAGGAAACATTATAACTCTCAACCAAATTCTAAAAACAAAAGTAAGATTTTGAAAGTTTTTTTTTTGTTTCTAAATTTTATTTTGAATTTTAGAAACATTTGAAACGATAGACCAACAACATAATCTATAAATGGATGTATTGTATTGTTTAGACTTTATTTTCAAAAATTAAAAATCAAAACTAAAATAATAGTTTTTTGCAACGATATTTAATTAATGCGAGAATTGAACTCATGACCTCTTAGTCAATGACACAACCTATGTCAATTGAGCTATACTCGGTTTGACCTAAAATAATAGTTCTCCAACTTAAATCCACTTGAAAGTTAATTGATGAAATTATATTTAAACCATATTTTTTTTTTGTCTACCGTAAATTAAAATTATAAAATATTTGAATCAAGTTTTATATGATAAAAAAAATTAAATTACATTAAAAAAACAAAATACAGCTTTTTGCCAGTCAAACTTTTAATATAAAAACCCCATCTCTTGTTTTAAAAAATGAAATTTTATTTTCAAATACAAGTTATTTTATTATATTAAAAAAAAAAATTAAAAAAATAGGAAAGTTGTTATTATTATTATTAATTGGAAATAAGGAGAAGCGAATCTACTGCTCAGGCTTCTTTCTCCAAAAGGCACACTTTAATGGCACGTGTAACTGTCCTCTTTTTTATTATTTTATTTTTTAAAAAGATTTTATTTATTTATTTATCTTCTTTTCCTGCTCAGCTGGCATCCATTCTATCTGCATCCGTGAGATTTGAACGTCAAATCAGAACCGTTGAATTATTGTCCCAATCTTTTGTTACTCTGACTCGTGGGAGAATTTCTAGTACATCCGTCGGATATGGAGTTTTTCCATACCACTGCCTTTCGAAAAAAGACACGTGGCAAAATGTTGTTTAACTGGACCCACACTATTAAATATATTATTTTTTTAAACCATTTTGCCACGTGTCCTTTTTTAAAAGGCAGTGGTATGAAAAAACTTCATACCACGGATGTACTAGAAATTCTCCCGTGACTCGTCCTGGCTGGGAGACAATAAATTAACTATTTACTATAGAATTTATCTTACCATTTTAATTTCAAAGTTTTAACTCATTCAATTTTTTTTTTAATTTTTTCTGGGTTAAATTCATAAGTTTAATCCTTAAATTTTTTAATGGTATATCATATCCTAAACTTTTAAAAGGGTTCAATATTGTTCTGTATTTTTTATTTTGGGTAAAATATATTATCTGATTTTAAAAATGTCTAATATATATATAATTTTATTTTTGTGTTTAACAGGTTGATAGCAAACACAAAATTAAAAATTAAATGTCTTAGTAAATAGAAAATTGTCAACAAAACCATAATTGATATGATGTATGACTAATGATCAATATGTTTTAGGTTCGATCCTTACCCACATATTATCAAATACAAAATTTGAAGTTAAAAAACTTATTAGGCATCAGATTGAAAATTTAGAAACTCAACAAACACTCAAATAATTATTCGATACAAAATTAAAAGTTTAGGGATCTACCATATTTTTTTAGAGTTCAAAGATCGATTAAATATAACCTTACAAATTTAGAAACTAAGACCTCGTTTGATTCGTGACTTTCCAAAACAAAGAATTGAGTCTTTATTTTTATTATATTTAAAAAACATTAGTTATAATTTAAAAAATTTAAATTTGAATTCAAAATTTGAAAATTGTGTTTGATGGTAAATTTGAGAAGGGTAATAAAAAAAAAAAAAAAAATTAATATGTGATTAGTAAAATATATTTTATAAACAAAAAAAAATAATTTGATCTAATTATTTCTTATTTACGATTTGTTGACTGTCTTTTTGTTGTGAGTTGGATTAAATTTTTGCAATATCGTGAAATTTTTTAATGATTGAAGGTTGTGTATGTCTTCATTTTTTTGAAGGATATACCTCATATTTCCATAATTGAAAACGAAATTAAAAAACGGTGAAAACAACATTTTGTTATTTTTTAAAATATGTCTTTTAATTATTTTTGAAAATAGTTTTTAAAAATAAATATACCAAATGCATTTTAATGATTTTTTATGTATTTTTTATTTTTAAAAACATAGAAAATGAAAATCAATCACCAACCAAATCGAGTCCAAACTTGTTATTTAACTTGGTTGGTTAATTTTTTCTGAGATTCAAATCTCTAATTTTTGTTTCTTGAACTAAAAAATATTCATTTTTATATTAAATATCAATAACGAAAAACGTAAAAGTTGATAAGATGTTTATTTATTTATTATGTAATATTTTTAGGGTTGTTTGCACAAATAACAATCAGGTCCAAACTAATTGTAAATTTAGCAAACTTTAAAATGTTTTGCAAATATGACAAAAACATCTGTTTCTATCAGTGATATACTTTATCATATCACTGATAGACTTCTATCAGTGATAGACTATTATCACTGATAGACTTCTATCAGTGATAGACTATTATCACTGATAGACTATTATCACTGACAAAAATCTATAAAAAGCTGAGGTGATCAGATAGACTTCTATCAACCACAAGATATCAGCGATAGAAATTGCCATATCTGCAAAATTTTAAAAACATGTTATATTTTTAATTATTTTATTCTAAATTGACATCTGTTACAATTTTTCATATTTTTATGATGACGACATACAAATATTAAATTATAAATTTATTCAATAAATTTGAAGATGATGTTTATTTTAGTTTATAAACTTAAAAAAAAATACAATTTAGAGACATGGAGGAGAGAAAAAAGGGATGCAAGAATGGGTCTTGGGGGAGAGGGAATTAATCAAGAGGGAGAGTAAGAAGGAACTAGAACTAAAGTAATAGTAGCTATATCACAATTTTTAATTATTTGTAAATATAACACAATATTATTAATATTTCGTCCAGGCCAAAGCGAGCATGGTTCAACGGACATATGTATGTGTTGACGACCAAAATGTCTGTTGTTCGAATCCATATTCGTCCAGAAAAGAAGTCATTGATACTTGAAATACTACTGATATATTCAAAATATTAATAAAATAGCATATACTCGTGTATTTACCTGAAATGGATGTTGATTAATGTATGATACACTAGTGATATACTCAAAATACTACTAAAATGATACACCCATGTGTCTACCTAAAATGTATGCTAATTGATGTCTTATATACGGGTGATATATCCAAAATATTACTAAATTGATACACTCATATTTTACTTGAAATGAATGATGATTGATGTATGATATATTGTTGATATACTCATGTCTTTCCATTTCATGACTTTATGACTATTACTGATAAACTATCCGTGATAGACTTTATGACTATTACTAATAGACTTCTATGTGATAGACTCTTCTATCAGTGAAGTCTATCACTGACAAAATTCTATAAAAAAGACTACTATCAGCGATAGACTACTATCAGCGATAAACTTCTATCGGCGATAAACCATACTATCAGTGATAGAAATTGTCATATCCGCAATTTTTTTTTAAAAAATGCTATATTTTTAATTATTTTACTCTAAATTGACATCTGTTACAATTTTTCTTAGCCTAATTTATTAAATTTAAAAATCACAACTATTTTTTTTATCACTTTCTATTAAAGGTTGTACCATTGTTTTTTTTATATATATAATTTATATTATTTAAGTATATAATCATGTTGATTGTACCTAAATAACACTTATTATTAATTATTCAATTTATTATTGTGCTAAAATGCTAAAGTACAACTTAGAAATAATTTTATGTGATTTATAGTTAATTAATTGACTATATTTTATTTGTCAAGAACATAGCTCAACTCGTATAATATATTACATAGTGATTAAGAGGTCCTAGGTTTAATCCTCACCCCACATCTAAAATAATAATAATAAAAAAAAAAAAACTATATTACGTAGCTAATATAAAATGCTTTTTTAGAATATTAATATAAAATGCTTTTTTAGAATATTAATATAAAATAAATAATAATTTATATTAATTTTATTAATTAATATTTATAATGTAATAAAATTCATATTTCTTCACAATAATCACACAAAATACCGATTTAAAATATATTTTCATAAATATTTGATGTCATTTTCATATCATCAACAACAAACATCTTTTATTTCCAGTAATCTTAAGACATATCAAACATCTTTTATTAAAAATCAAATGGTTATCGATAATTTTTTTTAAAAATATAAATTCAAAAAATCATACATAGTAATATATAGGCAGGGGCGGATGGTAGGAGGGACTGGGGGCCATGGCCCCCAAAGTTTTGATTTTTTCTTATAGATGTAGATAATTTTAGTGTTTTAAAATATATAGGTTTACTAATGTATTTATAATGCCCCCCAAAATATATAATAAATCATTTTGTCCCAGTGGTGTTTGTGCATGCTAAGCACTTGTGGGTCTTGGGTTCAAGACTCAACAAAGTCATTTTTATTAGTATTTTTCATACCTAACTAATTTCTTCCACATTATTTTATAAAAATATTTTTTTTTAATTATTATTTCAAGTTTCGTTTTCTTTTTATATATTAATATTAGAAAAATATTAAAATTTTATTTTAGTTTCAATGTTTTTGAGAATGTTTTATTTTAATTATTGTAATTTAAATGTCCAAATTTAGTTCTCATATTTAAACAAATTTTAAAATTAATCTTTACTAATCTTTACTATTAATTTATTTGTTAATTCTACTGTTAATTTATTTGTTAATTTTTTCAAATATAATTTAGTCTATATTAACATCATTTTTATAATTTTTGGAAACATATTTACATTATAATATTTTTTTCAAAAAAAAAAATCTTCAAAGTATTGAATAAGTTTTTGAACTTTCAATTTTCTGTTTAAAAGATCGACAAACTTTAATAAGTTTTCAATATATTTTTCAACTTTCAATTTTGTATTTAATAGGTTTTAAAAATTTTAAGTTTAAGTGTAATAGATCATTGTCTTATTCAACATTTTTTAAAATTTTGGGATTCATTAGAAACAAAATTAAAAGTTTTAGAGACACCCATAAAATATTAAATTGAAAGTTTAGAGACTCATTAGAAACTTTATAAAGTTTAGAAATCCAATACACTAAAGTTGTAACTTTTTTTTTTTTGTTCTATGTTATGAGACATCGAGAAACTAAATTATATGATGGTACTTAACTGAGTTAGAAAGTCTTTCGTACACTTACCTATTTTTATCACCAATAATTTTTTTTTTAAATATTTATATAACATTATATTTAAGCCCCTAAAGTAAGCCTTTGATTTTTTTGTGATAATTTGTTTTATAATTATAAAACCCTAAATCTAAATATTAGGTTCGTACCTCTGCCTATAACTTTTTTGTTAAGGTCAACATAACGGTTGGACCTCTATTTTTTTGTGATTTTTTTTCTTCATATATCTATATCATATATCTATATAACATAATATTTTGGCCCCCCAAACATTATTTTCTGGATCCGCCCCTGTATATAGGAATCTAACTATGTAGGAATTAATTATAGAAAAAATAAAATCTTCAAACCAAACCGCTCCTAATATACTAGTGATCTATTACATATCTGATAAACGAAAATCTAATGTTGAAAACTTTGCCCATATTTGCAAAAACAAAAAAACTGATGTTATATTTGATATATATATATATATATATATATATATATATATATATATATATATTTTTGGATAGAATATGGTAAATATTTTTGGTACCGATTAAGGTTACTTTTTGAAGAAGAATAAGAGTCAGCTCAACAACCATTGCCACCATAACTAACGGGGAGAGTATTATAAAAAAATATACTAAATACAGCTATTTTGTAGAATTCAAGAAACTTTTGAATACCGTATCTCAAAATAATAATAAAAAAAATCTATAAGGTTAGATGTTGGACTTCATTAATTCAAAATAAATAAATGAGGTTTATCTTTTCTCTTTTTTTAAAAAAATATTTTGAAAAATTTTAAAACCGACTTGTTTCATAAATTTAATGTTCTGACCTGTTTGAGGTGCAAACTCCTTTCTTACCTCTGACTTAAGAAATTTAATTTTTTTTTCTTCTCTTTCTCTTCTTTGTCGTGTTTTTTCTTCTTCTTCATATTTTTTTATCATGATTCATCTTCAACGCCTTTGTCGTCAAACATCTACAATCAATTACGACCATTTTTTGGTGGAAGGGTCGAATAAGCTAGTTTCTATCACATAGATCTCGAAAATTTATACGAAAAAAAAAAAATCTTCTAATTTGATCAACTGAGCGCAAAATTATGGAATTTTAAAGTCTAAATTAAATCAGTTCGACTTTACGGAACATTCAAACTCAAGATACTTTAAAATTTTGCTCAGTTTATAAGATAGTTGTAAAGAACATGAAAAAAATGTATGAAAATGAGTGATCATTTAGCTAAAACATAGTTGTACCGAACGAGATACGATGTTCGAAGGATAAACATATAAAATCTTCTTCTATCTTTCAAACATCGTATCTCATTCGATACAACTCCGTTTTAGCTAAATGACTACTTATTTTCATACATTTTTTCGTGTTCTTTACAACTATGCTTATAAATTGAGCAAAATTTATACAATCTTCTTCTATCTTTCGAATCTCCTATCTTTCGAATATCGTATCTCCTTCGATACAACTCCGTTTTAGCTAAATGACTACTCATTTTCATACGTTTTTTCGTGTTATTTACAACTATGCTTATAAACTGAGCAAAATTTTAAAGTATCTTGAGTTTTAATGTCCATAAAGCTAAACTGATTTAATTTAAACTTTAAAATGTCATAACTTTGAACTGAATTAATCAAATTGGAAGATTTTTCTTTTGATTCCGTGTAAATTCCCAAGATATACGTGCTAGAAGCTAGCTTTGTCCGACCCTTCCACCAAAAAATGGTCGAACGTAGATGATTGACGACGAGAGCATTGAAGATGGGTCATGAGAGATAATATGAAGAAGAAAAAACACAACGAAAGAGGAGAAGAAGAAAAAAATTGAATTTCTTAAGTCAAGGATAAAAAGGAAATTGTGCACCTCAAAAGAGGTTGTAACATTAAATTTGTGGAGAGAGGTTAGTTTTAGAAAAGGTTATAGTAAAGGGTGAGGAATTACAATTTTCTAATTATTTGTAGGTGAGCTTAATGAATGGTGAAAACTGAAAAGCAAAGGTCCAGTGGGTCTACCAGAAGAAGCTTAAGAAAACAAGTGAGACCCTCTGTAAGCAAAGCATAATGTAGGCATGAATCCAGGGGAAAAGGGAAAAAAGAAGCTTTAAAGGAAATGCCCCTAACTAATTTCCTCTTTTCAACCCTTAACTTTCAGTCCAAACATTAAATCCCTATCATTAATCAATCTTTTTATAGGCTTTTATACCTAAGATTAGATGAGAGGAGTGAATCTAACATTCCAATTTTTTTTTTTTTTTTAACATAGAGAGTGAGGATCGAACCTAAGACCTCTTGGTCACTAGTTCAGTTGAGCGGTACTCTTGTTGACTTCTAATTTTTTTCCTTTATCTACTCACATTTGTAATGTTATATTAACCACCAAATAATTTGATCCACTTTTAAAACATACTATTAAGATAATGGTCAAGTCAACATGAACATAACTCAATTGACATAAAACATGTTCTTTCGATAAGAGGTCAGTAGTTTGAATCCTCACCTCCTACCCCAAAGCATGTTGTTGAACTTAAAAAATAATAAATTCTAATGTCAATGTTATTGTCTCATTTCGCCACTTCCATTTTTCGTTCTCGTCTTTAGTTCTTTCTTCTTATCGTTTTAAGGAGAAACAACAAAATATGACCCCTCTCATGTTCTTTCTTCGTATATTTTCAAGAAGAAACAAAAATATGACCCCTCTCATTTTCTTCTTAAAAGAAAAGGAATAATAATAATAATAATAATAACAGAAATGCATAACTATTCTTTTATCTTGTTCTCTATTTTTTTTTTTTTAAAAAAAAAAATCAAAATTTTGACTTGAAAACTATTTTCAATAAAATGTTCATGCTATAAGCAAAAATAACAACAATTCCATTGACATCTCAAGAAAATTAGATATAGGACACAAACAACAAGGAAATAAGAGAAATGATGATGACAAACAATGTTCGTAGCCTAGTTATTTTTCAAAAAAAAAAAAAACGTTACCAAATAGATCCTAATATTTCAGTTGGTAGAATTTGGGAGTGAGTACCTTTGTGTAACACCGTAACTTTGTAATATATGAATTGAACATAAGTTCAAGTGAATATAAAGTCTCTAACATTTCTCTTTGGTTTGGAAATCTCAGCCTCCAAGTTAGTCAAAAGCAAGGCAAGTCTCCATCAGTATTTTGCTTCCAAGCTTTGGCTTATGGAGCCCTTGCACAATTCCTACCAACTTGTTCTCACAAACCTTCAAATCAGAGCAGCTTTCTAAATGGTATAAATACTTAACATCGTTCGCATTCTAAATCATTCATCATTCATACTTGCATTACCTCCGGAACCCGTCGCCAAAGCATAATGGCCAGCTTGGTTTGCTTTGTTCATCGTTTGACATTTCTCTTTGTTGCCTGTTGTTTTGGATTAATCTCATTTTCTGCAGAAGCTGCAATAAAGAGATATCAGTTTGATGTGAGTTATTATATTCATTCAATAGCAGTAGCTGTAATGTAACATATATACAAAAAGATCTTGAATCTTGATTTAGTTCTACTATTTAACTTACCTTTCTTCTGATTTCTGAGATTTTGTTTTGCAGGTTCAAGTGCAGAATATAAGTAGATTATGCCATGCAAAGCCAATTGTCACCGTAAACGGGCGGTTTCCAGGACCGACAATATACGTACAAGAAGGAGATCGAGTTCTTGTCAATGTTACAAACCATGCTCAATATAACATGTCAATTCACTGGTAAGAATGAGAAAGGACCTTACATAACACAAGAATGAAAATTGACACACTTTTTTCATTACTTGGGTTTCTTATCTCAGTCTCCTTCTGCATATTCTATAGGCATGGATTGAAGCAGTATCGAAACGGATGGGCAGACGGACCTGCTTACATTACACAATGTCCTATCCAGAGAGGGAGCAGTTATACCTATGATTTCAATGTTACAGGACAAAGAGGCACATTATGGTGGCATGCTCACATCCTTTGGCTAAGGGCAACAGTTTATGGTGCAATTGTCATCTTGCCCAAGCAAGGAACCCCATATCCATTCCCACAGCCAAACAGAGAACTCGAAATTCTTCTGGGTTAGTTGAGAAAATTTACTCGAAATTATAGTGTTTGGATCATTGCAGGAAAATGAAAATAATGATGGAATTGATAACCTTTGGTGCAGGGGAATGGTGGAATAATGATGTTGAGGCGGTTGTCAACCAAGGATCCAGCATGGGTGTGCCACCAAATATGTCTGATGCTCACACAATCAATGGCAAGCCAGGTCCGCTCTTCCCTTGTTCGGAAAAACGTAAGTGATATTACTTGGAGAAAGCTTTTGGGTCTTTGACAGCCAGTTTAAGTGAACGCAGCAATGATAATGATTTGGTTTTCCTTTGTGGTCCAATTTCAGATACTTTTGCCATGGAGGTTGAAGCAGGAAAGACGTACCTCCTGAGAATAATCAATGCTGCACTCAACGACGAGCTTTTCTTTGCCATTGCCGACCACAACATGACGGTCGTGGAGGTTGATGCAGTCTACACGAAACCATTCACTACACAAGCTATACTAATTGCACCAGGACAGACCACAAATGTCTTGGTACAAGCAAACCAAGCACCCAATAGATACTTCATGGCATCCAGGCCGTTCATGGACGTTCCAATTCCTGTAGACAACAAAACTGCCACCGGTATTCTCCAATACAAAGGCATCCCCAACACAATCCTCCCAATACTTCCCCAATTACCAGCCTCAAACGACACATCATTTGCTTTGAGCTACAACAACAAGCTCAAAAGCTTAAACTCACCTCAATATCCTGCTAATGTTCCGCTCAAAGTTGATCGAAAGCTTTTCTACACGATTGGTTTGGGCCAAAACACTTGCCCCACTTGTCTAAATGGAACCCAATTCGTTGCTTCATTAAATAACATCTCTTTTGTGATGCCCCAAGTTGGTCTTCTTCAAGCTCATTACTTCAATATCAGCGGAGTATTTAGAACTGATTTCCCAGACAGACCTCTGACTCCATTCAACTATACTGGAGCACCACTGACTGCTAATCTGAGAACTGCAGTGGGCACGAGGCTTAACAAGATTGCATTCAATTCTACAGTCGAGCTGGTACTTCAAGACACCAATCTTCTTACTGTCGAGTCCCATCCATTCCACCTCCATGGCTACAACTTTTTCGTTGTTGGAACGGGGATCGGAAACTTCAATCCAGCCAAAGATCCAGCTAAGTACAACTTGGTCGATCCCGTCGAGAGAAACACAGTTGGAGTTCCCACGGGAGGATGGACTGCCATCCGATTTAGAGCCGATAACCCAGGTGCATATTAGCTTTAAAAAATGAACAGAGTTGAAATATGACTTATAGTTAAGTATATTTAGCTCATATCTCATTTTGGTAATGAACGTGCAGGAGTTTGGTTCATGCATTGTCATCTTGAGGTCCATACAGGATGGGGTCTGAAAACAGCCTTTGTGGTTGAAGACGGACCTGGAAAAGATCAAACCATTCTTCCGCCCCCAAAGGATCTTCCACGGTGCTAGCCTTTGTATCTGTCAAAAGGGAAACAAAAAGACAAAAGAAAAAGGAGTGTGTGGAAAATGCAGTGTTCTTTTGATTCCTGCTCAAGTTGCAGGAAATTTCTTTGTGACTTAAAATTATAATAAAATGCCAAAAATATTGTACACTTTCTTTTTTAGTTCAACACATATGAGAGTGAAGATTCGATCCTCTAACCTTTTCGTCGAGGATATATGTCTTGACCATATGTTCATGTTGGCATTCTTTGACAAGTTTATTCATTCATAAATCAAAATCAATGATGAACAGAAAATAAATCAAGTTGCAAGAAGCTTGGTAAAATAAAGACATAAGTCACATACTTTTAAAGAAATGTTACATATCCAAGTTTACTAACTAGCAAACATTACTTTGACCACAAAGATATAGTTGGGGTAAACTAGAGTCTAACTCTATAAACACAAAAAGGCCAATAAATTTTAAGGTACCAATAAAATGCTTCTTTTTGTATCCTGGGGAAAAAGAAAGATTCATAATAAATACATTTGAAGAAGCAAACCATAGCAACCAAGACTAGATTGGAACCACATCAGTCAGCAACCAAGACTAGATTATGATCAAAGCCTGACACAGCTTGCACAACATTGCAATTCTCAAGGCTATCAAGAAAAACTGGCTCAGATTCATCACTGGAACTTCCTAACCCAAGTCTACCATCCCTTCCACATCCCCAAACCCACACTTCTCCCCTAGAGCCAAGAGCAATGGAATGTGCACGACCTCCTGACACTGATACAGGTATTTCCCCTGCCAATCCTTCAATCGGCGATGGGATGCTGTTTGGTCCTTCTCTTCCAAGTTGAGACGTCTGATTCCATCCCCAAGAGATGACACTTGTCGCATCTCTAATTTCTTTGTTTAAAGTATCTTGGCATAATGCCAGAGAATGACCAAGCCCTGCTGCTATAGATTTGACATGGAAACTTGTATCAACTGGTAACAATCCCAAATCTTGTCTAACTCTTCCTAATTGCCCATATATGTTGCTGCCACAGCTTAAGAGGGTGCCATCACCTGAGAAATTGATATTGACATCAAACAAATATAGATAGACCAATAGATGTTTGGATAGTAATACGAACGTGATTAGCTCTACTGTTACTTACGGCAGAGAACCAAGGAATGATCAAGTCCACATGCAATGTCTACCACTTCAACACCAGGAAGGTCTTCCACCAAACTAGGTTCCCATATTATTGGCATGTTTTTCTCATCCTCCATCGATTTCAAAACCAACCTTTCAGCAAGTTCAATGTTTGGGAGTTCTTGGCTACTTGTAGATGTATATGAACTTGAATCCAAAGGAGACATCTTCAGAGTTCTTCCAATATTTCCCAACCTACCATCAGCATAATAACCCCACCCGAATAATTTTCCATCCTCACTGCATGCAAGTGCATGTCCCCAACCAAAAGAGACCTGCCAAGAATGTGGAGTTCTTTTATATCAGAGATTCAAAAGGTTTGAAATATTAGCTGTGCAATTATTTTATCCTGCTATATTTTTGGAATCTAAATCAGAATACCAGCCAGCCAACCTTAACTATTTTTTCACCTTCAAGTGCTTGAACTCTGGACGGTATAACAGCCTCCGTGACGTTTTTTCCAAGACCAAGTTGTCCACGCTTAGACTTTCCCCAAATCCACAGACTTCCATCATCCCCAAGAGCAGCAGAGACAACACCTGATGCAGATACCGAACAGACATTTACTAGGTCCAGCCCTATCACTCTATTTGGTACATTCCAAGAATCTCTGTCGAAAATGATGCAAGGAAATCATCAACACAACTTTAAATTCTAAAATGGTTATAATGAAAGGTTAACATCAAAAAATGATAAATGATGTTGTTTCAGCCACATATCAGAAACTTTGTCAAGATTGTTTTGATGTACAAATCAGAATTACCTTGTTTTTTTCTGATGCTCAAGTCGATAACAGATAAGCTAGTAAGTATTATTCGAACACCAGGATGAAGAAATCTACAATACAACAACTATAACCTAAGACGCATTTCCTTCCAAAATTAGATAGAACTATCCAACATCGAACAATGAGTAACAACTTAAAATAACGATCACATTTCTTTACAACTATTAGAAAACCAATATGGAATTATATATAGAATTACCTGGGGGAAGCAAAGCCCCGGCCAAGCTGCGCTTCATGGTCTCTGCCCCAAGCCCAGAGACGGCCTAGCGAATCAACAGCGAGAGAGTGATAGTGCCCTGCGGCTAGAGTGGTAACATCAGGAGGAAGCCCCGGGACGGTGGTGGGTTCGTAAGCGGCGCCACCAATGCCAGTGAGCGAAGTGGGCAAGCCGATTGCGCCATGGCTACCATCCCCAAAGCTCATAACCGCCCTGCTACATATGCATCTTCTTCCGAAGGGGATGATTGAGAGAGCCCTTCTCTGTTCCCTCGCCAGAATTCCAACTCCCTGAATCATCTTTCTCCGTAATCGATCATCTCAACTTTGTTTATTCGAATTCAACTCCATCTTGCGGATCGACACAGGTAGCCAAGTGACGAATCTCCGCGGCGACACCCAAGTTGAATACGTCCGGCAAGTCAATTTTTTAGGGACTAAATTATGAAGTTAATGACTACAAATTATCACATACAAAGATTAAATTTATAATTTAACTAAAATATAATTATGTGTAATAGTTAAAAATTAGGGCTCTGATACGCTCTCTCTGGTTAGGGGCGATTGTGGGCGTTTAGGGCAACTGGGAGTTTGCCGCTTGGGATCCCTGTGGGTGATCTTTGGGGAAGAAGGTCCGACAGCCTTTCTTCAACATGGACGAGGAGCGGATGAGGAAGATGCTAGGCAAGCTGAAGTTGTCGGAAGAGAAGAGGGGCGGAATCGTGGATGTGGGAGACGACGACCTAGATGATTTCAAAAAAAATTCGGAGTGTCTAGCCGTCTGCAAAGTGTTGGCGAGGAGAAACATCATCGCTGAGTTCTTCAAAGCTGTGATGCCTAAGATTTGGAACCTAGAGGGAAAAGTCACCATCGATAAAGCCGGGAAGAATTTGTTTATGTGCAAATTCAATAACAAAAAGGAGAAAGAGCGTGTGTTGAAGGGTGGACCTTGGCTATTTGATAAAGCTTTGTTGGTGTTTGAAGAACCGAAAGGAACAAGCAAGCTATCTTCGCTTGAGTTCAGGTACGCCTCTTTTTGGGTTCATTTTCATGGGATACCTTTAGTATGTTTCACCAGGAAAACAGCGATGGCTATGGCAAATTCGATTGGGGAGTTTGAAAAAGTTGATTTAGAAGATGAAAGGAGCAAGGGTGGTCAATCTCTCCGAACCAGAGTTAAGATCGATGTCAATCAACCTCTGTGGAGAGCGACAAGAGTCAGAGTGGGCTCAATGGGGGAAGATAACTGGGTTCCAATTTCTTATGAAAAACTTCCGGATTTCTGCTATATTTGTGGGAGGATTGGGCATGTTCAGAAGGATTGTGAAGAGCAGGAGCCTGATGAGGCTGAAGAGCTTGACTATGGGGTGTGGCTGAGGGAGGGGGCTACGGGAAAAGGCAATAAGAATGAGAGCTTTGGGAAGGGTCCTCCCGGGAAGAGCAAAGAACCTGGAAATTTTTCTAAATTGAGTAGTAGAATTGTGTTGGAAGGGTTGGAGAAAGGAAGTGATGGGCTAAAGAAACAGGTTAGAAATGGGCATTCTGATGAGGATAGACAACCTGAGAGTAGGCTATGGGAGAGACAAGGGAGGGAGGTGGACTGTGATGATCAATCCAAGTCGACAGAGGAGAAACAAGTGCCATTGAAGAAACTGAATTTGGTAATTGGCAGTAGCTCAAAAGAGAAATTAAAATCAAAATCCATGGTTGTTCAAGAGGTAAAATGTGGGGCAGAACAACAATTGTTGGTAGAAATTAGGGATGGTGATCCTCCACCTGTTAAGGATTATGAAAAAAAAAAGGAGAGTAATAGGGGTTCGTCAGAAGAAAAGAAAATAAAGGCCCATATGGATGAGTGGGAGAATGAAGTGAGACTTCAAAAGGGGAAAATTTTCCAGATTGGAAGGGAGGAAGAGAATGAGGGGTCAGGGTCGAAAGTTGAGGAGAAGGACTTGGGGGAAAATATGGAAATAGACAATCTTCGGGGAGGCACAAAACATTCTGGGAAAAAATGGAGGAAGCTAGCAAGAGAAGGGGTTGAAGGAAATGGAACTGAAGATTACAAGGTGGTTAATTCGAGGGATAACCTAGTAGGTACAAAACATGGCTTGAAGAGATCAGAGGAGGACTCCAATTCTAAAAGAGTGTGTGAAAGAAACTTCGAGGAAGTCGAAGGGATATCGGCCGAGGCTGGTTGCCAGCCCCGCCGGACGCAATGAAAATCCTTTGTTGGAATGTTCGGGGATTGGGAAATCCCCGAGCTCGAAGGGAGCTTCGTCATTTAGTGAGGAGCTCTAAACCTAAGATCATTTTTATTTCTGAAACCAAGTGTGACAAAGTTAAAGGTGACCGTGTTAGAAGTTATTTAGAATTTGGGGGCAGCTTTTGTGTCCCTTGTTTGGGAAGGAGTGGAGGTCTGCTTTTGCTGTGGAAAGGGGATTTGGATGTTTCGGTCAGCTCGTCCTCGGAAGGGCACATAGATGCTCTCATCAAAGATGTGAAGGGGTGGTGGAGATTCACAGGGTTTTATGGTAATCCCGTGGTCGAAAAAAGGAAGGATTCATGGGATTTGGTGGACAGATTAAGTAAAGTAAGCAATCTCCCTTGGGTTATTGGAGGAGACTTTAATGAAATTTTATTTAGCTCTGAGAAGGATGGAGGGGGGGCTAGGAGAAGCAAGCAAATGGAAGACTTCAGGGAAACAATTAATGCCTGCAATCTCATTGATCCGGGGTTTGTGGGGAACCAAAGGTTTACTTGGGTGAAGAACAAGAGCAAAGCTGACAGTACGCAAGAAAGGCTTGACAGGTTCTTCATTAACTATGCCTTGGCTCAGGTAGTCCACAAGGTTAGCGTTGAGCATCTCAGTTATTTTAGTTCGGACCATAGGCCAATCTCCATCGAGGTAGAGTACCTCCCGAGAGCAGTAAGGGGGAGGGCGAGGAAAACCAAACCCCACAAATTTGAGGAAAGTTGGCTGAACCAGGGGGAATGTACTCAAATCATTAAAGATCATTGGAGCCAGGTTAGGGGGAATCACGTTGGTAACTTTGGGGCTAATGTTCAGGGTTGTTTGGGCAAGCTTGTCAGGTGGAACAAAAGGAGGCTTAACGGCTCCCTGAAGGGTGCTATTGAGAGACAGGATAAGGAGATCAAATTGTTGATTTCCTCTCAGTCCCTCGCGGATCAGGTCCTCTTGGATCAAGCAGAGATGAAACTCGATAGGTTATTGGAAGAGGAAGAAAGTTATTGGCGTATTAGAGCGCGGGAAGATTGGCTTCTGAGCGGGGATAAAAATACGAAGTGGTTCCATTCCAAAGCCTCCCAGAGGAAAAGAGTCAATGGTATAGAGAGAATTAAAAATAAGGATGGAGGTTGGGTGGACTCAAATGAGGATATTGCGAAGGTGGCCACAAACTACTTTAAGGAAATTTTCCAAGAGTCGACTCCTATTGCGGAGGCGGTGGATAAAATCCTTATTGGGGTGCAATCTAAAATCTCGGAGGCTCAAAACAAGGATCTTGATAGACCTTTCACCTTAGCAGAAATTGAGTTCGCGCTTAAAAGTATGAATCCTTCTAAGGCGCCTGGGCCGGATGGAGCCCATGCTTTATTCTTTCAAAGATATTGGAAGGAAGTGGGTGAAGAAACTGCTGGGGTTTGCTTAAAGATTCTGAATGAAGGCGCCAGCGCGGGTCCCATAAACAAAACGTTTATATCTTTGATTCCGAAGGTTAAGGCTGCTAGCTCGATGTCTGATTTTCGTCCGATCAGCTTGTGTAATGTGGTGTATAAGGTTATTGCTAAAGCCCTCGCTAATAGAATGAAAAAGTCCTTGGACGATGTTATCTCCCCGACTCAAGCAGCTTTTGTTCCAGGTAGGCTTATTTCAGATAATGTGATTCTGGGGTTTGAAAGTATCCATGCTATAAAAGACATAAAGAACGGAAAGGAAGGTTCGATTGCGATGAAGCTGGATATGAGCAAAGCGTATGATAGAGTGGAGTGGATCTTCATTCGGAGAATGATGGAAAAGCTTGGGTATTCCAGGAGATGGATCGAGAAAGTTATGAATTGTGTGGAGTCGGTGTCTTTTTCAGTTTTAATCAATGGAGAGCCGACCGAGGAGTTTGTTCCCAGGAGAGGGTTAAGGCAAGGAGACCCTTTATCTCCTTACCTTTTTCTGATCTGTGCGGAAGGTCTTTCAGCGCTTTTAAACAGGGAGAACTCTCTTAAAAATCTTCAAGGTTTTCGTATTAATAGATATTGCCCTTATCTCACTCATCTTTTTTTTGCAGATGATAGTCTGATTTTTTGCAGAGCGTCTAGGGAGGAGTGCGAGAAGATCAAAGAGGTGTTAAAAGTGTATGAAAAGGCTTCGGGGCAAACTATCAATCTGGACAAGTCCTCCTTTATGGCCAGCAAGATTGTGAAGGACAGGGAGATTGAGGTTTTCAGCAGGATTTTGGGTGTAAAATGGACAGATTCGCTAGGGGACTACCTTGGTATGCCTTCTCAAAATGGTCGGAATAAGAAGCGGATTTTTCACAAGGTTAGGGATAGGGTTTGGAAAGCTCTCCAGATATGGAAAGAGAAGTTATTCTCTTTAGGGGGGAAAGAGGTTCTTATTAAGACCATAGCTCAGTCCATTCCAATTTACACGATGAGTTGTTTTCGTCTTCCCAAAGGTATTTGCGACGAGATTAACAGGTGTTGTGCCCAGTTTTGGTGGGGCTCTTCTAAGGTTCATAAACGTACGCACTGGAAGAGTTGGAAGAAGCTTTGTGTTAACAAAGCGGCGGGAGGTATGGGTTTTAGAGATCTCTCGTTGTTTAATCAAGCTTTGCTTGCTAAGCATAGCTGGAGGATTTTGAGAAACCCGGAAAGCCTCCTGTCTAAAACGCTCAGAGGGAGGTACTTTAAAAATGGTGATTTTCTTAATGCTCCCTTAGGAGCCAACCCCTCTCTAACTTGGAAAAGTATTGTATGGGGGAGAGAGCTCTTCAAAGATGGGTATAGGTGGAAGGTGGGCAACGGAAAACAAATTATTATCGATCAAGATCCTTGGATTGCAGGAGGGGGTAGTCGGTTGCCGGTTTGGGTGGAGGAGGGGATGCGAGGTAAAAGAGTGAGTACTCTGTTGGATGAGAAGGGTGATTGGAAGGAGGAGTTAGTTAGGACGAAGTTCACGACCTTGGATGTGGATGAGATTCTGAGTGCGCCTATGGGTAACGGAAATGCTAAAGACGAAATTATTTGGAACCCTGATAAAAAGGGGGCTTTTACTGTAAAAAGTGCTTACCATTTAGCTATGAGCCTTTCAGGGGAAAAAGTGGTAGGTCCTTCGTCGACCTTCCTTGTGGAGGGTAGATGGAAGAAATTTTGGAAGATCCAGAGCCTCCCGAGAGCCAAGATTTGTGTGTGGAAGATGATTAATGAGGCTTTGCCTACCAAGCTTAATATTCTTAAAAAAGGAGTAGACACTAACACTCTTTGTTCATTGTGCAGGAAAAGGACAGAATTGTCTGGGCATTTGCTCTGGTTGTGTAAAGTTGCTAAGAAGGTTTGGTTGGTTCTGTTTCCTTCCTTATGTAATTTGTTTGTTGTTTGCAGGGACGCGTGGTTGGCTAGGGATTTTTGGGACTGGCTAGACGAGAATCTGAGTATGGAGGAGCTGTCGAAAGCGGTGTTAGTTCTTTGGTGCATCTGGAACTACAGGAATTTGGCGATCCAGAAAGTAGGGAGTTGCTTCTCTGCTAACTCGTGTGATATTGTGCGTTCTTTTTTTAAGTACTGGGAAGAACTCCAAGGTCTTTCTGGAGCTCTCGTTTCAAAAGCAAGATTAGAGAGCCGCGTGAGTCAGGAAAGGTGGTGCCCACCGCCGACCAACTGCTGGAAGATGAACACGGATGCGTCTTGGAGCGAGGAGAGGCAGTTAGGAGCTGTTGGGTGGGTTGTTCGTGACTCTCGGGGATCTCCCATTTGTGCTGGGTTTAAACTCTGTATGAGGAAGTGGCCTATTAAGGCTTTGGAGGGCGTGGCTATTTTAGCTGGCCTGAGATCTGTTAGCCGCTGTGATGCTTTGGATTTCAACCATATCTTCGTGGAATCTGATTCGATGGAGGTGGTTGGAGCTCTGAATCAACCGGGGTTGGATCTGTCGGAAACCAAAAACATATTGGATTGTATTGGGGAGGAATCCTCCAGGTTAGGCGGTGTGTCCTTTAATTTTTGTCCTAGAACTTGTAATTTAGCGGCCCACTATTTAGCTAGAGGGGCGGTGCAACATTATTTACTTCTTCCCCCTCGCTCTCCTTCTTCTTCTTCTGTGGCTGAAGATGGGGTGTTTTTTTGGCGGCGTGATTTCCCCTTGTGGGTTGCCTCGGCCCTTTCTGTGGACATTGTTGTTGTTTCTTCTGTTGTTGTTTAATGTGATTTCTTCTTCAAAAAAAAAAAAAATTATGTGTAATAGTTTTCTAAATTAAAAAAGAATAAAAAGTTAAATTACAAGTGATAAGTTCTCAAATTTTAAAAATGTCAAATCGAGTCTAGTTCAATTAGTATAAAGTTGTATTATTGACTGTACGTAAAAATTAAATTTTTAAAAATAACGAATAGGTCAAAGTTATGTTATACTCAAAATTGAAAATTTAGAAAGCTATTAAAGATAATAAAAGTTCAATGACCTATTAAACACTTTTAAAAGTGCGGGGAGACAAATATAAAAGTTCATGGACTAAACTTGGTGTTGAATAATAAATTTCGGTCCATCACAAATTGACACATCATTAATTTGAGTTTTTTTTAGTATATTAATTTGAGTTAATTCAAGATAAAAATATATATTTATAAATTTGGGACCAATTACAAAGTTACATATGTCCTCAGACATATAAAATTGACAAATCAAATTATGCCGATCTCAAACATTGTCACATGTCGGTTGAACCGAAGTTATTTAGCCAGCCATCGCTAAAAATGATTTTGTGCCAAATTTAAATGATCCAAATTATTAACCATAAATGGATTAAGTCCAAATAAATAAAATCTCAAAAGTTAGGTCAAAAGTCAATTAAGCTCAGACCCATACTAGGTACATCAAACTCTATAAATAGAGGAGGTCACCATCAATTTTAGACAGCATTGAGCCCGAATGAATTAGAGACATCAATGACTCAGAGTTCAGAAGATTCGAAGACTATCAATGACTCAGAGTTCAGAAGATTCGAAGACTACATACTTCAATACTTCAAACAGTCACTACATACTTCAAACGTCACTACATACTTCAAACGCTCCAAAGATCAACAGGCCGCTCCAAAGATCAATAAACCGACAAGCCGATCCAGGAGTTCAGAAGATTCGAAGACTACATACTTCAATACTTCAAACCGTCACTACATACTTCAAACGCTCCAAAGATCAACAGGCCGCTCCAAAGATCAATAAACCGACAAGCCAATCCAGGAAATCAACCAGCCCAAAGCAAACGTCTACATTTGAGAGAAAAAACACGTTTTTTTGAGTCACCTGCCCGCACACGAGAAAGACAAAAAAAAAATGTTGATATGTATAATAAATTAAATTGAAAGCTTTTCTTGCCATATTAAACACGAAATTATTATTATTATTAAAAATAATAATTTTTAAATGCGGTGAACGTGGATCGAACACGTGACCTTCAGATCTTCAGTCTGACGCTCTCCCAACTGAGCTATCCCCGCTAGATGTTTTATTGCATTTATATCATAATGTATTAAATAATAAAAACGATTTTTGTTTTTTTTGTTTTTGTCAAGAAATTGTAATTATTAAAATTATTTCATTATTAATAATTAGTGCTGATGGCATGTTTATAATTTTACATTTTCTCTAACAAACTTCTCTTTAGTGCACCGCTAACATTTATCTAATTAAACAATTAGAAATAAATTGTAATTATTAAAATTATTTCATTATTAGTAATTATGTTGATGACAGGTTGATAAATTTAGAAATTTGAATAGGGACAAAGTAGTTCAAAAAAGTTTTTCAAACATTCTCACTTTTTAATATATATATATATATATATATATGACAAGGTATATTGATATTTAAGTCCTAGGTATTTTGGTGTTCTTTTGGTTGCTTCTTTTTTTTTTTTTTTTTTTTTGGGTTGCTTCTTAGTGGAAGTCTTTTATGTGTTTTTATTATCATTGAAATAGTGAGGAATTGAAAATGGTTATGTGATTCTTGACGATATAAAATAGATTAAAATATTATATTAGTCACTAGACATTTTTTTTAGGTTCATTAATCAACATAGCCTCTAAAGACTATCAGTCTCACAAAACGAGAAAAAGTCTGAAGGAACAGGATCCTCCTAATCCGTTAGCAAAGCCTCAGACGCTTTGGAGACAATATGGGCCGAGACATTATCCAGTCGATTCACATAGGCGAAAGAACTTTAGCGGCCTCTTTCAGGTCCAATACTTCTCAGATGAAAAAAGTAATTGTGGTGAGATCAACTCCTATTCCATTGAGTAGATTACTAACATCAAAACAATCAATATCTGCTTCAATCGGGCACTTATCAGGAAACGAGTAGGAGGAGATCGCTTTTAGCCCCTCTACCATTGTCATAGCCTCTAATATTTTAATCTCGAACTGACTGTTTAGAGCACGACAACTAGCCAGTTTGACAGTGATGGTGCGATATGCGCAGCGAAAAGCGATTTTGGATCGATGATACTCTAATTTCATCAATTTAACAAATAGAAAACATGCTAAAAACGACGAAAATAAGAAATTATAAATACATACCCTTGTAGTTCCAATTTCTTCAAGCTCCGCCGCACGTTCCTCGTCACGAACTCTTCCGCCTCTTCTCACGAACGCTGCGAGGACCACGCCAGGTAGTCCCGCTATCCTCGGCACCGAACAACGGAGTTGTGGGACTCTGAAAGAAGAGAAAACGAAAAAGAAGAAGAAGAACTGAAGGCAGAGGAGATGTACGCTAAATTTTCAAAATAAAGCTGAGAAAAAAAAATTCTTCCTTCAGCTTCGTATACCCATGTCCTTTGCCTTTTAGTTTTCAAAATAAAGCTGAGAAAAAAAAAAATAATATGACTAAACCCGGTTTTTCGAAAACCGACTTTTTTTACACATGAATCTTATTCATGTTTTAGGCCAAACTCATATTTAAATATGTTCATCATTCTTCCACAAACCGAATTTGAACAATTCAAATTCTTTTTCTTTTTTCTCTTATATTGTTGCACGACGTTATTCGAGCTAGCCAGGAGAACCTAAAGGACCTACAGATCATGAGCTCCAACGATACGAGATTATCCGGTCAAAACTCTTTCAACCGAACTAACCAACATTCGTTAACACCCGGGGACTCCACTATAGTCCGAGAGTTGCACTCTCCTCACTGTAGATATATTATGTCCTCTGATATAACCGTCATTGGCAAGTCGACTCTTCACAGGTTGTTCGTAATCACAGTTGGGTCATTTAAACCGTTTAACTCCTGCATTACGTCTTGTTCCTTAAGTACCACTGACACCTCTACTGAACAATAGATTTGTGGTCCAACCAACAGATCAATTAACCATCTCATCTCATGAGAGTGTGCGCGCTAATTGTTCAAGCCCCGGAGTCAGCTATTAAGGGAACAACCTATCTACTAACCCTGAAGAGCGGGTTAGGAGTGAACTTCAATCTTGTTTTACTATGTCCCCAGCTACCTATTCGACTTTATCCCTGAGATGGTAAGTTATTGAGTCGGCGCTAATGGGCCACTCTCACCCATACAAGTCTAAGGATAATGTCTAATAAGCAGGAGTTCATAGTAAGCTCAGGATTAAGATCGAGTTACCTAGGTCATCAAATGAAAATGTCGGTCTCATCAGTAAACGGTGTTATAAAGAGAGAGCAACATATTTCGCGGTTCGGTCTTATACAAACTCTTTGTACAGGACGCCCTCACTCGCACATCTCTATGTGAAACGATTCGGATCACATCGTTTTGTACAATACAAAGTGAGCCGCATCCTATAGTGTTACCAAGATAAGGTACGCAGCCTTATCCGTATACTATAGACCGTTTTGACTGACTACTTGAGCTTGATCCACAATCATGTCATACATGAGGCTCAAGTACTCATATTCAGCCAAGGGTGTTGGTCATTGGTATAGGTTAATTTAAACACGTTTCACTTTATTCCAGTAAACTCTTTTACTGAATAAAACTAATAACTCTTTATTCTAAATATAATATTTACAAACATAACAGTTTACAAACCACGAGTTTTAGGACATAAAACCCAACAGACAGAACCTTGATGGTCCCGAACGAATCACCCAAAGCCCGCTCGCCTGGAATCAACTCTGAAGGAAGCATCCACATTCATCTTCCATTGATTGAGGGGATGAGGCCTCCAACCCCCGTGGGCGTCTCTAACCTGCGTTTCTCCACTTGCTGGTTCTAGCTTCTAACTCTTCCTGGAATCTTTGAATTGAAGAATGCAATTAACCATGTTAGAGACCACATTTTGCTTTATCGCTCTTGAACTATGGAAAGCCAGTTGATTTCTTTGCTCCCAAGTCTTCCCCAACATCATCGCACATTCCAGATTAGATTCGCTATCCAAAATTCAATCTTAGTGCTCCTGGATCGTCCACTTATTCTTGTTATCACACAAACGAACCAAGTTAAACGAGAAGCAACAAAACCATACTTCCTTTAGAACCTCACAATGCCAGAAGAGGTGTGTAGCAGATTCCTCTATTTTCCAGCAAAAAAGACATAAGTTACCTAATTCCTTTCTTTAAAAGGTTTGGCTTACTAGGAATAATGTTGTTGTAAACTTCCCAGCAATAAATTTTAATTTTTGGGGACCTTAATAACCGAAAAAATCTTCCACCTCTACTTTGATTAGAAGACTTTTTGGGCTACTAAAAATAATATTGTAGTAGCCCAACAAATTCCAAAGAAGTTCCAAAGTTAATAAACTTTTGAACTTGTTCCAACTTTAGTTCAAATATTTAAATTTAGTTTTTCAATGAATTTTAAAATTTGTCTCTACAATTTTATTTTATTTTATTTATTATTATTATTTTTTTTAGAAACCTACAATTAGTTATCATTAAAATTTTAAAAAATAAAAATAGTTTAGTTTTTTCTATAAATTTTGAAAATATATTCATCTAGAATTAAATTTACTATTAATTTTAACAAAATCTATAAAAATTAACTTCAAACCGAACCAAAGCTTTATTAAAAGTACACTAACATTTTAAAAGACTAAAATAAAATCAATCCTACATGTAGGGGGCAAAATAATATTTTAACTTATATATATTTAAAAAGATTTTAACTTATAAAATATTAAAAGCTTTTTTTTTTGGGAGTGACTTCCATGGTGGCCATACAAGGTAAAGAAGAGAATAAAATTTTACTCTAGTTTCCTTGATATCATAAACATTGTACAATAATCGTAAAAAGGAGAATAATTCGCTATCCAAACTATAAAATTTTTTTTTTTGTTCGGGCCAGTTTACGCACACCGTCTGACTCTACAACGTTTGGTTAGCAAATAAACTTGTAGAAAAATTAATTCTTATATAGATGACCACCAAAGATTGAACTCATTCCCTTCCAGGAGAGCTCTAATAGTCCCAATACCTCTTTTGATGATTCGACCTTTTAGATCCTTCCACGAAGCAGGTTGATAGCACTCTAAAAGTGCTAATTAATAGATCCTAAATCTTGTGAATTAATGAATTAATTGTGCTTAATGTTTATATTTTGTTGAATTTAATTGCGAGTAAATCAGATCATTGCATTAGTTCAAAGCTTAAATGAGTGTTTTAGAGGATAATATTAATTAATCATTCTAAGTGCGTATACTATGTATATTAATTAATCGAAAGTTATTTTAAATGATGGGTGGTTTGGTGGTGTTGGAGAACCTTGGTAGTATGATGGGCTTGAGTTTGAGTTCAGAGGACAAATTTTTTATTTTATTTTTGTAAAACACAACCCTCAAGCGTCTCGACGACCCGAGAGCAAATTCGAAGACAGCGTCGCGATGCGAAAATAAAACGAAAAGTTTCAGATTTTTAGGTCATTCTACCTCCGTTTTAGTTCGGGTTTGACGATTTCTCTCTAGATTTTTGAGGTTTTCTCCCCATTTCATATATATAAGGCATAGACTTGGTTGATTTAGCTTGGTGTTCATCACGAGCAAGGTAAGTGCTCTATTGAGGTTAGGGGTTATACTTGATGCGATTTGTGAGGGTTTAATTCTTAGTTTACAACTTAGCATGACTGTTTGGGCATCTATTTCTTCTAAGCATATCTTTATTAGTATGCTTGCATAATAGATCGACACTCTCGATTTCTCGCATGCTATACCGTTAATTAGATTAGTGATGCAGTCGCCTCTCCTAATCGCCAATGTAACATGGGTTAAGTTGAGCTATAGGTAACATTGGATATCCATGTTGATCTTTGGTTGAATTAACTTACCTTGAAGGAGTAGATAAATCAGAATATGGACTTAGGCTATCCAAGTTAAACATGCGCCGTAGTGTTCTCGTCACTGTCAATTAATCAATATGGAACGTTCGCCCCCAATTGGTTGATTGCCAAGTTTAATTAGAATCGAACATCCGTCTTTGTTCTCTAATTAATTTAGTATTGATCACCTTAGATTAATTAAAAAATAGTCTAATTAGAACTCCACGTTTCTATTTAATTATTTGGGTTACTTGTATTAGTAGTTCCTAAATTATGTGTTTGAATTGCTCTTTTTAAGTATAATTGAATCCCTAGAATCTAAATCGCATCAAAGTCAACCCCGACCCTTAAAATTAGAAGTACATGTACTTAGTTTTAAATTCTTGTTCTTTTATTTTTCCGTTAGTTTATTTTCGGCTTGTTTTTAGTTTAGTTTATCTTAATCTTCCCCCGTTTCTTTTAGTTTTCAATAAAAGTAAATAGAAATTAATTAGGAGGAGCTAATTTTAGGTTCATGCGGATTGACCTGGTTACCGACTATTCTACAAGTTGGGAGAATTTCTAGTACATCCGTGGTATGGAGTTTTTCCATACCACTGCCTTTAAAAAAAATTACACGTGGCAAAATGGTTTAAAAAAATAATATATACAATAGTGTGGGTGGTATAGAAAAACTCCATACCACGGATACTAGAAATTCTCCCTTTATTATAAATGTTATTTTGGAAGGACTCGACACCTGAAAAGTGGATATACCGAAAATCCACAACCACAAGTCGTCGAGAACTTTGAAGTTGAACATTTGACCTCATGGTCACTAATTTATACATTAGTTCAGTTCAACTATGTTCGAATTAGCATAAAATTTTAAAAAATTATTAATTTCAATAAACAGAGAAATTAAATCACAATCCAACTAAAATAATAATAATAATAAATAAATCACAATTTTTGGTAATTACAATCTTTAAACTTTAAGTTATTATGATTTAATAACTTTTTCTTTTTAATCAAGTGTGTCCTCTCTTTTGCTTATATCTCATATTACTATATATTATATATACTATTATTTACACTGTTAAATTTCAATATCATCTCACATCATCATTTTAACCAGAATGATATAAAATTACAGTTCAAAGTTTAAAATGTAAATCATGTAATTAAAAATTCACACTTTTACTCTAAAAATTGACAAAACTAAAATTGGTAAATTTTTACATTTTCTTTCTAGAAATCGACAACCGCTAGATATTTCCCAAGCACTGAAATGGACGGTAAAGATTGGATCACTAGCTGTACCGAACCGCAGTGGAAAACTCTCCCTTTTCTGGAAGTATCTAATGATATATAATATATATATATATATCCCTTTCTCTTCTTGTGCCCACTACTGTGAAGAGCTAGCCACTGTCTCCACCAATCCAAGTGAAAGAAAAAGGGAGGGCGGCGCCGATCACCGTTATCCATCTCCGGCTGCCAAGATAGATTCCGATCGCAAGCGGAAGAAATCGGCTTCTTCGATCTCCTCAACGGATCGAACTGCGAAGGACAAGCGCAGCAGTAAGAAAAACAAAATGTCCTCTTCGGCGGCCGGTCAGGTTAAGGCATCGCACATACTCATAAAGCACCAAGGTTCTCGACGGCCTGCTTCGTGGAAGGATCCGGAAGGCCGAATTATCAAGAACACCACTCGCGACAGTGCCGTCTCTCAACTCACTGTCATTCGAGACGACATCATTTCCGGCAAGTCCAACTTTGAGGATGTTGCCTCTCGCATCTCTGACTGTAGCTCTGCCAAGCGTGGCGGAGATCTAGGTCTGCTCACTAACCTCCTTTCTTTTGTCTTGATTTTATGATTGTTTGGATTTCGGTTTGGCTAGTTGGAGATTTTAGATTTAGGTTTCACATAGTTGAATTTTATTTATAGGATTTATTGGAGATGTGTCTATTGCATTTACGTATTTTCTTCGACTAAGGTTTGGAATTCATTTCGTTTTGGTTTGGGGGTTTGGTCTTAAGTGGGGAGCCTGAATTTGGAATTGCATTAGGTCTGCTAACTTTTTTTTTTTATGTTTATCAATGGGAAGACCAGAGTCAAGATTTTTGCTTCTAGGGGTCTTAGGTAGGGTGACCCTCTTTCGCCCTTTTTGTTTTCCTTAGTGGTTGATGTTTTGAGCCGGCTTATGTCTCTTGGGGTGGATAAGGGGTAGTGAGGGGTTTAAAGTGGGGAAGGATTTAATTAATTTGTGTCATCTTCAGTTTTTTCTGCCTGGAGAAAGAATCTTAATGGTTTTTATCCTTAAGAAACCATTTTTGGCAATTGTTGCCATGATAAGCTGAGCTCTTATACCTTTTGGATAAGTTTCAGAAATGGTTGTCATCTTGGAGAAAGACTTTCTTCTCTAAAGGGGGAAGGCTCACCTTATTCAATCGGTGTTGAGTGAGATTTCTAGCTATTTTTTTATCGCTTTTTAGAGCCCCAATTTCGGTATTGGAAAGCATTGAGAAGGTGATTAGAAAGTTTTTGTGGGAAGGGGTGGATGACGGGGAGGTTCCCATTTGGTTAGGTGGGAGTTGGTGGTCAAGCCCGTGTAGTTAGGTGGTTTAGGGATTTGTAGCTTGAGGTTATGTAACAAGGGTTTATTGGCTAAATGGCTGTGACTGTTCTTCATGGAGCCTGGTGCTTTGTGGTATAAGGTTATTGTGATCCGGTACAACCCTCATCTGTTCGAGTGGGTTGTGGCTGGAGGTTATAGTAGGCTGCCTAATATCCTTCGGAAAGCAATTGCGTATGGTTTCCTTCTCTCCCTTTGAATATTAGGTGCTTTGTTGGGGAGGGTTCAAGTGTTTATTTTTGGTAAGATTGATGGGTGGGAGAGAAATCCCCTCTAGAGTTGTTCCCTCGTCTTTATTATCTATCGAATAAGAAGTTGCATTTTGTGGCTTCTATTTTACCACCCTCTGATCCTCTTTCTTCTTTATCTTTGAGTTTCAAGTGTCATCTTTCTGATAGAGAGACGTTTGAAGTTAATGGGCCTTCTTTCTATTGTTCAAGAGCAACAAATGCTTTGAGCGGAAGGGACTTAAGAGTTTGGAACTCGGATCTATCTAAGGGATACTCCTACGATTCCTTCTTTTTGGTTGTTATTTGCCTCTTGCCTGCCCCAATCCAATTATAATTTTTCCTCTACTTGGAAGGTTAAAATCCTTAGGAATGTTGAATTTTTTGTTTGGTAGATTTTATATGTGAGAGTTAACACCATGGATCGTGCTTCTAGAGACATTCTTCTTTGGTGTCTTCGCATTTGTGCATCCTTTGTAGGCGTCAGGTGGAGGTTTTGCATCACCTCCTATGGGGTTGTAAGTTTGTTCAGTCCATTTGGGCTTGATGGCTAAATTCGTTTGGTTTCAGTTTGGCGTGGCAGGGTGATTGTTACGCTATGATTGAGGATGTGCTCCTGGGTTCGCCATCTCGGGAGAAATTTTGTGGCATGATAGTTTTTTTGCAATTTTGTGGGGTTGAGAGAAACAATAAGATTTTTAGAGAGGTGGAGCGGTCTTGTGATGAAGTTCGGGAGGTGGCTAGGTTTAATGCATCTTTGTGGGCGTCAGTCACTAGGCCTTTCTGTAATTATGGTCTTAGTTTAATTTTGTTGGACTTGAGCCCCTTCTTGTAGTTATGAGACTTTGTTTGTTGGACTTGTTTTTTGTATGCCCTTCTATTATTTCATTCTTCTCAATGAAAGGTCGGTTTCTTACCTCCCAAAAAAAAAAAAAAAAAAAACTTTTGGTTTGAATTGAAATAGTACATAATACCCTTGAGTATGATTATATCCTTCCGCCCTTGGATGCCAAACATAATTTGCTGAATTGCTATGTCCACATACGTTAGGAAGTTTGTTACATTTCAGTTTCTAAGTTGATTTTTTACTTGCTCTGAAAAACCTATTATAATCCTCCATTTTTAATGCTCAAACAATTATCACAAGCTTGTGAAAGATTCGGTCATCTTCTTACTTTTACACTCTGCGATGAAGTTGGTTGATACCGTGATGAATATAATTAGTTTTTTATATATATAGTTATGTGGACCATTTTACTTGCAAACCTATGAAAGGAATACTTAATCAGTGCTTGATTTTAGCTAAATAGGGATTTCCTTTATGTGATGTCAATATGTTAAATCAACCATTCAATCTGGAAAATCCATCTAGAGCTCCTCTCATATTGGTAAAATTAAAAAGCAAGAACATCAACACTTTATGTTGTTCCTCCTTATCTTAGTAGTATACTGTATACTTCTAAGTTTCTTATAAAAAAAAAGAAAGAACATCAACACTTTGTAAGTGCCCCTATACTTCTAAGTTTCTTATAGCAGGTTTTTCCGGACATTTTCTAGGATAAGAAGGATATGCCACGATGTTTTATTCGTTAGCAAGCTGATATTTTATCCTAGCAATTGTTTGTGTGTGGATAAGCATATAGAATGCATCTAAATGAGCAACACAATAATGTTATTTGCAGGTCCTTTCGGGCGTGGGCAGATGCAGAAGCCTTTTGAAGAAGCAACATTTGGTCTCAAAGTTGGAGAGGTAAGCGACATTGTGGATACTGACAGTGGAGTTCACATCATCAAGCGGACTGCTTAACAAGTTTTCTCATAAATAAATCTCTCCTGGCTGTACTGATGAAGCAATTTAATCCATTTGGCCTTCGGGCAAATTGAAGTTTGATGAAGTAGGATTTGTTTCTGCTCCTCCAGGTTACACGAATTTCTTACTATAATACTCTCTTGATAATTCGTGTTGGATGGATAAGGATAATTCATGTTGTGATTTTGAAGTGAGATGCTTTTATGGCCATTGAATTTTTGCCTCTGTAAACTGTGACAATGTTAACATTCAAGTGGTTGTGGTTTGAATTGTTTGCGTCCATTATTATGCCTCAAACCTTTTTGGCTTATTGTTGATATGGTAGGAAATGTCTGTAACGTTTTCGTTTTCCGTGTTTTTGTTATTTTTTTTTTTTTTTTTTGTCTTTGAACTTTAAAAAGTAGAGGGTTAGTAACCATTTGGTGTTTGAAAATTATGTTTGTTTTCCACCATTTCATTACAATGAATTTCATCCTTCTAAAAAAAATATTTAAATTCTTAGCCAAATTCTAAAAATCAAAACAAGTTTTTAGAAATTATTTCTTTTAGTTTTTAAAATTTGATTTGAATTTTGAAAACACGTAAAATGTTATCAAACGAGCTTTAGTAATTCGAATATTTCACTTGTTCGGACTCTCTACACATCAAAACCTTTATAAGTTGATTTTCGCGTCCAACATTTAAGTTTAATTTATTCCATCTAGAGATCATTCAAATATCAGTAGTTATGAGAATTAAGAATGTCCATATCAAAGAGAGTTAAGGGAGATGCCAACGGGAGAGAAAATCTGAAAGTTTGGCGAAAAAACCCAAATTTCGGGAATAAACTGAATCAAACTCCAAGACCATCAAGGGTTGGCCTAGTGGTCATAAAGGGCCTTGGGACTTCAATGCCCTCTAAGAGGGAATGGGTTCAATCCTTGGTGGCCACCTACCTAGGAATTAATTTCCTACGGGTTTCCTTGGCAGCCAAATGTTGTAGGGTCAGGCGGTCTGTTCCGTGAGAATAGTCGAGGTGCGCGTAAGCTGGCCCGGACACTCACGGATATAAAAAAAAAACTCCAAAGAAATCCGACCAAGTTTTTCTTCTCTAGTTCTCTAGATTTTGTGTCGGTGGCCCGGTTGGAACCTACCCGAGTAGAAAAGGGGAAGAAGAAGAGGGAAGCAAGGGCTATATAAGGAAATAGTTTTGCATCGTTGGCCGTGTGAAAGAGAAAATGCAAAAGTATTTCGAAACACAATTGAGTCTTTAATTTTTTATTTTTATTTTTTAGACTATTCAAACATCTAACCTCTTTGTTCACGAGATCGTAATCAGCTGAGTTATGCTTCATGTTGACAATTATTTGACTATTTAGACAATTAAACTTATGCTTTTTTATTAATGTATATTTAAATATTTAAGTATGATTTATTTAAAAGAAATTTAAACCTTGTCTATAAAAAGTAGAGGGTTCTAACAAATTTTTTTTTTTTTTTTGAAAAATCAACCAATCAATTTTATTTTTATTTTTTAACCATATGTGAAGTGGGAGATTGGAACCTCTAACTAAAAAGTTCAAGAGTACATTTGAACTATACAACCAATCAAATTAGTTCAACCAAATTAGTTCAACCGATTAAAACCTACTTTTTGATGGGTTCCATTTTCAATCACAAAACAAAATAATATCTGGTTTGTTTGATTGGGGTAAATCTTATCTTTTGTTCACTATAACAAATGACAAATGTAAGGGGAGATGATTTGAACCATGGGAGAAACATATATGTTAATTATTTGAGTTATATTCACTTTGGCAAATAAATTTTATATTAAAATGGATTAAAAATATATATATATATATTAAAAGTAGATTTCCATAAAATCAAATGACACTCTTAACAAATTTCAAAATAATTTAGCATTTCTTTTCCAAACATTGTATTATGCTTGTTCAGGTTTAAGCTTAAATTTACTAAACATTATTTTACTTTATTTTATAGTTGATTTTTCAAAAAGCACAATTATCTTTCATGCCGATGTTAATTTTTTCTCTCTCAAATTGATTTGTTTGTTCCATTTGAGTAAAAATAAACCTAACTTGATTGTACTCCTAGAAAATGTTATTAATATCTTAATCAATTTTCCTTTTTAATTTTTTTTTTTTTTTTTTTTTTTTTTTTTTGACAATACGTGGGATGAGGAAATTGAACCGTGACCTCTTAGTCATTAAATTATACATTATACCGGTTGAACTAGGTTCACGTTATCCCGTTAAGATTGGATCTAGCATCAAATTTTACAAACAAATAAACTAAAATCAAAGTTAAGAGGATTTAAACACATAATAAATATCAAAACAGAGCATTGTTTAAAAGTTTTGGAATTGAATATTGAGCATCCATCCAATCAAAGACTTGAAAGGAAATAAAATAAATTGGCATTATTGCACTATGTAGACTCTAAAGTGGCGTGTTTTTATTGGCGCACAGTTGTGTAAATCAAGAAATGTTTTTCATTACTATATATATATTTTAAATATTAAATTTTGTTTTTTTTTTTCTAAGAATATTGCAATTCGAATATGAAGATAAAAAACAACCAAGATGTGCATAGTAATTAATCACCCGAGCTTAGACTTATCGAAGACGAAGTCTATCTTGGATGTAATTGGAGAGGTAGCGGCTAATTTCGACTGTGTTTCTTTTGTCCAAGGTTGTGTAATTCAGCCGGTCACCATCTTGCGAGGTCTGTTATCGTAAATTTTGTTGCTTTGTCTTCTACTTCCTATGTAGAAAATGAGAGCTTTTTTTTTTTAGTTTTAATTTTCCTGGTTAGATTGCAATCGCCCTTTATGAGGAGGGGGTTGTGTTGATGATTCTTGTTAATGAAGTATTGCTTTAAAAAAAAAAGATGTGCATAGCTAATTAAGCTATTAATGAGACATCTCTTCCATTCTTGTGGTGGCACTAGGCGTGTCTAAACCATCTACGATGATGGAGCGAATACACATGAAAAAAGCTTAGATCAAAGAATACGTTGTCACATTGATTTTTTCTATAGAAAACTCGACTAGCGTGATAAAGTATCTGAAGGCAAAAAGAGGTTGATCCACTTCATTCCTCTTCGTTTCATGGAGTCCACAATTCAAATCTCAATCTCACTTTTATTAGAAGTGAAAGAAGTAGAAATTTGAACCTATAATCTATAGTAAGAGTCATGTAAATGGAAATTGACAAAATCACCCCAAAAAAAAAAAAAAAAAAAAAACAATGACCAAATTGCCCTCCATAACTATGACGTGGCGCGTTTTGATTGGGTAAACCAGCTGTGAAAAGCCAGAAATGCAAAACCCTTCTTCCCCAAACGCGGCTATTATAATTACAGCTTTCCCCATTTCATCGTTCTTCACTTTCTTCTCTTTCGATTTCTCTCAGATCCGACTGATCAATCAATGGCATCCATCGCCGACGGTACCAGATCCGCCTCCGCCACCAACGGCGAAGCCACTGCACCGGCGGAGAAACGCCGGACGGCCTTAATTACCGGCATTACCGGCCAGGATGGTTCGTATTTGACTGAGTTTCTTCTCGACAAGGGCTACGAAGTCCATGGATTGATCCGGCGATCTTCCAACTTCAACACTCAGAGAATCAACCACATCTACATCGATCCTCACAATGCTCACAAGGCTCGAATGAAGCTTCACTATGCTGACCTTACCGACGCTTCCTCTCTCCGCCGTTGGCTCGATATTATCCTCCCCGACGAGGTTTATAATCTCGCTGCTCAATCGCACGTTGCTGTTTCTTTCGAAATTCCGGATTATACGGCGGATGTTGTCGCAACTGGTGCTCTCCGTTTGCTTGAGGCGGTTCGATCTCATATCTCTGCTACTGGCCGTAGTCACATTCGGTATTACCAAGCCGGATCGTCTGAAATGTTTGGGTCTACGCCGCCGCCTCAGTCGGAGTCGACTCCATTTCATCCTCGATCCCCTTACGCCGCAGCGAAATGTGCCGCGCATTGGTATACGGTGAATTACCGTGAGGCGTATGGGGTGTTCGCTTGCAATGGGATACTTTTCAACCACGAATCGCCACGCCGGGGAGAGAATTTCGTAACGAGGAAGATCACACGGGCTGTAGGGCGCATCAAGATTGGGCTACAGAGCAAGTTGTTCTTGGGGAATCTGCAGGCGTCTAGGGATTGGGGTTTTGCAGGGGACTACGTGGAAGCAATGTGGTTGATGCTGCAGCAAGACAAACCCGATGATTATGTGGTTGCAACGGAGGAATCACACACGGTGGAGGAGTTCTTGGAGGCGTCATTTGGGTACGTCGGATTGAATTGGAAGGACCATGTGGTGATCGACCAGAGATACTTCCGGCCGACGGAGGTCGATAATCTGAAGGGGGACGCAAGCAAGGCGAAGAAGGTTTTGGGATGGAAACCCAAGGTTGGATTTGAGAAGTTGGTGAAGATGATGGTGGATGAAGATGTTGAAATGGCCAAGAGGGAGAAGGTTTTGGTCGATGCTGGCTATTTGGATGCTCAGCAACAACCTTGATCGGATCAAGATCAGATCAGATCAGATAGATCCCCGACCCCCAACAAAATCACTGTATGCTGCAACTTTTACCGATCGTAATGTGCTTCAAATGCTCAATCCTTCTTGAATAGAGAAATATAGTTTGATTTGCATAATTCATTGTCTGTTTTCTTTTATGTTATAAAGTTCTTTCACAGTCAGTTTATTGCTTCTGTTCTCAATTCAACATGTGTTAACAAAAATATTATTACTAAATACATTTCACTAGCTATGTTTTCTTCTGGGTGATCTTGTCTTCTTGAATCCTGAATTCCTGATTCCATTTCAGGCATTCAGATATCTAATATAACTAAAAAGAGCATTCAAAACTTCAAAATTCAGGCAAAGTAGAGCTTATTGAAGCACAGACAATACCATTTTTGTATGAATGTGATTTATTGAAATGGGTCACATGGGGTGTGTTTTCAGGCTGTGGAAGATGGATCTTAAGGTGCTGCCAAAGGGGAGAAGGCTACGTCGGTGGAGAACTTCTTGGGGATGAAAGGGCCAGAGGGAAGTCCTTCATTTAGAGGGCTGTGGCCTCTGTCTGGGCGGGTCGGCAGGTGGTGATTTTAGTGGGAGGCCACTCTTTTAACTTTTAAGGGGCTACTACACAGTTAACTGTCTTAGATTTTGGAACACAGATGTAGGACATTGTTTTTAGGGTAAATTATAAATTTGTTTGTTCGGAGAAAGTTTAAGTTAGAATTTCATCCCTGTGATTTGATATTTGATGAAACCTCATAAATAGTATCTGACGGTTAGCTTTGCACACCCACACCTCAACTAAATACAAAATAACACTTTATTGACACATGGTAAATAACACTTTATTGACACATGGTACCTAACCTAACTGTCACATACTCAATCTGTTAGTGGCTTCGGTAGATACTATTTATGAGGTTTTATTAAACCATAGTGATGAATTTCTAACTTGGACTAAATTATAACTTTCTTCAAACAATAAGGACTAAATTTGTAATTTAACGTTGTGTTTAACAGCTTAATTCTGTTGTAAACAGCTAATATGACAAGCTGCCTTTCCCTTTCTGTATAAGATGTTTGTGTTTACCACACTGGATGAATGCTGAAAAAAAAGTCTATATATATATGTACAAGATGGGACTGATATTCCAATGTTTCAAGAATTGGCATATTTTTAGGTATGGAATGTTTTTGTTTTCTTGAATTACAAAATGATTTCCAATAATGAATCAATCTAATTTGGGTTCTTGGGAATGTGGATTTGCATTTGAATCTATTTGCTGAGAAGACGAGTTACGGGAAGACCCGGAGTTGGCGGTGGCGACGACGAATGGCTTGATAGTCGACCGAAGAGACTCTGGTCCCTCAGAAGCAATTCTTCTGCATAATGCATCGCAATTACTAATAACCTCTGTCAATCTTCCCTTGAGCTCACCAATTTCTACTTCTAGTGCGTGAACTACATTACACAAATCCAAAGGCAGACAAATTTAAGCGTTGAAGAAGCCGTCTTCACAGCAGACGTTGTAAATCACTATCATTTATGAAGCTATCTTACCATTTCATTTTTTATTTTAAAATTAAGCATATAAATACTACTTTCATCCATGGTTTTTTCTTTGTTTTCTTATCTACTTTCTAGAAATGTTTTCAAAATCCAAGCCAAATTTTGACAACTAAAAAAAAAAACAGTTTTGGTTTATAAAATTTGGTTAAGAATTTAAATGTTTCAGTGAGAGATGTGAAAACCATAGTAAAAAAATTGTGAACAACGACCATAATTTTCAAAACAGAACAAAAAATCAAAGTCCTGTTTGATAAGCATTTGATTTTTTTGTTTTTAGGTTTTGAAAAATTAAGCTTATAAACACTACTTCCACCTATGACTTTCTTTGTTTTGTTATATATTTTCTACCAACCTTTTAAAAAACCAAGCCAACATTTAAAAACTAAAAAATAGTTTTTAAAAACATGTTTTTGTTTTTAGAATTTGACTTAAGAATTCAAATGTTTCTTTCAGAAAAGTGAAAACCATAGTAAGAAAATTGGTAGGAAACATGCATAAATTTTAAAAACAGAAAACTAAAAATAAAATGATATCAAACGATGTCTAAATTACTATCAAACGGGGCCTAAATGTTTCAATACCTTCTGATAGATGTTGGGAAGCTGTCTTCACTGCTGAAGCCGAAAAATTTAAGCGTTGAAGAAGTTTAACAGCCAAAGCATCAGTGACTTCAATCTTGTTCTCTATATCTTCCTACAACAATTATCACCGAAATTAGTTTCATATACAACAATCCTTCCTATTCTTCTACTGGAAGAACCCTCTTAAGGCTGCTACATGCCGAGGGTGATAAATACTTGTCACTTGTCGACAAGAATAATACAGTTTTCTGATCAGTTAAAGAACTGTAATTTCCATACAAAATGTTGTAATTGGAAATTGCGGTAGTTTAGATAGATAGAACAGAGTTGATTCTCATTAATACTCAACCTGGTCAAATTAAAAAGTATTGCATCCTGATTTTAGTTTATTCTTTTTTCTTAAAGAAAAATTTGTAAATGGTAAACCAGAACTTCTATCCAGGAATGTGAAAATGAAAGTACAAGATGTGACTGAAAAAGGCCATACAAGAACCTCAGAAAGGTCCCCTTTAGAGAAATAAATACCTGCAACTATCCCACTGACATGTAAGCCCCACAACTAAAACTTCAAAAATTCAGATAGAAATCATAGAATTGACTCAAAGACACATGTTGAGCCGTCCAATGCTCCACACCTAAAAAATATCTGGCGATCTATCACAAAAGATTTCATGCTGTAGTCCAACCAAATACTCCACATTGAAGCTAATACAACCATTTTCCATAAACTAATCCCCTTCTCCCAAAAAAGGAATTACACCAACGTCAGAGACAGAAAATCCTTGCACTTAAGATCAATAACATTACAGATATTGCTATTTGAAAAACTTATTGACTTGCCCCTGAATCAGCTAAAAAATGGCCTTCTTAAGAATTATCTCCCCCTCCCCCCCAAAAAAAAAATTATTCTGAATAGGATAGGCATTGTCCTGCAATGGGCTGGATGAGATATTGAGAGAGAAAGATTAGTACAAGAAATTAGCGACTTCAAAACCCACTTCCTCTTTTCCTTTTGACCAAGGTTAGAACCCCTTGACGAGTTAAAGTTGACAAAGATACTGAAAGATTTATGAAACTTTACACTGATTTCCGCGTATCATTATCTAAAGAGAAGTATATTGAAGGGTATTGAATATGGAAAACATTGCCCATTTCAAATACTATCAGGAGGGCAGCGTATTCTACTTATTTAAGGGAATTCTAAATGAAGTCTAAAGCGGAAAAAACATAAAATAGCAACAGTGGTATCATTTGTACACGGTTCAGCAGTAGTTTTGAAATTTGGTTTATCTGTATTGTAGAAGTGAGACAATCAAACAAAAACAGCTGGAATGGAATAAAATATAATTTTGTGACTCCATGAAGCAGAAAAACCTGAATGTAGTGATATAATGAGTTTCAAAGCAATACTTTGTTGAAGGAAATAGGAAACAATACAGGAATAAAAGAAACCAAATAATGCCATAACTCACAAGTGTTTGCATTCACCATACAAAAAACAAACTAATTATTAAAGGAGCAAACCTGATTTTTGTTGATCTTTTGGACCTTTTCATCCTGCCAATTACGGTACAATGAGAAGAGCTCCAAAAGCACTTGAGGATTCACGGTAACTACATTACATTGGAAAAGAAAAGAACGGTCAGGTCAGGCATCATCCTTTGCAGAAATATTGCAATGACATAAAGTGGCACAAGAAAAGGTTACAATATGATAAATAGAACTAAGCAAACGATAGTCTCAATAATCTCAATATCCAAGCTACAGCGAAAGTCATAAAACTAGAAAGAAGCCTAGATTAGCAATGGTATCTTCATTTACCTAAACTAAAAAATTAACAAATTATTGCAGGCTCATAGTTGGATAAAATATTCTACATAATGAAGGTTCTTACAACTTGGATTCAGGCTACATGATTCATAGCGTACAACAGTTAAAAATTGCAGAAGGAAGTGAAGTGATGCATGTAAGGAAACTCCTTACAGGTATGATTATATTCCTTCCAAAGTGCCCTATTGCAAATACAAGTGCAAGTCAATTAAAGAGGACTGCTCTCTCCCTATCTCTCTTGAAATTCTTGACTCAATTCAAGCTCCCCTTCCTCAATAAAGAAAGGCAAACTATATAGACCTTCCCTAACTGATTTAACAAACAAAAACAGAATTGACAATCAAAACTACTTGTCAACTACTTAATAACTAACTTATACAAGTCATTTACCCTTCTTACCCCTCCTACTATAACACTTGAGGATTGGAGGCCTAACAATGCACTCTTCTTTTTCAAATTAATTTACCAACCTCACTAGAAAATGAACCAATGCCAAATGCTTTTAGTTCATATATTCATCTACAGCTACCTAGAGACCTCATTATCAATCCATGCATGAACCCAAGGGTACACAGTGATCAGCTAAGAAGCACAGCTACAAACACAACACGGACAGGTGACATGTTGATTTCTAAAACTCTAGTACACGGACACAGTGAGAACACGTTTATTATAATATATATGTGTGTATATATATTTATATTAAATGGATATTATTTTTATACATTTTAATCATTCTCATGCTACAAAATTGTTCTAGTTTAGGATGCTTATGCATTTATGATACGATGATTTATGTACAAATATTCAAGATAGATTAAACCAACTTATCAATTTTCTAAATCTTTTAACATCTCAACCAAAAGGAAATTAAAGTCAATAATGCTACTTATATGTAATTCACTCTCAAAATGTTTGTGAGTGTTCAACACATGCCCAACATGTCGGACTCGTATTCAATTAGTACCCAACACATATCTATTATGCCTAACAAATACATGTAGGACATGAACACGTTGCCCAAATTGAAGTGTCCATGCTTCATAAGTGATCAGAATATTAAGGAATAGAAGACTGGCAGGCAGAACAGAGATTCTTGAGTTATTATTATAGGCTATAGCGGCTACTGGAATCCTCAATGGCTTCCTACACGGAAAGTGATAGAGATGCTTACAACCTTATAGAAAGCAGTGTGTGCTCACTATTCTTACTCGGTTCAGAAACAACCCTTATTCATAAGCACCATTTACTATTTAACCAAGGGAAAATGATATAACCGGTAGTGCAGAGACTGATTATCACAATAATTTAAGCGATTATGCTTGAAATACTCAACTGGGTTTCTCCTTTACCTCCACACTGAGCAATTCTTTTATGTTATACCGCTCCATAGAGAATTACAACACGCAGTTTAAAGATTTAAACCAATTATAACCCAAAAGGTAAAGTAAACAAGCAATAAGTTCAATCCTAAGAATCCTACCAGCAGTTGAAGAAGAGGGCGGTTTCCTTACTAAGATATCAGTCAGGCTACCTTCCGTAGGGGGTGACTGCAATATCGGTGTTGTCTACAAAACGAAATAAACCAAAATAAAATTCCAAATTCAGATCCAAATTTGACAAACTCAAACAAATGAGATGTAAATTAGAATCCCTAACTCTCCTACGAAAATGGAATTTGAAGAAATATCATAATTGAACTTACGATTTTAAGAGATTTAAGCTTCTCTAAGATGGGATCAACAGATTCTGATCGCTCCGACACGGTGGAGATTACATCAGCTGGCCTCTTCAGGCGTAACAAAGCATAATTAAGAACGGAATGAATGATGAGAAATGCAAAGAGTTTATGCAGAAAAGTAAGGGAATACCGCTGACTGAGAGCTTGAGAGTGCGGATTCTGAAGCCCCCATGGCGGTTTACTCTCTCGGAGATGGTTTTCCGATCAGTGAAAGCTCCGATGCAACCAAGAGGATGGAAAAAAAGACAGCGAGTTCAAAATCGGTTTTAGACCAACCGGGGATGTCTTTTTTTTTTAATAAAAAAAAAGTTATAAAAAGAAAATCAATTTATTCCCATAAACTTTATGCCCGAATCAATGTTGGATTCAATTTTGAAATCTTTAATAGATAATCTATGCAAGACCTATTTAAAGTCGAACCGAGCATAGCTCAAATAACATTGAGATGTGCCCTCTCCCAAATTTGTGATTCTCCTATCGTGATTTTGAACATTCACGATTTTTTCTCTCTACGAATCGTGGAGGGGAGAATTGCGATGACTATTTACTTTCTAGAGAAAAAAAAAAATCACGTTTTTAGAAAAGGAAAGCGATGATCGCAAGCGAATGATACTACAAACTTTTCACGCGATGAGTATTGTTGATGACATAAGCAAAAGGCAAAAAAAAAAACATGCTTTAAAGCCTTGAATTAAATTTCATTAAGACTTCCAGGAGCGGGTCATCCGTGCAAAAATCCCCCACATTTGTTGTACTAAAAAATCAAAACACAATATTAGAGAGAAATGTGAAATCAAGGGTAGCAATTTTCACTAATATGAACAGTTTTTCATATTCTCTTATTCCTCGTTTTATTTAGGAATAATTATGTGATAAATTTTCTTGCTAATTTGGTTAGTTTTGGGGAAAAAAATTTGTTATTAAGGTAATTTTGAGTTTTAGTTTAAATTGAATCAATTAAAAATAGTTAATAATTATGTGATAAATTTTCTTGCTAATTTGGTTAGTTTTGGGGAAAAAAATTTGTTATTAAGGTAATTTTGAGTTTTAGTTTAAATTGAATCAATTAAAAATAGTTATGAAAGTGTAGGGTGTTAATTGATACAACTTGTAAAGTTTATTTATTTATTTAAATATTATAATTCAAAACTTAGAATGAGAGAGGAATTGTTTTTTAGTACAACAAATGTAAATGTGAGGATAAAAAATTCGACTCTAAAGAAAATAAAATGTGTTTTATCCACCGCACATATAGATGAACTATGGTTTATGGTTTATGATAGTTAAAATCATCACTCAAATATAAATCTCACCTATAGATATATGAATTTATGATTGAGTTTAACATAGTGAGAATTCAAACCTCTTCTTTTTTTGAGTGGAACATATACATCTTACTAATTGAGTTATACTCAGTTTGGCCTCGTTTTTAACGTTAACTCATTAATACCATCGACTAAATAATATGATTTATTCTTTTTATTTACCCCTTTTGTTGTATATTATTGTTTTCATTAAAGAGAGAACAATATTGTACAAACTTCAAATTCTCAACAAATAAAAGGCTTTTGTACTATTCTAAAATGCATAGACATAAGCATTTGAGAAGTATAAAGAAATCTCAAAATGTACAGTCTAGTCACAGAGTGAAGTGTGAATACAGGTGATAGATAGAGTGAAATTTGAGAGATTTTCAGAGTGTTGGAAGAGAGGGTTGAGGTTGTTGTAGGGTTGATAGCCAATCCATCAAAGCTGAATTGACAAGCTCTGGAACTTCATCATGTGGGCAATGACCTGCTTTCAAATTTACAAGAGTTGAGTTGGGATAGAGTTCTTTGATTCTATTGGCCTTAGCAGGACCAACCCATGGATCTAAGTCACCCCACAGCAACAACAATGGGCAACACAGCTCACTCAATACACTGTTTAAAGTATATTTGCTTTGATTGAACATGAATCTTGTCATCAATCTGCACCACAAAGAAATGGATCACATGATATATAACAAACACCAAAATCGACAAACTTCGAGTTTCAGGCAATCAAGAGCAATGGTTATGATTGACTAATCCAGGCTTGCTTCCTTACGTATTGAACTACCACTGGTTTAAAAGCTTAAGTTGATAGATTAAGACATATCTATTCTTTTATATATATTCCTGACGCTGTCTTTTCCAAATGTCGATAAGTTAGTTATTGACAAACTTTTGAGTCGTGAGTTCAGCAGGTCATTCTTTTGAATAAACTATACTGATGTGTGGTGAAGAAAGATGTTTGAGATTAATGAAACTAGACAGAAACACATACCTGTAGTAAACTTCTCCTGCATTCGGGTCGGCTGCTGGCCTCGATATAGACTCTACCAGATAGTCATCCACATTTTCAGAATTTATGTAGACCTGTAAGGACAGCAAAGATGAATCGAGGATATTCAGGCACGCGTAACGGAGACCTGGAAGCCAACCTTAAATGCTTATACTAATAAAAAGTGAATCATCATTTGAGTCGAACAATTCATAATTTTTGGTATATTGTTAGTTTTTACCTTTACAAGTTATTTAAGGAATACTGAACATGATCTCCAATAGTCTAACAATGCCTTAAAAGTTAAAACAAAGAGCTTAGCCAGCCACTTACACTCTTCAAAACAGAAACAATTCTCGCTGGTTGCTTAGTTTGCCAGAAAAGAACTCCAAGAAAGATCCTCTGAAAAAAGTCTTTCAGTGGCTTCAGAATGAACTTCTGGAAGCTTGTTTCTTCTGGTTCGTCTGTCAACTTATTTACATCTCCAAACTGCCCGGCAGAGTTTAGTAATACAACTGCCCGAACTTGCTCCGGCAACCCCGCTGCTGAAACCAAGGCAGTAAATCCTCCAAGGCTACCAAAGAACCATAAATCAGAGTCACTTCAAATGCAACATCCAGAATTAGTTGTAATTAAACGCATCCCCATCATCCCGCTCCAGCCATACTTATTGACAACCGACATGGACAAATTTTCGCCTTTTGTATTGCCATTTTAACAATAGATAACATCTAAAACAAACCATAATGAAGAAAGGAAGCTAATTTTAACCATGGTCGTACTAAACTGAAATATGAGGAAACAATAGTATTATAAAATATGATATGCATCGTTAAAAGTTGCCACAAAAATCTTCCTATCAAGTAGTTTGAAAAAGAAAAGGTAGAAAGCTATTCTTGCATAACATCTCTCAAATTTTAAGTAGCCGCCTACACTTTCAAATCTTAGAAGATGTACAGGCATGAATTCTATTTCTAAGGCCTAGTGCTTAGCAGTTTGATCGAAGAAGAAAACACGAATGTGCACAAGCAACAATTGAATCACAATTCAACAATGAAATGCTAAATAGTTAGTTGTATATAAGAAATCAAATTGTGATAATGATTTAGATCACCCAGCATTTTGTAAAGCAAAGTCTAAAAAAACACTTAAAACATCCCATAAGTCCATTTAAACTTATACTTAGTCCAGATTACTACCTGTTCCCGACTAAAACTGCGGGCTGTTTCACTATTTCCTTCATAAAATCAACAACTTGGTCCCTCCATACCATGGCATCATACTCAATAAGTGCTTTATCACTCCACCCAAATCCCAGCAAGTCTAAGGCATAGACCTTGTACTTTTTAGCCAGCTCTGGAATGTTATACCTTCATTTAAGATTAAAAAAAATGTTAAAATTCCATGGAATGACTCGACTCAATTGATACAGAAAATAAAGATACAGTTAAGTTGCTACAAGACTCAGAATTTTAAGTTCTTTGATTTAATTCATTTTCTAACAGTCATAACACGAACAAATATTAATTGAGTCCAAAGTCCCAATACATTGATCATTTTTTTTATATCAGCGAGTGTTTGGGCCAGCTTGCGCACACTTCGACTATTCTCATGGGTGTCCCATCCTAACCCTACTACATTTGGTTGCCAAGGAAACTCGTTATACTCATAGCCCTTGTTGGCCACTAGACCAACTCATGATGGTTCCCAATACTTGATTTTAAATAGGAACATAGAGATATGGAATTTGAACTCAGATTTAAGATCTCATTACAAAAACTTAAGCCACTAGGTTAAAGATAAACTATTGTCCAACTCATTCATTAAAATATAACGATTATGGAGAAAATGCAGACAGAAAAAGGCAACTAAATCAGACCTCCAATGAAAGACAGAAGCACCAAAACCATGAATAAGAACTATTGGAGGACCTTCTCCTTGTACAACATAATGTATCTTGTGGCCCCGCCATGTCCAGAAGTTATAACCTTCTGGTTTGAAAGGTAATCTTTCAATCCCTACAAAAATAGTAAAGCAAAACTTAGCCAAGTTTGATAACCATTTAATAAGCCAACACATAGGAAAACTCAGACCTTGAGCAGGTTGAATAACCGCAGAAGAGCCCATAACAGAAACTCCAGAAGCAACAATTCCCCTAAAAGCAAAACTTCTCCTATTCATTACACATTTGCTTCCTCCAAGTACAAACCAAAAAAACTCAAACAATTCAGTATTCAGTGTTAGCAAACAGAAACACAGAGAGAACAAAAAAAAAAAAAAGAGAGTAAGGAATGAATCTTACTATGTTGAAATGCTCTCCTCAGAGGAACAAAAGCCCAGTTGACAGTAGGGTTACAGAACTCTGTTTTGAGCGACGGCGAAATGCCGCCGGGAGAGGAAATCATCGAGAAGGGAAAAGATTCTACTACAACGTTCCAGAAACGAGAGGATTTGATACGTTAAGTAAAGTGTAAAATTCTTGTAATCGGAACAAAAAATGGAAGATCTCGGGAAGTGGGGTTCGCCATTTGAGAGGTTAGAACCTGTAATGTCTGTGGCTGGTGTGGATTTGTGCGTTGTGGCGAAGTTCTGGCCAATGCTTGTTCAGATTTGTACCTTTGCAGACTTCTGGTGGAAAAGAAATGTAGAGAAGTTACCAATTGAAGTTGAAAGGGACCCCAAGAAAACGACGATCTTTCTGAAAGTATTGAGGGTTTTTGGAATTGGAATTGGAAGCAGTTCTTTACCACATTCCATGTAGCGGAAAATCCGAGGGGAATTGGTGAAGACGAAGAGTGACACATTGCTGATTATAGAAACTTGCAAATGTGCTTCCAATTGTTATTTCATCTAACTATCCCGCTGACGTCTTTAAGCGTGGGCATTAGGATGAGAATGACTTTCTGATAGTCATTTCAATTTTTGGTTGACAAATTTATGCTCGAGCATAGTTTTAATCCAGACATCAGAAATATGTTTTCTGATGGCCTCCGTTTTAGACGACTTTCTCTCAAAGTATGGTGATGACTTATCCAAGTATGTCATCTTCTTTCCATTGATTTTTTTTTTAAAATTTTTCTTTTTCATTCCTTTTTTTTAACGCCTAAGTTTAATTTTTTTTTATGTTTAAATCAATTTCAAACTCTGATTTCAAATTTGTATTTTTTTTTTTTTTTTTAAATTCATTCCAATCTCTGAGAGCTCGGTATAATTTTCTTTTTTTGTTAAATCGGTTTCAGTAGTTTCTTAATTTAAAATGAATCAGAATCGCATAGCTATACGAAATACATAGGTTACCATGCGATCGCACACCAACCTATGCGATCACATAGCTACCTATGTGATCGCATAAATATCGCACACCAACCTATGTGATCGCATAGCTATCACACAACTACTTATGCGATCGCATAGGCTGTCAAGTATCGCATACCAACCTATGTTTAGTAATCGATGATATCTTTTAAAAAAAATAAAATAATAATTGATGATAGATTATATTTAATTTTTGAATTATATAATTATAATTTAAAAATTGTATAATTTTAAGTATTGAACATAATTATTAAGATTTATTGTTAAATAAAATAAACAACAATTAATTATTTAAAAATTATTTGCAAATCTGATGACATTCTCCGCACCAAACACAGACATCATTCATTTCTAGACATCTTATTCTCAGACATCTCAGACATCTTCTATTCTCAGGCATCTGCAAATCCTCAAATCAAACGGTAAATTTATTGAGACCGGTAAATTTACCGGTTTGAAATTCATCTTCTTCCTCCGTCTTTGTTCTCAGCCAACGTCGTTTTTAACCCAAAAAAATTCGATAAAAAACTTTCTTTTTCAAAAAATGAAATAACAACATGCCAAAAATCTTCAAAATCTTAGCGATTAACAAATTTATCGATTGAAAATTAAAAATCTAAATGTTGAAACCCTAATATCTCAAAGAAACAAAGAGAAGGGAATAGTCGTTTGCTCAAATAGAGGAAGAAGGAAGAAGAAATTGGGCAATCGAAATTCCAAGTTTGAAAGGTCCAAGGAAGAAGAAGGAAAAATCGCAGTTCGAACTTTTTTTCTTGTGCGGTGAATGAGAGATATATACATTAATAAGGGTATTTTAGACAATTCACACCTAGGGTCTAGAATATTGAGTTTAAAACTTTGAGGTCCAAAAGTTTTGTTTTGGGGTCTACAAAATCAAATTGCCCTAAAATAAGTCACTATAGGTTTTTTTTTTTTTTTTTTTGGAAAATATCAATTTATACTCCTAAATTTTGAAGCAATTAAAACCCTGAACTTTCACAAGTGTATTAATTTATACGATCAATTAAATTTTATTTCAAAAACGCTAATTTCAACGTGTAGAGACTTATAATTATAGAAATTAAACTCCTAAAATTTCATAAGTGACTAAATTGTAAAATTTAGAGTTTAATTGATACAATTTTAAGTCTCCACACATGTGAAAACAAACTTTTTTTCCAAAAAGAGAGTATAAATTGATACACTTATGAAAGTCGAGGGTAGAGTGTAAATTGATATACTTATGAAAGTCGAGAGTTTTAATTGATACAATCATTAGTTCGAAGATGTAATTGATACAACCTCCAAAATTTAGAGATATTTATATTAATTTTTTTTAATTAATATTATAATTTTTAATTTTTTTTTATTAAAATATATTATTTATGATATTTCTTACATTAATATCATAGTTTTAATTCTTGAGAGTAGGTCGTTTCTGGTTCACACCACGCGACAGGACATCATCTCTTTGAGATACAACATCCATTGAACGACATAATTTTTTTTTTTGTCAAAATCAAATGTCATTTCTTCAAAAAAAAAATTGACATCTACAAAAATAAAACACAAACCCAACTTCGAAACGGTGGTAGCCATTGAGACCATGTAATCATCAACGCTTGGGTTAGTGATTATATGACACCCAGTGTAGTGAAGCTGGGTTTATGTTTTATATGTGTAGATGTCGTCTCTTCAAGATACGATAGTTGACTTTGCATTTCTGCCATGATGTTTAATGGAAATCCTGCCATTAACATTTTTTTTTTTTTTTTGCCAAAACTCACAAATTTTAACAAAAAAAAAAAAATTAGCTTCATTGGCGTTTTTCTTCAATATCTTATTAATTTTGTATCATCAAGAACGAAAATATCGATAACGATAGCAATATCGGTAACCTAGATTGACAGATATATCAACAAATATTCTGAAAAAAAAAATCACAAATATCATGAAAATTTATAAAAATATTGTAATATTTTTTTTATATTTTAGAACAAGTTTTGTTAAGTCATAAACTACTACCTTAATTAATCAAAAATGTTAATAATTTAAAGTCAAATACATGCATTAAAACAATAACAATAACAGATAGTATTCAATGTTCTAAAATAAATATAAATTTGAATAATTTATATTTATTTTCTTAACAAATAGAAAAAAAAAACTTACTATATGATTTTCTTTCCTTTTAATATTTTGAACATTTTTCATGTACAAATTTCAACCATTTGAAATAATTGCGAGGCAAGAAGTGAAGAGAATAAACCCAATAAGAAAAGAGGATTTTTTTTTTTTAATAATAGGACCACTTCAGGGTACGAACATTGGCCTCTCACGTAGAATGTATCAGAATTTACCAACTGTGTCAAAACACACTTATAACATTAATAAATTTCCGCAAAATGTCGACAATTTTACATCGACAATAACGCGCCAATAAGAACATAGCAGCAAGAGCATAGCAGCATGATGTATTGCCCAGTGATCATGAGATCCTGAGTTCAATCCTCCACCCAACATATTGTCAAAAAAAAAAAAAAAACATCGACAATAATGCCAACAAGAGCATAGCTCAATGACATGATGTATCGCCTAGTGACCATGAGGTCCTAGGCTCAATCTCCCACCCTAACATGTTGTTAAAAAAAAAAAAAAACATAGACAATAACTTGGTAATACGATCTTAACCTCCAAAATCCCTTGCGATTGTTTTTATCTTGTGTACCATACATATGTTTTATAAGTCGTTTGAAGCATATGAAGCCGCTGAGCTCTCAAGTCCTAAACATGTTTCTCGCCGTTGCTCTCTCCGCCCTCTTCCTTCTCTTCTTCATATCTACGGGCACCGCCAAAGCCCTACAATTTCTCCGCCTTCTCATTCTCCCAGCCCCATGTTGACCCAAAATCTCATTCTCCTCTCCCAAACTCCCATTTTGCCGCTGCCTTCTGGCCCTATGCAAGGAGGAAGTACATGCAAATTACCGCTATCGATGAACACACTTTGACAATTTCAATTTGTGAAATCTGTTAATTTCGAAAATATTGGTAAAGTCAACACCTTTCTAGAGATATACACAACACACTGTTAGTCCAAAGCCAACCAAGGGGAATTATCAGTAAATATCAATACACTGTCAAATGAATAAGCGGACTAAAAGCTACTTTGCTGAAAGCAAATATCAGAACTCTTCCCTAGAGAAAACAAATCTACATACCTGACTGAATATAGACACTACTTACAAATAAACATATAATATATCAACCCTTCACCAGAAACTTGTTTGCAACATAGAATAGAATATCAAATGCATTTTTACACAGCTTCGCCAAGACAACACAGTTACTTCTTCTTTAGAGGACTACGCTTTGAGAAGATTGATATGTTCATTCCAAGAAATCCAGACTTCTTGCTCGCCTTCCTTTGCTCGGAGTTGCAGGGGGGCTCGTAAGAGGACGGAGGTGGTTCATAAACACGAGATTCTTGCTGCTCGTTATCCTGGACATCTCTTAGAAGTCGGAGTAATTCGGTGGCACCCGCTTTTCCTTTCTCACTACCCTTCATAGAGATGGTGCAAAGAGGAGGGATAACACCTTCCTCCATTACTAACTCACAATATTCAACTCGTTGAGAGCATAACGAAAGGAGAATAGTAACTGCATTCTCCTGGTCTTCGAGACAGCCCATCCCGAGACGTTGAGCAATGGAGGTAATGCAGCCATTAGTTCCAGTAATAGAAATCCTTGCCTCTTCAGTGTGGCACAAATTTTTCAGAATATATATACATTTGCCTGAGAGATTCTCATAATTTAGCAAGGGAACTAGTTTTGGGATGCACCCCAATGATACGATGTCGGAGCAGATATCGCTGTTTGACGACAAATTATAAAAAGTTTTAATAGAAAAGTCTTGAAAGCCTTCGATCACTGAGTCGAGGTACTTAGCCATTGAAGCGAGGACACCGGATGTGACAAAATTAGTGCCGCATTTACGGTGGCCAGATAACGCTTCTAAAATGGCAAGAACTTCATAAGTCACTTCTGAATTCAGTAAACTAGCCAATGTTGTTAGAACCTTCTCAGGAACACTCAGTCTATTAGACCTGCAATAAGGTCAAACAATCAAGCACTATTCCGTAAAATATGTGAAATTCAGAGAGGATCAAATCAAATGTATGAGCTTAAAACTCAACTGATACATCAAAATATATCGTTACGATAAATTAATACCTGCTTCTTCTCACAAGTGTAAGAAATAGCTCGGATCCATTTTTCTGAGCTTCGGAATCCTGCTGATCACATGCATCCTTTAAAAATAAGGCAAGTTGATCCATGACGGTTTCAGATAAGGTCGGACCAACTGCACTTTTGTTAATGGAAATTTTCATATCTTTAATAACCTTGCATTTTGATTCCCACGAAAGCTCACTTATGGTAGATGGCAACTCCAAGTCTGTTTCCTCAGCATTTAAATCAGATTGAAACCTTTGCAGATCATCATCTTTACTCTGCCCAGACTTGATAGCCAAAGCATTGCCACCTTTGAGCCTCAATGAATCTGGATAATAACTACTATCAAGACCTCCAAATGATATATTGCTGAAATCGAGGGGTAGACGTATATCGTTCATCGAACTTCCAAAGCTAGCAATGGAATTCTCCCAAACCTCAGGGCATTCTGGTTCCACACTTGGGTCGGGAATCGTAACTCCAAACTTGACGCACCATTTATCAATTAAATTCTTGATATCAACATTAGGAGTCATTGAAAAATTGGTTAGTTTCAGTTTGCTTTGCGGGCATGTATCATGGCCCTCCTCAAACCACTTTTCTATCCACACCTTCTCAAATGTCGATCCGGATGCAATTACAACAGGATCATACATCAATCTCATTGATATGGGGCACTTAAATTCCTCAGGGGGGATGGCCCTATTGAGTATTATATCAGCTTGGGAAGCATTATTTCTTTGTCTCACATTAACTTCAACTTCCCCATATCCGGCTTCCCTGATTTCTTGCAGTATCAACTCCCCATGCTTCTTCAAAAGAAGATGAAGGAATGTCAAAATCTTCTTTTTCGGCTGATCGCCATGACCAACTTCATCTAATAGTTTTCTGATTGATCGTCTCTCGTACAACATTTCCTTGGATGATGAAATATTAAGCCTCAAAGCAGCAATTTTAAGAGCCTTGATGATTTCAGAATTTTCCAGTGGATCTGGAGGCGAAGCACCTAGCAGCTTCAGCCATTGTCGCATAGCCTGCCAAGCCTCTTCTTCAGATGAGTCAAGGATAAATTTTGCAACCCTAAGATCATCTGCTATTTGAGAGATCTGCAAACAATGATTTCATTGTCATCCTACTACCATGTAAAGTTATGGAAAAAATAGTGTAGAGAAAAATTGGCAGCAACTAAAAGGACAAAAATAAAGTGATTTCAAACAGTTAGATTGTAATAATATTTCAAAAAAAAAAAGAAAAAAGAAAAAAAAAGAGGAAAACTTTTTCATTTTTATAATCAGGTAATTGAGAGTCTACTCCTTGCATTATCTTGGGGCAAATTCACCAAAAAAAAAAAAAAAACACACACACACACACACCTTGGGGCAAGGAAGACTCCCATTTTAATTACATATAATAAGCTAATCAATTCTATACTTTTTGGTATGCTTCTATAAAATAAATGCATGGATAAATAAGGTACTAGTCGTCGGTGAGCACATTCATGCACCGAGAGATCATAATTCTGTGAGTGATAACGGTTAACTATTAAGATTTTTTTCTTCACAAAATAGGGGATAAGAAAGAAAAGAAATGACGAAAGTGAATTTAACAAACCTTCCGAGCCAATGCCACAGGGACCATGTATTTAATTTTACGCAAATTGTGCTCCAACAAAGTCCTCACTCTTTGACATATAGCGATAATCTTATCTCCAGTTAATGCCTGAAAGAAATATGAGCATCATTACCGATAATTCACCACGGTCAGTGATAGAAAATTGAACTCAATCTTCAACAAGCATTATTTTAGTGGAAAATTGAACTCAATCTTCAACAAGCATTATTTTAGTGTGTGGCATATTCTGCCATTGGCAATATTCCCTCTCTATGCTTATTAGTGAAGGAGGATGTTTGACGTCAATATGAGCATAGCTCAACCGACATATTGTATAACTTAGTGACCAAGAGGTCCAAGTTCGAATCCCCCGACCCGCATGTTGTCAAAAAAACAAAGGAGTATGTTTGACTCATGGTTTAATAAGTCTAGAATTGTAATAAGTAAGTATTCATGAAGCCTGAGGCTGGAAGTCTACGTTCATATAATCTACATTTGAAATGAATTATAACATGCCATTTTCACAAAAGCCCATGGAATTTTATTAAAGTTGGAGAACTAAAATTGAGATTTTACAAGTAAAAGGACAAAAGTGAAAAATGGGTAAAAGTTTAAAGATCAAGATTAGCCTTCAAAAGTACTTGGACCAAAATACCAAAACTACATTTAGACCCTTTTCTAATGATTGAGATTTAAATTAATTCTAAATTTAAGAATTATTAGTTTTGATGATTTAATGTCAACCCTCTAATTATTGAGGAACTCAAAAAGTAGACCACATAAAAGTCTGTTATTCAGAGGATATGCTCACCAAATAAAGTTTACTAGAGTCTCGACAATACTGAAGAAGTAGCTCTGCTTTCTTCTTTCCATTGTTTAAATTGCACAGCGCCTCTCTTCCTTCCGGGCTTCCAGGCCGAGCTTCTTCAATTTTTGGTAATATCTCCGAGACCCGGTCAACCAATTTCATTAACTCAGTGCACATTCTACAATGAACCTAAATTGACAAATCGATTACACTCGAGACAGTTAGATGTATGATCCCAATTCTAGAACTTCCAAAAAGTAATATTTATTTTTGGGATAAGAAACATAACTTTAAGGAAATAATCTAAATTCTAACTTTTTCTGCTTCATGACATTTCCATATATAAGCCATATGTTCCAAAAGGAAATGAAATTATAGATTTCAATGATACCTTAAAGGAATGGACATTTGAAACTGCCTCCACATTTTCAGTACTATCAGTTCCCATTCACAAGAGACTACCAACTCTGAGAAAAATTAAAACAATAGTCAGTAACAAGCATTACCAACCGATTAAAGATTTAGCTTCAAGCATAGAATTTCTAAAGATAATCTATCTCGACTTGGCATAGAAATATGCTAAACAAATAGTTTTTCAGAAACTTCTTAAAAGATATATCTTCATGTAGAACAGTTTACTGAATCAATGCATAATTTTCAACCAGGGCCACAGAAGGAAGAACTTTGACAAATTCAACCAAACTTCAGGAGGTTGTTTTAGTCCATGTTATTAATCCTCATTGACTTTAATAACTACACATCGTAACACAACAAAACGAGCAATCCAAATGAAGATTATGTTTCAAATTCTCAATGACAAGTTTCAAGAGAAGTTGGTACACAAATTATGAACAACATAAACAATTTTAGAGAAACCGATCATAGGTTAGCCTAGTGGTCAATAAGTACCTTGAAAATAATAAAGGAATTAAGTGAATGAGAAACCAGGTGACTACCTACTTAAGATTCAATATTCTTCCAGTTTTCTTGACAACTATTGTCTAGGTGCGTGCAAACTGGTACGGATATCTAAACATAAACAATTTTTGAGAGAGAGAGAGAGATTACTCTGAGATGCAGAGAACCAAAATGGAAGAATCCCTTGCCAATTGTGCGAGAAGCCAACTTGAGAAATACTCCAAAAAGCCACCAAAAGCTCTCGTGAAAAGTAACAGAAACCAAAATCTTAAGCAAATATCATACAAAAACGAGCAAAACCAGTCCTCAGACCCCAAGAATTCCTTCAAAATCACCCAAAATCAAACAGATTCCAAGCTGTTTAGCTTCGTTCTAGCTTCAAGAAAAAGAAAAACAGCCCCAAAGTGGAACAGCCTCCATAAACCCAAATTATCTCCCACAATTCCAAACCAAATTTCACAAATGTTTCATCAAAAAATTGCAGATTATAAGAACCCCATCAAAAAACAGAAGAGAAAAACCCCTTTTCTGAACGTGCCACCAAGGAAAACTTTCACAGTGTGGACCGTGCGCTCGCAGAGCAAAAGGGCAAAAAGGGTTCTCTTCTCTCTGCTAATAAAGTAAGATAAGTATGTGGAACACAAAATTAAAAGCAACCCCCATCATAAAAGATGAACAGCAAACGATTCCATTGAACAACAGTCTTCAAATATGAGGAAGAAGCATCCATGAAAAAGGATTGAGAACAAAAAACAGAGAGAAAAGGCAAAATGATTGAGCTCAAATATTCATTCTTTCATCTGTTGTTCAAAATCCCACTAGGGAAATCGTCAACTCAGTTTCCATTTCATGCTGGGTCATCCATCAGTCGTCATCAGTTAATTTGGAAGATGAAACATACGGTGTGGATCAGAGTCAAAGTAATTGAAATCTACGGCTCCCATGCTTTGATGTGCTTTTCCGCAGGGGATTATTTCTCTTTGCTTACCATTTTTGATGTGGGAGACTCCATTTGAACGCTTCAAATAGTTTAGTCAAATTAAATAAATACAAAAATAATTTTCATTATTCAAAGTGATAAAAAGTATACCTTATTCAAAATAAAATAATATTCCACTGTCTTCTCATCCTATTTTAAATTTTTTTATGGTCCCCAGGCTTATTAAACAATATGGCAATCTTTAAATTTTTAAATACAAGTTGGATGAGAATTTAAAAATCTACCAATCCCTTCATAATTTCTATATAACTTTCTCTTTCATATAATGTAAAATCGTTAGTCACATCGTAGTTGTGGCGACTTCTCCCAATAACTTTTCGAAATAATTTTTAAAAATATATTATGAAGTCGTCACATGTGACTACTTCTCAATAACCATTTAATGTGTAAGTTTCAAAATTTACATGTTCTTTAATACTACTAAATACAAATCGACATATTTGCATTTTTCTTAACAAATGTGGAAATATGAGAATTTGAACTTTTGACTTCAAAAAAAAAATAATAGACGTAAATTATCGTTGAATCATGTTTGTGTTAGTGCAGTTCTTTTCTCATATATCCATCCGTGCAAACTGCTATGCATATTATGATTGATCTTTTATACATGTTTAATGTTCTATTTTTAAAACAATTTATTAAATTAAATTAACCTTAATATAAACATAATTAATTGATATAAAATAGGAAAATTGTTACAAATGTCAATTTAAAGTAAAATAATTAAAAATATAACATTTTTTTAAAAACAATTGCGGATATAACAATTTCTATCATTGATAGTATGATCTATAGCTGATAGAAGTTTATCGCTGATAGTAGTTTTTTTTTATAGAATTTTGTCCGTGATAATAGTCTATCACTAATAGAAGTCAATAGTCATAAAGTCTATCACTAACTGTTTTTTTGCCATATTTGCAAAAAAAAATTAAACTTTGCTAAATTTGTAATTATTTTTGGTCTGATTGCTGTTTGTGCAACCAGTCCTATAAAATATATGTTTCCGATCAAGAAATTAAAAATTCGAATCTACGTGTTGTGTATTTTGTGATCGTGTTTCTCAAGACAATATTTGGACCGTATTTAAATTCTAAATGCATTCTAATATCGGGAAAGTGAAAATTTTGGAAAATAACATCTATTTTTTTTAGGTGTTTCCATATTTTAAAATATACTAACAAACATATATTAAAACAATAAAAATATAAAAGACAACTTTATTTATCATTAAATCTTTTATTTTTAAATTATCGATTTTTATTTCTTATCTCACATTTTTTTCTGAACCGTATACTAATTACTAATATGAACATAGTTGTCAACATAAACATAATTCAACTAACACGTGAACTATTAATTAAAAGGTTAGAGGTTTGATTTTCTCTCCCCGCATTAATTAAATATTTTTTGAAAAAAAAAACATGAATATAATTCAACTGACATCAAATATGTACCTGCTATCAAGAGATTAGAAATTTGAATATTTCACACCCCACATATTATCACAAAAAAAAACATATACTAGTTAGGTTAAAATTCTATTTTGATCCGTGTAATATGAGTTTCATTCCATTTTAATTCATATAATTTTAAATGTTCAAATTTAGTTTATGTACTTTCAATAAAACTTAAAATGGGTCTATTAGTTTATTTTGAACTTTTCTAAAAAAAGAAAAAGTCACTATACTGTTCCCTATATAAATTTTGAAAATATGTTCACTTTGTGCATTTTCTTACCTGAAAATTATTATTATTATTTAATCAATTTCGATAAATGAACTTCAAACTAACAATAGAGAGTAATATGATTTATTGAAAATGTCGGGACTAAATTTGAACATTCGAAAGTATAGAAAAGGGAGTGTGTTTGACAATTGTTTCAAACCATTTTTTTTGGTTGTTTGTTGTTTAAATTTATGCTTGTTTATTCTAATTTTTTTATTATATATATATATATTTTTTTTACATTGAATTCTCAATTAAAAAATTAAATAATAATAATAATAATAATTTTTTTTTAGTTTTCAAAAGTTCTTTGGTCAAGAGTTGATGAGATGTTTAAAAATAAGTAAAATTTAATCGATGTATTTGTCACAAATTAATTATTCAATTCTGAAATAATTGTCAAACCGAGCATAGCTCAATTGGCATAAGGTTGTGCCCGTGACTATAAGGTCATGGGTTTAATCCTCGCTTTAATTAAAATACCGTTGCAAAAAAAAAAAAACTCTGAAATAATACAATAATCTTAATATCTTATGGCATGTGGCGGCTTGATAGTATATATTTTTAAGTTTTTTTATAAAGTCACGCATTATACATAATAGTATTGTAATAGCAGGCGTTGTATTAATGTCAATGCCAATTTAAGGAAGACCTTTAGTTGTTGACATTAAATTAGTTTCTCTAAATAATTCCATGCACAACAAACCATGAGGAAGACACATGTTCTAGAGAAAAAAAAATATACCCCTAAATAAGATGTAGTTTGTCTCTATGTCTTATTTATTGTCACAAAATAACAAATTCATGTGGAAAAAATTACAATATAAAAAGATACCCTAATTAGTCAAATTTGAAGGGAAAAACTAGTTTGCTCCCATGTTGACGAATGATGGTTTCTAGGATTTTTTATATTAATAATGTACTTTAAATAAATTATTATAAAAATAAAGTAATTTTTAAAGTATTTATAAAATTAGGGTACCTAAATCGTGTACGATGGACACGATTTCTCTAAATCATGTCCATGGTACAAAATTTAGGGGGTAACTCGTGTACCATAAACACGAGTTATGATCTGTCACGTCACATGTAACTCGTGTCCATGGTACACGATTTAGGGGTAACTCGTGTCCATGGTACATGACTTAGGTTGACACGTCATGTAAATCCTTAAATTGTGTACCATGGACACGATTTAGGGAAATTGTGTCCATGGTACACGATTTAGGAAAATTGTGTCCATAGTACACGATTTAGGTACCTAGTTTTCTAAATACTTTCAAAACTACCATATTTCTATAATAAGTTATTTAAAGTACATTATTAATATAAAAAATCCTGATTTCTATGTATAAACACGAGTGATCAAGCCAAAGCGAGCATAGCTCAGCTGGCACATGTATATGTTCATGACCAAGAGGTCTGTGGTTCGAATCCCCCCACCCCCAATGTACTCAAAAAAAAAAAAAAAACACGAGTGATCAATTTTTTTTTTTTTTTTTGCAACGACATTTTAATTAATGCGATAATTGAACACATGACTCCTTAATCAAAGACACAACTTTATGTCAATTGAGTTGTGCTCGATTTGACCAATTTTTTTTACAAATTATTATTGTCCCATTACACGCTCAATAGAGGATATAAATTTCTTAAATATACAGTTGAGTAATTCTTTTAAGAATTAACTTGAGTTTTTTTTTTTTTTTTAATAATTTTATGTCTATTAGTTTTTTATTGAATTGGTAAATGCATTTTTTTATTGTTAGAATTGCTCAACTTATTTTCGGTCAAATTGGGGGAAGATGCTCTAAATAAAATTTTGAGGGAAAGATGAGATTTATTTATTAATTTTTTTTGGGTTAAATTACCAGTTGAGCCCCTAAACTTTTAAAAATATTTCTAATAAATTCCTAAATTTTTAATTTTGTATGTAATAAGTCCATAAACTATACAAATATCTAATAGGTTCATGATTATGAACTTTTTATTTTCTGTCTAATAGGTTCTGACATATTCTAAATTTTTAAAAGTGAACTGATCTAGTAGATGTAAAATTTAATTTTATATTTAATAGAACTCTAAACTTTTAATTTTGTGTCTAGATTCGTGAACTTTGAAAAATGTTGAATAGATCAATGACTTATTAGACACAAAATTGAAAATTAATAGATCTATTATTGGATACAAAATTGAGAGTTCAAAAATTTATTAGACAATTTTTTAAGTTTATGAATTAAATACACACAAATTTGAAACTTTAAAGACTAAACTTATAATTTAACTTTTTTTTTATTCATTGCTAACTCTAAATAAAAAATTGATGAACTTTATGATTATACAAAATTCTCATGTATGTAGTTTTAAATTATTTTTTTGGTCCCTTTGGGAGGGCAAGCGCCTTTGAGAAGGCGTCCATAACACTCACATAATAAATACATGAGAAGTATATCAAAATCACGTAATAAATACTTTGAATCACGTGAAGATGTGAAAAGTGAATGGAAAAATCAGTGCAATGGGTCACAAATCACAATCAACTACCTCACTATCATTAATACATTGAATTATATATCATTGATTTTGGGTTTTCTTAAGCACCCTTGAAATTAAAAGCTCAAAAATAAAAAAATAAAAAAAATACCTCATAATGCAGTTTTTAAAAGACGATCTTCACTCACGTGGAAGCATGTCGTCTAATTTTGAAAAGACAAATTTAAGGTTTCGGGTGGACTCGAACACAATCATATAGATGAGGGGGCAACTTCATTACCACTAGGCCAAAGCAAGCTTTTGTTAATTTAGATGTGTTGGTCACAACCTGTCCACGTGGCGGCACATCGTCTAGGTCGTCTTTTCAATAGACGACCTGCTTCCACGCAGATGATCTTCGCTCGCTTGGAGATGTCGTTTTTGGAAAAGACGATCTTCATTAAAAAAAATCAGTAATTTTTATAAATAATTTGAAAACTGCATTATTTTTATAATAAATTTTCAAACTTGCAATATTAATAAAAAACAGCCATTTTCCCACGTCTAAAACAAACAAAATGTTCATCAAAATTTCAAATTAACTAGTCTCAACCTTCAAACATAAGAAGTTTATTATTAGAAAATTTCTACAAAAAAATTATAGAGTTAATGAGACTCACCGCAACACTAATGTAAAGAAAATAAAATGCACTTAGTATTTATAGAATTTTATGATACAATATTTTGACCACATGCTTCATTTAATCCCCCTTCAAGCACGTGAAGAAAGATATAGTTTCAAGGGAATAAATGGTAGGATTACAAGGAAACATAAAGAAATAGTTTTACTTGTAAAATTGGACAAAATTTCAAAATTTCCTTCAAAAGTAAAAGAAAGATTATCTTCTTTAATTTGTATTATATTGCATTTGGATGTGGGAATTAAATAGTCTATGGAATCAATTAAATGGTTTTGATTTCACATAGTGTTGGAATCGATAAGTTTTTTCACATAATCTTAAAAAGAAATTATAGGTTAGGAGACAAAACTAGGCAAGAGCCAAAATTAAACGATATGAACTAGTAAATCAGACCCTAAGTCAAATACAGGAGGGAAAATCAAGCGCAAAAACACGAAGAGTAGTTGACGCTACTCATCTCCATTCTATGTTGAGAGATTCGTAATTCCAGTAATCTTTGGGACAGTGAACATTTACGTCAATTTGGGCAGAGGCGGTCGAAGAGGTGGGCAGCGGAGGAAGAAAAAGAAAAATAAAGAGAGTTGGTGGCGGTGGTAAGGTTGAGTGGCATCGATGGGCCAGGCAGAGGCAAACGAAGCAGGGGCGAATGCGACAAATACGGTGACAAAAGAAAGGGTCGCGTGAAAGGGCAACTAGGGCTTGAGGTGAAAAAAAAATTAGAGAAGAAGAGAAAGAACTTAGGGATTAAAGATGAAGAATTGCCATGGTTGCTAAAAACTATCGAGAGATCCTTTTTGAATTGTTGATAGTTTGTATTAACCGTCCGCAAAACCTTTGATTTTTCCAACGATTTTTAAAAATCGTCGACAAATCCTTAGTTTTGCCTACAGTTATGAGAAATCGTCAGCAATTCCAATTTCTCCCGACGAATGTTTTAGCGCTATGAGAAATATCGTCGAGAAAACTTGAAATTCTTGTAGTGAGGATTCAAACATCTGTGTAAAAAATATGTGTCTTAACTAATTGAGCTCTATTGTTTACAAAAAAAACCAATTGATTTATACATGCTTAGATTGGCGAGTTGAATCAAATGATTAATGAATGGTTTAAGGCTGTCGAGTCATCTATCTTTTTTTCTTTTAGAATCCTTAGTTTAAAATTTCACCCCTTAAGCCAACTTAACATAGCTCAGTTGCTTAGAATATATATCATCGACCCTCAAATGTACAATTAAAGTCAACATAATTCAACAATAATTGACATGTATTCTTTCTCTCGAATTAAGAGATACAAATCTAAGTTATAAAAAAAAAAAAAAAATTAGAACTAGCAACTTTAATAAAAAGAAAAAAAAGTAAAGAAATGAAAGATCTAGAGTAAACTTCCAGTGTATCCTATCCTTGGCCTTTCCCTATCTCGTAGTTAATGAGAAAAAAGTGGGTTTAAAAGTCTGCCATTTTCGAAGTTACGCATTAGCCCAACTGGCGCGCGGAACCCCACTGGCACTAACGCCCACCATGCTCTGCTGCCGCCACCCGCCCACCACCTGTTTGTATTAATGTCTCAACCAACTTTCACCTTTTTTTTCTTCTTTTTTTCTCCAATTAGTCAATATCTCCACGCCCGCCATTATTGCCTTGCCTTTCAAAATGGCGTCAAATAACTCTTCTCCCACAGTCACTTCTTCAGGCTCCTCCTGTTGGACAAGCAAGCAAAATAAGGCCTTCGAGAGGGCGTTGGCCTTGTACGACAAGGACACGCCCCAACGCTGGCAGTGGCACAATGTGGCTGAAGCCGTGGGCGGTGGGAAGTCGGCTGACGAGATTAAGAGCCACTATCAAATCCTTCTCCAAGATGTCGGCCATATTGAGTCTGGCAATGTGCCATTTCCCTACATATCATGTGCTAATTCATTGCTCTCTTAGCTTTGTGTTCAGATTTGTAATGTAAGGCTTCTTTTGAGTACCTTAATTTTACGTATTCAAATTCATTTTTTTAGTTCAATGTACATAGAGCTGGATATTTGAACCTCTAATATTTTGGTTAAGAGTATATGACTTTTGAACTATGTTCAGGTTGGAGCGTCGTACTAAAACTTGATCTCAAGAGGAGTTTTGTAGTGTCTTTTGTGTTGTGATGAATCTTGTGAGAATCAACCTTTCTTACTTCATTATTTATTATTATTATTTTTTTTTAAAATTTACTCTAAAAACAATTGTGTGACCAATTTTTGTAACATTAAATGTATCTTATTTACGAAAGCTTTAGACACAAAATTGAAGTTTATAGACTTGTAAGACAATTTTAAAACTGTCATATTTGATAAAAAAAATTGAAAGTTTAGAAATTTAATAGACATAATTTTGAAAGTCTAAGGAATAAATTTGTAATTTGTTGTGGATAAAATAATCACATATAAAAGACCGGATCGAAAGACGGTTCAATGAAACCAAGTCCAATGTAATAGAGGAGGTCACCTCGACCCCAACAGCATAGGGTTAAAACAAGCGCGAGTCCAACACATCGAAAGGAGCTCAACCCAAAATTTACCGGGGACTTGGCCCATGAAACAACTAAAGGGTCAAGTCCCCCGTGAAAGAGCTGGGCTGAGGGAGGGTTGACCAAGTCCAATGTTGACCGCCCCTCGGTGAAAGGAAGCCTGACCTATTGGAGCGAAAGTCAGGGTCAGACTCCCAAACAACGGGCCCTTGGGCACGAGAGAGGACCGTTCGGTCAGCTCCAGGGCGAGTACTCTTTGGCCCTCATGACAAACCTAGATCAATTCAGGCTCTATCTTTTCCTACGGAGGGATAAACATCGCTTAAGGGGGACGGTTGATCCCTTTTCCTAACCTAGACCAACATTACAAATATCACCATAATAACAAGAAGAAAATAAGTCAATTCTAATCCGAAAAACACTCTACTCAACTATCACTCATACTAACTTTGACATCGAAGTTTGTTTACTTTGTTTTGCAGGTCCCTTCGTCCTGATGATATTATAAATTTAACGTTGAGGTCACGTGATAAGTAGGTGCGTTCTACTTGGGAAAAATCGTACATCAACATAATTTAATATCGTTTTTTGTTAGCCTAATTTTATTATGATTTGAATTGGATAAAGAATAGAGATATGTAGTTGCTAAATTAATTTTTTCTTTTAACTCCAACAAATGTGGGGTGATAGTGGAATGATTAATTTTTAGCAAATATAATCAATGTCTTATCCATCAAGTTAGGTTCGATTGGACTAGGTGCTAAGCTAATTAATTTACCAATTAACTTGGCTGTATTTTAATAATATTGTAATTTTTAAAACTTTTTATAAAATTATTGTCGGTTTGAAACTATTTTAAAAAATAATGTTGTTTTAAAGGGGTGTCGTCTTTTCAAAAGACGACCTCTACACGCGAGCTAAGGTCGTCTTTTGAAAAGACGAAAAAGACGATCTTGCTCCACATGGATGAAGATCGTCTTTTCAAGAGACGATCTTCTTCACGTTCCTTTCATTAAAAATTTGATATCTTTTTACGTAGATATTCAAATTTTTTGAAAAAGATGTGGTTGGAAAGCTAACAGAGAGAGCTTAAATTTGATACCTGGTTTCACTATTTTTGGAGTAGTGTATCAAAAGATAAAGATAATCGAAGTTAAACTATAGTTCTGCAAATTTCACAACTGAAGATTGTTTTGAGGGGTGCATTCAAAAATTGATATCTTTTTACCCAGATATTCAAAAATTTCGAAAAAGGTACGGTTGGAAAGCTAGAGAGAGCTTCAGTTTGATACTAGTTTCACTATTTTTAGAGTTGTGTATCAAAAGATACGGATTGTCAAAGTTTAGTTTTGAAGTTTTCAGTCATATCTTCAGTTCTGGGTTTAGTGAAGTTTTCAGAACTTCTACGATCTTTTGATACACAACTCCAAAAATAATGAAACCAAGTATAAATTAGAGCTGTTAGCTTTCCAACCGTACTCTTTTCGAAATTTTTGAATATTTGGGTAAAAAAATATCAATTTTTAAATGCACTCTTCAAAAGAATCTTCAGTTCTGAAATTTGCAGAACTATAGTCCAACTTCGATGATCTTTAAATTTTGATACACAACTCCGAAAATCATGTATCAAATTGAAGCTCTCTGTTAGCTTTCCAACCATATATTTTTCGAAATTTTGTAATATCTGGCTAAAAAGATATCAATTTTTTTTAATGAAAGAACGTAGATGCCCAAGAACAAGAATATCGTCTTTTGAAAAGACCACGTGGAGCAAATGAAAGTTTTTAAAATATTTAGAGTTGGTTATATTAATGATAAATTGAAAATAAGGATTCAATAATAATAATAATAATAAATGGTATATCATGTTTTTTAGTGTTTTAAGATATATGTAGTTAAGTTGGGGTTTTTGTACGGATGACCCACCCCTCGGAGACTACGAGATTTTTTAACCCTCGTCGCGAAAATCTATGTTTTTTGACTTTCTCTCGTGATAAGGAAGTGCATAAAGTCATTCGTATCCTTCGCTTATCACGATCACGAGGAGACAATTGTGATCTCCTCGTGATAAGCGAAGGGTACAAATGACTTTGTGCACTTTCTTATCACGAGAGAAGGTAAAAAAACATAAATTTTCAAAAACTGGATTAAAAAGCTTCGCGACCCCGAGGGGTGGGTCATCCGTACAAAATCCCCGAGTTAAGTTATCAATAATAATAATAATAATAATAAAATAGGAAAATTGCAATAGATGTCAATTTAGGATTTCAATTTTGTAGATATAGTATCTTTTGAAAAGTTTTGCAAATATAGCAAATTTGTAAAAAAAAAAAATTTATTCTAGTATTACCCCTTATTTAATTGATTTTATTTATTGTATTTACTCTTTCTCCTCTGCACAAATTACTATCTATGCAATCAGCCCCTATATAGATGAACGCCACAACTGCAACGAGAAGTAGGAAGCGAAAATCGCAGAAGAAATTACCCATCTCTGAACATAAAATCGAAAAAAACACCAAGGAGGATGATAACAATTACCTATCTTTCTCCTCCTCCATTTTCGTATTTTCTTCTCTCCCCTCTTCAAGAGTTTAAACTTAAATATTTTTGATTTTGGGGTATTATAGAGAAAATCCTTTAAACTTTTGCTTAGTTTATAAGTATGGTTGGAAAGAACACGAAACAACGTATAAAAACGAGTGGTTAATTAGTTAAAAACGAGCTTATATCGAGAGAGATATGATGTTCGAAAGATGAACTAGAATCGCATAGCAACCTATGCGATCGCATAGCTATCACATAACAACTTATGCGATAGCTGAACCAGAATCTCCCTCTTGATATAAACTCGTTTTAGCTAATTAACCACTCATTTTTATACGGTTTTTTCGTGTTCTTTTCATCCGTGCTTATAAACTAAGCAAAATTTTAAAAGATTTATATTTTAATCGACTGATTTTGAGGCTATCAATTGGGTTTGGATTTTTGGGTCTTTTACCTAGACATTTTTTACTATATTTGCAAAAGATTTTACATTTTTGCTATAATTACAAATATTTTGGGCCTAAAATAGCAATCAACCCATATATATATATATATATATATAGTCAACAACTAATTATTAAGCTAAACTATTATTAATTAATACTTATGAAAATATTTTATATTATATAATTTGGTATAATTATTATTTTACAATATCATATAATTTATACAATATTATATTATGAACATTTTAATTTAACAAAAATAAAAAGAAACTATAATATGAAAGTTTTTTTTTTTTTTTTTTTTTTTTTTTTTTTTTTATTATTATTATTATTATTATGTAATTCTGCATTTTAAAATTTCAAATTCAATATTTAGATACATCAAACATAATTTGTTTTCAAAATTTCATTTGAATACAGAATTCAAAAATAAATATTTATTTAATCTATTTATTTATGTAAATCTAAAAACATAAAATAGTATTCATAGAAAGTCCAAACAAATCCTTAAAAGCTAACTAATATATTTAATTTGTCTTATAAAAAAACCAATATATTTAATTTAAGCATAGTTGTTCAAAAATGTTGATAGTGTAAAAGTAATGCACAAAAAAAACTAGTAAAATAGACTTTTGGATACCATTTTGTTTTTTTTTCCTTTTTAAATTTTATAAATTATACATATTATTTCTTCACCATTTTTTTTAATTGTGTTTTTCACTTTCAACATAAATTTAGTCAAATTCTAAAAAAAAACAGTCATAAATTTAGTCAAATTCTAAAATTGTGTTTTTCACTTTGTTAGACCTTCTAATTAATAGTTAATATCTTATGTTAGTGAGATTCGAACCTCTGACCTTCTAATTAATAGTCTCTGACCGTTTAATCAATGGTTCATTTATATATATATATATATATATATATATATATATATATATATATATATATATATATATATATATATGCGTTTTTTTGATAAACACGTCATTTTTTTTTTCTTTTTTTTATATGAAATTCACACTTTGACCACTCGGAGAGATCGAGGGACGAAGAACCCAGAACCCGATCTACAGCCAAATTACAATTGAGTTCTATATATTTTTGTACAGTTAAGAGGGGATCGATTCCTAAAAGATTGAAGGTTTGTATATTGGGATTGAACATGCACGAATCTCGACAAGATCAGGTTCGAAGTTAGGTTGACGAATTCTTCTCTCACCGCGTTTCGAGTTCCCGTCACGACTCTAATAGTCTAATAATGCAAGATTTTGGATAGGTTATTATATGGATTAGCATTCAATGGTTGTTATCCTTTTTTGAAGTGGAAGAAAAGCCCACCGTGAGAAATCTGATTCGATGGCTAGGCTTTTGAGGAGAGGATAACATACCAAAATGGTGGTCCAAAACTTATTATTACTTCAATTTTTAATGTGTATAGTCAATGAATTTAATTAGCTCGGAAAATATAAACCACAAATACGAAATAAAATGACACTAAAATTTACGTGAAAAAGCTTCTGAATGTGGAAGAAAAATAATTATTTGAAATAATTAATGGATTATATAGTTTCCCCTCTCCATCTGCAAGTAGAAAATATCCCAAACAATCCACAAATTAGTACGTCATGAATGAGACAATAATGTTGGCTAACTACACAATATGAAAATTATAACCTTCACTTAAAAGAGTATCGACTCTCACCAAAAATAACATATTAAATAGATCCAAATTAATTAGTAATGAGGATGTGAAATTCAGAGAATTAATAGAATTTAGGTAGGCTACATTGTATTAGAATTATTTCATAAAAGTACAATTTAATCTAAATTAACATCAATAAATGCGAGGATTGAACCCATGACCTTTTGGTCACGGGCACAACCTTATGCCAATTGAGTAGCTATGTTCGGTTTGGCCATCTATTCTTCTTGATCTTTGGATCTTTGGATCTTGGGGTGGTTATTATAGATACACTATTAATACTATATATTTTAAAACATTATTCTTGCTAACATATATAAAAAAACTCAAAAAATTGAGGGGACCATGACTTTTCTAGTCTCCACATAGGTCCGCCCCTATATGTGTATCTATCATGGTATGGACGGAGCGTCACAAGACGAGTGTGTCTTGGACGACTTCCTTTGAGAATAGAAATTTCAAGGATAATGGTCGGGTGGATTGTACGTTTTCCCATGGATTGAAGGTTGGTATAGGGGTCGATGCTATGTCACGATATGTTTAAGTAAGATGACATGAGCGCAAAAGTCTTTATGAATCGAAAGTGACTAGATGGATGAATGTCTCAAAGAGATCTAGAAAAAAATAAAAAAATTGAACCCATGAGTTGGTTTTAGACAAGCATACTTGAGAGTAAACAACAAGTCAAGGTGACATCTAAAATGTCATGGGCTATTTGAGGTGACACATCTCTAGAGTGTTGGTGGACACTCGTTAAACATCAAAAAGTTATTCTCAGCTCGATAAGAGACAAAATTCAGCCCGAAAGTACTAAGGTAAACCTATGGAAGTTAGTTGCTACCTAGTTAAATAGTAGAAAATGGTCTCCAGAAATATCTAATTGGCTCATTGAACTATAATTATGACCAATTTGAGCGAGACATGTAAACTAGTTCTTTGTCACATCAAAAACCCTAAACCCTAAGTAAGGTCCCAACTTAGTGTAGAAGCAAAATAAATTAAGATGATAAAATATGATGAGACAAATTTAGAAGAATATTTTATTATGTTTTATAAGAAATATTTAGGCCCTTTGATAATGTTCCTATTTCTTGTTTTCTGTTTCCATTTCTATTTTTTTAAGAAACAGAATTGTTTGATAACTATTCATGTTTTTTATTTCTAAATTTTGAGAAACGTTTCTAAAAAAAGGTCAAATTTTGAGAAACTATGTTGTCTCTCCCAGTTTCGTTTCGTTAATATAAATTTTGTTCATACAATTTTGTAAAACCAGATGTTGTCTCATTTTGGTCTATTGAACGCTGATTTCATGCTCTCCCATTCTTAATCTCGAGTTTGAAACTTTGGCTTAAACACTTTTTTTTTATTATTATTATTATTTCTTAATTTTGCATCATTTTTATATATAATTTTGTTTTGTTTTTTTTATTTAATTTCTTATTTTTTTTGTAAATATAAATTTTGCTTACTAAAACATGCATTTAGTCTCACTTCAATATTTTCAACACGACGTTTACAGAATTATATAATTGAGTTGGATTCAAGTCGGCATCATTTAAAGCGAATTGACTCGAGTAAGAGATGACATTGTATATCAAATTTGAGACACATTTGATAGATAAAAATAATTTTATTAGTGTTGTTAATTTTGCAGACTTACTTGTATTAAATAATGTAGACTTTTGATAATTAATTTTTTTATATATATATATATTTATATTATATAACTAAATTATATTTAAACTATAAATAAAATGATAAAAAAGTTAAAAATAAAATAAAAAAAACATTAATAGTTATTTTCTGTTTCTAGTTAGACTTACTTGTATTAAATAATGTTGACTTTTTTTTGATAATTAATTTTTTTTTATATATTTTTTTATATTATATAACTAAATTATATTTAAACTATAAATAAAATGATAAAAAAGTTAAAAAAAATAAAATATACATTAATAGTTATCAAATACGTTTCTGTTTCTAGTTCTTAAAAATTAAAAAATAGGAAACGAAAACGTTATCAAACCGATCCTAAAAAATTGTTTCTAAATTATTATATGTGTACAATAAATTTTGAAAAGAGTTATTTTTTTTTTTTTTTTTTGACAATATGCCGTTGAGTTATGCTCTTGGCAAAAGAGTTATTTTATATTTACAGTGTTTTCATATTTTAAATTTGAAATCTGTAATTTGTAATGCATATTAAAAAAAAGAAGATAAATATACTATTTCATAAATTTGAAAAAGTTTTTTTTTTTTTTTTTTTTTTTTTTCATAGGAAGATAAATATACTATTTCACGTTTATAAACTCATTTTAGTCTTATTAAATCTGAAACATACTTGCCAAACCGAGCATAGCTCAATTGGCATAAGGTTGTGCCCGTGACTAAGAGGTCATGTGTTCAATCCTAACTTTAATTACAATACCGTTGCAAAAAAAAAAAAAAAAAAACTGAAACAAACTTATATAACAATAGTATATACTAAATTATTTAATATTATAAAATAATAATTATACTAAATATATATTAATTAATAATAACTTTGCTTAAATTGGATATTTATTAGTAACTACTATTTTTTTAATAGATATATTTTTTTTTTTTTACAACAATTAGTAATTACTACTACATGAATATATTGCTAAACACATTTCAAGCTCCCTTTTTAAATGAAGATTTAAATTTTAAATATGTTATGAAATACATATTTTAAAACACATAATACAATTTAAACTTTGTTTCGCATTTTATCTTAAAAAAAATAAATATATATATATATATATATATATATATATATATATATATATATATATATATATATATATATATCGCATTTCAAATTTATCCCACATCATATCATAAAACACGTATTCAAATTTAAAGTTAATAATATTACCAATAGTTATCCAAATTTAATATTCATTCGGTAAAAAATGAGATTTTATTACTCATTGAAACACAAAACTTTAATTTAAGGTATCGAGGCAAGACCATGATTTAATCCTGAATAAAGAGCTTTTAAAAAAAATTGAAAATGAAATTCTGAATTTTGTACATTCACTGATTCCAGACAATAAAAAGACAGTCTAATGGACGATGAATGGTTAGCCTGATTTCGCGGAATTAAAAAAAATAATAATAAAAAATAGTAAATGACAAAAAAGGTGGGTCCATATAGAAGCAACACGTGTCGGCACAGTATTCCACACAAGCCGGAAACACGCCACGTAATCGAGAGACGACGAGGTAAGTAACCGCCACGTCTGATATAAAGATGCCACGTAACCGACCCCTGGATGATCTGGCATAACCGTCTCAGACCACTGCGGAAGCAAACATATATATATAAACACAACTCTCACCCCAATGTTTTTAGAAATAGAATAATTTAATTATTAATTTTTAATTTTTAATTTTGTGGGAAAAAAAAAAGAATGGTCGGGAGGAAAACGGCGTCGTTGGTGGCGGTGTTGTGGCTGCTGTTGGCGGCGGAGATGGCGGTGAAAAAATGCAGGGGATGGGGTGAAGAAGCGGTGCAAGATGTAAAGGATAATATTAGTGAAGTTTCGGAAAGTGCAAATCTTCATGAAAAAACAGAAGCAGTTAAGAAAGGTGCTTCTGAAGCCTATCATGACGCCAAAGATACAGCCGGCTCATGGTCCTCCTGGGCTTACGATAAGATTTCCAAGTAATTTCTTTCTTTCTCATTACTTACATATGTTATAACAATTCTAAATTCTAGATCTCGAGAAATTATTCGAGGAGTCCGTCTCATTGTAGTGAGAAACTGTAATTCTATTTTGTATCGGTATCTTCTCTTATTGAAAGGTAGTCACGTCCACTAACGTCGTGTTAGCTATGTCCAGCAGATCAATTCTATTACAAATAAGAGATAATTACAAATGACAGATTAGACGTGGTTGAAATCATTAGAAGATTTATAAGATTTATATATATGATACTCTTCTAATACCTATCATTTTTGTTATTTATTAAGTTTAAATATCATTTTGGTCCCTATAATTTGAGATGTTTAATTTTAGTCCCTATATTCTATTAAGTTATAATAATTATTTTCACTGGTAAAGATTAATATATTTTTGTAAGGATTAATTTTCACTAGTAAAGATTAATATATTTTTTAAGGATTAATTGAAGTATAGAACTAAAAGTATAAGGACTTTTTTTTTTATTATTATTATCGATGAGCGAATTTAAATGTTTCTTAGATAAAAATCATTTTGTGCATTTCAAATTATGAGACAGAATTAAATTAATTTCTCAAATCATTTTTATTTTGTATTTTTAATATTTGCGCAGGGGATTTGGAAATAATGAGGAAGAGATTAAAGAGACAGCCCACTACGTGGTGGATAAAGCAGGCGACGCAGGCACAACAACCACACAAGCAGCATCAGGTATAAATTAAAACTAAAAAAAACATTTATTTTTGACGGTCGTTAAAACAATGACCCAGTTCTATATTAGACATCATGGGGTTTCATCCTAAAATCAATTAGTTATATAAGGAGTAATCCATGTATGTTATATTGTGAGTGAGGTCCCTTCGTCTTTCTGCCGTGGAATCCTCAACATTCTAAATTATAATTTTGTGCAATGATGATCAGATGCATCGAATTACGCATCTGAGAAAGCCGGGGAGGCGGTGAAGGCCGCGTCGACAGCGGCGAGTAGCCTGAAGAGCACATCGGAGCATGTTGCAGAGGCGGCGAAGGAGAATTTGGACTGTGAAAATTGTAAAGAGAAGGCGTCGCAGGCCGCCGGTGAAATTGGGGCGAGGATAAAGGAAAAGACTTCCGAGCTGTGAGCATGACACGTGTCTTTTTTTAATTTTAATTTTAATTTTAATTTTTATTTTTCGGTCTAGACTGAGTTGAAAAGTTTTTAGTTCGTTTAATTTTCCATGGTCATTATTGTGGGCTCTTTGTGGCCTCGTTCTTTTTCAAATGAAGTTCTTTATTTCTTCCCCTACAAAGAATTTGAATTGGCTCTAATCTCTGTGTAATTAAAAGTAAAAATCTGTGTTGGCATGGTTGCTAAGAAAAATTGCACCAGGTTTAAAAGATAGATTTGTAAATATGATAATTTTATCACTAATACTAGTTAGTACTAATAGTAATTTGTAAATATGATAATTTTATCACTAATATTAGTACAGATAGCCTGACAGTACGTAATTTGCAAATCCGACGCTTTTATTTTTTTATCAGATTATAGCAGTCTTTTATCCGCTATAAAATAATTGATAGGAGTCTATCGTTAACTATTATTCGAGAATAGAGTTAGTACCCACACTAACTCTTCTTTGGCATACTCCTTTCTGTCCACAATAATATAGTAATTGAAATTCCTTGTTACCAAATATAATTAAATTTGGTAGCAAACATTTTTAAAAACACTCTAAAATCCTCACACAGAAGTCTATTCAAAAGTAAGTTAAAATTTGTAACAGTGAGCGTTGAGCTGCGACCAAGTTCACCATGGCGACTTCTAAAGTAAGTTAAAATTTGTAACAGTGGGCGTTGAGCTGCGATCAAGTTCACCATAACTCTGGGTGGGGTTTAAATTTGGAGTTGGAAAATTGATTGGTTGGTTGGTTTTTGCTGAGAAAGTAGTACTCCCTCCTTAAGAATTTCTAAATAATTTTGTTTGATGGGCGGTTCCAAGTTAAAAATTACATTTATGATAGCTCTTCTATGGCTTTGTATAATTTGGCTCATTTCTATTATAATTTTAGTGATGTGAATTATGTGAGAAAATTATCGGTATGAAACTTATTTTTGGTCATGTCAATTCTTAATATCAAAATAAATTTGGATAGAAAAATGTCACATAACTTCAACGGTTAGAATTTGTTCATTTAGAGACGAGATAACTTGCAAAAACATAAAGTGAGAAAATACTGGTGTAGTGGTGTGTTGCCTATCTATCATAGTGACTCCGATACTTAAGTCGGTATCAAAGTTAAGTTTAGTAGTAGCAAGCTTGAAGGTATTTTCTTTTCCTCTTAGGATTTGACCTAAGAAGATTGGTCCTAGATTCGTGTGGATTCCTTCGGCTAAGAAGATTGGTCCTAGATTCGTGTGGATTCCTTCGGCTAAGAAGATTGGTCATAGATTCGTTTGGATTCCTTCGACTAATGTAGTGTGGGCTTGGCCTAAGCTTAATTCTTCTTTGGTCGACCATGAACTTTGGTCTTATGGCCCAAGGAACATTCCTTCCGGAACATGGTTAGGCCTTGGATTCGTATGACCTTGCAGGGTGAGGTCGGCCTCGGCCTAGTCGCCTTGGGCCGACCCTACGTATTGGGCACTCGAATCATCATAATACTTTCTAAAGGCATGTTTGGGCCCTAAGCTAGCTTGTCTAAGTCTGATCTCTTACTTGACTTAAGTTAGTGTGGGTCTGGACTAACTTTATTCTCGGTCTTTTTATTGTTGGTCCAGTTTTACCTATAACATTAAGCCTCTTATTGCCAAGTTATCTTTCGACCTTTAGTACATGTCTAGATCTGATGAGTCGACCTTCCATGTATTAGTTGTCTGTTTCGAGATATGTTTTCAAATCTGCTTTTATATACTCTCCGAGAATAATGACCTGGTCTTTGTAAGGTCCAAACAGACTTTCGGGATATGATACACCTTAACTAACTCTTGATTAGGTTGATATTAACGTTTCAAATCAAGACCCATCGTGAGACCCACCTTTCAGATTTTGGGTTTATCGGGAATGACTGTCGAAACCTTTTTGGGGCCCATTCAGCTTTCAGACTCACGTTCTCTGAAACGAAGTGGAGTTATGTGTAATATGCACATCTCTCCATACCTCGTCAGGTAAGATTTAAGCATTTTAGTTCCTCAGTAATATATCAACTTTCTTAACCCTCATCAGGTTTTATAAGGTTGTTGTTCAAAATCATCATCAAAGCCCTCATTTTGGGGTTTCAGATTTTTCGTGTATTAATAAATTAACATTGAGATAGATTTTTTATACAAAGATTCAAAGTCGACGAAAAAAGAGAGAGACTGACTTTAGAAGAGACCGAGGGCAACAAAAAAAAATGAAAAAAACAATTTTAGAGTTGACACGTGACTCCATTCAGTTGGGCCACGTGTCGTGCTCAGGGCTAGCCCAACCGCTAAAGTGGTGCCCTAATTTTATGGGTTTTTTTGGACAACAAATTACCCTTTTTTTTATTCTCAAAGTAAATAGATAGAGACAAATGACAATTTTTTATTTTCAATATCCTTTTTAAAAAGTTTGATATATCTCTCTTTTTAGTTTAATATCTCTCTATTCTTTTTCATTTCTTATTTATCCTCCCTAATTTATAAGAGTTAGTAATTAAAAAAAAACTAACTCTTTTTCCTAAGATTTTCTTTGACCTTCTCAAACAAAAGATCTTCTTTCTAAAGAGATTCGATTTAGAACTATTATATGTCCAAGGTCCAATATTCCTTGACTTTGTCCGTGTCAACAAACAATTTGAAATGCCTCGACTTTTTTAGAACAGGTCCAAGTCAAATAATAATGATTCACCCGACCATTGTTCAAATGATCAAAAATTGAAAAGATTACAAAAATTAAATAAATATTTCGGGTAAAAAATCTTAGAGAGAATAAAAAAAAATATCAGTTTTCGAAAAAATACAAACTCAATAACAAGGAGGAGCCTGAGAAAACTTGAAGTAGCAAAACAACCCCCAAAACATTGGCGGCGGAGAGAAAATGAATATTTAAGGCAAAAAATTCTATTAAAAAAAAAGAAAGCAAAATACAGTATATTGAATTGCAAATTAAGAAATATTGTAGAGGTGGCAAATTCACGAAATTACAAATACAATCTGAAATTGACTTAATAAAAATTATAGTGTATTTGTATTTGCAAATCTGAAATTAACTGAAAAGAAATTACAGTGTATTTGTATTTGCAATTCACTAGCAGACTTGCAATTACAATGTATTTTTCAAAATTACATTGTTTTTCAATTCAATTCACTAGAAGTGAAAATGTTGAAAATACAATTACTAGAAGGTAGTTTGTAATTACAGGTACATTGCAATTTTTCAAAATGTAATTACACAGTACTTACAATTGTGCAATTTTACAAATACACCGTACTTGTAATTGTGCAATTTTGTAAATTGCAATTACACCGTACTTAATTATAATTGTAAACAGTAACACAAAATTAGAGAAAAATATGTTTTTATAGTACATGTACAAAAATAAAGAGATGCCTTCTAAATTTGATAACAAACTATTCTGATTTTGATTTTGCTGGTGGTGATTTCTCAAAGCCTCCATTTTTATCTCCATTTTATCCCATTAAACCTCTCCAGAGTACTGCTGTTGTTGAAATGCCCTAAAACTCAAAGGAGGCGACAACGCCGTCGTCGTTTGGTTTTGGTTCGAATACCTCGAAGACGACAACAAATTCATTGCTGTAAACTGACATTCCTCTAATGGATGGAAATCGATCAGCCGATATGTCGCCCGCCACCGCCGAATTATTCGACAGAGAGCTCGGTGTCGACTTGAGGTATTTGATTTTGTTGCCAAACATAAAGAAAGTAAATTATTTTTTTTTGAAATGTAGCCCTATTCAATTGGGCCACGTCGAAGATAGGTTGTGTAGTCCATGGAAGAATTTCTAGTACATCGGAGGTATGAAGTTTTTCCATACAACTACCTTTAAATGAATGACACGTGGCGAAATGGTTTAAAAAAATAATAAATTTAATAGAATGGATCTTAGTCAAACAACTATTACAGTAGTTGAAAAAACTTCATAAATTTAATAAATCACGTGAAAGGTGGGTCTATGTAGAAAGAACCCGTGTCAGCACACTCTTCCACGCAAGCGGGAAACACGCGTGGAAGGGACCATGTCCATGTTAAGTAACCGCCACGTCTGATATAAAGATGCCACGTAACCGACCTCCGATGATCTGGCATAACCGTCTCAGCCCACTGCGCAAGCAAATATATATAGAAACTTAATCTTTTATATCGGAAGCTTAATTTTGTATTAATTAATAAATTTTTGTATTTTTGTGGGGTCGATCGGAAAACATTGCTGTAAAATAATGGGTGGGCGGAGGAGGGCGTGGTTGATGGCGGTGTTGTGGCTGTTGTTAGCGGCGGAGACGGGGGTGAAAAAATGCAGGGGATGGGCCGATGAAGCGGTGCAAGATGTGAATGGTAATATAAGAAATGTAAATGAAGAAGCAGAAGCAGTTTCGCAAAGTGCAAATGAAAAAGTAGAAGCAGTTACAAAAGACGCTTCTGAAGTCTATAATAACGCCAAAAACACGACGGATTCTTGGTCTAACTGGGCTAACGATACCATCCTTCAAATTTTCAAGTAAATTCTTTCTCATATATATATATAAAAGGCTAATCCTATATGAATCTAAATCTCTGTAAATTATTCGACCACGAGATTCGTTAGTTGACAGTTTTGTATGTTGACAGTTTTGTAGAGAAGCTGATATTGTATGTTCAATCTACAACATCCAGTCTTATTAACAGGTAAAGTCACATTTATTCAATCATTTTTTCTTTAAAATAGGTATAGGCCGGAAGCTTATTCTATTTTTTTTTTTAAGATATTTAATTAATACGGGTAATCTAACTTCTGACTTATTGATCGATTAGTTCATATTTAAACACAGTTTATTCTAGTTTACTCCAAATTCAATTTTGTTTTTACGATAGGTTAAACTTCAAATGAGACGAAACTTCGAAGCCTAGAGTATATGACAATTAAATGCGGGAAATTGTAGTAAAGGACAATTTAAGATTTATTGTTTGCAAATATAGCATGTTTTTAAAAAAATTGCGGATATAGCAATTTCTATGGCTGATATCTTATGTCCGATAGAAGTCTATCGCTGATCACCTCAGCTTTTTATAGATTTTTGTCTCTGATAATAGTCTATCAGAGATAATAGTCTATCACTGATAGAAGTCTATCAGTGATAGAAACGAGTTTTTTTGCCATATTTGCAAAACATTTCAAAGTTTGCTAAATTTGCAATTAGTTTGGGCCTGATTGATATTTGTGCAACCAGCCATTAAATGCTCACTTTAGCATTTTCTGTATAATTACTTAAAGATATATAAAAAGATTAATACTTTCATGTTTCTGCCGCCGACACGTGTCTCAATCATGATTTGTCACTATATATATATATATATATATATATATATATATATATATATATATATATATATATATAACTTTAAAAATGATTTCATCCTCTTTTCTTCTTTTATCTTTTTATATTTAACTTTCAAATTTATTTTTTCAGAATATGTTTTCCTCTCAAATTGGTTTTAAATTTAGGGTTTAATATTTAGAGTTTTAATTTAGTATTTAGGATTTATTAAAAAAAAATATTAAATACTAAACTTTATACTTTTCCTAATACTAAAATCTTGAACCATAAACTTAAATTTTTGGAAAATAAAAGAAAAATTAATAAATATATAGATATATATATTTTTTTTTTGACACATCACAATTTTTTAGTAACACGTGACAACCTATGATGGCTCCATGAGACTTTACTCATATAACAAAAATATTGAATTATTTTGGTGTATTTCAAATTATGAGATAGATTTGAATTCATTCCTCAACTTATTATTATTATTTATTTATAATCTTTGCAGTGTTTTGGGAATAAAGGAGGAAGTTAAAGTGACAGTTCACTTGTTGGTGGATAAAGCAGGTGACACAGCCACAAAAACCACACAAAGAATAAACACAGGTTATTAAAATTAAAATTTTAAAATCATTTCCTTATTACGACCCAGTTCTAAATTATAATTTTGTGCAACTAATGATCAGATGCATCGAATTACACGTCAGAGAAAGCCGGCGAGTCAGTGAAGGCGGCGAGTAGCCTGAAGAGCACGTCGGAGAATACTGTAGAGGCGGCGGCGGAGAAGGCGAAAGAGACGGTTGTGAGCGGAAAAGACAAGGCTTTCTGGCCTGCCGCCGGTGAAATGGGGGTGAGGAATAGGATAAGAGAAAAGACTGCCGAGCTGTGAGCATCACTCGTGCCTGTTATTTTATTTTTTAATCGCAATGATTTTTATTATTGTATTTTATTTTTCGGTCGGCCCTTTTTATTTTTTATTTTTTATTTTTTTTTATTTTTTTATTTTTTTTTTTGAGATAAACAATTAATCTCACGCTTATTAATAAATTAAATCATACTGAGTTTAATAAGTTTAAATTTATATTTAAATATAACGATTAATCGTTGATTATTGTTGGTAACGAATTGTTGGGGGTGGTGATCATCGGTGTGATTGTTGGTAGCGCGTATCAATGGTGGTGGACGTCGATCGGTAGGTGGCGTACCAATGGTGGTTGTTGGCGGTGGCCACCATGGTGATGGTGGAGAGATCGAGGGTTAGTGAAGAGATATTTTTGATAATTTTCATAAGATAGTTGATATGAATTATTAATTTTCATCCTCTTTTTGTGGGTTTAAATATTTATTATTATACTATAGTTGTAGAATTTAGATTCTGTGACTGAGAAAATTGGTAAATTTACGTGCTTTCTTCTTAGATCGAGATAAATTTTTTCTACTTATTTATCACTACAACCAAATTTTTGTTGAAATATAAACTTGATTTTGATAATTTAGTATTTGGGCCTAGCCTAAATAAAAGCCCAATTTATAGAAACACTCTAAGAACCTAGAATAATCTAGAGAAATCTAGTTTAGAAGAAGTTTTAGAGAATTGTGAAGAATTCTCTAGAATATGAGAGAAATATCTTTTAGAAGATATCATTGGATAAGATGTAGAATTTTCTAGAATGTATTAGGAAAAATGTATTTGTAAAGAATATTCTAGAAAGTGATGTGTGGCAAATTCCTAGCCATAAGTTTAGGAGTTGTCACTAGTATAAATAGGAGTGAAGCCTCAAAGTTTGTATCAAGTTTTCAAGCCAAGTGATCAATAATACAAGTAGCTTCTTCCTCCAACTATCTTTCAAAATTTAGCCTCCAATCTCCCAAAAGTTTATTTTCCAACAAAGTGGTATCAGAGCTTGAAGATCCTTTCTAAGAAGAGATGGCAAGTAATGGCATGATCCCATTCCAAGTTCCAACGCTCAACAAGAGCAACTATGATAATTGGAGCATCAAGATGAAGGCTCTCCTTGGTTCACAAGACGTGTGGGAGATAGTAGAGAAAGGACACACCGAGCCGGAGAATGATGGTAGTCTTTCTCAAACACAAAGAGATAGTTTGAGAGACTCAAGAAAGAGAGACAAGAAGGCTCTCTATCTAATCTATCAAGGATTAGATGATGATGCTTTTGAGAAGATTTCAGAAGCAAAGACAGCGAAGGAAGCATGGGAGAAACTTCAAACATCGTACAAGGGAGCGGATCCCGTCAAGAAGGTACGTCTTCAAACTTTAAGAGCTGAGTTTGAAAGTTTGAATATGAAAGAGGGGGAAGTCGTCTCTGATTACTTCTCTAGAGTCTTGACGGTCACCAATCAACTTAAGAGAAATGGTGAAAAGCTAGATGATGTAAAAATTATGGAGAAAATACTAAGATCATTAGATCAAAAGTTTGAACATATTGTCGCCATAATCGAAGAAACAAAAGACTTGGAGGCCATGACTATTGAGCAACTACTGGGTTCGTTACAAGCATATGAAGAAAAGAAAAAGAAGAAGGAAGGAATCGTGGATCAATTACTCAAGCTACGAGTTGATTCAAATACTGGAGGAGTTAGTCACAATGAAAGAAGTCAACGAGGACGAGGTCATGGTGGACCTCGAGGACGAGGAAGAGGTCAAGGACAAGGACGAGGTTGGAGGCCCTCTGAAGACAACAACAACTTCCAAAGAGGAGGAAACTCAACAAGAGGTCGTGGGCAAGGAAACTCAAGATCAAGGTACGATAAGTCAAATATTAAATGTTACAATTGTCAAAAGTTTGGTCATTACGCATCCGAATGTAGAGCTCCTAGCAACGATAAAGTCGAAGAGAAGGCAAACTACATTGAAGAAAAAAGTCAAGAATGTGGCACATTATTGATGGCTTGCACGGATAACGAATGGAACAAAGATAATAGATGGTACCTAGACACTGGGGCAAGCAACCATATGTGTGGAAAAAGGAGCATGTTCGTGGAACTCAATGAATCAGTGAGCGGCAATGTAGCATTTGGAGATGAATCCAAGGTAGAAGTAAAAGGAAGAGGTAACATTCTTATCCGATTGAAGAATGGTGAGCATCAAATTATTTCAAATGTTTATTACGTGCCGAATATGAAGAGTAATATCTTGAGTTTAGGCCAACTCTTAGAGAAAGGTTATGACATTCGATTGAAAGACAATAACCTTTCTATAAGAGACAATGCAAGTAACTTGATTGCCAAGGTGCCAATGACAAAGAATAGAATGTTTGTACTCAACATTCAAAACGATGTAGCGAAATGTCTCAAGATGTGTTACAAAGATGCATCTTGGCTTTGGCATCTTCGATTTGGGCATCTCAATTTTGGGGGATTAGAGTCACTCTCCAAGAAGAACATGGTGAGAGGATTACCTTCCATAAGCCACCCCGATCAAGTGTGTGAAGGATGTCTCCTTGGAAAGCAATTCAAGAAAAGCTTCCCAAAGGAGTCGAATTCAAGAGCTCAAAAGCCGCTGGAACTCATACACACAGATGTGTGCGGTCCGATCAAGCCAAACTCACTTGGTAAGAGTAACTATTTCCTTCTCTTCATTGATGATTTTTCAAGAAAAACATGGGTATATTTCTTGAAGCATAAATCAGAGGTGTTCGAGAATTTCAAGAAGTTCAAAGCCTTTGTTGAGAAAGAAAGTGGTTTGGAAATCAAGGCCATGAGATCTGATCGTGGAGGAGAGTTCACATCAAATGAATTCCAAAAGTATTGTGAAGACCATGGAATTCGACGACCCTTAACAGTGCCGAGATCTCCTCAACAAAATGGAGTGGCAGAAAGGAAGAATAGAACAATTTTGGATATGGCAAGAAGCATGCTTAAAAGCAAGAAGCTACCAAAGGAGTTTTGGGCAGAAGCAGTGGCATGTGCAGTCTACCTATCCAACCGATCTCCAACAAGAAGCGTACATGGAAAAACGCCACAAGAAGCATGGAGTGGAAGGAAGCCTGGGATTTCCCATCTCAGAGTCTTTGGAAGCGTTGCTCATGCGCATATACCAGATGAAAAGAGAAGTAAGTTGGATGATAAAAGTGAGAAGTACATTTTCATCGGCTATGACTCCAATACCAAAGGCTACAAGCTCTACAATCCTGATACGCGAAAGACAATCATTAGTCGAAATGTAATATTCGATGAAGAAGGAGAATGGGATTGGGAACAACATGATGAAGACTACAACTTCATTCCATACTTCGAAGAAGAGGACATAGAGCAAACAAGAGAGGAGTCTTCAACCCCACCAACTTCACCAACTACAAGCTCTCGAGAAGACGAAAGCTCAAGTGAAAGAGTTCCACGCTTTAGAAGCTTACAAGAACTTTACGAGGTTAGTATAAATCAAGATAATCTTACTTTATTCTGTCTTTTTGCCGATTGTGAGCCCATGAACTTCCAAGAAGCGATGAAAAACAAAAATTGGAAAAGCGCTATGGATGAAAAGATCAAGGCGATCAAGAAGAACGACGCATGGGAACTAGTCTCACTTCCAAAATGGCACAAGGTTGAGAGGTTTGCTCGGAGTAACAAAATCAAGTTTAAGAGGGGGTGTTGAAATATAAACTTGATTTTGATAATTTAGTATTTGGGCCTAGCCTAAATAAAAGCCCAATTTATAGAAACACTCTAAGAACCTAGAATAATCTAGAGAAATCTAGTTTAGAAGAAGTTTTAGAGAATTGTGAAGAATTCTCTAGAATATGAGAGAAATATCTTTTAGAAGATATCATTGGATAAGATGTAGAATTTTCTAGAATGTATTAGGAAAAATGTATTTGTAAAGAATATTCTAGAAAGTGATGTGTGGCAAATTCCTAGCCATAAGTTTAGGAGTTGTCACTAGTATAAATAGGAGTGAAGCCTCAAAGTTTGTATCAAGTTTTCAAGATCAATAATACAAGTAGCTTCTTCCTCCAACTATCTTTCAAAATTTAGCCTCCAATCTCCCAAAAGTTTATTTTCCAACAATTTTCTCTACTGAACCACTACAACAAAATTTTAGTATTGATTGCTTTTGTTAATAGCGTTTTCACAAAATGCTTTAAAATGTTAAGAGGGGTACGTGCGTGTGGCTAGATGTTTTAGATTGCCGCTCATATATGTATAAAAGTTGCCGCTAACTTATTTGAATGTTTATTTATTTATTTTCAAATCTAAAAAGTCCTAACCATTCAGGGAGGAGTAGGTGTTATATATTGTGTTGTGAGTGAGGTTCTTCGATGTTGGTGATAGGAGGAGTAGTCCATAAATGTTATATTGTGTTGTGAGTGAGGTTGTTCATCGGATTGAAGGGTTTGGGTTTTGTGGGTTCTGATACTAAATTAAACATCATGGAGTTTCATCCTAAAACAATTAGTGATAGGAGGAGTAGTTCATAAATGTTATATTGTGAGTGAGGTCCCTTCATCTTTCCGATGTGGGATCCTCAACATCGTCAACGATGAGAATGTGTTCAAATACACAAGCAACATAAAGCCCTAACATTGTCACCAGCAAACCAGTCATACCCAGCAAAGCCCTAACATTTCTTTATGTTTTTTTTTCATCACTCAGGCTCTAGAGTGGCCTTCACTCATCGTGTGAGTGAAGGCTGGACCAGGAGGAGCCTCTTGGGGAAGGATTACTTCGTTCAGAAGCTGATTTTGGGGACGCATACCTCCGAGAATGAACTGGTCAATGTCCTATGCTGGCTCAGCTGGTTCAGCTTCCGCTTGAGGATTCGGAGAATGATGCGCGATATTGCGATGACGAGCGTGGGGATGCGGGTGTGCGAACGACAAGGTTAAATTGAATTTTATTGCTTGGAAGAACTAATCTGGAGTAGTTCGTTTTTAGTTCCTGTAATAATGCTTTAACAGAAAAAGAGCGTAATTAGGTAGTGAGATTTTTGTAAGGGAACATGTACTTGCTTTAGGTATATACTGCCATTGAGAGATTTAAGAGTAGATCGGTCGGTTGATGAAATTTTAAGTTAACTTGGGTCTCCAGTTGTAGTGATATCAAAATATATGAAAATTGGGGCTTAATTACAAAAGGGCCTAAGATTAATCTCCAACGGTAGGGAGATTTAGTCACAGTTTCCAAATCTAAAACTTTTTTCAAGTTTGTTCTTTGTTTTAAAATCTTTATGGGTTTCAAAGCCATTTTATGCACATGACTACACGAGCAATATGGTGTTTGGCGTTATTTTTTGTCTGAATTTTCATTCAATTTGTTAGGATTTGGTGCTGATCAAGAGAATATTTGAATATTGTGCGACTGTTTTTTCCCATATGCAGAGTCAACCCATGAAGATTGAGAACCGATTTGTTCAGTCAGGTTCAGTGAAATTGGCTTCAAATTCTCATTGAATCAAATGGGGAAAAGGCTACAAGGAACCTCTATTAGATTGATAAAGTATAAAATTGTCGTAGTTTTCGTTTTGTACTATCGGGTAATGCCTTCCTCGCCCCCGTCCCCACGAAATTCCCCGTTTAATTTTAATTTCGCAGAGACGGGGCGGGTACTCCCCGCAGGAAATTCGCGGGGTAATTTTCCCCGCGAATAATTTATTTTGATCCTTTTTTTTTTTTTGCTATTTGTTAAGTTTAATACCGCCCCGCTCCCTATGAACATCTCTAAGTGGGGCAATGTGAATCTTGTATGGATGTTTACTTATGAATCATATTTTTTATTTTACTTCTAATTTGTGATAATAAGGTAAAAACATCACCAATAAGATTATGAACCTTTTTTTTTTTTTTTTACAACACATTAGGGTGGGGGATTGAACCTAGGACCTCATGGTCATTATGACCTACATCATGCCGTTGAGCTATGCTCTTGTAGGCGATTATGAACCTATTTAAAAATCTATAAGAGATACGATAATGATATTCATCTAGAAGTTTATTAATGCTATAAATAGTAAAAGATTATTAAAGCTTTCATTAAAGTTATAAATAAATATTTATGACCTTTATTTTATCAAAGTAAGATTTTTAATAGCTTTTGTAAAATGCTGTAAATGTAACATTTTTTTATAACCTTTGTAGAAAACAAGACATTTTATAGCATGAGTTGTTAGGACTTTTCATGAAATCTTATAAAAGACCTATAATAGCTTTTTTTTAAGCAATCATAGATCCTATATTTTAAAAATGTTATAATTTTGTGAGTTCGTGGGTCGATGGATGAACGGTGGTGATTTTGTCGGCAGAGGCTGCGATGGGTGGTGTTGTTTTTTAAAGGACGAGACTCTATTTTTCTCTAAACCATGAAATGTAAGAGATTCTAGGTGGGTATAAGAGAATGAGTCGTTGTTGGGAATTTTGAGGAAATGGGTTTGTTTGGATGTATGTTTAGTGTTGATGAGGATTCAACAAGGAATTGCGAGAGACCCTTTTGGTTCTTTACCGAATATAATTGGAATAATAAAGATAGCAATTTGATCATTGTTCTTGGTTTGGTGTCGAGTGCTCTGATGGGAAAGTGGTGATTACGTGAGTGAATTCTTCCATGGTTTCTTTTCTTTTGGGCTTGTTCGGTAGACTGTCGAGATGTTAGGAGCAAGGGTTTGTTTCGGTTGCGATAGAGGAGAAGAGCAGTGTTGGAATGCCTTGAATCTGTTATGAGACCCTCTACGACTGGTTGGTACGGGGGTCACGACGTTAGTGAACCACGTAAATCCGTGTCGTTCTTCTTCTATGCTTACTTATTTTTTGTTATTGATTTATCACAGTTTTACGATTCATCGAGAGCGAGGAAGGGTCTTTTCAGTCGTCAGAATGAGAGGCTCTTTAGACCTGAAGAAGACGATTCAACTACTCCATGCGCGGTTAAGTATGTTTTGGTGCATTCTTCGATTATAATGACTTTAGCAACGTTTTATTTTCGTTGCTAAATAAGCAACATTTCTTATAGTGTTACAGCGTCTTCGGACCATCTAGCGTCATGTGGCAGATCAACGTCGTCTCAGGTAAATCGTATACCATTTACCCCAGAGCCGCAACCAAATGCCACGATTTACCATAGTGGCTATGGTACACAATTTCTGGTTCTCGCAAAAAAAAAGTACTTTTTGTTTATTTATTTCCTCCCAAAAATCCATTAAATTTTATTGTCGTTTTTTCATTTATTGTTGAACGTTTTGACTTCAATCTAGAATCAGAAAAACGGATAATTTCAGATCTAAAACTGTTTTTGCGTTCTTAAACCTGGGGTTGGCTTCTGTTTTTGTACACAGAAACACAAAATAAATCTCCATCCTCAGGGTTTTCCTCTCTATTTTAGAGAGGTTCTGAGCAAAGTTTAATTTTGATTTCAATCCTTCTCCAACGAGTACACGGTGGGTGTTGTGTTAACCTTGGAGAGCAACTGAACTACACGATTCATACGATTCATACAGAAACTGTTGGTGCAGAATTAAAAATGGAACGATATTACCAATAAAACTTCTGGAGTTGAGTCGCGGACTAGGTCGCTCTCTTTAAGACGTTTCGCGGCTCTGCCCAGTGTTGTGCACAGCAGTCTATCAACCACGCCGCCTCCAGGATAAAACAACCCATCTATCGATCACCTATGCACTGTAGGAATGATCGTTCAATCATACACCCTTAAGACAATAGCTCGGAATCAAGAGTTAAAACAATAACTCAAAGAAAACAGTTTTATGGAGGATTTCTATAAGGGGACGAAGATTAGAGAACTATTGAGGTGTTTTGCTTTTCAATGGAATCATTTCTCAAACGAAATGAGGATGATTTATATAGGAAATGAAAAGACAAACATGTGGTTAAAAATCTTCCACAAACATGTGGCCATGAATCATTCTGAAAACATGTGGCCAGAAATGATCCAAAACATGTGGTCAGGAATTAACCAGAAAACATGTGGTCAGCAATCATCCACAAACGTGTGGTCATAATCGATTCACAAATATGTGGTTCTAATCGATTCTCAAATTAAAACCATAATAACATTTATAAAATAAATGTCCTAAGATTTAAAAATACATTTTAAAAACTTCAAAAAAGCCAACAATCCCCCACTTTGAATTTTTAAAAAACATTTCCGAGCAGTGTCATAATCAATAGATTGTGCATAAACAAATGTATCTTTCGATTTGAACATTTGCGTAGTGAGTAGATTTAGATTTTACTAGGGTAACTCGAAGTTTTGAACCCTATCTCTAACATCGTACCACGCATCAACCTTTCAAGGATGTCGAAAAAGGTCCGTGCTATAATGGCCCTGCACGTTTATCCCAGTCTAGTGAACGCTCTAGCAATTTTGCCCAAAATTCCATAGGAAGCGGCCCCACTTCCACATTCACATAGGTGAGTCTATCAAGAGTACTCATGTAGCCTAGGTACTCCACTCCACATGGAGTATTGATCTCATTAAGAGATTTTATTATCTCATCCTCTCAAAGCTTCAAGAATTCATGCTTCGGCTATGCGAAGTAAATTGCATGATCTAACTCATATCACTTCATAACTTGTTATTACCCGTTGAACCTATTTCTTGGGATCTCCAGTCATTTAGGTTGGGTTACCATTACGAGTGACTCATCATTCTATGGGCAATAGTCACATTCCCTTAGGGGTGTTGTGGACTTTCTTTATAGCTAATCCTTTCGTCAAAGGATCTGCTAAGTTATCATCAGTGTGTACGTGATCCACTCTTACAGCTTCTGTTGAGAGAAACTCTCTTACTGTACAATGCTTACGACGTATTGTCGTCTCTTATCGTTATAATAACGATTCTTAATTTTAGCAATAGCCGCGGTACTATCGCTATGGATCAACACAACTGGTATCGGTCTTTCCCGTAAAGGGATCTTAGCTAGCAGGTTTCTCAACCATCCTACTTCTTCAATAGCTATCGTTAATGCTATCATCTAACATACCATAGTGGACCGAGTCAAAATGGTTTGTTTCTTTGACTTCCAAGAAAAAGCATCACACACTATACTGGAAATATAGCCACTAGTTTTCTTGGAGTCATCTGGCCAGGTGTTCCAGTCTGCCTGCATCACTGTAACCTTCTAATACAGCTGGAAACTTTTAATAATGTAATCCTAGGTTCATGGTTCTTTTCAGGGACCTCATACCCTTTGAATAGCATGTTAATGCTTTAAACTAGGTCTATTTGTAAACTTGTATAGTACTCCAACGACATGACATAGGCAATATCAAGTCTAATACAATTAGTGACGTACCGAAAAATGCCAATGATACTCACATATTCCGATTGTCTTACATTGTCACCAATGTTCTTAAATAATTTTTACACCTAAATCATAAGGTATACATGCAGGTTTACAATCAAAGTTATTGTATTTCTTTAATATCTTCTCAACGTAATGAGATTGATTTAGAGAAATTCGATAATTAGACCTAGCAATCTTTATACCAAGGATCACACTGGCTTCTCAGAGGTTTTTCATATCAAAGTTGAAATCCAACATTGATTTCACCTTATTCACAAGGTGAATACTTTAACCAAAATTAGCAAATCATTTATGTAAAAACATAAAATAGTGTAAATGTCATCTACTAAGCGTAAATGTCATCTACTAAGTATGTTAAAGCTTATTTGAGGGATCAAAATAATCACCAAACATATTCTCTAAAATAACCATCAAACATATTCATGTTGACAAAATTCAATCTAATTGAGATTGAACAACTTAGCCTACAAATATATTTAAATATAAGTACGGCTAATTAGAATAATCATTAATTCCTCCACAATATATACTTCTAAATTTATAAAAATAAAATTAATAAAGTATACTCATAAACATAATGCCAGAAGTTTAATTGAATCTCAATTTACTAATTGAGAATTCACAGATTTATTCACATGCAAAATATTATCAATAATAAGAGCATGATTTCAACATAATATAATTCCAGAATAATTCTGCTAACGTCTTAAAATTGTTGGTGCAGAATTAAAAATGGAACGATATTACCAATAAAACTTCTGGAGTTGAGTCGCGGACTAGGTCGCTCTCTTTAAGACGTTTCGCGGCTCTGCCCAGTGTTGTGCACAACAGTCTATCAACCACGCCGCCTCCAGGATAAAACAACCCATCTATCGATCACCTATGCACTGTAGGAATGATCGTTCAATCATACACCCTTAAGACAATAGCTCGGAATCAAGAGTTAAAACAATAACTCAAAGAAAACAGTTTTATGGAGGATTTCTATAAGGGGACGAAGATTAGAGAACTATTGAGGTGTTTTGCTTTTCAATGGAATCATTTCTCAAACGAAATGAGGATGATTTATATAGGAAATGAAAAGACAAACATGTGGTTAAAAATCTTCCACAAACATGTGGCCATGAATCATTCTGAAAACATGTGGCCAGAAATGATCCAAAACATGTGGTCAGGAATTAACCAGAAAACATGTGGTCAGCAATCATCCACAAACGTGTGGTCATAATCGATTCACAAATATGTGGTTCTAATCGATTCTCAAATTAAAACCATAATAACATTTATAAAATAAATGTCCTAAGATTTAAAAATACATTTTAAAAACTTCAAAAAAGCCAACAGAAACCGTACCGTATTTGCTTTCAAGGCAATGCTAATCCCCGGTACAACATTCTGTTTTCGATTCTAGACATTTATCAGTCTATTCAAAAGTAAATTAAAATGTGTAAATAACTGTAATATAATAATATACGTAATTCAAATTGGGATGAAATGGAAATTAGTTTAGCCTAAGTTTAATTAATTTTTTCCGAATGGTAAAGAATTACGAGCATTAGTTCTTCACTCCTGGTCAATCGTTCTTCATGGTTTGCTTGTTGTTGTGCATCCAGACCTTTAATTTTTGTCTTTTTACGCCAATTTCAGTGCAAAAATCATGCACTTGTTGCTCATCATCCTTCTGAATCTTCCATCCAAGCTTGTTGGCGAACTCCATCATCTTAGCCTTCTGTTCTCCGCTGAACTTTGTTCGAAACCGCTTCTTCACCTGCCCCAATGCTTCTGCGCCGTCGCTCGACGATTCCGCCACTGCTTCGCCCGAACCGCCGCCGAAATCCATCATCATCGGAGCAATAGGACTCCGCGGAAGGTGGCTGTTGTTGTTGCGATTGAAATGGGAATATGGTGCTGGTGCTGGTAGAACCAAATGTTCAAAAAGAATATGAATAACTAATTAGATAAATAGTAACTTATGGAATTCCTAGAATTAAAACTAATTAATTTAGTCCCAAATTCTTTGAAGTATGGTAAATTATTATTAATATTGATAATTTTTTTTTAGGGATATTTAATTAATGCAGGTACGAGATTGAATCCTGACTTCTTAGTCAGCGACACAATTTGATGTCAATTGAACTATGATCGATTTGACAATATTAATATTGATAATTACTTGTTGATTGATATTGTGCTAGTTTAATTTGATTTCAAGCATGTAGTAAAAGGTGTTAGGAAGCTGAATAAATGAATAATATAATAAATACTAGTCCAAGTGAGGTTCAATCCTCAATTACCTTACCTGCAATGTAACGAGCGAGAATTGTACGACTGACCCCTATTTTAACTCATTTGTCAAACTGACCCAGATCTGAAAAATATGTCAAACTGACTTTCTGCTGACATCATCAGGTTTTTTTAATATTATTTTCTAGCTCTAGCTGTGGGCGCATGCTGATCTCGCTCTAGCTCGGGCGCGAGCTGGTCTCGCTCTAGCTGCGGGTTGGTCTCCAATCTGAAAAAAACTTCAAGATTTTGAAATTTTCAGATCTTAAATGAAGCTAGAGCTAGAGTGAGACCAACCCGCAGAGCGAGACCAGCCCGCGCCCGCAGCTAGAGCTAGAAAATAATATTAAAAAAAAAACTGATGTCAGCAAAAGGTCAGTTTGCCTTTTTTTTTCTTCAGATCCAGGTCATTTTGATAATCCGCTTAAAATATGGGATCAATCGTACAATTCTCCCAATGTAATGATTAAATAAAATTAAACTAGGTCACGTACCTTAATTTATTAACTTAAAATTGTCTTAAAATTGTCCCACAAGTACTTTTAAGTATTGCATTTTATTTTTTTTTTGGCAATCAAATGTTATAGGGTCAAGCAATTGTACTCTCGTAAGATTGGTCGAGGTGCACATAAAATAATTCGAACACTTATGAATACTAAAAAGAAAAAAAAAAATTGTGCATTTTTCTTAAAGGTCAGATTATTTCTATAGCCAAAATGAGTTTCGCTTAAGACTAATTGACATGCACTCTTTCCAATGGAAGCTCCATCTCCCATCCCTATAATTGTTGTTCTAAAAAAAAACTATATTTGAATATATGTACTCACATTCTTTTACTAACTAAGAAAGTTGCCCAAGCATGAAGGGTACACAATATAAATAAATGATTATATAGGGAGTAATAATTTATGAGTGTAAACTTCTCATTTAAATGATAATAAATATAATATATATATATATTTTAGTACATTGGGATGGAGGATTCGAACCACAGACCTCTTGGTCGTCAACACATACATATGTCGGTTGAGTTATACTCGCTTAACAATAAATATAATACTGATGTAGCTACTAACATTGTTAAAATTTTGACTATTTATTATGAGTTGTTAAAAAAAAAAGTAAATAGATGTTTTTTTTTTTAGCAGTAAATAGATGTGATGTTCCAAAGTAAAGGACGTAAAATACTATTTAATATGAAAAAGGTAATTAAATATTACCGTAACTTCTCAGGTTAAGTCCACCGTTTGCAATATGCACTTCTAATTCTCTCCGGTGAAAACTCCGGTGGCATTCGCAGGCGGCACACTTGAGGCTGTCGAGAGTACCATCTTCCCCGCTCGGCATGAACTCTCCGCAGCCATCCAGCACGTGGCCGCCGCTCTTGGCGGCGTGGTTCTTCAAACATTCACGGTACCGAACCGAAGCGGCGGCAGCGGGTGGTGGCGGCATCGGATCTGGGTCGAAAGGTTGTATTTCCATGGCCGAAGCTTTGATGATCATCTCTTACTTCCATTGCTTTCATCTTTGTTTTCCTCTTTTGGATTAAACTAATGAGATCTACTAATTTAAATATAATATCTTGTGTGATCTTTTCAATCCCTAATACTTTTTTAATTTATATTAAAAAAGACATGCAAATAATTATTCATTTCCCACGCTCCAATTCCCGAAATAAATTAATTAGTTAATTAATGGGAAAAAAAGGATCCACTTCTTTCGCTTTCGGATTTTGATGTTTTTGGTTGTCAAATTCACCAACTCAATTTCCACTCAAAAGCAAAGTTAGGGTTTAATCGTTTTTTAAAATTACAAAAACTTTCGTTTATTTGAAATTACTGAAGATTAATGAAAGGTCTTTTTTTTGGAAAAAAAAAACATATAACAAAGTGTAATAGTCCATATTTTTCAATAGGGTCATTCTATTAAATATTCACAACTACTTTCAATAATCTATCCTCATGCCAGACTTACTTTTTAAAGAGTAAAACTTGCTTGCAACTTGACCTATAATAAGTATCTTTTGCAGCCAAGCCACCTATTATGATTTGATTGGCTAAATATTTAAACTATTTTTAAATAATAAAAAAATGCCGTTCACTTGGTTTTTGTCCGTAACTTTTAAAGTAATTATTCCATCAAATTAACAACTTCTCCTACTTTCTCTCTCTTCCGTTCTCTCCACTCCAAACTTCAAGTTCACCAAATTTCAATTAGGGTTATTTAAAATTTGTCGGGCTGATTGTGTGAATAGGCATAAATTTTCAAGTGATTTTTTTAGAGGAAGTGAAGGAAAGAGTGGGAAATTTCACGGTTGGATTCATCTGGGTCGGTCATGATAGTGCAATTAGTATTCTTCAATTTCGAGTTCAATAATCAATTTCTTCAAAACACTCACACTAACAACAACGAAATTAAACCACGGGAGATGTTGGTAAAGGAAAAGTTCGGTTGGATTTTATTTTTCTAAGAAAAATTCCAAAAAAAAAAAAAATGAAAAATTCTCTAGAGTATTGCAAATTTGAGAAACTTAACTGGGTTAAAATATAGTTAACCAAAAAAATAAAAAAAAATACTTATTGTAAAGAAAGGATGAGAGAGTAAGAGATAAAATTGAAAACAAAAGTTATGGCAAATAGAAGTGGAGGAAAGAGAGATAAAATATAAAAAGTTGTTTATGGAATGATGGAAGAAAAAAAAATGAAGTAAACAGGTGAACAATTTTTTATTTAAAATATAATATAAATATTCAGTTAATTAAATTGTAACACGTGGCTGCTGGGCTGCACAAAATAAGCAAATTTTACTCTTTTTTTTAATTACAATTGACCTTTTTAACTGATCACATCAATTAAACTGTGTATTTTAAGGAGAGGCTTCTTCATATTCTCACTCATACACAAATTATTTTGGCATGATACATATGAAAATATCCCAAGTCTCCAAGTGGGCCCTCTTGGCCACCTGCGACCTTGGCTTTTTAGAGAATCCCGCTCCTACAACATGTTTGGGACACCAACTTAAAGTTGAGTGAATTGAGGGACTAGGGGCACGGCGCCCCCAAAATTTTTTATTTTCTTATATACTCAGAAAAAATAATGTCTTAAATATATACTATTATTATTAAATACATTTTGGCCCCCTAAATTAATAAATTTTTATTCTGCTGCAGAAGTGGTCATTGTGTATGTTTTATATTTTGTTGTGCCTAAGTTCGAAATCCAACCATAACAATAATTTATTTCCTTTACATTTCCTTCCATATATATTTTTTTTTAAAAAGAACTGCTCTCTCTTTCAATATTTTGTTTATATATATTTAAAAATATATAAATTTGATTCTTAAAAATAAGAATTTTTTATATTAATAATGTACTTTAAATAACTTATTATAGAAATATGATAGTTTTCAAAGTATTTACAAAACTAGGGTACCTAAATCGTGTACCATGGACACGATTTCCCTAAATCGTGTCCATGGTACACAATTTAGGGAGTAACTCGTGTCCATTGTACACGATTTAGGGACTAATTCGTGTACCATGGACACGATTTACATGACGTGTCAACCTAAGTCGTGTAATATGTACATGAGTTACTCCTAAGTCGTGTACCATGGACACGAGTTACATATGACGTGACAGGTCATAACTCGTGTCCATGATACACGAGTTACCCCATAAATCGTGTACCATGGACACGAGTTACTCCGAAATCGTGTCCATGGTATACGATTTAGGTACCCTAGTTTTGTAAATACTTTGTAAACTACCCTATTTTTGTAATAATTTTATTAAAGAACATTATTAATATAAAAAATCCTAAAAATAATGAAAACTTTTTTTTTTAATTAAAATGTCGTATACTACTTTGAGAGTTATATTATTTTAGTCATTCTAATTTCAAATATCTAAATTTAGTACTCTTCATATTTTAAACAAATTTTTAAATTAATTCTCAGTATTAGTTTATTTATTAACATTTTCAAAAGTAATTTAAATTATATTAACATCCCTTTTATAAATTTTAGAAACAAATTTCTATTTTATTATGTTTTTTCTTGAATAATTTTTTAAAAAAATATCAAATAAATCTTTGAACTTTCAATTTTGTGTTTAATAGATCCACAAATTTCAAAAAGAGTTCACTATATTTTAAATTTTAGAAACAAATTCTTGTTATATTGTGATTTTTCTTGAATAATTGTTTTTTAAAATGTCTAATAAATTTTTGAACTTTCAATTTTGTGTTTAATAGACCCACAAACTTCAAAAAGAGTTCAATATATTTTTTAACTTTCAATTTTGTATCTAATTGGTCCTCAAATTTTCAAATTTAAATCTAATATATCCTTGTCTTTATTTGACATTTTTTAAAATCTAGAAATTCATTAGAAACAAAATTGAAAGTATAGAAATCGATTCAACACGCTTAAAGTTTAGGGATGCATTAAAGACTTTTTAGAGTATAGGGACTCATTAAAGTTTTTTTTATTTTTTTATTTTATTTTAGAGATAAGCAAAATTATATGATGGTACTTAAGTTTATTTAAACTTAGTCCATAAGTCTTTGATACACTTACATATGTTTATCACTGATAACTTTTTTTTTAATGTCAACATAACTTGATAGTGTGAATTCGAACCTCTTGATTTTTTGCGATTTTTTTTTTTATATTTATATACTATAATTTTTTTGCTCCCCCAAACATTAATGTCTGGATCCGCCCCTGTGAGCATCAGTAATGATTGTTTTTATGGTCATGTCCATGTTTGGTACATGGGCTTGAATAGGTTGCCTGAAAATAATTTATTCTCAGACATCATTTTTTTTTTCATTTCTATGTCCAGAAACATGACTTTCTTCAAATGTCCATTTCAATTTATTTTTTCTTCTTCTTTGTTTTTAAATGCATTGTTTCATCTTTTTTGTTTTTATTTATTTTATATTTAATTTTATTTATTAAACTTAAAAATTACAACTATTTTTTTTACACTTTCCATTAAAAGTTTGTACCAATTTTTTTTTTGTTTATATATAAAATTTATATTATTTAAGTATATAATCACGTTAATTGTAGCTAAATAACACTTATTAAAATTTATGTTATATAAGTATATGAACTAGAATCAGTTGATCTAGCTAGCAACATTTTCATGCAATAAAATTTATATTCCTATTAGTTATCACGTAAAATATAGACTTAACATTTATTCTCATGAAAATCTGATTACATTTCCATACACCACCAAACACAGGTCATTAATTTTCAGACATCTTATTCACATACATTTGTAAATCCTCAAATCAAACGACCACTAATTTGGAGGAGGATTAAAATTTTGGAGTAAATTTATTATTAATCAATTTCAATACTCATCGGGGGGGACTAAATTAACTAATATTAAAATAAGAAAGACTAAATCGAAGCTCGCCTGTTCTGTGCTTGCTGGCTTCTAAGTACGTCCGCCGTGGCCGATACCGAAATCCGGGACGATAAACTCGAAGGCTATCACGACACGACTTCAATGCGTGGTATTTGTTCTGTTCGAGTTACCATTGTTATTCTTATTCGTACTTGGGAAGCAATTCAGGTGATAGAAGCTATAATTGCTAGGTGTTTGGTTTCTTAGAATTTTGCTTCTTTTCTCACCATTTCTTTGCGATCCTCGTTCTCAGTTAAATTCTAAAAAAAAGAATTTTATAAAAACTACTTCTTTTTTTTTTTAACTCAAAACTTTAACGTAACTTGGATTCTTGAAAATACTAATAAAAAATTCAAGGTGGAATGAATGTTTATAGACTTAATTTTTTAAAAATAAAAAACCAAATGGTTATCAACAACGCTTTAATTTTTTATTTGAGTATATTTGTGAGTTATTTAAGAGAATTATTTTATTCTCTTGTGTATTCTTGGTTTCTGTCAGAGTTAAAGTACATGTTATTATGCACTCATCATAAGCGCCGGGTTGTAATTAGATGGTTATAAAGTCATTTTTGTCATTGCAATGTTCAGTGTAGTAAGAACAGTGATTTTGAATTGATAGCATATATGATATATCTCAGATGAAAGTTCCTAACATTGTAATAGTTACCACAAGGTTTTGCAGTGTAGACGATTAGGCCCATAGTTCTTTGTTTATTTAAAAGTTTTAAACAACGATTTGCTAGATTTATTGCTTAAATGTTAATTAGTAAACCATTTAGGAATTGTAATATACACTAAAAATGTAAAATGATGTTTATACCACTCTCATTCATTGAGAGAGAGTGGTATTTGGACAAATTAGTGAAATAATTTCTTCCAACTTTATTATTAAGGACATGGAACAAACATTCCACAATGGTATGATATTGTCTACTTTAAGATTAAATCTTCATGGTTTTGCTTTTGGTTTCACCAAAAGGTCTCATACCAATTGGAGATAATTGTCACCCATTATATACTCGTGATCTTTCTATTTTCTAGCCAATGTGAGATATTGTTTGTATCCTAACAATCCTCCCCTCAAACAAAGTACCACACTTAAGCCTACTTTGTTTCCTAACATTTATTAAAGTTGTTTGAATAGTAGAGATATTTTCTTTATCTATAGTTGCACATGCAGAAATCTTGTTCCTATTGCAATTTGGCCTCAAATTGGTTTCTTAATTTTGTTTGGTTCAAAAATTCCCTTTTAGAATTAGAACATTCAACCAACAAATTATTTGGCATTTTGAACATGTTATATGGCCCTGTCATCTTTACTCAAATAGCTCACAAATGAAAATGAGCAAAGGCAACATGTATGGCAGACATCATGGTCAGTACACGTTGTGTTGACTCGTGGAGATGATGGAGGTTTAATGCTTCCTCCAAAATATTTATAATTTTATAGTTGAACCTGCAGTTGCAGAAGAGTTGCAGAAGATTGGACGTAGTCTCGAGATCGGGGCGAACCAGTATAAATTATCGGTGTCGTTCTCTCTTTCCCTTATCTTTATTATTGTATTTTGTGATCGATAACTTATTTGCTTCTAACCTGTGAAGTGAGAACGTGAGATATAATATTGTTATTCCGCGTTATTTATATCTTGTGTATTTTTCCCAACATGTAGGAGTTTTGTGTTGATCACAATTACCTCAAGTTAAACGTGACGTAGAAGCGAGCAGAGATTATGTTAGGTGTATTATAACATACTCGTCTAACTCTTGAAAACTTGAGACTTGTAGGAAGAATATTTGATAGTGCTAACATACTTTAGGTCCGGATTGATAACCATTTCGTTTTTTATTTTTGAGTTTTGAAATTCAAGTTTATAAACACTACTTCCATCAATGAGTTTCACTCCTTTGTTATATACTTTCTAAAAGTATTTTCAAAATTCAAGCCATGTTTTGAAAACTAAATTTGTTTGTTTTTGAAATTTGACTAAGAATTCAAAGGTTTTTTTAAGAAATGTAAAAACCATAGTAAGAAAATTGTGAGGAAACAAGCATAAATGATTCAACATAAATTTCTAGGAGATGGAAGAATAAGGACATAGATTAATCGTTGATTTGTACATCTATGCACAATTGTTTATAAAATTCTGTATGATGCTCTTGAACTTTTTTGCAGTGACAAAGATGACTTGAGAGTTCAAGAAGAAATGGGACCAATAATTAGGTGCTTTCCTTTTGAACAGCCAGAGGGGCATAAAAATGCTCGATGACATGTCCGCTAATTTGTTAAATATTTGTGATAGGTATCTAATGATAAGGAGAACGGAACTCCACATTAATATGATATTGTTCACTTAGGACCTAAACCCGCATGACTTTGCTTTTGGTTTCACCCAAAAGGCATCTCATACCAATGGAGATAATTGTCCACACTTATATGCCATGAATCAATCTCTTCCCTAACCAATGTGGGACTTTGTTAGCACTCCTAACAATCCTCCCCTCGAACAAAGTACCACTTGGAGCCTTCTCTCAAGCACTTTTTGTTCGATCCGGGGAGAGTTCTCTTTGTTCGGAATCTGAGGAACTTTCCACACAGCTAGGGTACCATGGCTCTGATACCAATTGATAAAGACAACGGAACTCCACATATCTCCACATTAATATTGTCCACTTTGGGCATAAACCCGCATGGCTTTGCTTTTGGTTTCACCCAAAAGGCCTCATACCAATGGAGATAATTGTTCTCACTTATATGCCATGAATCAATCTCTTCCCTAACCAATGTGGGACTTTGTTAGCACTCCTAACAATCCTCCCCTCGAACAAAGTACCACTTGGAGCCTTCTCTCAAGCACTTTTTGTTCGATCCGGGGAGAGTTCTCTTTGTTCGGAATCTGAGGAACTTTCCACACAGCTAGGGTACCATGGCTCTGATACCAATTGATAAAGACAACGGAACTCCACATATCTCCACATTAATATTGTCCACTTTGGGCATAAACCCGCATGGCTTTGCTTTTGGTTTCACCCAAAAGGCCTCATACCAATGGAGATAATTGTTCTCACTTATATGCCATGAATCAATCTCTTCCCTAACCAATGTGGGACTTTGTTAGCACTCCTAACATCTAATTGTCTTATTTATGTATGAAGAGCCCAACACCATGGAAAGAAACCATAGCACTTTTGAATCAAATGGACATCCTATCTTTTTTTTATAATGTTATTTTCCTTGCTATATCTTGGTATAAATTGAATTTCTTCGGTACTTCTCTTTTGATCAATTGGAGATGATTATTGTAACCCTTTTGGTTTGAGACTTATAAAAATAAATGTATGAAGAGCCAAAAAAAAAAAAAAAATGAAATGTCACCTTACAAGTCTACCATACAATTTGAGGAAAAAATATTAATTTTGCACCGTTGGATAAAAAGAGAGAATTTGTAAAAGCATTTCAATTTTGTATCCAATGATTATTAGAGGCAGATATATTTAAAAATCTATATCCAACAGTTTTAAAGAGAGTCATATTCTAGTCCGAGGGTTGGGTCTCACCCAAAACTGCTGTCCATATGCAACAAATATTATTGTTTAATGTCTAATAGAATACAGATTACCAAGAAGCCAAATTTTGGCGTCTCATTTGGTTTGTTCATTTGAATGCAGGGTAGCAAGGAAGTGCTTGAGGCACCTATTGTAGACGCAAGGTCGTTCCAAGTGAACCAAGTGACCCGCCTTCGGTATGCCTCGAAATGTTGCATTTTCGCCGAGTTCCCTACGAACACATCACCAAATCCAAATTTAAGATCACGGTGCAATCACCACGTTACACATCTCGTCTCGTAGGTATGATCACTACTTACACCATTTGTACATTTTAATTAAGGTAGATGTTGATGGAGTGAATGTCAACATCACTTCAATTCCGACGAAATATATGTTCATGTTAGTTTTATTTGGGACTCTAAATTGTTAGTTTAAGGGAATGAAAATCAAACATACTGTTGTAATTTTTGGGCGAGCTCGACGTTGAAAATCTGATCGTTTTCACCCCATAAAAGATGTATCTTCTGCAAAGAGATTGAAGAAGAATGATGAGAAAATGAAGGGAGGGGGAGGGAGGGAAGGAGAGAAGTGAGGAATTTGCCTGAGTGAACTTGGGGACTTTGGTATCTTTGTTACTAATGATTAAATCTTCTAGGAGCTCTGCCCTATCTTTCCTGTTATTGAACATCACCTGCAATTATTCCTCATGCCAAAAAATCAATATATGAATAAAGGAGAGTAAACCCCAAAAACTTTGTTTGTTTAGGCATAGGTATTCCATCAAGAGGTCAAAAGTTTGAATCTCTTCCCAATACATATTATTTTTTTACAATGAAACAAACAACCTTGTAACTTTTACAAATTCGAAATGGGAAATGTCAATATTTTGGTTTTGGTCGGAATGAATCTAGATAATTTTGAATCAATGCGACCATTCTTTTTTTTCTTTGTAATAATATTTTGGGGTTCATAATTAATGATAACTTAGTAATTGGTATGTGGGTTGGTTGCATAAACAGCAATCCAACCCAAAATAATGACAAACATAGCAAAATTTAAAACATTTTAAGTTGCAAATATGGACAAAAAAATAAGTGGCTCGCAAATATAGCAAAAAAATGGGTAGCTATCACGAATAGATTGTTATATGATTATCATTCATATTTGACTATAACTGATAGACTACTATTAGTTAGAGGTGAGTAAACAATACCGAAAAATCGATCCGACCGAACCGACGTCAGTCGGTTTGTCCAATGGTTCGGTCGGTGTCGGTTTTGCACATTGCAAAATCGATGTTTTGGTCGGTCGGCATAATTAAATCACGTTTTTCGATCGATATAGTTAAAAATAAAAATAAAAAAAACTTCGTCTTACCTGACTGCCGATGGCTGAGGCACACTTTCTTCCCGACATATATAATAATATTAAATAATTAAAATATAAATATTTAAAAATATTATTTTCTTTAATTTTTCATTTTTTTTACTCATCTTCTCTCTCATTCTCCATTTTTTTTTCTCTTTCACCATTTTTTTCCTCTCTTCTTCTTTATTTATTTTTCATCTCTTCTTCACAACAATAAAAAGCGTAGATGCATCTTCTTCTTTCTTCCTTTTTTTTTCTTTTCTTTTTCATGTTTTTTTTCAAAAGTTTGTCGGAGTTAGGTAAAAACCGATCGACCGCGGTCGGTCGGCGTCACTAAGCTCTTTAAAATCGACCATCACTATGTAAATGGACTTGTCGGTGGTCGGCGGCGGTTTGAGCCCAAAATCGACCCCGACCGACCGATACTCACCCCTACTATTAGTGATAGTCACCGAAAAAATACTATAAAAAATTGAGATGATAAACTACTATTAGTGATAGAAATTGTCATATTTGAAAAAAAAAAAAAAAATGTTATATGGCAGCCTGGGGCAGAGTTAGGTGAGTAATAAATAAGTTTCATAGATGATCCTTAATTTACTTTAAATTAAAAAAAAAAAAAAAAAAAAAAAAAAAAAATCCAATACAAAATTATAAAGTAGATAATAATACTGAATTAGGTAAAGGTAGGTTCATCACACGTTAAGTTGGTTCCCTCTTTTCTATATTATCAATTCAATATATATTCCCAACCCCATTCCGCCATGTCATAATAGTACTGAATTTCAAATTAATTAGGTTAGGGTAGGTTAGTTTGTTGGTCAATAAATGCAAAGTGTTCCATTTTTTTTTATTATAAAACTAACCCCAATTTAAAAAATAAATTAAATTGACCTTCAGTTGACCATTTTTTTTTAATATTATTTTCTAGCTCTAGCAAATTTTGTACAGACTCGAAATTAATCCGCACCCGTATCTAGAGCGAAAAATAATATTAAAAAAATAATAATGATGTCAATCGAAGGTCAATTTGATTTATTTTTTAAATAATGATGTCAGCCGAAAGTCAATTTGATTTATTTTTCAAATTTGGATTAACTTGACAAATGAGTCAAAATAGGGACGAGTCGTACAATTTTTCCTTTAGAAATCCTAATTTTAATATATTAAATATATTAATGTTTTTTTAGAATGATATATTAATGTTTTGAGGTATCTTTCCTTCATAAAAAAATTATGTTCACATATAAATAAAAAATTGTACCAATTTCAATTTAGGATTTCTATTTAGCAAATATAGCATATTTTGAAAAGATTTATAAATATAGTAATTTTTATAAGTGATAGTCGTTAATAGCAGTCAATTTTTATCCGTGATAATCACCGATTTTTGTTATATTTACAAAATATTTTATATTTTACTATACTTAAAATTATTTTGAGTTTGCTATTTATAATTTTTTTTTTTTTTTTTTTTTTTTTTTTTTTTTTTTTTTTTTTTTTTTTTTTTTTTTTTTTTTTTTTTTTTTGACAATCAAAATAATTTTGAAGACAAAAGAGACCTAAAAGAGCTTAGGTCATAACATTTTATAATAATTTTATGTCATTAGAAACAATTACATTAAATGCAAAAATTATGAAAAATGTTTGATTTTTTTTTTTTTAAAATTGAAGTTTTTGGAAACATATAAAAAAAACAAGGTTATTTTTCTATATTTCTAAATAAAATACAATTTTTTCATTAAATATTAGACATCTACATTTTCGATCACTGTCAAACAAAAGTTATTGTTATCGACCTTAAATTTCAATGTCAAACAAACATGAATGGCACAAATTTGACGAGAGAAGTTACAAGACAAATGGGAAGGTTATTAATATCTTTATTGGTTAAGCTATATCTTCAAGTTATTCAACAAGTTAGCCATATTAAAGTTTATTCTAATATAATTAAATAAAAATATCAAATATTTTTTTGGGACAAAATTAATTTTTTAATACAAACTCTAGGTTAAAACAATTTTACTCTCATCTTGAAAAAAAAATAGTTTCCATACTTTGCGTAAACTTCTCGTACTCCAATTCAGGGATCTAATTATTATAATTATAAGTCTTCGCATATTTAAATTAATATTTTTTAAATAAAAATTGAATAAATGTATAAATAAATGTACTAATCAAAGTTAGAGTTTTAATTTATACAATTTAAGGGTATAAATTGATTTTTTTCTAATATTTTTTATAGTTGAAATTAAAACTTTTCTTTCAATTATTGTAAAAAAAAATGTTGAATTCATTATCATCTGAAAACTTGCCAATTGAAAGGGGAAAAAAATTTGCACTGACCTGAAGGAAGTCTTTATGGAGTCGATCGGGAAACCAGAGCTTTTTATGAGCGGCGACGGAGAGAAGTGCTTTCAGACCCTTCACCGACGTTGGTAGTAAGAGCTCCGACGACGACCCAAACCCTAATCTCTGCAGCGTCTCGCCGCTGATCGAATCCGTCATCGCCAGAATCGAACCGGAAACAACCATCGCACCCACCAGCTCCGGCTGGAGCTCCGCCAGTTTGAACGCCACCATTCCGCCATAACTGAACCCCACCACCGTGCACTTCTCGACCCCGAGCTTCTTCAGCCCCGCCGCCAAACACTCCGCCTGAAACGCCGGTGAACGTTCCGCCTTGTCGGTGACGGAATCGCCAAAAAAGAGGAGGTCCGGTACGTAAACGGAGTATGCTTTGGATAAAGCACCCACCTAGAAATTTAATGTAAAATAGAGTTGAAAAACAAAATTAACTTTCGTTATTAATCTAAAAATAAACATTGAAAAATAAGAAATTTAATGAAAAATAGAGTTGTTTTTTTTTTTTAACGAACATGTTGGAGTGGGAGATTGAACTTAGGATTTCATGGTCATTAGGCGATACATTATATACTAAAAAACAATAGCTTTCAAAAAAATTAATTTTGTTTTGGGAATTTGGCTAAGAATTCAAATATTTGTAGAGTTTAGTGAAACTTGTAGTAAAAGAATTAGGAGAAAATAAACATAAATTTCAAAAATAGGAAAACTAAAAAACGAAATAGTTATCAAATGGGGTCTAAACTTTTTAAGTTTAGTGGTGATTTAATACCTGGAACTGCCAAGTGACGATACCTTCAGCAGCAAAGCCATGAACCAAGATTATGACAGGCTTGGTTGGTTTTTGCGCGGGTTTGGGCTCCTGACCTTTCTTGGACTTAGGGAGAGTCTCGACGGGGATCCAAAAGTTCATGACGGTACCACGCTCGATCTCGATGGAGTAAGGTACTACGCCGGCCATCTTCATTAGGGCATGCAAGAGTGGGCGTTGAGCTGCAACCAAGTTGACCATGGCTCTTGGTCGGAGTTGAATTTGGAATAAGTTTGGGGAGCAACGAAGGCGAGAGGGGGTTTAAATTTGTGGAGTTGGAGAATTATTTGTTGGTTGGTTTTGTTTGGTGGGCGGTTCCAACGCCTTCCTTGGTTGACGGCTACGAAAATAGATGTGCAAAATTTACATTATCATATTCGCTCTTTTATGGGCTTTGTATAAAGGGAAATTGGCCCATTTATCAAAGTCTCATGCTACGCGATCACACTCCTCAATCTTTTTCATTTTCAAATTTAAAATAAAATCAAAATTTGTTATTTTTTAATTCTAAATTTAAAATACCGATTTTTTTATTTAACAATTTTTATCTACCTACCGATTAAATTTTTTCACTCATTTATATTATTTATTGACATATATATTATTGTGATAATATCTACTTGGAATTATTATTATTTTTTTTTTTTTTGGCTATATTTAGTTCTTGAGAGACATTGAAAGGAAAAGATTTATTCTCTCTTATATATTGTTATATAGGTACTTGTGGCATGTTGATTAAAACGAGAAAATTAGAGAGATGTTACTGTGAATTTGACATGGGATCCGAGCCTAGAATAATTTAGAAAAATATTAAGGGAGCGGCTAAACCGTAAAAGATGAAGAGAAAAAACTAAAGAGATTTGTGACCACTGCAAGATGTTTTCAAGAGGTCCAGAGTGGCGGCATGTCCGAGAGAGATCTACGAAGGTGTGTGAGATCAAGGAATCTAAGGCTGAAGGGTGAACCAGGGCGGATTTAACGAAAAAGGTGTGGCGGTTTCCGTGAGGGGCGGAGTGCGGTGGTGAAGCGACGACACAACTAATCACTACCGAGAGGACAGTGGTTCGAGTCCGAGAGATCGGGTGAGCGGTGCAAACAAATCGACGACATGGGTTTCGTGAATTTTTTGAGAGACAAGTCGACAATGACGTGGGTGTAGGGCGACAAGAAGAGATCAGATGCGTGAGATCGGAACTGGAGTGATTGTCTAATTTTTCAGTGGAGGATGTGCATGGTGGATCTGGGCGCAAACCGAGTCGAGGCAGAGAGCGTCAACAGTGGTTCAAGGTCGATCAGGAAGAGCGAACAGAGAGGTGTCGGTAGTGGTTCAAGCCCCATCAGGAAAGAGCAAACAGAGAGGATGCGTGGCGGCGGGCTACGTAGCGAAACGTCGACGATGGTGGATCTGAAGGAGAAGGAGGATGGAAAATGAGCTTCATGAAGAGGCTAACGACCGGAGTTAGGTGGCGATGAAACTAGGGTTGAGTTTGTTTGAACCGGTCGGACCAGTTTTCGGCAGCTTCGGCAGCTGATGCGTCTGTTTAGACCAGTTCAACCGAACAGGTTAGTGGGTGGTCTGTTTCTTCTTTTTTTTTTACAGCAAAGTGGCCCTGATTTCGAGACGTTCGTTAAGCGGCTTGAGATCTTTTAAATAAATTTGTTAGTTGGGGGGCCGAGAGTTCGGTGGTGACGTGGGGGACCGAGAGTTCGATAAAGATGTGAGAGGCGGTTCAACAAAGAGTTCCAGCGTTCAGTAGTGACTGGGCATTTTTTTTTCAAGTTGGACATTCTAGACCTTCTGCTCCAACTTGAGAGAGGGTATTGAAATATATTGTTGTGATCTCTTTGTAAGATCTCCTTAATTATTATTTTAGACTATATTTAGTTCTTTAGAAAGGTTCCTGAGATTTATTTTCCTTGTTACATATGTACTTGCTCTAATGATAAAATAAGAAAATAGAGATATTCATGTGAATTTGACACTCTCAATCAAAGCAACTAAAGATGGAAGAAGATGAAATTATGTCACTTGATAGGGATAATTTATAAAATCAGGTTGCGTTACGTTTTTAGTGATATTCAATAGTGTGTTTACCGATGGTGTTGGGCTGCAGGTTTAATGATGATTATGTAGCAGTAGGCAGGGGCGGATGCACGTGGGGGCCAGGGGCAGGTGCGCCCTGAAATTCTAAAGGTTACAAGTTTAGTACATAAATTTTAAAATTTGTTTTTAATAAATTTTTTATTTTTTAAAATACAATCTAAAAAGGGTTTTAAACTTTCTATATTTTTTTTTATTATTATTTTAACCTAATTTTGTGTCATTAAAGTTTAAAAATGTCTAATAGAACTATGAGATTTTAAATTTGTATCTAATAGGTCTTAGACATATGTCAAATCGTGCATAATTCATTTGACATAAGATTGTGTCTTTGACTAAGAGGTTGGGTTCAACGGTTTAATTAAATACTCCTGAAAAAAAAAAGGGGTATTATATTAGATATAAATTTAATTTTCTTATCTAGTTTGTATTTTTAAAAAATTATATTTAATATTAGATAAAAAAAAAAATAAAAAAAAAAAAAAAAATCAAATACTAAACATTTTTTAAACTTCAGACTATATAGATACAAATCTTAAAGTTCGAAAACTAGACTTGTAATTTAATCTAATATGAATTTGTGCCTCTGGATGTTGGTAGAGTTTTTGAACTTTATTAGATTATTGCAGGATTTTAGTTGATACCATTTTTCTGCTTGTTTTTAATCATAATTTTTTCTAAAAGCCATTAAAATAATCTTGTCAGGTATTAAGCATATTTTTTAAAAATTTGTCATTTTCAAAATTATGATTGTTTTTATCACGTATTTAATAATTTGATAAATATCAATAATAAAAAATAATAATAAATATATTTTTCACCTCACCAACTTAATAAATATAAATTTAGTATATTTAAGCCACATCCACTTGAAAATAATAATAATAATAAATGTTCAATCAGCCCAACATAGCCAAAAATTAGCAGGATTCAAAGCGTTATTAGGGTATAGAGCAAAAAAGAAGATAATCTCGTGAGTTAAAATGTTTGAAAATTCAATAAAAAGTCAAACATAGGTTATCAATATATTTTTTTCGAAAAAAAATATGTTGGTTCCTATAATGATGTCACAAAGAAACAAGTCATGCACTTAGGGATAATCAAATTCAATTGACATGTTCTTAACATTTTTTCCATCCTCAAGCAAAGGAAATAGGCTACTAATTTAAGGAGTGTCCAACAAAATGATCCTTAACACAATGATTCACCAAAAGCCAAAAGTTATTGGGTAGATGAGTCTTTTTATTATTTTTAATTTTTCATGGTAATTTTATGGGCATATTACCTAACAATGAATGAGTTGTCTATGGTTTTATGGGCATAACAAATAATTAAATGAAATGGGTTGTCTAAAGTAGAAACATCATTAATTTTTCTTTGACCTATGGTGTTGAGGTTGTCATTTCCCTCCCACCAAATGATAAATGTGCCCTTAAAAGCTTCATATGAGAACAAGGAACACAATTGAAAGGGATTTCCCATGGTCACAATTTGGTCTTAAGAGCAAAGAAATGACTTTGGATATCATTACTCAAGAATATATATAGTTGCCTACTCTCACATAGTCATCAAGCTAGGAATTAGCTACAAATTTTAGGACATGTTTGAAGGTATGTAATTTGATATATGCATAGGACATTACATTTTTTAAGTTTTATATAGCTAATAAAGTGACTTTATTATGGTCATATTCTAACTTAAAACGATTATTTTTATGCATTTCACGTCAAAATACTACATGTTATATTGACACAGTCACATGGTTTGTATGACAAATGTAATCTATCTGATAAATTTAGTGAATATCTCTATCGTTTTTTTTTCATTCATCACCATCGAGCATGTACATATATATATATATAACCAAGAGAATAATTTTTTCTCCTTGAATCTCTCAGAGCTAAATATAGCTCCAATATATTTCAATACCCTACCTCAAGTTGGAGCATGAAGGTATCGAATGTTCAACTTGAAAGAATAAAATTCAGTCACGGACGAACGTCGAAACTCTCCGTCGAACCGCCTCGTACGTCTTCACCAAACTCTCGTCACCTCATCTTCACCAAACTCTCAGGGCAGGTACACATATATATATATATATATATATATATAGGGTGGATCCAGAAATTTATGTCAGAGACACAATTCAAATAGGGTTAAATTACAAATTTAATCTTAAATTTTGGATTTGTGTCTATATGGTTCTTTTTTAAAAAAAAAAAAAAAAGATACTTCAATGATCAGATAGAATAGAGTACAAATGAGAGGCTAGAGGAAGCATCCCAATTAAGTGCTATAGTAGAAGTATCATCATAATTACAAAACAACTTCAATTTGGAGCACCATGAAGCACCATTATTGATGATAATCTCCTCCCATAATTGATGAATGGACTTTGATTTATCACTAAAAATCCTGTCATTTCGTTCCAACCAAATATACCATAAAATAACCCCAAAGATGTTGCACCAAATATACCATAAAATGTCTATATGGTTCCTAAACTTTAAAAGGTGTATAATAGTACTACAAGAAAACAGGGCTATTGCAGAGGTTTTTTTGAGCTATAGCAGCGGTTTTAAACTGCTGCAACACTTTTTGCAACGCTTGAGAAACCCCTAGCTAAACCAGTGTTGGGATCTAGCAACACTTTTTAAAGTGTTGGAATGACTTCTCACAACCGTTGCAATAGCACCCATCATATTGCAACATTTTTGAAATAAATAGCAACACTTTCTTATTTGTTTGGGCTTTAAATTTTTTAAAGATTTTTTTTTTATTTGGGCTTCGCCAATTGTCCAAAAAAAATGAACACCCTATTGCAACACATTTTAAAATCGCAGCAAGAAAATCGTTGCAATACATATATTTTGCAACAGTTTTTTATTTGTTTCCAGAAATTATTGCGATTTTATTAAATTTTGGAGCACTTTCTAAACCGTTGTAAAAAAATTGTCGCAATAGACTAATTTTCTTGTAGTGTAGGTCCTTAAATTTTCAATTTTGTATCTAATAAATCTATGACCTTTCAATTTTTTTTATCCAGAAACATATTCTAAATTTAAAAAAAAAAAAAAAAATTTATTAAACACAAATTTTAATTTTGTATCTAATAGGTCTTCAGCTTATTCGACATTTTAAAAAAAAAAATTACGTATCGATTAGGTACAAAATTAAAATTTGAAGGTTGAATTAGAGATAAAATTAAATATCTATTAATAAAACAACTATTTTTTTTAGAAAAAAAATAATAATATACCTAAGATTTATTGAATACGAAATTAAAAACTCATAAATCTATTAAATATTTAATTAAATTAAAAATTTAGAAACTTAAAAGACATTGTTTAAACATCAGAAATCTACTAGACACAATTTTAAAATTAGAATGACTAAATTTGTAATTTTAGCTTTATATAAATATAATTTTAAATACATTGATATATAATATTTAAACTAAAAAATATTAATCCTAAAATTATAATAAATTATTATAGAATTATTCAAATATGTGAATAAATAAATTTGAAATCTCTTTGCAAAATAAAAAAATGGAACAAAAATTATATAATTGCATGAGATTCAAATCGGGCCCAAAATTATCTAAGCATGCACCCAACCCAACGACCATCAATCCGACCATTCACTTTAGTAATTTGTCTATATTTTATTATTAAAATATATAAAATAAATAATTTATATAATAGGAGAATAAATCTTTTTTCTTAAATCTGATAGCTAAATATAGCTTCAATATTGTTGGGAATGACCAGCCTGCGCGAAAAAATGATGATCTTTTTACAAATTTTATCTTTTAATTTATTACCGTTTTAGTAAAAACGTTTTTATTATTATGAATTCATTTAATTTTGAATTCATTTCCGTTAAAACGTTTTTTGAATTAATTTCCTTTAAAACGTTTTTTTGAATTAATTTGATTTAATATCTTAATTAATTCTTAATTAATTTTGATTTAAACTCTCAAATTCTTTTCTCTATTTAAATGAAGTTTGAAAGGATTTTTTTAGAAATTCATTTTTCATTCACAAAAACTAATTCTAACCATCATACTTTTATCTTGATTCCAATTCTTCTCTCAAGAGTGGAAGTGAAAGTTGAATGTTGTGTTAACCTTGGGGAGCAACCGGCATAAACGATTCACACAGAGGTCGTGCCGAATTTTACTTTCAAGGCAGTGGTTTACCACGGCACAACAATTACCCTCCCGATTTCGTTCCGGTTGATCGACGATCAACAAATATATTTCAATACATAGTCTCAATACTTTTTTTTGCAACGATATTTTAATTAATTCGAGGATTGAGCCCATGACCTTTTAGTCAAGGGCACAATCTTATGTCAATTGAGTTATGCTCGGTTTGGCTAGTCTCAATATTTATGCCCACACGCACTTTAATTTCCGTCAACATTCATAGGTCAAAACAAAATAAATACGTGATATGTAGCATCAATTAATCCTAGCATACCTTATATTCAAATGACATTTTGACACTCCCACTTTCTTCTTGAAAGTTTGTTTAAAGAATCATTTCCTACCACGTTGAATTGAAAGAATTATAATCATTTTAAATTAGTTTAAAACGAAACAAACATTAAAAAAATGTATATTTATTAAAAGCTCTTAGATTCCTTCTGCATAGACGTCTTAGGATTTCTTGATATTCTACATTCTTATATAACACATTTAGTTATTAAATTTAAGATGCTCACTTCATGAGTACCTATTATCACCCATAAAATAATGCTCATTCAATTTCTACTCTCTTACTATAATTCATCTAATAAAACAATCCTACAAATTAAAATGTCTAACTATATCATTTGTTTATGAAAACACTATTATATATAGGACCTGGTTGCACAAATATCAATCAATCTCAAACTAATTACAAATTTAGCAAATTTTAAAATATTTTACAAATATTAGTAAAAAATTTGTTTCTATCACTGATAGATTTTATCATATCATAGACTATTATCAGTGACAAAAATCTATAAAAAACTGAGGTGATTAACGATAGATTTTTATCAATCATAAGATATCAGCATAGAAATTGTCATATCCGCAAAATTTTTAAAAACATGCTATATTTTTAATTATCTTATTCTAAATTGACATCTGTTACAATTTCTCTTATATATATATATATATATATATATATATATATATATATATATATATATATTAATTATCAGTAAATATACACAACATTTTATTTTTTTATTTTTTTTATTTTTTTTTTACAAACCTAAAATGAACAAAGAAATGATAATGGGATTCTTTTTATCAATAGGTGTTGTAGTTTAATTACTATGATCACGTTCTGATGTATAAAAAATAAATAATAAGCAAGTTCAGTATAATAAAGGGGCTGTTTTTTAATAATATTACATTTTTTAAAACTTATTATTAAAATATTGTAAGTTTGAAACTATTTATAAAAATAATGTAGTTTTAATTGGAGGTCGACCTCTACATGCAAGCAAAGATCGTCTTTGCTTCACATGGATGGAGGTCGTCTTTTCAAAAGACGACCTCGCTCCACATGGATGGAGATCGTCTTTTCAAAAGACGATCTCCATCGGTATATACTTCTTTTATTAAAAAATTTATATCTTTCTACTCAGATATTCAAAATTTTCAAAAAATGTATGGTTGGAAAGCTAACAGCGAGAGCTCCAATTTGATAGGTGGTTTCACTATTTTTGGAGTTGTGTATCAAAAGATAGAGACCATCGAAGTTGGACTATAGTTTTTCAAATTTTAGAACTGAAGATTGCTTTGAGGAGTGCATTAAAAAATTGACATCTTTTTACCCAGATATTAAAAAAATTCGAAACAAATACGGTTAAAAAACTTACAGAGAGAGCTTCAATTTGATATTTGGTTTCATTATTTGTAGAGTTGTGTATTAAGAGATACAGATCGTCGAAGTTTAGCTACAGTTTTGAAGTTTTCAGTGGTATCTTCAGTTCTGGGTTTAATGAACTTTTCATAACTTTGACGATATATATCTTTTGATACACAACTCCAAAAATAGTGAAACTAGGTATCAAATTGAAGCTCTCTAGGTTAACTTTCCAACAATACCCTTTTCGAAGTTTTTGAATATCTGGGTAAAAAGATATCAATTTTTTAATACACTCCTCAAAATAATCTTCAGTTCTAAAATTTGCAGAACTATAGTCCAACTTCGATGATCTCTATCTTTTGATACACAACTCAAAAAATAGTGAAACCACCTATCAAATTGAAACTCTCGTTGTTAGCTTCCCAACCATATCTTTTTTGAAAATTTTGAATATCTGAGTAAAAAGATATCAATTTTTTAATAAAAGAAGTACATACCAATATCCATGTGGAGCGAGGTCGTCTTTTGAAAAGACGACCTCAATCCATGTGGAGCGAGGTCGTCTTTTCAAAAGACGACCTCCATCCATGTGGACCAATCTTTGCTTGCATGTGGAGGTCGTCTTTTGAAAAGACGACCTCCATTTAAAAGTGCTATATTTTTATAAATAGTTTTAAACTTACAATATTTTTATAATAAGTTTTAAAAAATGCAATATTATTAAAAAACAGCCATAATAAAGGGGAGATAAAAACAAAATTCAATTGGAATGAGGATAGATAGGCAAAATACATTTTAGATTGCAATTTTTGAGTCTATACACCATAACTTTAATCCAATGATTAAAATATTCATCGATATATCTGTAAATTGGAGGATTTGACATTGATATAAGAGATTAATCGATATAATAATATCTCCAACATTATATATATAAACGTATCAACAAAAACATAACTCAATTGGTATGATGTATGAACTAGTGACTATGACTATGAAGTCAAGTATAGTTTAATTAGATTCAATTCTCACAATAAATAAAAATAAAAAATATTTAAAAATTGATTAGTTACTAATATAAAAAATATGTAGCATCTTATTCGTATAGAGAGGTTCCTTTGATTATGAGGTCTGAGGTTGAATTTCTTCTGAACTAAAAAATTTAATTATTAATTTCAATAAATTTTATAAAAAAAATTATTTATCAATATTTCCTTAAAATAAAAATTTCAATATAATATAGACCAATAACATTTAGCCATAGTAACTTATTAAAATCGATATTACATTTAATTAAAACTTGAAAGTTAAGAGATTAAAAAAAATATTAATTCATGAGTTAAATAAATAATTTAAATACAAATCTATTTCCATAATGAGTTAAAAAAAAAATTAATTAAATGCGGGTGGAAAATACAACTTATAACTTTAAGATTATTAATTGATATTTAATGATCTTAAATTCATATTTTATGTGGTTCACAGATTAAAAAAAAAAATTATATATTTTTTTTTGGATAGATGAATTAAATATATTATGTGGAGTATGGAAAATTGAAGTGAATATTTCCAGAAAAGTGAGTATTTCGAAATAAAACCATGATGCCTAAAGAACAGCAAACGAAAAAATAAAAAATAAAAAATAAAAACAACCAGTCGGCGGGTGTCCCAATGGAAAATCAAAGGGCATCCTCAAAAATCTCAATATCTCAAATAAACTCACACTTCACTGTCCCATACCCTTCATTTATAGGACATTCACATCAAAATTACCCTTTTCGTCCCTCACACAAACTATTTAATATTTTCACCATTACCAAAATTTAATTATTCAACAAAAAAAATATATATATTGAAAAAACGTAGAGAGTTATATTTATCTCACCTTAATTCCACTCCGTCCCATTTAAAGGATAGAGAAAAAGGAATCCCATTTTTTTTTTTTTTTTTTTTTTTTACCATCGCAGTAGAAATTAAATACGTACTGTAAATTTAAAAAATAAAAAGGAAAAAACTGCTCGATTAATCTGGTTTTTTTATAATTTTGTTTGTACTGAGCTCATCTTGTGAAGTCGTGGACGAGGCTGGGCCGGTGATCGGTAACGTTAAGCCGCCAAGAGAGGAACGAAATGCCATTTTCGTGTTCGGTTCTTCGAACGTCGTCGTTTCCAATGAACATTGATTCCGCCGGCGACAGGCACGGAAGTTTCTGGGTCGTCACCGGCGACTGCTGTTGTGGGACCCATGTTGTTGAATTTGTATAGTTCCCCCCGAACATGTGGTGGTGGTGTTGGTGTTGATTTGATTCCGCCGCCACTCCGACCGCCGTGCTGTTCGCCGTCGCCGCCGCCCTCCGCTCTTCCTTCTTGAACCGAATCCCACACGCATTGCATAGTGACTGCAGTCAAATTCATAGCAAATAATCAATTAGAAATCCCAAAGTTTTTAAATTCGGATTATTTATGCCTTCCAAATTTCAATTTAATAAATAACTTTAAATTTTATTACTACTTTATTTTAAAAAAAAAATATAAGACTAGAATAGTCCGATTCTCCATCATTTAATCGAATTCTTTAAAACACTTATTAAAGTTTGCCATATTTTGGATTGAAAAGTTCAAGCGTTGAAAAAAAAAAAAATAGATATATTAGTTACAACATTTTAAATTCATCACAACTCATTTTTTAATTCAACTATAATTTTAAAAATTCATAAAATTATAATCAAACAACAATCAGTTACAAACTAATTGTAAATTTAGTAAAGTTTAAAATCTTTTACAAATATGTCAAAAAAAAAAAAAATCGATTTTATAACTGTTAAACTCTATGACTATTATTGATAGACTTCTATCACTAATAGACTATTATCACAAAATTCTATAAAAAAGACTACTATCACCGATAGACTATACTATCGACGATAGAAATTGTCATATCCGCAATTTTTTTTAAAAAATGCTAGATTTTTAATTATTTCTCTAGATTGTCCGTTACAATTTTTCATGTTTTTAACCTTTTAAATCTTGTTCCAAAAATCATTTCAATTGTAAATTGAGCTTATTTCAACTGATTTTTTTTTATTGAATTTAAACTTCACGAGTTATAATCAACTAATTAAAATATTATAAGCATTTGAACATCGAATATACCAAATATAAAATATAGAATTGAACTTAAAAACAATGATCTCATCCATTAAAAAACATTTAATAAAATAAAAATAAAAATAAAAATTGTTTGGGGTATTTGAAGTCACGTGAGTTACCTTAGGCCCTCTGGGTCCATTTCTCCATAGCGGGGTAGAAGTGGTGTCACAGTTAGCGCAACGCCGAGCAAGAAGCGGATCGGCACCGGGAGGCACGGCGGCGGTATTATTAGGTCCGGCCCGGGCACTAGTAGTCTTGTGCTTAGGATGCAACAAATCCCAACAGAAGTTAGAGACATAAGAACCAGCGGAGCGCCGGTGATGGCGGGAAGTGGCGCGTTTGTCGGAATCCAAATCCGACGATCGCGTGGAAGGAGTGCCGAGAGAGAGAGTACAATCGACAGAAGAAGGAGAAGAGGTGGATGATGAGGCATAATTATTAGAATACATGTCCATCAACTCATGGCCGCTGGTGCCGCCGTGGTTGGGCACAGACAAGAAGACGGAAAAAGAAGACGCGCCGCCTCCCCCGCCGCCGCCGCAGTGGTGCATCATGTTTAGGGGGCGAAATGAAAGATTGGAAGAGAGGAGGGGCTGGAGAGAAAGAAAAAAAGATATTGAATTTGGGAAAAATATAAAATAAAAGAAGAGGAGAGGGGGGGATTATAAAGAGGGGAGAGGAGAGAGAATGGATGGATGGGGCCCACTTGCATGTTCTAGAGAGAGAAAACTCAGAGACCGCAACTGACTCATCGACTCACTGAATCACTCATCCTACTCGTATGCTACCCAATATAATATATATATACCTACAAAAATAAAAATAAAAATAAAAATAAAAAAAATCGATTTATAAACATATAAAGTATGCGCACTCGATCAAGAGTAAGAGTTGATGCCAACATGAACATAACTTCAACTAGTATAGATGTGAACTAATGACCGTTCGATTCTCTTTCTACATTAATTAAATATCTTTGAAAAAAAAAATAGTTAAAATTTGAACTCCCACCCTCAATTACACCTCTAAGTTTTGAGGTTGCAATTCATTTTGTTAATCCGACATTTGAAGAAGTCTATAAATGTACAAGAATTTGATACATTTTTAAATAGATTTTTTTTTTTGTTGATATTTGTGTGTGTTCGAGTCTGTTTACGCGCACCTCCACTAATCTCATTGTAGCACCGTCTGACCCTACAACATTTGGTTGTCAAGAAAATTTGTAGAAAATTAATTTCTAAGTAAGTCAAATAAATGGTCTAAATTGATTTACTTATAAAAGTTTAGGAACTTAATTTATACAATTTTAATTCTTCACACGTGTGAATTAACGTTTTTCAAAAAGAGTCTAACGGGAGATATAAATTGATATATTTATGAAAGTTCGGAGTTTTAATTAATATAACTTTTAAAGTTTAAAAGTATAAATTGATTTTTTTTTAAAGAGATTGAAAATTATTGTGACCAAAATTATTATTCCAATTTTTGACCTTATTACAAAATACTTATTTTTTTCAGTTATAGCGTGTAGACATAGGAGTAGATTCAAATTTCCAACATTTTGATAAAAATAAAAAAATATAATAATTTAACCAATTAAATTATGTTAATATTAGTTAATGGTTGATGTAGTGATTATTGAAAAAGAGAAAAACTCTGATTGAAGATCTGAAGGTCACGTGTTCGATCCACGTTCACTACATTTAAAAAATATTATTTATCAACAAAAGCATAGTTCAATTGGTATGATGTATGAACTCGTGACTATGAAGTCCTAGATTTGATCCCCACCCCCATGTTATCAAAAAAAAAAAAAAAAAAAAAAAACTCAACTGACATGATGTATGCACTAGTGATCAAAAGATCTTAGGTTCGATTTTCACTCCATGTTATAAAAAAAAAAACAACAAGAGCTAGTTATGATATTGTCAAAAATTGATACATTCAAAACCTGCAGAAATTTGAAGTTATGTTGAAGATCCCCTTTTATATTAGTTAACATTTTTATGTCCTATGGAATGCCAAGGCTGCCAAGTACTTTGAATAAACAAATAAATATATGAATTGAAGATATTCCACCTTCATGTACTTAAATCAGTCTCATGTTTTTAATTATTATACATTTTTTATTTTGTATTACATATCTCATTTTCACTTTAAAAAGATGTGACCAAGAAAGAATTCCAACATCAAACTTCTTTTATATATATATATATATATGCATTAATCACTTAAACTATATTGCTTGTATTTTGGTTCACTATTGCATATATTTATACCTAAATCTAATGTTTGTGTATTTGGTGTGTTTGACTTATTTTATAGGTTTATTATTTTTGTCAAAGATTTCAAGATTAGAGGCGAATTCTCACATGATTGGTCACTCTCTTTGTCATTTTGAGAATTATTCTTGATCTGTTTTTTTTGTTTTTTTGAAAAATATCTCCAAAAGATTTATTTGATGGTTTAATTCGTAAATCAATAACTTGAACATTTTAAGGCATTTTTATATATTTTATGTTAGGAAAATAACATTTCCTATGATATTATTTTCGGATTGAACATTGGTAATTAATGGATCATTTTAAAACTCTAGGGTTGGCTCTTTTTGTACCTAAACTTTTGTTTGTGGGTTTTGTGTGATTCTCTCACATGCATGAGTTTTATTTGTACGGGTTGTGGGCGTTCTTTTTGCAGAGGGTGAGTTTTTCTTGTAATTGAAAATTGAGAGACTTGCATTGATGAAAATTGAGAGACTTGCATTGAGAGACTTGCATTGATAAACATCAATTGGTTATGCGTTCATTGACATAGTGAGTTCTTTTCATCGGGTTTGTGCCTCCAGATGTAGATGTAAATGTAAATTGAACTTGATAACCAATTGATGCGTCTCTCTTTCTTTATGCCTTTAATTTTTGTGTGTTTGCTTAATTTCAATGTCCTAAGAATCGTCCTAAAACTTTTTGTGACATTGAGGAAATCTGTCATAGATTTGATCACGACATATTTTAAATATGCTGATAGATTTAATAATTGCATATTAGTAATTTTTTTTTTTCCTTTTGAGAAAACATATTAGTAATTTCAATAATTTCAATACTCAACTTAAATTACTTTAACTATTATTATGCATTTGCCAAAGCGAGCATACCTCAGTGGGCATATGTATGTGTTGACGACCAAGAGGTCTGTGGTTCAAATTCCCCCACCCCCAATGTACTAAAAAAAAAAAAAAACTATTATTATGCATTTAATGTCTCTCACTCTAAACCTAATTCTCAAATGTATTATATGCATTTTATGATGCATTTCATGTCCACGTCTCACTTTCTCTTTATTGTTCATGTCTATGATGGTTAGTATTACCACAAGTACTCATTCTTCAGTCAAAGCGAGCATGGCTCAGCTGATATATGTATATCTTGATGATTAAGAGGTCTGTGCCCAATGTACTAAAAAAAAAAGATAATTTTTATTTGTTTAATGTGAGAGATGTTTTTAAAGTTGATTGGCAACCCCAAATTATTTGCAATTATAACAAATTAAAAAAAAAAAAAAAAAAACTACTGATCCATGTAAAGAATCAAAAAGCACAAACACATCCCAAAATTAAGAATTAAAATCTCTAAACTCCAAACAACCATAAATCCTAAACTCCAAACTCTAAACCCTAAATCCTAACAGGATAATTCTATGCATAGTGAACATCGAAAAACTTCAAACCCTAAACTCTAACAGGATACTTCAATGTATAGTGAACGTCGAACGGAAGATAACTCATTTTTTTAATTCTTCTTATTTATTTATTAAGGGTAATACGAGAATAAAAAAATTTATTTTAATTTGCAAATTTTTTAAAGAGTTATTATATGTTTAATTATTTTAGTCGAAATTGACATTCCCTCCAATTTTTCATCTTTTTATATAGGATATTTTATTTATTATTATTATAGGAACATAAAATTAATTGTTGAAAAGGTTTTGAAAGAATCCCGTTATTTATATATCACCTAGAAAAAGAATGAATTAAAAAAAAAAGTGAAGATGGGGGAAGGAGATTTTGGTAATTGTGTTAGTCAAAGGAGGCCACGTGAGTAGAGGGAACAGTCTTCCATGGATCTGCCTTCTCCGATCACGAGGCCTAAATATTAGACCCTCCAAAAACCTCTCTCCGTATCCTCTCTCTCTTCTTTCACTTTCCATTTTTTAATTTACCCAAAAAAAAAAAACAAAAAAAAACCTAAATTCTCCACATTAACACTATGTTTTACTTACAACTCCTTATTCAAACTACTCCTATTTTTGGATGGTCAAACCATTCTATCATCAAAACTTTGAATTTTCCCATCTCACTTTTTTTTGTTTCTTTCTTCTTTTCTTTTTAAACTACATTCATCACTCTTTAAAATCAAATCTATTTTCATATAAGTTTTTTTTTTGTTTTTTTAGTATGTATCGGGAGAGATTCGAACATTTACCTCACTCACGCATTCATATTCAGTTCAGTTATGTTCATGTTGATCTTTTTGTATAGACTTTTAATTAGAAACATTTTTATAATAGTTATTGTTGATGTAAGAATTTGAACTCTTCGAAAGTGGACTTCAAATGACGAATAAGTGATGTAGTCCGAGGCTGACTAGCAAGAAGAGAGCAAACTTGCATTAGTGTGGATCTGGGTCCACTGTACATCGATGCTTAAGTCAGTACAAAGAGAGTTCTAAGCTTAAGTGGAGTGTGAGTAGTTAGGATTGCGTACCTTTCAATGAAAGATGAATTTTGATATAGCTTCCTTCATTATGAAGATGGGACGGTCTTTGATCCTAGGTGGATTGACAGGGATTGTCGTACTGTCGCCCGTAATCTTAGATAGGAGTGTCAACGGACATTCTTCGCTCCGATATTAGAGGGTCGATCGTGGCGAGACCACCTGGAATCTCTGGACTAACCGGAGTAGGATCCCGCAAATCTCCTGATCGGACTCTAGAAGTCGGCCCTAGGTCCTCGAAAAGGGCAACATGATATCAGGCTTGTGACTTCATGTTGAGGTGGGTCACAACAGTTATTATCTAAAAATAACTCAACCATTGAAGACAATAATTTTGTGATCCGAAACTCTCATTTTACATTCCATATTTTCAATCAATGGTATATGGACTCTCATTTTTTTAGTGGGAATTTCTAATTGTCGTTAATTTCAATCAAATATATATTAATTAGATACAAAATTAAAAAAAAAAAGAGTAGGTTGAAAAAGTAAATTATGAAAATAGAAAGAATAAATAGAGATAAAAATGGAATTGTAGAGTGAAAGAAAGAAGGAGAAGAAGAAGCAGTGTTGGAGTTGATTAGAGTCAGTAGCCGTACGTGTGGTCTTGAGAGGAAATCACGTGAACCCAAAACTCAGACTCGTAATCATAAGCATAACTGCATAAGCATATATTATTTATCTTCAATAAATTAAAATTAAAATTAAAATTAAATAAATTTTGATTGGCTACTTTTTGTGTATGTGCACTGTGCATCAGAAGATCCAGGAGATTTCCATTGATTTAGAGAGAGAAAAACAAAATAAACAAACAAACAAATAACAAAAACAACAACTTCCCAAAAAATAAAAATATATATTTGATAGATTGATTGATAGTCACTTTCTTTTCTCTCTTCTCTGCTTTGTCATGAAAGCAACATAACATCTCTTTGTGTTTGCTATATTGCAAACCAGATTCCAAGTCAAAGATACACAAGAAAAAAATAAAAAAAAAATTATAAGTTTAGTTTACCATGTTTGTGTATTTAGTTTATCAACTTTCAAAAGTGTTTAATAAATATACGGATTCTTTAATTTTATGTTTTGTTATACTCTAATATCTCCGTCGTTAATGTCATGTTGTTGACGTCACTCCACAGCTTCCAACTCCCAAGGCACTGATCATGGAGCTCGAAGCGTCCACCAAAATATCAGGTCGATGAGGGAGAATTTCTAGTACATGTGTGGTATGAAGTTTTTTCATAGCAGTGACTGCTGCGAGTGACGAGGTAGTTTAAACTTAACAAACTACTCGTTTTGTTGGGATCCACCATGTTAAATACATTATTTTCTTCTACTGAACAAAAATAACGAATACATTATTTACTCAAATTCTCTCTCCTCCTCATTTTTTCTTCTTTTTTGCATTCTCATTTCTTTTTTCTTCTTTTTAATAGTCTCTTCATTTTTTTCATTATTTTTTTTTTCAATATCACCTACATGAATTTATAATAATTAACTTTATAATATATGAAACAAAAAGTGTAATATATATGTTCAGGTAGGAGAAAACTCACTCATATGTAGTTCTTCCGAGCTAACCATTGATTCGGCAACAAAATTAACAATAACTATACTCAAAATAACAAAAAGAAAAAAAACATATACATAATCAAACTTCATTAAAAAAAAAAAAAAAAAAAACTAAAATGCAACCTACTTAAATATTTGCTCCATAGTATGAATGTAATCCAAATATTTTCTACATTTTAAAAAAAATGAAAAAGAAAGAAAATTATTAAAAAGGAATAGAAAAAAAAGAAAAAAGATAATGAATATAAATGAATAAAAATTGTAGAAAACAAACCTTCTCCAAATAAAACTGAAAATTAACGTAATGGAGAAGGTGAAGAAAAATAAAGTTTTGAATACATTTAAAAATATTAATGAAGAAGTTAGAATATTAATGAAGAAGTTAGAAGGACAAAATATTAAAAAGAAGAAAAAAGAAATTAGAAGGTAAAGAAAAAATAAAAAATAAAAATAATGAGGAGGAGAGAGAATTTGAGTAAATAATGTATTCGTTATTATTTTTTTTAGCGGGAGAAAATAATGTATTTAACATGGTGGGTTCCAGCCAAACAAGTAGTTTGTTAAGTTTAAACTATCTCGTCACGTGACAGTCATTTAAATGCAGTGGTATGGAAAAATTTCATACTACAGATGTACTAGAAATTCTCCCGGTCGATGGAATGCGTTCTCGACAAGAGTGTTGGCCTCTGATCAGATAGGGTCGACCACCAGATATGGTAATTTACCCACTGACTACTTGATGGTTGCTTTTTGACGCAAAAAAGTCACTTTGCCGCCACGCCGCCTCAACCGTACGAAGTCAACGATATACCCAATGTAATCTTACTTATAAATATGAGGTCACAAACCTCATATGAAGGTACGCAACATTTGCTAATTCCACTTGAGTTCAGCTTCTTACGACCCTTTGTTCGACTTAAGCATCGAAGCGTGATGGGTCGAACCTCCCACCGGTGCAAATTTCTCTATGATTTTTCCTGCACGATCACTCGATCGCATTACTGTTCATCTGAGGTCGACTTAGAAGAGAGGATCCGAATTCTTGCATTAACCTGTATAATAGGTCCGTAAACTTTAAAAATATCTAAAATATTCATGAACTTAATAATTCAATTGTATTTAATTAACGTAAGGATTGAACTCATGACTTTTTAGTAAAATGCATAACTTTATATTCATTGAGCTATATTCGATTTGAATAAAAAATTCGAGTTATTGCATATAAAATTAAAAGTTTAAAGATTAAATCAACACAAATTTAAAAGTTGATGGGTAATTAGTAAATGTATAATTAAAAAAAAAATGAAGTGAGCCCACATGGATGATTTGATGAGCAAAAAAAACTCACTTATTTAAATTATAATCTAAATTTTTGTGTGTGTATGGAGAATCAGATCGTCTAGAGATTGATGAATGAGACAGAGTTGGACAAACGGGGACGACCACCGCTTTCCAAAAGATTCCCTCCTTCTCTCTCTTCTTCTACTTATTATTATTATTATTATTATTATTATTATTATTATTATTGGTCATTATTATTATGACAAAAACAACATTAATACTCACGATTACCCCAAGACAGAAGACAAAGAGAGAAATTAGAAATATGTGCTGTGTTTGTTTTGATCCACACACCACATGCAATTATTATTATTATTATTTTTTTATTTTTTTTATTTTTTTTGGTTCTCGTATTTCTCGATTTGTACTGCTTCATTCCACGTGAGACTCTTTTGTAAATTGTGGAATTTTGATCTAAAAAAAAAAAAAAAAAAAAAAAATCAGATTTTGTGCTGTTTTTAAGGCAAACTATGGGATTTTGGTTATAAATACCCTATACCTCTATATTATCTATCCAACCAAACCTTTTGTATTCTTTTTATTTTATTTATTATTTTTTAAAATTTATGTATCTATGGGTATGTGATCATAATGATGATGTTATGTAGGTGGTTGGATTCGGTGGGACCCATTTGTGGGGGATTTATTTAATTGTTTTTGTTGCAATAATAATATTGGCAGATCTTATCCGAGAGTGGAGGTGCCACGTGGGAGAGAGGTGAGGGGATTTTATTTAGGAATTTGCATGCATGCATGCAAAGAGAAATCTCTGTTCAAAATTAAAAAAACATTAAAAAAAGAGGATTATTAATTTAAACACGACAACAACACAAATATTTATGTCAAACTATAACGTTCGTTCCTCAAAAGCAACAATATTACAACTGGAATGTCTGTCTCTCTTCTTTCTCTCGCTACCAAGATTTTTTTTTTCTTTTCTTTTAAATAACTTATAACTTATAAGTTTAGCCATCACACTTAAAAAAAAATGTAATAAACTTCTAAATTTTCAGTAATCTATATATATATATATATGTTTTTTTACAATGTGTGCGTCGAGAGATTGAACCTAAGATCTCATAGTCACTAGTCGATACATCATGTTAGTTGAGTTATGCTCTTGTTGACAGTAATGTATAGATCTTTAAATATTTAGTCTTGAAGTTTAGTTATTTTTTTTTATTGGGGAGGAGGGTGGGTTAGATTTTGGCATTTGAATGGAAAAAAGAAAAAGTCTAGTAAATGTATAGAGTAAGGGTCTTTCTTTATTAGGTGGCAAGCTTTTTTCTTATTATAAAAAGTGTAGAATGAAGTGAAACTAGTAGGTAGAAGACCAAAATCAGCTTTCTCTTCACCTTCTTTGATAATGATATGCAAGGGGGAATGTGTATCATTATTCATCTCTCTTTTTCTCTCTCTACATGTCTCTATCTTTTTCTTATTATTTTTCAAAACCCCAAAAAAAAAACTTGAAATTCCTCTCTCTAGATGGCTAATAATCACATTGTAGAAAAAGAAATAATAGAGGCTCTTTAAAACCTAGTATATATAAAATCAGAAACTTTATAGAATATCTGTCTCTATCACTCTCTCTTTAGCTTCTTTAAGGGAGCTAGGGATTTTGTATTGCCTATTGGTGTAGTGGGGCTTTGTTCATTTGTTGGTTTGACTGAGTGGAAAAGAGAAGAAAAGAATTAAAAAGTGGTGTTGATGAAAGAAGAAGAAGAAGAATGGAAAACAAAAGTGGGAGTTGGAAGATCTCAAGAGAAACTTTATTGAGTACTACTATTGTGTTGTGTCTATTCTCTATATTATATGGTCTTGTTTTGAAAAGTGATTGTCAGTGTTTTAACAGAGAGAGAGAGATAACACTGTAACTGATCTCCTAATTGTCCCACCTCAAAATTTACCTAATCCTCCTCATCTCACACTACTTCTCTTATCTACCACTTTAATTTTCACTTATCTTCTATACTAAATACTTTTTAAACAAAACAAATTATCCAATATCCACCGGAAAAAAGAAAAAGAGAAAGTTAAATTATAAATTTAGTTTATCAACCGATAAATTAATGTCTAATACGTACATGTTTCAACTTTAAAATTATAAGTTTAGTTTTTGAGCTTTTAAATTTGTTATCTACCACTTAAAAGGATCGATTGTTTTCAAAAGTGGGTAAAAATTTTCCTTGTTAAATCAATGACACAAGCTATCCCGACATATACCCTAAACTTTTTGAAACTAACGTTTGTCACTTGTAGAGAACTAAACCAAATTATGACAAGTTTTTGGTGGGGAAGCTCTGAAAAAGCTTAATTGGTCCAAAAGATGGAGGCGATCGAGAGTTTCGTAATATTCCTCTGTTTAACCGGACATTGTTGACTAAATACACATGACGTATCATGTATCAAAAAGACTTGTTGGTGGCAAGAACTCTGAGAGGAAAAGATTTTCCAGAATCTAGTTTTCTCTCAGCCTCATTAGAATCTAGCCCTCTCACAATTGGAGAGGAATCTTATGGGAAAGGGAACGGGCTATTTGAGGTGGACGATCCAAAGTTGATGATGGTCGATCCATTGGTGTGTACTTTGACGAGTGAGTCCCTAGGGAATCCACCTTCAAGCTTATCTCCCCACTCTAACTCTTGATAACATGGTTGTTTAGTAGTCTGTTGGGTGGAAAGGCGTGGGGCATGACAAGAATCTCATAGTTGTTTCTATCTGAGGAGTGAGAAATGATTAAGAAGCATTTCCCTTTTGTCAACCACAACGCCAAGACCACTTGTTTTGGCATTGTGATAAACGGGGACTGTACACAATTAAAAGTCGGTATAAACTGGTGAAATTCAGCGATATATGAGGCTTCTTCCTCTACTAGCCAAGAATCAAAGGATCTGTGGAGAACCCTCTAGGGTATGTTGTGTTGAGGATCCCGACCCAAGATGGTGAACCCAAAGAGGCATCATCTGGGATCCCGATCCAAGGGGGCATGTTGAGGATCCCGATCCCACATCGGAAAGATGAAGGGACCTCACTCACAATATAACATACATGGGCTACTCCTCCTATCACCAATTGGTTTTAGGATGGAACCCCATGATGTCTAATATGTTGCTCCCTAGTCGGTTGTGCTCGACTTTCCTAGGAACTCCTCAGGGAGAAATGATGTTGATCTCTGAAGCCTTTCACTCGATGAGGGTCTTTGTGGAATTAGCGGAGGCAATAACATTGTTGTATAATTGGTCACTAGAAGGCCATTGAAGCAGGTCTTCGACCTCTATTGGCGGAAATGGATTCCCTGATTCTATGGAATTTGTTGATGGAAAAAGCGATATATTATTTAAATTCAAGTTTTTGTCGATGTCATCATCTCGAAACAACATAATGGAATGGTTTAATAACCGGAAGAAAAATTCGGTTGCTAATGACTTGACACAACATGCACAAATCTCCAAGCAATATGTGGATCAAAGACCACTCATCATGAGGTGTTTGATGTTGTCTTTTAAGTACATTCAAACCATTTAATTTTTTCTTTCTTTGTTGCTTACTATATATATATATACTACAATCATATTTTATCTAGCCACACTTTTTAAGGTAACTTAATTAATTAATAGAATTAATTTCACCACATATTTATTTAAATTTAAAGTTCAATTAGGTAATTAGGTAAAATGGAAGGGTGAAAGTTAAAGTTGACTACAATTGAGTACGGGAATAAAAGTTATTTTTTAAATTTAATTCCAATATTCTTTACTATCTTAAGAATTTAACACTTGTGCAAGTGGATTAAGGGTCGTTTCGGATTGGTGGTAGCTTTTAAAATAATTGCTACCAACTTTGTTTTTTAAAACAAAAAATTTGCTCTCATTATAAACCTGATTAGTGTTTGATAAATTTCAATTTAGGAGCAGAGTATAACGTTTAGTGTTTGGTAAATTTCAATTTAAGAGCACAGTATAACATTTGGTAAGTTAGACATACTATTTTAATTATTTATATATTTTTTGTAGAGAATAATTATTTATATGGTAATATTTAATATATGAATGATTATAATTTAATTATTTATAATTTTTATAGTTTAAATTAGAAATAATATTTTGATATTTCATTTATATGATAAAATGTTAGGAAAAAAAATTGTCACATGTATCTAAAACAAATTTTGAGTGACAATTTTTTCTTCCTCGTCTGTTTCTACTTTTCCATCCAAATTAAGAAGAAAAATAATCTTGATGTTCTTATGTAATTGATGTTCATATAAAAATAAATTGGTGTCCAACACCGCCTGAACTGAGAGGAGAAATTAGTTGCCTGAAAAAAAGGAAGGATGTGGATTGATATAAGTGGTCAAAAAAATATTTTTAATAGAAAAGGTGTCCAGAGCTAAAGCTACCAACAGATTCTCAAAATCAAAGAATTTAGAAGGAATTTAGAAAGTGATTTGATATAAATTAAAAAAAAAAATTGTTTTATCAAACAACAAAAACGGTTAAGATTTTGTTAAAATTGATTTTTGATGTTTCCACCCAATCTCAAACCGGCCCTAAGTAGAGGCTTTTTGTGGCTCTCATAGATTTTGCGAGGGTTTTCTGAACTCAACTAAGGATGAGTTTGAGATTGTTTATGGAGGTATTAAAAAATGATTATCCGAGTATTTTTAATATTCGTGAGTGTCCAGGTCTCCGTTTACTCCCTACAACATTTGGCTTCCAAGAATTCTTAAATAGATGGACACCATGGATTAAACTCATTTCTTCCAGGGGACTGTAGTAGTCCCAATACCTTTCATAATCACTAGGTCATACCTTGAATCCTAAAAAATCTATATCTCTTCTAACTAACTTTTAAAAAATTATATATTTTTTTATTTATCTTAATTTTTATATTTAAATTTAAAATTTATCCTACACTTATTTGCTTCATACTACAACTACAACTGATTTTTTTAAAAACACAGCTGTAAACAAATGTAAACAATAATTATTTGAAAAGCTACCACAATTGCAAACTAATCCTAAATCATACTTAAAATTATTAAGATATCTAAGTTAGAATTTCCTCCCTATGTTAGAATCTATGATTAAATTCAAGATATTACTCAAATACATTAATTTAAATAGCTATATAAGAAAAAGAATAATAAAAATTAAGAGGGGATCATTCAAAAAAAAAAATGTAAAATAAATAGAAAAAGAAAAGAAGAAAAAATTAATTTATACCCTTAAACTTTATTGGTTTAATACAATTGAAACTCTAAACTAATAATTGTATTCATTAAAACCTAAACTTTAAAAATAAATTAATTTAGACTGGTTGTTAGGATTTTATTTTAAAATTGTTAGTGTATAACTCTCACACATGGACAAGTCCTCAATTTCAAAGATTAACATAATATTAGAAGAAAATGCTTGAATCAAGTGAGTAGTATTAGTAGTAGCTTTTGACCATTAATATGAGCGATTTATCATATTCTTTTCTATGGTAGATTGTTTTAGGTTAATAAACACCTAATATGTGAGTCTTTTTTTTTTTTTTTTTAAATTTAATCTATATTATTTAAAAAAAATTAATTTAGCCCTCTATTTTAACATTTTTTCAATCGTATCTTTTCCGTCGGTAAATGTTAAAATTGGATAATAAAAAGCTTAAATTACATAATTTATAATGAATTGATAGAAGAAGTTTAGATGAAAAATTAAGTCACTTAATAAAGAGAGAGAAAGTCTCGAAATAAATTCTCTCTTAATATGATTTAATTCCTTCTCTAAATTTCCTCTTAAGATGACTTAATTCCTTTGTTAGGTGACATAATCCCTCTCTTAAAAATTATGTCAACTCACTAAGTATCACATCATAAATAAGTTTATCATCAACCAATTTTAACACATTAATAAACGAAAACGGTATAATTAAAAAACGTTAAAACGTCTCGGACGATTATATTAAAACATTTTCAACGATAGAGACTAAACTAAACCACATATTTTAGCCTTTGTTTTATATAATTAAAAAAAAGTAAAAACAACCCCACACACCAACCTAAATGTGGTTAAATGAATAACACATATGGGAGGTAAAATGGGAGATTTGGACAGGACCCATTTGTCTGTTAATAAAAAAGGAAGTTTTGACAAATGAGTTAAAAAGACATGATGATGATGCAAAGGGACATTGGCCATTGCCCTAATATATGGAAAAAGGAATCATATTTTATTGATATTAAGGATTGATGTATAGAATAAGACATGTTCTAGGGTTAGGGTTAGGGTTAGGGTTAGGGTTTTCTTGATGTCCTTTCACAAGCTGCTGCTTTCTGCTACAAAATTCTGCTTTTGAATCTCCCTTTTTCCTTCTCTTCTTGCAGAGATACCCTCTGAATTGTGATACCCTCTCTTAGACTACACAATAAACCTTCACTCTCTATCAAAATCTTTCTCACTGTTCATTCCATTTTCCAACTTTGAAAACTATTTCTAGCTATAGAGTGGATTTTTCAATTTTGATTTTTGGATCGAATTGATTTGATTAGAAGCAATTTCAAGTATTATTAAGAGCAACAAACTAATAGTACTATAAAGTTTTGTAGAATGATACTATGATATTTTATGTCATTGATAATTGACAAAGTGATGCATATTTATATCACCTTAATGATCAGTGAATCAAGAAAACAGATTAAACTAAATATAGCAAGTAAATCTCTGACTGCATAGTATATACAACCATATATTCCGAGATTCACGGTGTTGATAAAGGTAAACGTCGAGATATACGGAGTATATACAACTATATACTCCGAGATTCATGGTGTTGATAAAGGTAGATGTCGAGATATATAACACCTTCAATACTCCCCTCAAGTTGGAGCATGAAGATTTTGAAAGCCCATCTTGCGAAAAAAGTCTGAGAAAAAAAAAAGAATCAGCTATATTTAGTAAGTAAATCTTTGTCTCGGAAATATTAACGTATATACAATGATATACGCCGAGATTTCCGGAGTTAATCAAGGTAGACGCCGAGATATACGACGCCTCTCATACTTCCCTCAAGTTGGATCATGAAGATTTTGAATGCCGAACTTGCGGAAAAGTCGTGAAAAATGTGATTCGAGCATCCGTTGTCAATGATCTATTCAGCGGAAGAATCTGAGAGATCAAGGATACCATTTCGATTTCAATCCTGAACGGGTGGTTGTGCAATAGGTTGTGAGGTGGTTGTCGTTGGTCATACCCGAGGGCGTTTTCTCCCTGCATTTTTGCTCCTGCGGTATATCATGTGTCATACTCGAGATTTTTGCGGTATATCGTCAGTCATACCCGAGATTCACGATGCAAACCGCTCCTTCCCCATCGTTTTTTCCTCCCCGTACAGATTTGCCTCCGTCGAGAGGTCCATGGTTGTTTGATTGCTAGCCATAATGAGATGGTGATAGTCGCATTTCACCGCCACCCCCAAAACGAGGTGGTGACTTGGTCGGATTTTCTCGTTACCTAAATCACGGTAACGTGGTCGAAATTATTTGTCACCCAAATCGAGGGGACGTGGTCGGTTTCTTCGTCGGCCCAAATCGAAGGGACGTGGTCGGTTTCTTCGTCCGCCCAAAACGAGGCGACGTGGTCGGTTTCTTTGTCACCCAAATCGAGGGGACGTGGTCGATTTTTTCGTCACCCAAATCGAGGGGACGTGGTCGATTTTTTCGTCACCCAAATCGAGGGGACGTGGTCGGTTTCTTCGTCGGCCCAAAACGTGGCGACGTGGTCGATTTCTTCATCACCCAAATCGAGGGGACGTTGTCGGTTTCTTCGTCACCCTAATCGAGGGGACGTTGTCGGTTTCTTCGTCACCCAAATCGAGGAGACGAGGTCGGACTTCGTAGGAGAAAAACAAAGTATTTAAGTTTTGAGGGAGAAAATCGAAGTAGTCGGATATCAAAAGTTTCCATCACCAAAGATGGAAAAACGGATTGTCGTCGGTATATGATCAAAATTGGGAGGCGGCGGCAGCCGCTGCCGCCGCCCTAGGGTTTACTAGACTTTTTTTTCTCTCTTTTTATAAAACCTGCTCTGATATTTTATGTCATTGATAATTGACAAAGTCATGCATATTTATACTTAATGAGCTAATCAAGAAAACAAATTAAACTAAATATAGCAAGTAAATCTCTGACTGCATAGTATATACAACCATATATTCCGAGATTCACGGTGTTGATAAAGGTAAATGCCGAGATATACAGAGTATATACAACTATATACTCCGAGATTCATGGTGTTGATAAAGGTAGATGCCGAGATATACAGCACCTTCAATAAGTAGTGTTCGATAATCAATCAATCAAAAAACTTAACCTCGTGGATTATGTTAAATTTAGTTATATTGAAAATCAATATTAATTGGAGAGAAAATGAAAGTGTTCCAACACATGACTTTCTAATTCTCTAATATCATGTTACATTATCAATCAACCCAAAAGTTTAAGCGGATGGATTACGATGAATTTAATTATATCAATACTTTGGGTTCCAACATCTGAAAAAAAAGAAAAAAAAAAGGTGATTAATAAATTAATAATCGTGTGGAAATGTAGAAAAAAATCTTTTAAAAGGAAGAATAATACCATTTATTCTAAAAATAGAGAAATTAAATGTTAGAATAAACCAAGAAAACAATTATTTACCAAACTAGCCCTATTAATACTTCTAAAGTTCAAGTAATAATTGAGAAATGTGTTTTTAATAAAATTGGGATTAAACAAATTTATAATTAAAAAAAAAAAACAAAAAAACTTTTGTTTTGAATTATGTCCAAAAAGGGTATCACATGACTTGGTCAATGGAGAAAAAGGTAAACAGAGAGATGTAAGATTGGTATTTGAAGTACTCAAAAAAGTAAATTGAACAATTAATTAATTAGACATTTTGTTTGGTTATGGTATGTCTTGTGTGGAAATATGATTGTCCTTTTCTACTTGTCTTGGTAGTTGGCATTTATTGGATTTGGAAGGAACTACTTTCAATCATAGCTAATTACAATAATTCCAAACATGTCACAGTCAAAAAACCTGCCTTTCCATCTTCCTCTTCATTCAATCTCTATCTCATTGCTATCATGAGAAGAAGCTTTCAAGATTTTATGGCCTTTCCTCTTGGGGAGAGACTAGGGTTATTAGGGGTGCCAAATTTCTCCAATGGGTGGCCCCTACACGGATTTGCCTCGAGCGAGGAGGAACGTTTCTTGTTTTAAATGGGAATTGGTCGAAAGCGTAACACTCTTAAAACATATTACTAGTGCTTAGACAGTTGAGTTATATTCAAGTCGACGTTAATTAATTAGTTGTTGAGATAAAAAAAATAGTTTGTTTGGACGGTGATATTCAATGAAAACAGACTTGTATGTATATATACTTATAGATAATATGTATTTTTTTTTTATATAAAATATATGTAAATTTTATATATACTCATCATATATAGTGATATATACTTCATATATGAGTATATATGATTATATACTTCATATATACTTATAGATATTATGTATTTTTTTTTTATATATAGACACCTTAAATATTTCATATATGAAAATATATGCGGAGAGAAAATTATTTAAGTCGGGATATGAAGAGGGAGAAAACAATTTAAATGAGAAGAGAAAAGACGATTTCAACGAGGAGAGAGACGTGATTAATGCGAGTTTTATGATTTCAAAAAAAAAAAAATCCCTAAATGAACTTGTTTTACTTTTTATTTTATTAAAATGGTAGAAAAAATTCAATACATTAGAGAGGGTGAATGATTTGAAAGTAATTACCCAACTTTTATGAAAAATCTTAAAATACTTGGACATTTTTTATAAAAATAGGAACCGTGGACATTAATATAATATCTTAGACATAAGGTGACTATTTGTGTAGCTATCACTATTTTATATGGTCTCTAGGTGTCCAAATCTAATGGTTTAATAATCCTTATCCTTAACATTTGAAATGGGGTTAAAATTGGAGTATCGTAACCCAACTTCGACCACCTACCTCTTTCAATATACCAATTCAAAAAAATAGTTAAACCAAGTATCAAATTGAAGCTTTTTGTGTTAGCTTTCCAATTATATCTGTTTCAAAAAATTTGCATATGCGAATAAAAATATATCATTTTTGAATGTACACGACTTAAAAGACCGACGATGCGACGCATCGTCTCTTCAAAAAAGGAGACAATGTGTATTTAAAACACAATATATTTTAAAATAGTTTTTTACGTTAATTTTCTAATAAAACATTTAACATAAACTTAACATACTCACCAGCATCTTTTGTTTTGTTCATTTATTTAAGTGGTTGAAGGTACACCATATATATAGTAGGTTAGATGTCAAGTTTTAAAATGTTTTTAAATTTTTACTAAATAATTAATGAATTTTTTTTATTTGCAAAATTTAAATTCTAAAACAAAATATTTGGAAGCTTGGGTTCAAATATAAGAGAAACCAAAAAATAATATCCATTTTTTCTTTAAGAACAAGTATAACTCAATAGGTTAAGATATTATAACATAAAAGTTAAAATTAAAATTTTAAATTGTTGGGTTAAAATAGAAGATAAACCAAAGAATAGTATCCCAACTTTTTTCAGTTTGAGATCCGCTATAAGTGCCAACATGGGTATAACTCATTTGATTAAGATATTATATATCATAAAAACTAAAACAAAATATTTGGAACGGTTGGGTTAAAATAGAAGATAAACCGAAAAATAATATCCAACTTTTTTCATTTTGAGATCCGCTCTAAGAGTCAACCCGAATATAACTCAATTGATTAAAACATTATATTATCGACTAAAATGTTAGAGGTTTGAAACCTCACTTCTACTATTGTACATGATGTTGTTGAACTAAAAAAAAAATGAAAAAAAAAAAGATCAACTCTAAAAATAACAACTAATAACTAGTATGAAACTCCATAGTGAGGGAGAAAGAAGTGATACGAATGTAAAGACCATGAACACTAGAAAGCACGGAAACGGATACCGAGATACGACAGGACACGACGATACGTTAATTTCTAAAAAACTAGGATACAAATATGTTAAAGATACATTACTTTTTTTAATATGTAAATTAAACATAAAATACTAAATATATTCCAATAAAAACATATAATGTCAAATTAATTAACAATTTAACAATTGGAATAGGAAATTCAAGATTTATGGTTTGTTTGAGGATGGAGATGGTGAAGGGTTCTTCGTGGAAATGGCCTGGGCTTAGGGTTATTTTTTTATGTTTTTAAATTTAAGTTTTTACTTTTTACTGATTTTAATTTGTCACCTTTTTGTTTAAGATGTCAAATGACTTAACTTTTAAGTATTGGACTTTAACCTTTAAAATGTTAAATTTGTGGTTAAAAAAATCGCCAAAGTATCCTGAACATGTCCTTTTGTGTATCAGAGGGTATCAAAAAAAAAAAAAAAAAAAAAAAAAACTCTAATTCGCTTATCGGAGGATGTATCCGATACAAATTCTCTCTCTTATTTAAGGTATCCGTGAACATAACCCAATTAATAATATATATATATATATATATATATATATATTTATATTTGTATGCGCAAAAGTATATGCGCAAAAGTTCAAATCTCTAATCTCACGTGGTTATACTCGAAAAAGTACTACATTCTACCCCTCAAAAGACAAAAAGTACTATATTTTTTCCTCGTGTAAGAAAATTACCAATCATCAGCATGTTCATCCAGATGTTAAAAAAACAGTAATTCGTCTGAGGGAAATGAATTGGGGGGAAAATTGCCGACTGTTAACAGTTCCTGTTGAACCGAGGCTTATAATATCTAATGACCAAGATGGAGACCAACAAGAACAAGAATCTCGAACTCAAACCTAATTTCCCGAGGCAAGCGATGTAACAAAAGGTAAAAAGTTCGTTTTTTGGTTACCTCGGCGAGCTATAGAGCATCCTTCATGAGTTTCTCCGTAAGAGCTTTGGGAAGTCCCATCACTGCGTCAGTTGAACCTACCTGTCATACACCAAAAATATTTCAGGTTTAGATTGATAGATAGGTAGAAATCAAGTCTTGTTTTATAAGTATTTTGCTATGAAGTCTCCTAGCCTATTTGATTTATTTAGGTATTCATGTGAGCTTCTTCTTCATCCACAGAGTTGAAGTCAAGGTCTAACGTGCTAGGATCATCATCCATTCCATAGTGAAATCAAAGGATATTAGTTGAAACGGTCACAAGGACCATACCCATTTGAACTTCCAGACCAGAATTATATATATATATATATATATATATATATATATATATATATCAGTACAACAAATGTGGAGTAAAGAAGTAGATTCCAATTATCACAAAGCTATGCTCACGTTGAAATACCATAATTAGATATAAAAAACACATGGTAAATATAAAGTGTAATAGCAAAATATCATGTTCCCATATTTATATGTTCCTAAATATAACTTTTTTCAAAGAGAAATAAACAAATGTGGGGTATCGGGATTTGAACCTCGGATCTCAACAAAAAGAGTAGATATCAATTATCAGCTCATGGTTGACCAAAATGATATAAAAAGCACATGGTAAATATACAGTGTAATAGCAAAATATCATGTTCATAGGCATATTTGTACGTTCCTAAATATAACTTCCAAAGGGAAATAACCAAATGACCCCGAGTCCTAAGCAAGCCTCTTCGGTAGAATCTTTCTATAAAATACGACTTTATCAGATGTTTTCGCCATATTTTTTTATGACAATTAAGTTGATGATGTACAGATGAATTAAAACAGAGCTTAGATGGAGCTGTCAGGCAGGAAAAATTTATTTTGTAATTCATTGTCTGAGTAAATGTTTTAGAACCTCAATGAGTGTTTGACTCCCCAATTAAACTTGTGTAATATGAGATTAAAAGCTAAGTGAATGTTTGGCACGTGGGCTTGTTTACCCTAGGATAAGAATTTACTAATCCCATTCGTTACATAAATCTAGATTTATGAAACATATGTTTTATATTATATATCAACTCCAACAAATACATAACCAAAAACCAAAGGCATACAGGTTATACAAAACTGAAGTTTCTATAATCTCCTTTTTAAGTTCACGAGTCAATCAGTAATGCATTCTTTGTATAGACTTTTTTTTTTAAACAAATCTGTGAGTGTCCAGGTCCGTTTGTGTGCACCTCGACTATTCTCACTTGAGAACCATCTCATCCTACTACATTTAGTTGCCAAGAAAACTCGTAAGATATTAAATCTTAGGTAGGTGGTCACCATGACTTAAACTATTCTTTGTATAGATTGTAAACCACAAAATACAATGCTTAGACGTTAGTGAAAGCAAATCAGTATGGCTATATTACTAACCACTGCCTCAACTAATGGCCAAGTCAGTGGATGTTCCAACATCAGACCCCCAGCTACTTTGAATGTAACGTCGTCTTCAATCTGATGCAGTTTACCATCAATAAGACTTGAAAACAGTGTAAACGAAAAGCATGGTTTCGGAAAAGATCCAAGTAGGCAATATTCCCATGTTTACCAGGCTATCTATAATCTCCTCTGGTATGTCATAGAAATAAACCTTCAGCACAAACAAAATTAGTTCAACATTATTCAACTTGCTTTCGAACCATGTAAAAGTAGTTGTCACTGAGTTGAAGCTTATTATACCTCTGCCTCTTCCCATCCCCCTTTTCTTGTTCCTGTCTTAAGGTTGGTTATGAGTACAGAGCCAACAACTGATGCATGACTACCAGAATAGCCTGCAGTTTGTTAAGTTGATCAATTAGACATGCTTCAGTTTTCACAATGTTCTATAGGAAGAAGTAAGGACATGTTTGAGAGTGATTTTGAAATGGTTAAAATCACTTTGTCATGTTCAAATTCACTGAAACATGTCTTTAATCATTCAAAATCGCATTTAAAAGTGTAAAACCAAACATGAAATTGATTTTGAATGCTTAAATAAATACATGTTTTGGAGTAATTTTGAACGTGACAAAAGTGATTTTAACCATTTCAAAATTACTTCCAAACATGCCCTAAATGTTTGAAGTCTGAAAGACAATTGACCTTTGATAAATTTGCGTGCTTCTTCCTCGTTAGATGGTTTCTCTCTAATTGTCCCTTCATAGACCACCACCTCAAAATCAATCAAATGCAGTAATTAAGACTTGAGATACTTCTTAATAGGTTACTAGGCAAGAAGAGAAAATATCAAAGAAAAACTGGATACCACAAGAAAAAGGTGCATCATGAATAGATACACATCCCTTGCACAGCTGAAATGAGTAACTTGTTTGTTACCTAGGATGGATTTGGTATGACTTTTAGAATGCTTTTCAAAATGTTCAGTTAGATAATTAAAAGCGATTTTTGAGAATTCTAAAAATACTTATAGAATAAACACTTCATTGAAATTTCTTCAAAAAGTTATCCCAAACGCACTCTAATATAATATGAGTTATTGCAAATGCTGAACGGGGAAGAGGGAATTAAAGCATACTGTGTCTGCAGTGATTAACAATGTTGCAGGTGCATCATTGTCCAGTTGAAAACCTGTGGCTAGAATTCTTGACATAATTGCATCTGCCTGAGAGAAATCAAGTGAAACCCATCAGATAGAAGCCCTTCTCATGAGTTGACCTTACAGGTGAAAAACTAAAAAATATGAACATATACTGGATAAGTAATCCCCGTCCTCCAAAGTTGCAATATGCAACAGTGAACTTCACTAGAATGTTGAATCTGCTAGACTCCAGTTTAGAATCTCATTGACATAATCCTTCAAAACAAGAGCCTTTTTCTGCTATTGATATGTTAAGTTATCCTATTTATTGCACTATAAGACTAAAAGCTTCCAGGACCAAAAATTCACAACTGATGAAAGTCCCGCGAAGAACTTTCTGCTAATTTCATAGTGAATTTGGATATAGCTAAAAGTTATTTGTGCAAGTAACACAGATTTGGACGGTTAAAATCACTTTTATCGGATTCAAAATCACTCCAAAATATGCATTTAATCATTCAAAACCATTTTAATGTTTGGTTTTACACTTTTAAACGCGATTTACATACCATCAAAATTGATTTTAAATGATTAAATGTCTGATTTGAAGTGATTTTGAACACGACAAAAGTCACTCCCAAACATGCCCTTAACTCGTACTAACAAAGTAGGCTTGCTTCGCTCTACACCATAACCATTGAAGGGCTACCTAAACCATTAACCTTTTGTCATTCACTTGGATTACAAACGAGACTTTCCAAACATACCCTTAATGTCGTTACCTTATTTCCAATTACAATGCAAAAGATGCAATGGCCGAAATCAAAGCAAAGCCAAATGGTTCCCAAATTGATAATGAAACTACAATAGTACACTTAGCTAAGTAAACAAGCCACACCTTTGCCTCAGCCAGAGCCACGACCAATTCTTCTGGCTTTTCCTTCCTAATCGCTTTCTCATCAATATCTGCCGTCTAATAAAGAATAAGTCAATCTTCCAACAAGTAAACAAGAAGAAAGGGCAATATCCAATTAGAAAATTCACCATTATAGTGAACTCGTATCCCATCTCGGATAGAATACGCCGGCGAGCCATGGATGATGAACCTAATATTATCTGCCCACAAACAACAAATGCAGAAATTGGGATCGAGACAAATTTCGCCACAAGCGACCTTGAAATAGATTAATAGAAACAACATATTAAATTGGAAATCAAAACAAAAGAAGATGAAAATGAAAGCAGATTCAAATTGCGGCTACCTAATTCCCAAAATTACTGATACAAATACTCCATAGATTCTTTATCATACAGAATTTCTGTGTATAAACAATGGGGAACACAAAATCATATATCATTGGGGAGGTTAATTCTTACATCGCGAAAGGCAAGAACAAGATTAGAAGTAGAACTATAAAGACGAGCAAAAATGCTAAGGAACCTGAAATGGTGAATTTGCGGCGGCCATTTCTCTGCAATCTCCTAGCTTCCTGGATATGCGCCGGATGAGATTTCGGGTTTGAATCTCCACTCCACAGAAAATCAATCCAGAATAACTGGAGCGAACGGCCTCGTGTTTGTCTTTTTCCTTCCTTTTTTTTTTGGTGGAAAGTCAAATTTCCAATCGTAACCAGAAAAAATTGACTGTCTATCATTTGTCTTTACATTTGTTGAACTCAAATACAAAATAAGACATAAATTTAGTATGTATTTATAAAATGTCACAATTTTTTTTTTCTTACTTTTAATAATGTGGGGTGAGAGATTTGAATTTCTGACTTTTTGGTCGAGAATATATGTTTTATGTTAATTAAACTATGTTCATGTTGCTAATACATCATAGGTATTGTTATTGCCTAAGGCTTATGGGTGAAATTGGTCTTAACCAAATAACGAGACTGGGGAACATCAGAGGCTCGAAATGGAACCGGACCCAAGCTAAAAAAGGCACAGGGTCAACCCGATCTTAAGCCTGACCGACCACATTCAGGACTCAAATAGGCCTTGGAAAAGTTATACCTCGAGTCGACGGGCCAACAACCCGACCTGACCAACTCACATCCTATCAACTCGAGTCTCTCACGGGTCCAATTTAATCTTTGTCGGTCCAATCCAAAGGGAAAAGCCAACAACCCTAGGTCAATTGCGAAAATATAGAAGATTGCGACTCTGATGGAGGTAGGTCTAATCGAGGTCCTCATTCGCTAACCCTAAAGCTTGTTGCATCCTTTTTTCTACGTTTGTTGACTTAAGCATCTGAGTGTATGTGGCAAGTACCACATCGATGTGCATTTTCTTTAGTTTTGCAGCTCACCTTGCCTCAAATTTTTTATTGATCATATGTCGATTGGGTGGATTAGACCAAACCAGATTTGCACATCAACAAATGTGATTTTTCTTATTGTGTTTTATGTTTGAATTTGAGTTTGATTTGAATTGTGTTATTTTTGTAAATAAATAATAAAAAAATACTATATTTATTTTATGCTATTTAGATAAATGTCTCGTTAATTTTTATCCAAAACTTACAATTTCATCAAATTTATCCAAAAACTTGGATGAATATTGCAATTTTTACCTTAAATTTTAGTAATTATTGTAATCTTTACATTCTGAGTAGATATGTAAAAAAAAATATATTATACGGGTCGTTTGGCCGACGGAGTTGGGGAGTGAACTTACTACCTATTTGGCCCACGCAGTTTGAATTCAGGTAAAAAATATCAGAATTTATCGGAAGAAGTTCCTTAATAATGAAAAATTTATGGGGAGAAGTTTCTTAATAATAAAATTTTGAAGGTTTGTAGAAAAAAAATTGTACAGACAAAACAAATAAACTAAACTCAGAGAGCTTACTCCCGTTTGGCACGGAGTTGTTGAATTTGGGTAAAAAAAAATCATTCTTAGAATTTATTAGAAGAAATTCCTTGAAATTTTGAAAGTTTGTGGAAGAAAAATTGTACCGAAATAACAGTTAAACTAAATTCAGACTTCAGAACTCAAAGTTTAACAACTTCTTATCCCAAACACAAATTAACTTTAGAACTTTAGACTAAACAATCATGCACCTCAAACACACTGATCATAACTCTCCAGACTAACTAACTCTCCCACATAAATAATAACTTCTACTCTCGACAACTTCTTGTCTCTCCCACTTAAATAATAACTTCTACTCTCTGCAACTTCTTGTCTCAGACAACCCCTACACGTTCGCTTGACTAAAAAACTTATAAGTATGAAATTGATAGGAACTTCTTTGGATTTTGTTGAAACTTGTGAGTTTTTTAGATTTACATTTACTCAACAATCAGTTTTATACATCGATAGTTTTTGAAGATTTTTATCTTGATTTTTGTTACATACATTAGTGAGTGAATGAGTGAATGTGAATCTAACCAATATTGAATTGAGCATAAGATAAAAATTGAAACATTTGTTCAAGTTAATTTAATGAAATTGAAACATTTGTTCAAGTTTAATTTAATGAAATTGAAAGAATGATACGAAGATTGACTCTCTTTTTTTAAAAGAATAATGTTAAAATTGATTTAACTTTGCAAAGTTTAGGGATAAATTTAATTTTTTTCTTTTTTTAATGGGTTGAATTAGAAATTGAGCCTTGAGTTTTGATAAACATGTCTATTTTAATCTGTAGATTTTTAAGGTTGAAATTACCCTTAAAAAGGAGAATAAAAAATCTATTGACAATAATTATCCTTATGTACATCTAAGAAACTAAACGGAAAATCCGAATTAGTATGTTTTTTTTTTTAATTTACATATATACATTTTTATAATTATAAATGTACAATTAAAAGAATAATTGCAATTATAATTAACTTGAAAAAAATGAAGACAAGTAAATTACCAAGAATAATAAATAGTTTGTGCGGCGCTATGGGGTGCTAAGGGAATGAATTCAATCCATGGTAGTCACCTACCTAATAATTAATTTCCTACGAGTTTCTTTAATTTCCTACGAGTTTCTTTAACAACTAAATGTTGTATAATTAGGACGGAAGTCACAAGCAACCGGTTACTATTACTAAGCATAACTCAACTGCTAAAATATTTTTATCTCATTAACATATGGAAACTTCAAATCTCCACTCCTATATACTATATTGATATAATGTAATATTCTTAAAATAAATAAATACATTAAAAAATGTGATGATTTTTCTTAAAAACATTTTAAAAACTGGGAAGAAGGGCATCAACCACTGGAATTATCAGAATGCAGCCCAGAACCTGCTTATAAGGATTTTTGCGGCATTGTATCCAACTGACGAGATAAAAAGAACTGTAATGCAGAAAGAAAAATTTATGTAGGCACCAAAGAACAGAAAGATACCAACTTTTGAAGCATACATACACATCTCGGAAGCAGGGAAGGATTCACAAACCAAGTCAAGTTTAAACTCCAATAAAGAAAAACCTTGTGAGTTCTCTCCTCTGTAGGAGCAGATGTAACAACTAAAACTATGGAACTACACAATAAAGTCCACAAGGGTTTTCACAGATAACATTTCTTTCTATGCGAGAATACCTGACGCTTGCCTCCATGGCGCCGATCATGGTCACTGCCACCACCTTGCTTGGCCCGGGATCGCGAACCGAGATGAACCCTTGCTGCTATGCTGGCTGATGAGCAAGGAGAACCAAGTATTTGGATTAAATATGTGAGGCACTCAAGGCCATTACCTTGCATTGTTCATTCATGGCCAGAAGTTGAGCCTCTTTCTTGTCAAGAAGGGCACTCAACCTCACATTTTCTTCCATAAGTTTCTGGACTTCTACTTCTTTCTGCATTTTTTCACCCTCTAACTGAGTGGTCTTAGCAACTAGCCTGTTTCATAGCAATGAATTTCAAAGCCTGTCAAACAATTTATTAGAGCAAACTAGAACAAAGACATTGATTGGAACAAGTTGACATTTCCATGGCCCAGCTTGATGCCACAAATCACAGTATGTTCAGCTATATGATATATAGTTATGGCTCGGGAATTTTCGGATTGGTGTTTGGGGTGTGAGGAGTTCAATTTATCATAAAGATTTATTACATGATCCAATTGTTGCAAACTTGCAAGCTACTATTCTCAGTATTATTATCCAATTTCACATCTGAAGAATTTAAAAATTCAGAGACTAAACTCATGGAGTGAAAACTGTTTGCAATCAATGGCTTTTCCTATTATTGTTTCTGAGCAAAACACAAGCAGCAGGAAGAAAATTCATTACGTGACACCAAGCTGTCGAACTCCATGTTTAAATAAAGGTATTCCATGAGCTAGCTCACAAAGCAATACAAGTACGAGAAAATCTTAGTGCATTGGAAATCATATATGTGTAGTGATGAAAGAAACGACCCAAAATTATATCATCCAGGAAAACCAACCAAATAATCTGGACGTTCATGATAACCAAAAATAAAAGAGCAAGCAAGGTCAAATCAAAGCAATAGAACATAGAAAAACATACGAACCGTTCAAACAGCCTCTCGATTGTCTGAAACTGTTTTTCTGATGACAAAAGTGTTTCTCTAACGGTGATGAGACTACTGACATATGATTTCAAAGACTCAAAGTCCCGCTTAACACGACACAGTTCCTGCTCATTTTCAGCAGCTCTTTGCCTCTGTCTACACGTTTCTTCAACCAGATCTTCAACTCTCTGCCGCATTTCATTTAGAATGCTATTAGTACCCATAGCAAAGTGTTCCATTTCCTCCAGTTTTGAGGACATGTTCTCAATCTGGATTGATTTCTTTTTAATTTCCTCCTGACCTAAATGTACCTTTTCCTTCTCTTCAGCTGTTTCCGATTCGGCCAAAATAACCCTCTTGACAAGTGATTCCATTACATCTGAAACCATCTGAACAGACTTGAGTATTTGACCTACATAAGCTGCATCTTGTTCGTCTAATAAACCACATGGCTTGCCAATACCAATCAAGGATTCCTCTTCAGAACCATCAAATGAAGAAAGATCAATACTCTTAGACCAACCAGACAGTGGTGTTCCACTTTTGTCAACAAACCCTACACCTTCTAAATGTTTAATACCACATGAAGAGTGAGCCAACTGGGGAACTGCCAACATTCTAGCTTTTGATTTCAAGTATGTCAACAATGTAGAAGTTGTCTTAACTCTTCGCCAGAGAACCTCTAACTCCTTTCTCGAGTCTTCCTCAGAACCTTCTATAGAAGCCTTTACCTCCATAAGCTTTAATTGCAACACATCTACTTCCGATTGGCGCCGTTCCATATCATGCTTCCAAGTTTCATTTGTTTCACTGAGTTGAGTTTTCAAAGTTGACAGATCAATATCCTCTGTGGCCATAACCTATCCAAAATTCTGTGCAAAAAGATATGGATAAAAAAAAAAATAAGCTCCCAATAGGAAAACATTGACATCCAAGAGACAGACAGTACAAACATCATCAATTTTAACTTCTAAGCAACATCCAAGAGACAGACAGTACAAACACTATCAGTTTTAACTTCTAAGCAACACAATATCTACCAGCCAAAGGAAAGAAGGAAACCAGAATCTCATGAACTACATCGAACAAACAAGATATTTCAGAACACACAAGTAGATAACTGAGTATAAATCAAATAAGTTATGGCTTCATCAAAACTGGTTTAACTGGAAGTAGCAATCAAATGTCGAGCAAAGGAAATATGAATGTAGCAGATGATACATAGCAAATCTAGAGCAAGACCGAGCTGAAAGTTGTAAGATTCCTATAAAACTGGAGTGAATGAACAAAAAAGACCCAAAAGTAGTCTGGTCGGATCGAAAAAGTCACCCTTCAAAAACCCTAAAATCGGCTCACCAAACACCAACTGAAAACCCCAAAAAATGACCTGATCTCAATCAAATTGAAGGGTTGAAAGAAACGGAAAGAACCCAGAAAGGAACTGCAAGAAGAATCGAGAAAATCACAGTGATGATGGATACGGCATGGCAAATAGAGGGAAAAGGGGGCAGAAGTTCAGTGGAAAAATGAAGTGAAAAAGTGAAAATTGCAATCGAATAATGGAATTAGAAGATAGCGATTGAGGAGAAGAAGAAGAAGAAGAAGAAGAAGAAGGAATCAAACTGACCGAGAGAAGATCGAATTGTCAGACGATGTTGGTGGTGTTGGTTTGGTTACTGTTACCTGAAAAATTAGATTAGAAGAAAAGACCAATAACAACAGGAGGATGCAGACCAAATGTGCAGGCCCAACCAGCCGCTTGCCTTTAACTTTCTTCTCCTTCTCTCTCTCTCTCTACTTTCTTTTCTTTTAATCTTTTTGAATTTTATGTTTCTCTCTCCTATTTCTGATAATCTCTTTCACCTAACCCATATATATATATATATATATATATTTTTTTTTTCAAAAGATATTTCAAGATTTAGTTTTCTTTTTATTCAAATCGAACTAGTTCTTAGAGACAGAAAATTTAGTTTTCTGTTTATTCAAATATTTCTGTTATATTTTTTATGCCAAATATTTGTATATTTTCCCTTTCCCTATGGTATGATTTTCCATATGAAATAATAAATTTATCATTTTTTCTCTAGATTCAAAATATCTGAGATTTCACATGGTAACAGAGCAGTAACTCAGAATTTCATTTTTTTTACGTGTTTTGTTTTCTCTCTCGTTCTCTCCCTGCTTCAAGTTTCTTTTATCTCAGTTTCCATAAAGTCAAGTACTGACGCAAATAATCCTCAATCAATCAAGTTTGATGCTTACTCCATCCATCATTCTGACAGCCCATCACGATTCTTGTTACACCTCTTTTCACTGGTGATAATTATGGATCATGGAGTCGAGCCATCTCCATGGCAGTCCGAGCTAAGAGTAAATATGGGTTTGTCGATGAATCCTTGTCGAAGCCCAAGAAAACGGAGGATATTGTCAATTGGGAACAATGTAACGATCTTGTTAGCAGTTGGATTCTCAACTCGGTTTCCCCAGATAATCGGCCGAGCATTCTTTATGCCGATACTGTCCTCCAAATTTGGACAGGCCTCAAGGATCGCTTCTCCCAATCTGATGCGCCGAAGATATATCAACTGAAACATTCTATATCGATTTTGAAGCAGAAAGGTATGATTGTTTCCTTATATTTCACTCAACTCAAATCTCTATGGGATGAATTAGGCAACATTGCCTCAACTCATGCATGCATATGTGGCAATGCAAAAAGTATCCTTGAACAACAAGTTCAAGATCGTGCCATGAAATTTTTGCAAGGACTCCATGATAGTTTTTCAGCGGTTCGTAGTCAAATTCTCTTAATGGACCCTTTTCCATCTATTCAACGCATTTATAATTTAGTACGACAAGAGGAGAAACAACAGGAGCTCAACCTTCAATCAGTTCCTCCTGTTGAATCTGTTGCCCTTCAAGTCTCTAGAAATACATCATTACAAGTCAATCGTTCTTCAGGGAAGAGACCACGACCCTTTTGTGATTACTATAATCGCCACCATGGACATCATCAGGTGAATTGTTATCTATTAATTGGTTTTCCAACAAAGACAACCAAAAGGACAGATCCAAGTCCATCTTCCACGGTTGGATCAATATCCTCAACGGTGCCAAATAATCAGTTGACATCGGATCAATACAACAAATTGCTTACACTTCTTGCCAAGGAAGATTCCAGTGGACATTCTGCTCACCTTGCAGGTACGGTACTTTCTTGTGTGCCCTCTTGTTGGTAATTGATTCTGGTGCATCCAATCACATATGTATATCACTTTCACTATTTTCTTCTTATGGTCCATTACATAAAAATGTTCTTGTTCAATTACTCAATGACTCTCATGCGTTGGTAACTCACATTGGTAATGTTCAATGCTCACATTCCACTCACTCTCAATGATGTCTTCTATATTCCATCATTTAAGTTCAATTTGTTGTTTGTTCCACAATTAACGAATCAACTTAATTGTGAAGTATCTTTCTCAAAATCACATTGTTTGTTTCAGGACCATATGACGAAAACGAAGATTGATTAGGGTAGTCTTCAAAATGGGCTCTACTACTTGGATGGTGTTCCCGTCCCGAATCGCATATTTTCTTTTAGTCATTTGAATAAATTTGATGTATGGCATTTCCGCCTAGGACATCCTTGTAATTCTCGATTCAATCTTCTTGTTAAGCATTTCTCTGGTATTTTTGCAAATAAAGGTTTTATTTGTGATGTTTGTCCACAAGCAAAACAATCTCGTCATTTCTTCCCTCAAAGTATTTCTCACTCATCTAAATGCTTTGAGTTGCTACATATGTTGATATTTGGGGACCATTTTTTGTTCCATCTAAGAACGGTTCACGTTTCTTTTTAACCATTGTTGACGATTTCTCTCGTTGCATTTGGGTCTATCTTATGAAAAATAAATCTCAGACATTTGATATGATAACTCACTTCTCTAATCAAATTAATCGACAATTTAATTTCACTATCAGTCAAATTAATACTAGCAATGATGACATTTTCATTCCACAACTTCAAATTGTTAGATCTGACAATGGAACTGAGTTTCTTTCATCCAAATTTCAATCTTGGTTTCACACTCATGCGATCATTCACCAACGAAGTTGTATTTCCACTCCTCAACAAAATGGAATTGTTTAGCGCAAACATAGTCACTTACTCAACGTTGCTCGTGCTTTACGCTTTCAAGCACACCTTCCGCTGTCTTTTTGGGGAGAATGCATTCTCACAACAACTTTCCTCATAAATAAATTATCAACTTCCATCCTCAACTTTAAGTCCCCACATGAAATATTATTTGGCAAAGCTTCTTCTTATACTTCCCTGCGCATTTTTTGTTGTCTATGCTTCGCCAAAAACATGCATATTCAACACAAGTTTGATGCTCGAGTCAAACCTTACATTTTTGTCGGTTACCCTTATGGTCAAAAGGGATACCGTCTTTACGACCCATCTACTCACTGTATTTTTGTTTCTCGTGATGTCGTCTTTCACAAATCAACTTTTCCATATCAAGATGCCTAATCTCATCTTAATTCTCGTGATCTCACTATCACCTCTCTGGATGATCCTCTAAATTCTTTATCACCAATCTCTCCATCATCCACTCCCTCTTTTACTCAAAAAGATGATGACCCTTCAAATTCTTTATCACCAATTTCTCCATCATCTACTCCCACTTTTACTAAAAAAAAAAAAATGATGACCCTTCAAATTCTTTATCATCAAATCTAACTCCATTATCTATTCTCTCTTTTCCTCAAATGGATGATGCTCCTACAAATTCTTTGTCATCTGATCCAACTCCATCATCTTTCCCCTTTTCAGAGCTCAATAGTCCAATTAATGATGATATCATTCCACCAGAACACGATTCTCTCTGCGTGGTCTCTAATCTTGAGCGACCTAAAAGAGTTCGAAAACCACCTCCCCATTTGAGTGATTATGTATGTAATGTCACTAATTCTTCTACCTCATTTTTCTTAGCTAATTATTTCTCTTGGAACCACTTAAGTTCCTCTCACCGCTCATTTCTCTCCAAAGTCCTTGATCATAAAGAACCTCGAAGTTACACACAAGCAGTCAAGTCTTCTGTATGGCGGGATGCTATGACTGCCGAACTTCATGCTCTTGAATCAAATGAGACTTGGTCTCTCTGCTTCTTACCATCTGATAAGATTCCTATTGGTTGTAAATGAGTTTATAAAGTTAAATATAATTCAGATGGCTCTATTGAACGTTATAAGGCTCGTTTGGTTGCCAAAGGTTATACACAAATTGAAGGAGTTGATTATCACGACACTTTTTCCCCCGTGGCAAAATTAGTTATTGTTCGGCTCCTCCTCTCAATTTCCACCGTTAATAATTGGTCTCTCCATCAACTCGATGTCAATAATGTTTTTTTACAGGGAGATTTACACGAAGAAGTTTTTATGAAACTCCCTCCCGGTCTTTCCTTCGCTACCGACTCTCGTGTTTGTAAGTTACATAAATCCCTTTATGGGCTTAAACAGACATCTCGTCAGTGGTTTTCAAAATTTTCCTCTACTCTCATTCGTCGTGGATTTAGTTAATCTATTTATGATTATAGCATGTTCACGTATGTCCATGAGAGCATCTCGGTTTATGTCCTCGTCTATGTTGATGATATTATCATCACTGGAAATAATGAAAATTATAGCTCCAAGACAAAGCACTTTCTCGCCCAATCAATCTTCGTTAAGGACCTCGGTCCCCTTCGATACTTTCTAGGAATTGAGGTTTCTCGGTCTAAGAAAGGTTTATTTTTATGCCAACGCAAATATACTCTTGATATTTTAGATGATTCGAGAATGCTTGGCTCTCGACCCTCATCTTTTCCTATGGAACAACACCTTCGTCTCAAACCCGATGATGGTAGTCAACTTCCCGATCCTTCTCTTTATCGTCGCCTCATTGGCCATCTCTTGTATCTGAGAGTTACTCGGCCTGACATTCAGTATGTTGTTAACACGCTAAGTCAATTTATGCAATGTCCTCGTTCGACTCATCTAAATGTTGCCCATAGAGTACTTCCGTTATCTTAAAGGCTTTGTTGGTAGCGGCATACTCTTATCTGCGTCTAGTTCCTTATCTCTCGTCGGCTATGCTGATTCTGACTGGGTTGGTTGTCCCACTACCCGACGCTCCACTACTGGTTATTTCACCATGCTTGGTTCTAGTCCTATCTCATGGAAATCAAAGAAACAACCAACTGTTTCTCGTTCCTCTGCCGAAGCTGAATATCGTGTTTTTGCTGCACTCACGTCTGAGTTACAATGGCTTCACTCTCTTTTTTCCGAAATGAGTTTCTCACCGCTCAAACCAATTACAGTTTATTGCGATAACAAATCTGTCAATCACATTGTTGAAAACCCTGTGTTCCATGAGCGCACCAAACACATCGAAATTGATTGTCATTTTGTTCGTGAGAAGATCACGCCCGAGATTATTTCTCCCCTCTGATCAACTAGCAGATATTTTCACAAAATCACTAGGTGCAGACACTTTCCATCGTTTACTTGGCAAGTTGGGCATGCTCGACATATCTCACTCCGCTCCAACTTGACGGGGGTGTTGAACTAATCTTTAGTAAATAGAAGATTTAGTTTTCTTTTTATTCAAATCGAACTAGTCTTTAAGAAACAGAAGATTTAGGTTTCTGTTTATTCAAATCTTTCTGTTATATTTTTTATGCCTAATATTTGTATATTTTTCCTTTTTTCTTTCCCTATATATATCGTATGATTTCCCATATGAAATAACACAGAGAAACTTATCACTTTGTCTCTGGATTCAAAATATCTGAGATTTCACACTAAGAAAGAAAAAAAAAATGTTACCCTTTTTCCGGCTAGGTGGTTTCTAGGGTACTTAGGTCTTGGGGAATGGCGACGATCTCCGGTGGGAGAGTCGACGATAAAGGAATTAGGCATAAGGTTTTTGTTGACTCGCCACAGAGTTGACAGTTTTCAATGAAGGAATTTACTTCTTGGTTCATGAACACGTTAGACTTTGCTGGTGAGATTGTTGAAGAAGAGATCAATTGTTATGTTGGCTGAAATTTTGTGGGCGAAATCTGGGTGGAGTGGAGATGGGGAAGTCATCCTCATTCACTCCCTACCCCATTAATGTCTTAGACAGAAATGTCACAAATCTCAAATTTATATATGGAAATATATATATATATATATATATATATATAATTTTCTTTTTTTTGATAATGGATAATAATAAAAAAAATCGTGGAAAAAAAATCATAAAAAAATATTCGATTTAAGAAATAAGCATACAACACTTTTTGAATAAGTTCCAATTATATATTATTCTATTATTTTTTTTTTTCAACGGATATTATTCTATTATTTATGGTCATATTAGTGGTATTTTGTTTTGTTTTTTTTTTTTTAATTATTTTTTATTTCATCTATACTTTTCCTACATATGATAAAAGAAAAATAAAAGCAACAGGTGTTCACACGAGAATTCGAACGACGAATGGAAATCCGACACGTGTAAATGAATTTGAATTTGTGTTGTTGTATTGTATTTATCAGTGCGTAGTGGATTACAATCTCTAATATTTGATCCTCTGATTCTCTCTCTTAAATGTTACGTACTCGAGGGCTTCGTAGCTTGTTCTCGAGGTTGAATCTTCAGCTTCGCGTAGCGGTGAAGTCTTCAGGTGTTTGAATTTGGAGTGACGTTCAGTCTTCAGGATTTCAAAGAGTCTTTCGTTGTTTGGGAATTCTCTCTGAGTTCTTAGGAGAAGAAATTTTCTGAACCTTAGAAATGAAAATGAACTCTCTATTTATAGAGTTTTCATGGGCCTGGATCCAATGAGCTTGGGCTTTGGGCCCAATGGGTTTGGGTTTGGACCCAATGGGCTTGGGTTTGGACCCAATGGACTTTTGGGCTTTGGGCCAAGTTGTCATTTAATCTTTCTGGCCCGATTCGACTTCGAGCCCAATTGCAGTTTGGCCGACTTTGCTCGGTCAAGTCTATCTGATCCTGGTCGTGATGGAGACACGTGGCGACCACTGATCGGCCGAAATTTCTCGGTCAACAAATGCCCCCTTTTTCGAGAGTTATGCACAAGTATGTGTGGGTGAGTCTCGGAAAAGTTGAATAGATAAATCGAAACGTAGGACATCCTAATTTCGACTCCGCTTTGACGTATCAATTTTATCGAAATATGAAGTTCGATTTATAAATCAATTATTTTAATTGACGTCTCTTTCCATGTCAATCGATCAAAAATATGAATTTGACTCGTAGTTTTGATCTTTCTTATCTGACAGAAATTTGATTTAAACTTCGGTAGAGAGATTTTTTTTTTCTACCTTAGTTTATCTTGAGATGTAGAGTAAGGACTTGTGTCTGCCCAATTGTATTTTGAATAGGGTTTGACTTTGAATTTTTACTCTAATTTCGACGTGGATAAAATATACCAAAACCGCCAATTTTGATTTGAGACTTGGATTTAGATAACTTTTGACTCTAAATCATGTCTGAAAATAAATTTTGGAATATGCCCAAAAAATTTTAATTTTCTCGGTAAAAAGAAATGGTAAGCTTCTAAAGTTTGGCTTGAATTCGGAATAGGAGTGTTGGAATTTTTTTGTTTTGGCATAAATAATTGGCCAGCTGAAATACTAAAATCTGAAGACAAATGATAACCCAGAAGCTTGTTTAGTAGAGCGGAACTTGGACGGCTTTAGTTGTCATTGGTCCTGAGTTCAAGTCTGACTTCGTACATTAATTTTGCAACTTTTTTAACTTAAATGAAGGACATTTAAGTAATTTTACTCTCCAAACCCTAACTCATTTAGGTTTTCTAATCCATATAAATAGAATGAGATGGAATTTGAAGAGTTAGAATAAGACTTTAGGGTTTATTTGGAGAGGAAGGGAGAGACTTTGTTTGGAGAAGAAGAAGAGGGAGAGCCGCCAGCCGCCGCCGCCGCCGCCTCAGCCCAGCGCCGTCGCACGCTCCAACGCCGCCGCCGCCGCCTCGCGCACCGACGCAGTCGCATCCGCCTCAGCTTCCAAGCTCCAGTCGCTCCGCCGCATCCGCCTCAGCCGCCGCACTCGCTCCGCCTCAGCGCCGCACTCGCTCCGCCTCAGCGCCGCACTCGCTCCGCCTCAGCGCCGCACTCGCTCCGCCTCAGCGCCGCACTCGCTCCGCCTCAGCGCCACACTCGTTCCGCCTCAGCGCCGCACTGCCGCATCCGCCTCAGCCGCCGCACGCGCTCCGCCTCAGCCGTCGCACTGCCGCATCCGCCTCAGCCGCCGCACGCGCTCCGCCTCAGCCGTCGCACTGCCGAATCCGCCTCAGCGCCGCACTGCCGCATCCGCCTCAGCCGTCGCACTGCCGCACCCGCCTCAGCCGTCGCACTGCCGAATCCGCCTCAGCCCCGCGCACCGCCGCATCCGCCTCAGACGCCTCAGCCCCCGCGTACCGGCCGCCGTCTCGCAACCCGCGCAGCACCGTCGCCCCGCGCCTCTGCCGTCGCCGCCTCCGCTATCGCAGTCCCGTGCCGCTCCGCCGCCGCCCGTCGCAGCCATTGCGGCTGTACAAGGTGTTTTTTTTTATTTTATTTTATTTATTTTTTTTTTTTTATTTGGTGTTTTTTTTTTATTTTTCTTTTATCAATTCTTTACTGTATATTTTAATATGTATATATTTTTTTATGTACAGGTGCCTATTTTCATTCTCCCGGTGTTCTTCGTACCGACCTTACTTTGGTAATTTAATTTATTGTATACAATTTTAATGTATGTAATTTATGTGACATTACTTTGGTAATTTAATTTATTGTATGCAATTTTAATGTATGTAATTTATGTATGGGTTGTAATTTACTTTTATGGGTTGTAATTTATTTACGTAATTTAATGTGTGTAATTTGATGTAATTTATTTATGAGTTGATGTAATTTATTTATGGGCTGTAATTTATTTATGGGCTGTAAATTATGGGTTATGGGTTATAATTTATGGGTTGTGATTTATGTTAATTTACTTATGGGTTGTAATTTATGGATTATGGGTTGTAATTTATGGGTTATGAGTTGTAATTTATGGGTTGTGATTTAGGTTAATTTACTTATGGGTTGTAATATTTTGCTATTTTGCATTTTGTTATTGTTGGTTGTGATTGACATTTATTTTATGAAGATTGGGCTTTAGGATCCTCAGTATTTTTCAATTTGGTATTTTGTGATTAAAAAGCCAAATAAGAAATTTGTTAATTTGAAATTAAAGTTTTTTTTTTTCAAAATTAGTTAAAGTGATTTGAGATTTTGTAATTAAAAACCCAATAAAAATAAATTTTAATTTGAGATTAAGGCATTTAAAGTGATTTGAGATTTTGTAATTAGAAACCCAATAAAATTAAATTTTAATTTGAAATTAAGGGCTTTTTTAAAATTAGTTAAGTGATTTGGGATTTTGTGATTAAAAACCCAATAAAAAATAAATTTTAATTTGAAATTAAGGCTTTTTAAAATTAGTTACGTGATTTGGGATTTTGTGATTAAAAAGTATTTTTTTTTTTTTTTTTTTTTTTTTTAAATTTTAAATTTTAAATTAAGGCTTCTTAAAATTAGTTAAGTGATTTGAGATTTTAAAAATTTTAATTTTGTTTTTTCTTTTTTAAATGAAATTAAGAATTAGAATTAGTTATTTTAATTTTGAAATTGAGATTTTATAAATACATTAAAGTAATTTGGGAATTGGGGGTTAGGAAATTTAAAATTAGTTAAATGATTTTGAATATGACATTTTATGAATATATTATTTTCTTATATATATACACCTTGACTTGAAATTTATTCACTTTTCGATTTTAATTTGTTTATTCCAAATGGGGAACGTTGCGACTTTTTTTTTGTAGGTGTGTCACTTCTTTTACCGCCAAGTCGTTCTGTTCAGCTCCCGTGGCCTCGACGTAACAATCTACGGACGTTACTTTTCCTATGCAGATGCACGTCTGTTTAGGGAACGTATTCCGTCCTAGGTTGTGCGTCGAGTCGTTCTGTTCTGTTCCCATGGTCTCGACGTAACAATCTACGGGCGTTACTTCTCTTATGCAGATGCACGTCTGTTTAGGGAACGTATTCCGTCCTAGGTTGCGCGTCGAGTGGTTCTGTTCTGTTCTCGTGGTCTCGGCGTAACAATCTACGGGCGTTACTTCTCTTATGCAGATGCACGTCTGTTTAGGGAACGTATTCCGTCCTAGGTTGCGCGTCGAGTGGTTCTGTTCTGTTCTCGTGGTCTCGGCGTAACAATCTACGGGCGTTACTTCTCTTATACAGATGCACGTCTGTTTAGGGAACGTATTCCGTCCTAGGTTGCGCGTCGAGTGGTTCTGTTCTGTTCTCGTGGCCTCGGCGTAACAATCTACAGGCGTTACTTCTCTTATGCAGATGCACGTCTGTTTAGGGAACGTACTCCGTCCTAGGTTGCGCGTCGAGTGGTTCTGTTCTGTTCTCGTGGTCTCGGCGTAACAATCTACGGGCGTTACTTCTCTTATGCAGATGCACGTCTGTTTAGGGAACGTATTCCGTCCTAGGTTGCGCGTCGAGTGGTTCTGTTCTGTTCTCGTGGCCTCGGCGTAACAATCTACGGGCGTTACTTCTCTTCTGCAGATGCACATCTGTTTAGGGAACGTATTCCGTCCTAGGTTGCGCGTCGAGTGGTTCTGTTCTGCTTTCATGGCCTCGGCGTAACAATCTACGGGCGTTACTTCTCTTATGCAGATGCGTCAGTTTGGGCATTTTCACTATACGTGAAATGTGCGCGTCTACTTAGAGAACGTACTCCGTCTTTGTTGGTATGTCAGATCGTCGCGTTCCGTTTCTGCGAAGTCGACGTACTGATTTAAAGACGTTGCTTGTAGATGCGTCAGTTTTGGCATTTCCAATATACGTGAAATGTGCGCGTCTACTTAGAGAACGTACTCCGTCTTTGTTGGTACGCCGAATCGTCACGTTCCGTTCCTATGAGATTAGCGTGCCGACTTAAAGGCGTTACTTCTCTTTTGTAGATGCGTCAGTTTGGGCATTTCCACTCTACGTGAAATGAGCGCATCTACTTAGAGAACGTACTCCGTCTTTGTTGGTACGTCGGATCATCGCGTTCCGTTTCTGTGAGATCGACGTACTGATTTAAAGACGTTACTTCTCTTTTGTAGATGCGTCAGTTTGGGCATTTCCACTCTACGTGAAATGAGCGCATCTACTTAGAGAACGTACTCCGTCTTTGTTGGTACGCCGAATCGCCGCGTTCCGTTCCTATGAGATTAGCGTGCCGACTTAAAGGCGTTACTTCTCTTTTGTAGATGCGTCAGTTTGGGCATTTCCACTCTACGTGAAATGAGCGCATCTACTTAGAGAACGTACTCCGTCTTTGTTGGTACGCCGAATCGCCGCGTTCCGTTCCTATGAGATTAGCGTGCCGACTTAAAGGCGTTACTTCTCTTTTGTAGATGCGTCAGTTTGGGCATTTCCACTATACGGGAAATGTGCGTGTCTACTTAGAGAACGTACTCCGTCTTTGTTGGTGTGCTTCCCCCATAACACTCTCACCCTCTTTGTTTGCTTTAAGATTTCTCCCCATTTTTGGAAGGCCATATGTGTTGTCATTTTCTTTTTTGTCATTCGGTTTGTTTTGTTTTAAGGGTCTATATAGCTCCCTTTTTTTTTGTTGCGTTTTCTTGGTAGTCGCTTCATGCTTGCATGTTTGTGTAGCTCATTTAATTCCTTCGCCATACTTATCGCTTTGTTTTGAATTTATTAACTCTTTCGAATTTGTTTTGCAGGAACATGGTGTATTTCGCAGATGCAGATCTTCTCTGGAGAGAAACATCTCGTTCTTTTACAAGATGAACATCAACCCCTAAAACTCGGAGTTAACCTCCTAGTAGAAGGACCCAATATCGGCGATTACTCCAATAAGTGGCAGCGACCCGGAAAACCAATCTAAACTCCAACAGTAAGGAACGTCAACTGGAAGAAAAGAAGATTTATTTGGACCGATCCCTCCTAGGTGTTACAGAGACGAAAACGGAGATAGAAGAGGCGAAAGCGAAGATAGAAGCTGCGAAGATCGAGCTTGAGAGGCTTTCCAATTTTGTCTCCGCTCGGGAGCAGGTCTTGCGTCGCGGGACACTTGAAGTCTCGCGTGTACGCGAAGGGATTCGTGCCCTCGAATGTGCCCCCATTATTGACGAGGACGATGCTCGAGCCGTTGCTGCAGTTCGTGAGCTTCTAGAGAGCTCGCGCGCGGAGTTGAAAGAGTTTCAGTGGGCGCCTTGATTTACGCATATATGTGCATATATATTTTTTTGTATCTATCTTCTTCTAGATTTCTCTCGTGTAAAAGAACTTTTATGTTTTCTTTATGAACACTTGGCTTGTCTCCCTCATTTTGGAATAATGATTTTCCTTTGTTGCTTTGTTGAACTTAATTTTTTTGTTGCTTACGTATTTTCGAAATCAAGAGATCACTTGTTTGAACGTAGCTCGAATGGAATGAATGTATAATTTTTTATTGCGCGCGACTGGACTTAAAGTATATATGTATTTTTTTCTTTAAGTTGCCTACGTACCCTTAGATGGAAGGGATCAAGTCATAACGTAGTTCAAATTACAAGAATTTTTTTTTTACTTGGGCCGTTCACCTTTTAAGCTCGTGCGGGCCAGGAGCAACATGTAGTTTATACTCTTACGCTAAGGAGTATTACATTTGTTTTTTTTTTTTATGCATAAAATTTCTTAAGAAATTTGCCGTTGATTGGGCCAATCCTTAATCCATCTTGATCCACGATCTTGTATGCCCCATTTGTGTAGACTTCTTTGACAACATAGGGTCCGTCCCACTTAGGAGTGAACTTGCTCCCCGTGTGTCGCGTTGTGATGATGGGTCTTCGAACCGCGAGCACTAGATCACCAACTTGAAATGATCGGGGCTTCAAATTTTTGTTGAAAGCCTTGGTCATTCGCGCTTGGTAACATTCCAATGCTTGCTGAGCATCCAATCTTCTTTCATCGAGCGCTTCCAATTCTTCGAGGCGCAATCTTGCATTGTCTTCGGTAGTTAGCCCTTCTTGCACCGCCATTCTTAAGGAAGGGATTTCTCTTTCCAAAGGGAGCACAGCTTCAACCCCATAGACTAGGGAATAAGGTGTGACCCCTGTAGGAGTGCGGTGGGTAGTTCGGTAAGCCCATAATGCCTCACCAATCTTTTCCTGCCAGTCTCTTTTTGACTTGGAGACTACCTTTTTTAGCAAGTTGCACAATGTCTTGTTGAATGCTTCTGCCAATCCATTTGCCGGAGCGTTGTACATGGATGACTTGCATTGCTTGAACTTGAATTTCTCACATAAACTGTCCATCAGACTATTGGAGAATTGTCTTCCGTTATCGGTCACGATGCGGTGAGGGATGCCGTAACGGTAAATGATGTGGGTTCGGATGAAATTCACAACAGTTTCCTTCTTTGCCTCCTTTAACGCAATTGCCTCGGCCCACCTTGAAAAATAATCTGTCCCAGCGAGGATATAAGAATGTCCTGCTGAGGACTTAGGTGTTATTGGACCAACGAGATCAAGCCCCCAAGCTTCAAAGGGCCATGAAGCTATGGTTGGGTGAAGGGGTTCTGGTGGTTGATGTATGAAGTTTGCATGAAACTGACAAGCCTCGCATTTCTTAGCATACTCCATCGAGTCTTGAATCATCGTTGGCCAGTGATAACCCATTCTCTTCAACTGAAAATGAAGTTTTGGTCCCGATTGATGAGCACCACAGACCCCTGAGTGTGCTTCCTCTAATGCCTTTATCGATTCTTCTTTTCCTAGGCATCGAAGAAAAAGTCCGTCATAGGAGCGTCGGTAAAGGGTTTCCTTGTAGTAGATGAATCGAGCACTTCTTCTTCGTATATCGGCCTTACGTCGGGACTCTGTGGAAAGTTTTCCATGTTGTAGATAATCTACAATCGGTTGTCGCCAATCCTCTTCCTCAATCACATAGACCGATATTACGTTTGCTTCTTGACTTTCGACTTCAGTTGGCGGTATAACCCATTTTTGACAAATCGGAACGTTCAATATTTCACTTTCGGATACAGTCAGGGCTGTGGCCAAGTTTGCTAATGCATCTGCCTTTGCATTTTCAGCTCTTGGAACATGCTCTATCGTCATACTATCAAAACTCTCTAAGAGTCTTCTTGCATAATTAAAGTAGGGCATTAAATCTGGGTGTTTCACCTCGTATTGGAGTGACAACTGATTAATTATCAGTTTTGAATCCCCATAAATCTCAATGTAGGTCACTCCAATTTCTATTGCTATTTGAAGACCCATAATGAGCGCTTGGTATTCAGCAACATTATTCGAACATACCTCTTCAAATGCGAAGCTATACGGCAGCATGTGTTTTTCAGGGGTAATGAATACTATACCCGCTCCTGCGCCATATCTTCGAGCTGCACCGTCGAAATACATAATCCATGGGTCAACAATTTCAACGTAGAAGATTTCTTCGTCAGGCAGGTCGTCAGATAATTTCCAGTCTGACGGCACCGGATGATCTGCCAAGAAATCAGCTAAGGCTTGCCCCTTCACCGCCTTTTGTGGGATATAGACAATATCATACTGTTGTAGTAAAATTGCCCACTTTGCCAACCGACCTGAGATAATTGGTCTAGACAGGACATATTTGATTGGGTCAGCCTTAGCCACCAGATGCACTGTGAATGCCTGCATATAATGCCTCAACTTATCGATGGCGAAGAAGAGCGAAAGACACATCTTCTCAATGGGTGAATAATTCAGCTCTGCCCCATTGAGAGTTCTACTTAAGTAGTAGAGGGCACATTCTTTACCCTTCTCGCTTTCTTGTGCAAGTAATGCCCCAAGCGACCTTTCTTGCGCGGTAATGTAGAGTATCAATGGCTTTCCTGCTACGGGTGCGCCCAAAACAGGAGGGTTAAGCAAATATTGCTTTATGTTGTCAAATGCATTTTGACATGCTTCATCCCACTCAAAGGTCGTGTCTTTCCTCATCAGTCTCTGAAATGGTTGGCACCGGCCTGCTAGATTGGAGATGAACCTCCTGATATAAGCAAGTCGTCCTTGGAGACTTCTGAGTTCATGCAAGTTTCGCGGTTCTGGCATTTTTTGAATGGCGTCGATCTTGGATTGATCAATCTCGATCCCTCGATGTTTTACAACGAAACCAAGGAATTTCCCCGAAGTTACACCGAATGCACATTTGAGAGGATTCATCCTCAATTGGTACTTCCTCAAACGATCGAAAACCACCTTTAGATCTTTTAAGTGATCCTGTCGCTTTTTGGACTTGACTACAAGATCGTCGACGTAGCACTCGACATGTTTATGCAGCATATCATCGAAGATCTTTTGCATGGCACGTTGATAAGTCGCGCCGGCGTTCTTTAATCCAAAGGGCATTACCTTGTAACAGTATATCCCTTTTGGAGTCTGGAACGCTGTCATTTCTTCATCTTTGAGGGCCATTCGAATCTGGTTGTATCCTGATGACCCATCCATGAAAGACAAAGCTTCATGCCCTGTGGTAGCATCGACCATTAGTTCAGTGATGGGCAATGGGAAGTCGTCCTTCGGACACGCACTATTCAGATCGCGAAAGTCAACGCATACCCGTAATTGTCCGTTTTTCTTTCTGACGGGGACAATGTTTGCTATCCATGTCGGGTAGTTTACTTCGCGAATGAATCCCGCTTCAATTAGCTTGTTAACTTCATTTTCAATTTGGGGGATGAGCTCTGGCCTGAAACGTCGTTGAGCTTGTTTGACTGGTCGATACCCATGTTCAATAGCGAGATGATGTACTGCGACTTTTGGATCAAGTCCCGGCATCTCTTTATACGACCAAGCAAAGACATCTTTATACGCGATGAGCAAACTCAAGTACTCACACTCCTCTTCATCGGAAAGTGATGCGCTTATAAAGGTTGGACGTGGTTCTTCCGTCGTACCCAGATTAACTTCTTTTAGCTCATCAACTGTTGGTTGACTTCCATCTTCGAGTGGTAGTGGAGCCTCTTCAACATCCTCTTCAGATATCTCGGCTTCCATTTCTTCCTCGGCAGTAATATGATAACAAGAGGCTTCATCCCCATTCTCTACATGTTTGCTTGCAGGGTTGGTGATGATGACATTACGTCGTTTAACCTTCAATGCACCATCTGTATTCACAGTGACAAAAGTTTTTCTTTTCATCCGTGAGGGGACGATACTGCGGATCTCTTCATCGCTTTTTGTTTCGCTAGACTCTTTATTGTTCAAAGTCTCTCGAGCCTCTTCGTGTAGGAGGCGATCGAAGATGGAAGTGGATGAAAGTTTCTTATCTCTCTTTGTGGTCACGCTTAATCTTTGCAACGCTGACGTTCGTGAGAGAGATTTATCGGGCAACGTATTTTCTTTCTCCTCTGTCGGCTTACTCAACCTTTGAAGCGCTGACTTTCGTGAGAGGGGTTTAGCGGACGCTGTGTTTTCCTTCTCATCTGTTGGCTTACTCAACCTTTGCAATGCTGATTGCCGTGAGAGAGGTTCAGCAGACGACATGATTTCTTTGTTATCTGCTGGCTTACTCAACCTTTGAAATGCTGATTGCCGTGAGAGGGGTTCAGCGGACGGCGTGCTTACTTTTTTATCTGCCGACTTACTCAACCTTTGAAAGACGGAAGATCTGGTGGGTTTGGGTGTTGAGTGCGAACTATCCTCTTTTGTCACAGCCGTTTTCAATCGCTGGAAGGCTGAAGCGCGCGTAGCTGGCGGCTTGATGCGCTTAAAGATGGAGATCCTTGGTTTGGCAGCTTCCTCTTCTTTTGAATTGTGTGCCTCTTTGGTCGTTATGTTATTACTGTTGACCACTTTCTCTTTCCCTTTTCGGGTTATCCGGACTGGTTCAGGCGACTTATATCCAAGCCCCTTTCTTGATGCCGGTATAGGATATCCCTCTTTTAGGAGCTTCTTTTGTGTCGAAGAAAGCTCTGACCTGCCCTCGAGGATTTTCAGACCCTTGAACTCAGTGTGAGTTGTGAAGTCATATCCTGCTTTTGCTAGCAGTTTATATGCCTTGGGATCGTACCCTTCTTTCGTTCGTTTCTCAGGTAGGACCATCCCTTTCTGAGTCTCTTTGGACTTCGTGACCTCTTGTTTCGTTATCTTCGTAAGAGGGGTGACAAAGTTTTCTTTTAGGATCTTAATGTCACCGACTTTCAAACTTTTAGTACATTCTGCGAATGGTGATTCACCTTTCTTACGCCGGGACAAGGGAACGTAGCGCAGGACAGAAGGGTTCGAACTTTTCTCATCTTTCAAGGCCTTAGCCTTCGTAGGGCTGACAGATGTTTTACTTTCGCAAAACTTGGGAACATTTTCTTCTTTGATGGATTCTTTCCCTGCGCAAGTCTTCTGCTCCCCGCTGATCAAAGGGATTTCTTTTGGCATTATTTCTTCTATGTTGCTGTTATTTATATAAAACTTGGCATCCGCGAAATGAGACTCAGCCTCTGAAAATGGCTTAGTGTCTGCCTCAACCTTTTTTACGTCGTTCTGATAGAACTTGAAGCACTGATGCAAGGTGGAAGTTATTACCCCATTTCCATGAATCCAAGGGCGACCCAACAATATTTTATAGGTGGTCCTGGAGTCTATGACATGAAATAAGGTATGTGCTTCTAAGTCTCCGATGATGAGCTGTAGGCGAATCATGCCGATCGCTCGTTGTTCTCCCTGATTGAAACCCTGGATTACCAGCTTGCTACTTGATAGTTCTTCCATCAGGATGCCAATCTCCTTCATGAGTGATTTCGGCATTATGTTGACGGCCGATCCATCATCAATGAGGATTCGACCGACCCTCTGTTCTCGAATGTATCCCGAGACGAACAAAGGTCTATTGTGAGGTTTTGACCCCAACATCAAATCATCATCGGTGAAGCTTATGGACATGCAATCAGACGCACCTGCATGTGCTGTAGAGGTTGAAGGTTCTGAAACATTAGAGTCCTTCAATGTGTTGACGTGAGCAGTTTTGTCCATTTGAGGCAAATCTACTAAATTGAGGGAAGGTGTATCGTCCAGCTTTATTGCCAACTCCGTTGAACTTGGAGTGGCGCTGTCATCCTCAATTGCCACAACGACATGGCACGTAGCAACTTCAACTATTTCTTCCGTCTTCTCATTAAAGAATCCCTTGGGGGAAAATTCCCGTAGGGTCATAGGCTGCTGGGGTCGGGGGAGGTCTTTGTTTTCCTCCACGACAAATTTTGGCTTTCTCATACTCTTTCTTCCTTTTCTCTTTGGAAGTTTACTTTTTCGCCTATACTCTCGAAGTAGGCGGGCTTCTTTCTGAACAGGTCTCTGTCGCCGCATTTTCCGACGAGTTACGACGGTCCATCCTTCATCCTCATCTCCAACGGGTTCGGGCTCCACCCGCGAAGTCTCCTGTAGGATTTCATGTTCGTATCGAACGATTACAGGTTCGCAAGTCCCGAACTGGATCAAACTCTCCTCTTGCTTCTTAGGAGAGACAGGAGATAATTGAACGCCGGAGTTCAATGTTACAGCGGCGTGATTTGCTTGAGCTATTTCTTCGAGATCTAGCTCAATCTTATTTTCACTAGCTAACTTCATGATTAGCTCTTTCAGGACGAAGCATTTGCCTACAGGATGACTGACGAACCGGTGGTATTTGCAGTAGTTAGGATCATTTACCTTTCCTAACTCCTCCGGTCGTTTGCATTCTGGCAGTTGGATGAGTTGCGTTTCCAGCAACTGCTCTAACATATCGGGAATGTCCGAGTCTGGAAACGGGTAGATCTTTTCTTGTCTTTCTTTCAGCGTAAGGCGACGTCTTTCGCCTTTGTCATTTCTTACTTCTGTTTTGTTTTCCTTTGCTTTGGAGGAAAACCTTAAGGGGGCCGTGTTGACGACCATGGATTCTTTCACGACATTCTTCGTGATCTTCCCAACGCTTTTCATTTCCGTCTTTGTTTTCTTTACATCGGGGATTAAGAGGTCTTTGTTTCCTCTATTGGCAATACTCAACTCCATATCGTGGGCGCGAGTTGCCAGCTCCTCAAATGTTTGGGGTTTTATCCCTTGCAGGATGTAGTGAAGTCCCCAATGCATGCCGCCGATGCACATCTCGACAGCAGACACTTCCGTGAGTCGGTCCTTGCAATCAAGACTCAACGATCTCCAGCGGTTAATGAAGTCGACGACAGGCTCGCCCATTCTTTGGCTAGCATGCGAGAGTTCTGACATGCTGACTGTTCGCCTCGTGCTGTAGAAGCGATTCAGGAAGTCTCTTTCAAACTGCTCCCAACTGTCGATCGTCTCGGGTTCCAAGTCGGTGTACCAGTCAAAGGCGTTTCCTTTCAAGGTTCGGACGAATTGCCTAACCAGCAAGTCTCCGCGAGTTCCAGCATTCTCGCATGTTTCGACGAAGTGGGCAATGTGTTGTTTAGGATTGCCCTTCCCATCGAATTGTTGAAACTTTGGCGGCTGATACCCAATGGGCATTCTTAAGCTGTCAATCCTCTTGGAATACGGTTTGGTATACAAGAGAGTGCTTTGGGCTGGTCCGCCGTACTGGACTCGGATGGTGTTGGTAATCATGTCCTGCAGTTGTTGGACAGACAAGGAGGCGACTGACGTCGAGTGTTGCGCTTGGTCTTCCTGGATGACCATTTTTTCTTTGTCATTCTTTCTGGCCGCAGGAGTTAGGCTTGACTCCGCGACCTCACGGCTCTGCATCTGACTCCTCAGTTGGGCAATCTCGAAGTCTTTGTCCTCGACTGCTTTCATCAGGAAGCTGATTTTCTTTTCCATTTCAGCCATTGCTTCGTCGTTAGTACGCGCATCCGCCATCATTACAGATACGCTGGAGTCAGACACCTTCTCCGGCTGATCAGAGGAGGGAACAACCTCATCGAACAAAGGATTGTCCTTGATGATTATCCCAACCCGCTCAGACTCCGTCAGTCGTTTGTATATTTTGCGCACGATTGCAGGAGTGTGTTCGCCCGTCTGCGAGACTTCTTTGATGACGCGGCTGCGGGTGGTAGGTCCCCTGTAAGGGCTGTTGGAACTGACAGCCTGGAACGTTGTCTTCTTTGATGCCATTGTTAATTTTTGTTGAGAGAGAGAGATGAAAGGTAGAGATGTCCCACCGGGCGTGCCAATCTGTTCACACGAGAATTCGAACGACGAATGGAAATCCGACACGTGTAAATGAATTTGAATTTGTGTTGTTGTATTGTATTTATCAGTGCGTAGTGGATTACAATCTCTAATATTTGATCCTCTGATTCTCTCTCTTAAATGTTACGTACTCGAGGGCTTCGTAGCTTGTTCTCGAGGTTGAATCTTCAGCTTCGCGTAGCGGTGAAGTCTTCAGGTGTTTGAATTTGGAGTGACGTTCAGTCTTCAGGATTTCAAAGAGTCTTTCGTTGTTTGGGAATTCTCTCTGAGTTCTTAGGAGAAGAAATTTTCTGAACCTTAGAAATGAAAATGAACTCTCTATTTATAGAGTTTTCATGGGCCTGGATCCAATGAGCTTGGGCTTTGGGCCCAATGGGTTTGGGTTTGGACCCAATGGGCTTGGGTTTGGACCCAATGGACTTTTGGGCTTTGGGCCAAGTTGTCATTTAATCTTTCTGGCCCGATTCGACTTCGAGCCCAATTGCAGTTTGGCCGACTTTGCTCGGTCAAGTCTATCTGATCCTGGTCGTGATGGAGACACGTGGCGACCACTGATCGGCCGAAATTTCTCGGTCAACAACAGGTAATGGAGAGTTTTTCTTTTTCAAATGCCTTTTTAATAATATTATGCATTATAGATTTAACAGAACATTGGAGTTTTTTCTACTATAAAATATAACATGTATTATATGATATTTGACTAGTTAAATTCAACGAATATACATGTATTATATGATATTTGACTAGTTAAATTCAACCAATATACTTCTTTTTTTCCAAAAGATCATCAAATAGACAATTGATATCATTAGACATACTTCAAAAAAAAAAAAAAAAAAAATAATAATAATAATAATAAATATATATATATTCTCATAAATAGTCTTCTTGTTAATTTATGTTTGGGTGCATATTTGTCTGAGTTTGACTGAGTTTGAGTTTTTTTTTTTTTTTTTTTTTTTTTTTACATATTTTTCCAATAAAATTTTCATTAAGTATTTGTTCCCATCAATTTTAAGATTAAATTTTGTTTGTTTGTTTTTTTAGTCAAATATAGCTCAATTGACAAGGTTGTATTAAAAAAAATGTTTTTTTTTATTAATTTTGAATATCTCACATTAATTATTAATTTGCCTTAGATGGTTTTTAAATAAAAGAAAATCTTAACGTATTTTATCATTTTATGTAACTAGTCGAAAGCACGTGCACGCACGTAAAATTTTGTAGTTTTAATGCATACTAAATATTACATATATATGTTCGTGTTGTATTAAGTCAATTGTGAGAATTTGAAATTGAAAATGATAATAAATCTAGATGTGAATTGGAAGAAGTAAAAACAATTAGAGAAAAAAATGTAAGATTTTCATATATCAAAAATAAATTTTAAACAATATTCTTCATACAATTCAAAGGTAAATTATTATCTTTTGTTGTCTTGATCGAAATTCCTTTTGATAGTGCAATAACATAGAGATGTCCATAAAAAATCAAATGTTAAAGAAGTTTTAATGCAAATTTCGTATAAATCATTTATCTTTGTGTTTTGTTATTTCAACCTATGAGTGTGCTATTATACATGTAATAACATTAAAATTCAAAATTCTGTTTTAATTGGTAAACAAAACAAAAAAGGGATGTTATCCAACAATCTAATAAATAATAATATTTTTTTTAAATATAAGTATTTACTTAACTCCTCTTTTTCCACAAAATAAAATAAAATTTGCACTCCACATCTTCGTCTCTTTAAAAAAAATATCAATCTAAAATATTCCTAACTTATTTTTTTTTATGAAAATAAAAATAATTAATAAAATATAATAATAATAATAATACAATTAAATTCTTTGTTATTATATTTACTTTGATATAAGAATATTGTATAATAAAAAAGAGCAAAAAAAAAAAAAAACTTAAAATAATAAAATGGCTAAAAATATATAAATATCATAAATTTGGAACTTAAAAAAACTTCAATCGTCCTATTTTTTCCGACCTTACATTTTTGTCATATCTTAACCTTATCGTCGATCCATCTTCCTCTTGTTTGCAAGGATCTTTTCTAAGATTTCCATCTATGGTGTGTTCTTAGGATCCTCCTCCATCATCACAGATTTGTATTTTCAAATCCCCTCCATTAGAAAATTTGGAGAGAGGTAATATTTACACCTAAATTCTTTATTTAGATTCACTAATAATTTAAATCTATAAGTAAATATGTTTTTTTTTTGTTTGCTTAAAAAGTATTTGCAAACTAATATAGAAAGGAAAAAAAAATAATAAATGAAACCTAGAGTTTGCAAACTATTCCCACCTTCTTGTTGCACTTATTCTTCGTGGACAGAGAGCATAAGCGTTTGCATGTGAGCCTAAAAGGAAATGAAAATTAAATAATTTACACATTACAAAATTCACAATATAGTAATGATGAATGCCTATATCAAAAATTGATGAAGGAAGATGATACACAAACATACATTGGATTTGTTTTAAGGCTATGGTTTGATGGGACAAAAGAGGGCTTTTAATTGAAGATTCTCCTACATGGGCAATTTTAAGACGAGAACCATTTCCGAGAATTAAAGAGTTCTTACCATGATAGTCAGCTTGGACAGTGAGATTACCAAGTGCAGCGGTGGTGTGATTTGTTGCGCCACTATCTGCGTACCATGCTTGATCAGCTACGATTACTGGTGTAGCTATGTTGGCAGCAAAATTTTCTGTGTCAGCATGATTGGAGGTATTTCCATTTTCAGAATGTACATACCGATAGTAACAGACTGCAGAATGGCCGGATCGGCCACAAACTTGGCAGATTGCATAAGCATTTGCTGTGCGCCAGTGATTTGATCGTCCCCCGCGACCTCTTCCTCTGCCGACCAAACATTCTGCCTTGTGAAGGTTGTGAATACCTCACATTTTCATTGGATCTATTTGCTACATAATTTGCAGCAGCATGAATGACTGGATTTAAAACTTGATGGACCCCATTGAGTCGTAGGAGTGTATTTTCAAAGGTGATGAGAGTGGCGTGAAATTCTTGCCAAGTCATTTTGTCATTGCCATTGATTTGACACATAATATGAAATTCTTGCCAAGTCATTTTGTCATTGCCATTGATTTGACACATAATAGGTAGATATTCGATATCTAGTTCTGCAAGAACACTAGACATAAGATAGTTAGAAGAAATCAGTTCACGGGCTAAAAGATTTTCTGCAAATTCTTTCATTGTTGCAAGATATTCTCCCATTTGTAGATGGCCTTTTCTGATTGTTTGAAGTTCAGATCTTAATTGATTTATCTTGGACTTGTTGGTGGCACCAAAAAGCTTTTAGAGTGCTTTCCAGATTTGGCAAGAGGAGTTAAGATTCAAGACTTTACATGCTAGGCCAGGGGTCATTGTGCTATAAAGTCATCCAAGAAGTGTTTGATCAGTTGCTAACCACTTCTCATACTCAGGATTTGGTGTTGGTTGAGAGGTTTCTTCTATTGTATTACTTCAGGTGGAGAACTGGTTGTTCCCAAGATGAAGTCGTCGAGTCTTTGCCCACAGAGAATTGCAAGAATAATTGATTTTCACAACATAAAATTCTTTTCATCCAATTTTACGGTCAAAATTGAACTGAATGGGTTGCCAAGTTGCTTATTGGTGGTGGAGGTATTTCCTGAGCCGCCAGTGGTGAATGATCGAGAAGAAGCCATTTAGGTAGAGTAATCCAAATAGCTCTAATACTAACAGAAATAATGGATACTTTCACTTTTGTTTTCTTATTTGATTTACATAACATATCAGCATATTTATATGAGAGTATTCTCTTTCAAAAAAAAAAAAAAAATATGAGAGTATTAATTACAGAAAGAAAATATTTTAGGCAGAAGGAAAATTCCTTCTGTACAAGAAAAATATTGAGAGAAAGAAAATCAATATTTAACAAAATCTCAACAAGGAAATATAGTCATAAATATAATGAATATTAGGCCTTGATGCGTGATTCGGAGGATCAATTCGGATCATTTTCCTTTTATTGTTGAGAAAATCAGGAGACTCATTTATGATGAGTTGTTGAGGTTGTGATAACCATAGACAAACATTATAAATTTGAGGATTTCTCTTCTTCATTTTCAATTTCTCATAATCTATTCTTGCATTCACAATCAGAGTAAAATAATAGCTCCATCTCTTAGCGGAGACCAAATGGAGGAGATGATTTATATAGCCTCGAGTAGACTTTTCATATGTCACATTTTCAGTTTCATCAAGCATTTACATTTATTGTGGTAGACTTTTGATATGTAACTCCATGACTCTTGAGTTTTTGTCCAAGTGCATGACTTTTGATTTTTTACTATGACTTTTGAGTTTTTAGATAAGATCACAACGGATTTTTGATACATTATATTTGAATGACAAAATTGCCATCAAAATAATTGTGAGCATCTTAAAAAGAAAGTTTAAATTTAGCAAAAAAAAAAATTCCCAATAGATTATAGATTTTAATTAATAATTCCGGTATAGATTTATAGATTTTAATAGATTTTAAGTAGTTTCTCATTGAAATCAAGGTAATGAAGAGTTGAAGAAGTTGAAACATTAGAGAGTTGTGAGTTCTAATTAATTTTTTGCATTAAAGAATGTAGTAGAGTTGTAGAGAAGTTGAACAATTTGAAATAAATTTTTAAATAATACATGAAAAAAAAATATATATTTTACAATATCATATAATTTATAATATATTATATTATACATATATAAATTTAACAAAAAATTTTCTCTTCAGATTTCGCTTTCAACTCTAATGCTTCCTATTTTTGGTATAGCTGTAAATTTAATATTTGGAGAGGAATAAGGTGTGAACTGCAATACAAAAGGAGACAACAGAGAGCTAGTACCGATGTGACACTGACCACACGACCCTCAAGTTAATATTGAGAGAGAGAAGAATATGGAAAGAATCCTTAAGAAATGGAGAGTATATTTTGTTTACTCCTTCTCCTTGACAATTTTCTCTTTATATAGATTTATCTTGGACCACCGTCACCATTCATTTAACCAGTGTATGATGAGTTGTTCGAAATTTTTGGGGTTTATTGTCGTGAAACCGACCAAATGTGGCGGTTCCTACACGTTTTCGCCAAATCTGAGGAGGTCGTCAGTCTTTGTTCTTGAACCGACCCCAAAGGGGGATCAACTTGTTCACCGCAAGCCGACCCCAACGGAAGTCGATGTTTCTTTGTTGAGCCGACTCCTATGGAGTCGGTTTGGGATTCTTTGAGCCAACTCCTTGCGGGTCGGCTCTTCATCGTTTAGCCGATCTCTTGGGGGTCGGCTCCTCCTCGTTTGATCGACACTTTATGAGTTGATCTTTGCGGAGGTGACTTCTTCTTAGAGTTCAGTCTATCAGGTCTTTACCCATTTAGGTCTGATTATTTTACCCATAACAAATTTTAATTTGAGTACTTCAATAAATAAGATCATACCGATTAGCTTCTTAAAAATTAAAGGTTGGATGCGGACCAATTGTTGAACTTAGACAGAAAAAAAAATAATTGTCCATCAACTTTTAGATATAATCAATTTGTTGCTAAAATTATATTTCAATTACATTAATTAGGATAATTCAACACCCAATAAACTCAGGAAAGGGGGAAAACAAGAGAAGAGGCTCAGGATTAGGGTATAATTTGTATTGCAAAATAAAAATCATGAACAAAACAGTTGTTTTCTAAAAGTATATAGGCTCTGTTTAATATTTATTTGATTTTTTATTTTTAAAAATTATTTGTTTTCACACAATTTTTTTAAGAGTATTATTTTCATCATTCTCAAGTAAACATTTGACTTCTTAGTCAAATTACAAAAACAAACACAAAATTTTGAAACCTAATTTTTTTAAAGTGTTCAAAATTCGATTTGAAATTTGAGAATTCTTGTAAAAAGTAGATGACAAAATAAAGTAACTCAGATGTGAAAATAATGTTTATAGACTTAATTTTCAAAAAAAAAAAAATTAATTAAATAATCATCAAACGGAACATCAGAATCTAAAATTACCTTCAAAAGTTCGTGCACTAAAATAAAATATTTCAAGAATTTAAAAATCAATATGAAATTTAAACTTTAACAAATTCATTTACCTATTTATTTATTTATTTTTTAATTTATTATTATTATTTATTTTAATTTATTATTATTATTTTTTTTTTTAGAAAATGAAAGTAGTATAAAATAAACATTTAAATCTCATATACGTCTTTGAACTTTTAGGTTTACTCTATTTAATTGGTCTCTCAACTCTTAAAAAAATAATCATTAAGATATTTGTTATTATTTTTTTGGGAAGATTATAATAGGGTGAGGTCAATATGACATCAACCCATGATTTCACACTTAGTCACACCCTAATCTCCAAAATAAGAGGTTATCAGATCCGATTTTGGGCCTGGCATGGGACACAACTGATCGGACAGTCACATCCGTGATAGCACCTTGGCAATCAACAATCGTCGCCGCTGCAGATGTGCGGCGACTCGCCAATGACGTCCCATGTGTTCAGTCTGACGAATGACGCAAGTCCCCTGATCATCATGAGAGGAGTGACCGATCCCAACTGACACATGCACCTCATAAGAAGACCAACTCACTACGAAGCATCATCCTTCTTTATCAAGAAGATTTGAATTCTCCACCCCGATCTACTCTAATCAATCTACTGCTCGACTTTCTTCAACCCTTTGACTGACTTAAGCATCAGAGCGTGTTGAGCCGAACCCCACACCGGTGCAAGTTTACCTCTATTTTCTCTTTGTAGGTTTGTGTCGGAACGCCACCGCCGGCCAAAGATTCCGATCCAGATTCTTGCACTTACAATTTTGTTATTAATTATTTTATAAATGAGCGATGTTTTTATTATTTGACAACATGTTGGGGTGGGGGATTGAACCTAGGACTTTATGGTCACTAGGCTATATATCATGCCGTTGAGTTATACTCTTGTTGGCAATAAATGAGCGATGTTGATTCCAACACACATGTATTAATATATTGGTATTAACATGTATTTAAGTCTCATAGACTCACTTAGATAAGTTTTTACAGAAATTGCCTCCTTAAGCTAATATATCAGCAACTTTATTCACCTTGTGGCGGACATGCATGGATGAAGAGGTAAATTGTTTGAATATCCACGATCCAATTGCTTTCATCATTGACAGTTTCCTTCCTTCCAAACCTAGATTGAATGGTTTAAAGAGTCTGATTCCACGACAATGTTTTAAAAATTTAGGTCATGATTTTTTTTATAATTATTTGTCTCTCATTTGTTAACCATTTAATTTTTTAAAATTGAACTGATATATCAGTAATTTTTGTACTATGAATTTTGTTGATGCATAATTCTAGTGATCTTCTCTCAACCTCGGATGAACTAATCTGTAGAGAAAGTGAACTAACACATGTGGTACTCGACCCAACATATTCTTATGCTTAAGTTAGAGAGAGTCGTAGAAGTCAAGCTTAAATGGAGTAAAGTTAGATTGCTTACTGAATATGAAGAATGAACTCTCTCATATTTATAGTGGGAGGCGTGTTGGTCGTACACCTATTCTGGCGTCTTAAGGAAATAGCTGACGGGATGGTCGGCTGAGACATTACCCCATCTGGTAGTCGGCCCGCCCTGGTCGGCTCGGCGAACCGATCTTCAAGGTGAACTTTGTTTCTTCAGACAATTGGGCCCATAGACTTCTTGGGATTACGGATGGGATTCTCGAGAATCGTGCTAATGTGGTTAAATGGGCTTCTACCCATAACATTTTTTTTTTATCTCTTTCTTAAGAAAATATTTAAATTTTTAAACAAATTTAAAAAACAAAAACTATTTTTTTAGGTTACAAAACTTGATTTGGATTTTGAACACATTTGTAAAACGTAGATAACAAAACAAGGAAACCCATAGGTGAAAGTAGTGTTTATAAGTTTGATGTTCAAAAATTAAAAAACCAAAAATCAAATGGTTATCAAATGAAGTCTTAATTTGAGTTTGGTTCGGTATTTGAACAATATCTCCTTCTTTGCAACTTTATTTCTAAGGTTGAGCCTTTGAGAATGATTTTGATACACATAGTGAGTTTCAAGGATAACACAAATGTTTTATTAGGAGTGTACACAAGTTGAGTTGGGAGAGTTTTTTGAACCAACCCGAATTTTGGGTTGGCTAACTCTCCAATCCGATCAACCCTATTCATGAGAGCAACCCAACCCATATAATTTCGGGTTGGGTCACCGAGTTGATGTTGAAGGTGAGCGTAAATTGTTGGTTGATATGCTGTCAGGATTGGGAACGAGAACGAACAAAGCGGCGAAGACAACGTGTGAAGGTGTTGTCGACTGAAGAAACGAGGCGACGACGAGGGATTGGGAATGGAATGGGAAAAGAGGCGAGGTGACGACTTGCAAGACAACGACGATTGGCGAGACAATGACTGGCGAGGCGATGTCGCTCGAAGAAGCGACGCGTGAAGCTTTTCCATCCGGCGAGAGCGACTGTAGAGGAGTTGTCGATTTGCATTTGGCGAGGGCGATGAAAAAGAGCAACAAATGAAGGGGCTGAAGGCTTGAAGCAATGAAACCATAAAAAAAAAACTTTATATACATATATATATTTCGTAGCAAATCGGGTCGGTTCGAGTTGAACCGAGCTTGTTTTCCTTAAATCCAAGAATCGAATCAAATTTTTCGGTTTTGAAAAAAACCAACCCAACCCAAATCGAAAACAAATAACCAAACCCTTACGGTTTAGGTTGGGTAGTTCGAGTTAATGTGTTATTTGTACACCCCCTATGTTTTATTACATTAATTAAGATTGATTTTACGTTAACAAGAAAGGGAGAAATGAGGGAAGAGATGAGTCAACCATGAAAGAAAGGACCTCAAAGCATTATAATGTATAATTTGTGCAACAAGTAAAAGAAAAACAAGATATAAGGGTTCAATTTAAGTGATTGAGCCAACTCAAGTATAACTCACCATATAAGATATTCACTTCTTCTCTTGAGTTCAGAAGTTCAAATCCATCTACTAAGAAAAACAATCAAATGAATGAGTCCAAATATTTGTCCCATCTCAAAATCTATATAACTTTAATACATGAATCTATTAGTAGGTGCCTAAGAACTAAAATTGTTAATATTTTAAAAATAAATTTAAAAGTTGAAGACTAAAATAAAGTTGTATACAAATTCACTTCATTTTTTTTTCAAAGGTGCAATATTTACATTATCCCGAGGCCCGCAGGGTTGGTAGGCTCGCGTAAGTCTCCTTTAGGGATTAAGTTCTAGTGGGTCAGATGATCGGTCCTGTAGTCCATTTTATTTCTAATTCCTTCAATGTTCTAGAGAATGATGATGTAGAACCTCTTCCTTTGGTGTCTCTTGCAATCTTGAACCAAGATCTGATCACGCATTATTCGGGTGCGAGCCCAGACCAGTTTTTCTCGTTCATTATTGACCCTAATGTCTTGGATGAGAGTCCAAGTTGAGTCGTCGTTTTTTGGGTTCGTCGTGAAGTTTTGTTAGTTGCTCCTTTTGTGTTCCCTCTTTGGGGCTTGTTTTTCCTTTGTTGGCTTATTGTCGTTGTGTTGCTTGCTTCTTCGTGTCTTAACCTCGAATTGTAACCCCTCTTTTACTTGAGTAGTATATTACCTTTGACAAGATTTTTATTTTTAACACAAACATTTACATTATCAATATTTAATTTGAAACTTACTTCAATAAATAAATATATAATTGTTAACATTTTAATCAAATTCATTTACATATTCTGAATTTTGAGAAAATATCAAAATTTACCTTAAACTTGGTATATAAAGTGTACCAATTTAATTTATCTTAAGTTCTTTTTTGTCGAAAAAGTTTTTTTTTTTTTTTTGGAAGCATCTTTTTCAATTATTTGTTAAAGTACAAATTCATTTAAATCTTATTTTGTAAGAACTAAATTAAAATAACTGTGTGAATTAATCGGGTCATTCTTTCATCCTCACCACAAATAAAATTAAAAAAAGGAAAAATGATGAACTTACTCTTCAACTAAGCCCTCTTTTCTTCTGAATTCCTGCATTTTCCTCCATTTGTAATTTGTAATTGAACCAAAATTTTGAAGACTGACGAACAGGACGAAGATCAAGTGTAGAAGATGGGAACTCTGGGAAAGGCAATCTACACCGTCGGATTCTGGATCCGGGAAACCGGCCAAGCTCTCGATCGCCTTGGATGCCGCCTCCAAGGGAATTACTACTTTCAAGAACAACGTAATCTTCTTCATTTCCACATTCTTCTTTATGATCTTCAAAGTTTCACCGTTTTTAATTCTTATTATTGTTGTTGTTATTTTCCCACTGATTTTAATTTGGTTTAATCATTTTAGCTAATCGATGCAATGGGAATATATTCATTTTTCATAATTTTTGTTTGGCATCTATCTGGGCAGTAATCGCAATGTATATTGTGCGGGATTTTCAAGGAAATTCGCTTTCAAATGACCTTTTACGTATTACGTTGATTATAAGGATTTGACATTCGAACGAGAATTTTTGTTGGATGGACATGATTTGAAGAAGGCATGAAATTAGATATTGTATTGTCATGTTTCGATTTCGACTCGGAAATATGAACTGTTATAATCTTATGATTGCATAAGAGGAATGTGCATTTGTGCTCATGTTTTGTCTGGAGAAACTGCTTTTCTGGTTTTTCTATGACATGAGGGTGTTGTTGGTTTAATCAGATCTCCAAATTATTTGGTTTAGGCGGTTCATTAGCTAATCTTTCAGAAAATGGCACCACGAGTTTAGAGAGCTGATGTTAGACATTAATTGTAGAGAACTTTCACTTTAGGAAGCAGTAGAACTTCTTCATCATGGTCCTTCGATTACTCCGTAATTTGGGGATTATAATAGTTTGTTTGTGCACAATTTAGTTGTTAGTGAGGAGGGAGTTTAACTTCAATCCATCTGTCGTTGTGTGATAATGAATCCTTTTGTCCATTTTTCTTATAACTAGTATCTCTAATACCGAGAACTTCAATGTCAAAGAAAATAGATTACAAACTTAAAGACTGTTGAAAAACACTTTCGAAACAAGGGTTGTCGTAAAATGCTTCTCCAAAGGACATGCCAAATGGAAATAGAAAAACAATGATGTGCATTCTGTTATTCTGTGATTTCCCACCACCTCTCGGAGGGGCACCCTTTCCACCCCTTTTCCACCCCTATCACAATAGCCACCACAACCACCTCTATCACCGCTTCTACCCCACAATGGCCTCCACCATCATTTTTAAATTCAATTTTGGCCTTTGGGCATGTATGTATTTAGTGCTTGATTGAGGTATATGCCTTGGAAGTTCATGCAACTATGGAAAGGCTTTTGGTTTGACTTCCTTATAAGTAAATTGTTCCAATGATATTAGCTAATTCTTATTATTTGTTTAGTATCAAGGCATAGGACGCTGATGAACATATTTGACAAGGCTCCTGTGGTTGACAAGGATGTATTTGTGGCACCTAGTGCTTCTATCATTGGTAACGTGCAGGTGGGACGGGGGTCCTCCATTTGGTATGGTTGTGTTTTGAGAGGTAAGCTTAACATTAGCCTATTTCAATTTTGAAGATGTTATTGTTTCATTCTCTATATCTGGTAGTGTTAGTTTTGATCACCCTCCCTCTTAAGCTAGTTTTTCTACTAATTTGCTACTTTCCAGAGTTCCTGATTTTGGACTTTACACCTCTTACAAATAGTGTTTAAGAGTATCTCATCCATAATCTTGACCTGAAATAGCAATTTATTTATTTATTTTATTTTATTTGGCTTTTGGCTTTTGAAATTCATTTGATCGAATGATTTGCAAGCCTGTTGAAGTAATGGTCATCCAGCGCTGGAAAATATTAAGCATGTAGAAATGTTAGGATAATGTGATGGAAGTAAATCAGGCACTATAAAGTTAATTCAGTTGCTGCATTGATGATTTTTAGGTTGCATGTCATCCCTGGGAAAATGCCATTGCAGCGAGTGTAGTAGAATTTTTAGGTTTTAGGTTGTGATTAAGCATGAGGTCATGCAACTATTGAAACTCTTTTTGCTGCATGCTTGCTTGTTAGTAATTACAAATGTTTGTGTTCCTAGGACCTCTCTCTATCTGGATTTGTACCTTAATAGCTTTAAATTTTTGGGGAACATAACAAGTGTTTTTTTGTGAGCAAAATGGCCACTTTTAGTTGTTTGGCAGATAAGATTTTAATTCAAATAGTAATAGTAAATAACTCTACTCTTTCTGCTTAAATTTCTTTGAGTGAGAACCATTTATTGACCTTGTAACAACCATTTAGCAGTCATTTGTTAAACCAATTTGCTTTTCTTCCTTCCCCATCTTCTTCTCTCACACCATATGTTTATATTTGTCTAACTGCAAAATATTATGAAGGTGATGTTAACAGCATCAGTGTTGGCTCTGGAACCAACATACAAGACAACTCTTTAGTTCACGTAGCAAAATCCAATTTGAGTGGAAAGGTTTTACCAACTATCATTGGAGATAATGTTACTGTTGGTGAGTGATATATAATCTTGTTTCAAATGATGTTAGTATCTATTACTTGAGAGGTGTATGTGTTATGGTTTCAAATTTGAACTAGACAGGTCACAGTGCTGTGTTACACGGATGCACTATTGAGGATGAGGCATTTGTCGGGATGGGAGCAACATTGCTTGATGGAGTCTACGTAGAAAAACATGCAATGGTTGCTGCTGGAGCACTTGTGAGGCAGAATACAAGGATCCCATGTGGAGAGGTCTCTCATACTACCATTTTAATTTGATATCTAGTGCATCAATCTGGTCTTGAATTCTGAAAATTGCTCTTATTTGTGTATCTGAATTTAGAGATTGGTTTGATAGCCCCCAATGATTAATTGGAAAGAGGATTAAAGGGGTTGGAGTGTGTGAGCTGATCTGTTTTGAGGTGTGGACCCATGTAGTTACTAGTTACGATGTGTGTGTGTAAAAGAATATAGATTTAGCGTAGAGCTAAGAAGCACATACAATTTAGCTTGGCTAGTGTGTCCGTCTCCGACACTTGTTGGACACGTATCGAACACTTGTTAGCACATTAGATATGTGAAGACACTAGTTGTACAAAGTCAATATATGTCCAACATTTGTTAGACACGTATTGAACACTTGTTAAGTATACTAAATAGGCACATAATAATATAGGACAAAAATAATAAAGTTTGAGAACAAAACACCTCAAACTCATTTTTTAAGCGTGTAAAATGCATAAACTTATTTTGAATTCCTTCTGGCATAATATATTTCAAAAATATATATTTTTTAATAAACGTGTCCTTGTCGTGTCCGTGTCCTATATTTTTTAAAAATGACGTGTCACCACGTCCGTGTTGTGTCGTATCCGTACTTCTTAGGCGTAGCGTGATGAGGGGGCCTTTTTGTTTGAAGTCTTGGTAAGGTGGACAGTTATGGGAGCTCTCAAATTTCCCTTGGATATGTACACTCTATTATCAATAGTACTTGGGCTCTATCACGATTGAAAGAAATTATTAACTATTCGTTTTGCTATCACAGGTATGGGGAGGAAATCCAGCAAGATTTCTGAGGAAGCTTACAGAAGAAGAGATGGCCTTTATTTCCCAGTCAGCCATTAATTATTCCAACTTATCCCAGGTTCATGCAGCTGAAAACGTAAAGAGGTTTGATGACATTGAATTTGAAAAGGCTCTTCGCAAGAAGTTTGCTCGTCGCGATGAAGAGTATGATTCAATGATAGGCGTTGTTCGTGAAACCCCCCCAGAGCTTGTCCTTCCAGATAACATACTGGCTGACAAAGTACCAAGAGCTTCTTAAGACATAATTTTCTAATGTAGGTGACCAACCACATAAAATTCTTGCCCATTGAAATGTTGTACCGATGTCCATAAACGACGCGACCTTCATCTCAAATAATATATGGAGGTTGGATGAAAGAGTGAACGCCATAACGGACAATGTCCTATCTATGGCTACAGCTCTAATCAATCATCCTCTCTGAAACCCCATTTTTCTTCATCTTGAGAAATCAGGCATAATGAGACATCATAACTTTGGTTGCTTTAATCATCTTGAAGCCATCCTTGGATTTCTTTCCAGGTTTTGAACATTCCTTTCTCTGTTCCTTTTTGGCAATAAAGAACTATGGAAACAGGTGTATTTAAGTATTAAATCTATTTCACTTCAAATGACTTTCTGAATCTGAATCGTTGATCTTTGAGATGGTAATTGATACCTTATCCATTGAGCTATCTTCGGATTGACAATGACTTCCTGATTCATAGATCAGATACTTCGTCCTTCTAATGTGTATCCACAGTGTTTCATGTTTGTGTGATTTGATTACATTAGCAGCCCAACTGTAAAGGTCTCAGGTGAAGCAAAATGTATGGCTAATGCAATGGCAGAAGGGTGGAAGGGGGGATGTTCTTGGAGAATAATAGTACATTTTTTTTGAAGAAAAAAATAAAAAATTAGAGGGTTGATCCACTTAAAGAAATGTGAATTATTAAAGGCAGTTGCTTTTCGTATTAAGATCCCCACTTCCTAAAGTGAGTGCTGCCAAAGTTGATTAAAGTACATTTTGATTTGACATGGATTCAAGAGCTCCATTTTGATACCCAAAAGAACTCAACTGTTTATTATTCTGCTTCTGCATCACAAAGTGGCTGGAAAAATGTGAGCCGTACAAATCCTTTTAAAGTCCTAAGTTTTTTATTTGGGTGTAGTTGCATTTAGATTTCATTATATTTTAGTCTTTCTATGTTCAAATTTAATCTTTGTAGTTCAATAAATCTTAAAATTATTTATTTGAAGGTAATTTTTATTGAAATTTGTTAATTAATTATAATAATATTCATACAAGAAAAGACACAATATCAATATGTTTCTAAAATTTATGAAGCGAAGACTAATAGAGACTAGTTTTTTTGTTTGGAAAATTTATCAATAAACTAACAATAGTTCATTAGTATGATACAAGAGATATTTAACATATTTTTTCTACTTTTTTCTTAATTATTTATTTTTGGGTCCGAAACTTTGAGATGAACCTCAATAAATTACAAATTTGTGCCTTTTTTTTAATTATAAAAGTAGGGACGAAATCAAATGATTAAGATCTCGACTGTATTGAAATTATTTCAATCCGTGGCTTCTTTTTTAGCGCATTTCCAAAGGCGCAGCGCTACAAGAGGGAGTGGTTGCCAGGGTTTCTCGGTCGAGTATCCTCATGGGCCTATGTGTCGAGAGAGATCATGTTCATGGATTAACGAAAATGTCCTAGTCATTGCCAAGTTGAAGCGTTTGGTGCAAAAGGCTTCTTGCGAGTCTTTTTTCAAGTCCATCTCGAATACGATGCGGTATAGTACTTGTGACCCTGCTTGTGGTTAGTGGAGAACAACTATTGTACCACGCGTAGAAACTTTTTTTTAACCGTATTCATTGCAAATTTACTTAAAGTACATAGACTAAATTTATACATTTAAAAGTACATAAATTAAAAATAATATTTTAACCCTTTTTTTAATTTCTCTCTACTATTGCACCAAAATCTACGAAAAGAAAAGAAGACAAAGAAACTTTTCTTACCCACCCCACAAAAAAAAAGGGGTTATGAGAGGTAAAATGAAAGGATGGTAAGAAAGAGTAAAAAAGAGTGATTGAAAGTGGAAATGATTTAAAAAGTAAAAGAGAAGACGTCATGTTGAAAAAGTTGTGGAGTTCATAATTTGGGACCAACCTTGACGACAAAGAAAATAAAACATAAAAGTGACCAATTGGGCTTTGTATTGGGAGAAGCAAAACCCACCATTCGCCATTTGCAATTTATTTTGGCGTTTTCCTTTTTTCCCCTGTTTGCCGTACTGCTTCTAATGGACGTTGACCAACTCTCCTCATAAACCTATTCATATTCTCCAACCTTTTTCCTTACTTCTTTACTCTCTTTCTAATGCTTTCTTTGATTAAATTATCTCTTTCGTCTCTATTGGTTTAATTTTTTTCTATTTGATTCCTTTGATTTTTATTCGATATCATGAGGTTTCATCTTCAAACCAATTGACAATGAGAGGAGTAATTCATGCATCTTATATTGTGACTGAGGTCCCTTCATTTTTTTAGTGTAGAATCATCGACATGCCCCCTCAAGATTCAAGATGATGCCTCTTTGGATTCACCATTATTAGGTCGGATCCCATTTTTGGAAACAATACCAGTTTGGGCTTCGTGGGCTCTGATACCATGTGAAATAATTGACTTAAGGAAAGGTAGAACAATGAAGTCAATTCTTCTGTATAATTTCAATAGTCAATGAATAAGGAGATTACATTATATTTATATGATAACCCTAAGGTTAGGGTTTCAACTTAATTTAGACAAAAATATACACGTGGCACAAGCCAATAATATAAATGATAAATACAGGAAATATGTCATCTATTATATTCCTTAATATCCACCTCAAACAAGAGGGGAGTTCTACTACTCCGAGTTTGCTGCAAAGATACCCAAACTGAGTGTGAGACAGTGGCTTGGTGAGACAGTCCACCAGTTGATCTGCTGATGGAACATAGCGAACTTGCAAGGCACCACGAAGAACCTGATCTCGAACAAAGTGAACGTCAATCTCAATGTGTTTGGTACGTGCATAAAAAAAAAAGGATTGGTTGCCAAGGCCTCAACACTCAAGTTATCACACCATAGTATAGGGACATAAGGGGAAATGACCCCGAGGTCAACCAATAGCTGTTGTAGCCATATAATCTCAGCAGAGGCATGGGCCAGAGCTTGATACTCTGATTTAGTGCCACTGTGAGCAACTGCAGTTTGCTTTCTAAAGAACCAGGAGACAAGTGTGTTGCTAAGGAACACACAATAAGCTGCAACGTACTTTCGATCATCCACATTGGTTGCCCAGTTTGCATCAAAAAATGCAACAACTAAAGGTATAGAACTAGGTTGAATAAGTTCATGTCAAAAAAAAAAAAAAAAAATTAGGTTGAATAAGTAGTCTCATGTGACGGTACCACTCAGATAGCGTAGGACTCGCTTGACAGCATGTCAGTGAACATTAGTAGGCTGCTTCAGAAACTGACTCAGATGATTGACAATATATGCAATATCAGATCGCGTATAAGTAAGATACTGGAGAGCTTCAAGTGTACTGCGATAGAGAAAAATATTTGACATAGGTTTCTCATCACTGAGAGGCAGATGTGTACCCATAACAGTCAGGGAAGAAGTGGGTCGAAGATGAACCATATCAAGTTTGTGTAGCAGATCATTAATCTATTTGGTTTGGGTCAGTAATAGCCTAGACTCAATGTGAGAAACCTAAATCCCGAGAAAGTAACTCAGGAGACCCAAATCTTTTAGGGCGAAGCTGATGTCCAAATCAACAATCAGACTAGACAGTAAGGGGGCATCATTGCCTGTGAGAATGACATCATCAACATACACTAGAAGAAAGATTATGAATGTATCTTTACTGTAAATGAACAGGGATGGATCAACTTTACTGTGTGCGAAGCCACAAGACAACAAAACATTCTTTAATGTGGTGTTCCAGGCACGAGGTGCTTGCTTGAAACAATAGATAACTTTTGTCAGTTTGCACACATGATTGGGGAAGTTATTATCAACATAGCCAGGAGGTTGAACCATATATACATCTCCCTCAAGCTTGCCACTCAGGAAGACATTATGAAAATCAAATTGACTAAGTACTCAATCCCGAGATACTGCAAGGGAGAGCACCACTCGAATCGTAGATGGTTTCACTACAGGACTGTAGGTCTCAAAGAAGTCAATACCAGGACTCTGATGAAAATCTTTAGCAAGAAGACGAGCCTTGTATCGTTCCGCACTGTCATCTGCAACTCACTTAATGCGAAATACCCATTTGCTGCCAACTACATTTAGATTCGGAGAGAACTCAACTAGTTTCCAAGTCTGATTTCGCATAAGTGCGGAAAATTCAAGGTCCATTGTTGCTTTCCAAACCGGGGTGACAATAACATCAGCTACACGGGTTGATTCAGTCAACCGCTACTCAGTACGAGCAACAATCATCCACGCTTTAGGCTTAAAGACACCAACCTTAGCACGTGTGACCATATGATGAGTGGACTGTACTGCAGAAGTATGAGGAACAAAGGTACTAGAGACATAAGGAGAAAGAGCCACAGTACCTGATGGCGGTGAGGAAACTGAATGGCTAGTGGATCCCAATGAAGTGTTGACAGGGTTGGCTGAGACACCTAGGGGCGACGACAAGTTCGTTCTCGGAGTGTGACAGTGATCCGGTAAAATGCCCAATGACATCGACACAGGTGATGGTGGCAAGGACGATGAGGGCGACTCAACTATTGCAGCAGACATCTGATTAAAAGATGACAGAGAACTAACATGTGTGCCAGACAGCTGTGTCGATGGACATAATAAGTCATTTGGAAACCAAGAGCTTATTGAAGGTCCACTCTGAGATGATGAATCATTTGTTTCACTGTCAGAGAATCCTGTCACAAAAGGAAAATTAGTCTCATTAAACTGAAAATGGCGAGAGATAATAATTCTCACTGATGAGCAAAGATATTTGTGTCCCTTGTGAGCTGGACTAGAACCCAAATAGATGCATCTCTCTATCTTAAACTAAAATTTGTTGACATTGCATGGTTTAAGATAGGGGTAGCAGACACACCCAAAAGTCTTGAGTTCCACAAAGTTAAGTTGATGTCCAACTAACATTTCCATAGGAGATTTTTCCTGAAGTACAGAGGACGACAAACCATTAATGAGAAGAGTAGAGGCAAGAAAGGCATCTCACCAATACTGAAGTGGCATGGTAGCTTGAGCCAACAAGGTTAACCCAGTTTCAACTATATTTCTGTACTTTCTCTCAACTCTTCCATTTTGTGCAGAAGTATATGGACAAGAGAATCTTGATCGAATATCACTCGGAGCACACATATCATGCACTCTTTTATACTCACCCTCATTATCAGATTGCAATACTTTGATCTCCTTTCCAAATTGAGTTTTTACTATCCCGTTGAAGTGAATAAAGGCTGCAACTGTGTCACTTTTCAAGCGCAATGGATAAATCCATACAAACCTACTAAAATCATTAAGGAAGTGTACATAATAGTGATATCCTTCTATAGATACAATAGGAGCATGTCCCTACAAATCAGTATGAATCAGTTCAAATGGAGTAACAACATGAGAAGTAGAGTGTGAAAAAGGGAGTGCATGACTTTTACCAAACTTGCAAGCTTCACAAAACTTAAAATTTCCAGTCCTCTTAATTGGCAGATTACATCCACTAATCAAATTTCTTAAGGTTTGTACGGAAGGATGACCAAGTATTCTATGCCAAACAACCTTGGACACAACGACATTCACACTATTACTTGAACTAGGAATAATAAAACTAGAATAAATATCTGCATTATTTTCTAACTTCATATCTTTTGAGGTAGTTCCAGAAACTTCAACTCCACCAAGTCGATATAAGTCATCTTTAAGCACCTCTTTCAACACTACTATGCCCGTACGAGTATCCTTGACAAGACAAGAATCAACATGAAACTCAATATACACATGATTGTCCTAGGCAAGTTTAAAGACACTAACAAGATTCTTCGTTATATCAGACACACACAAAACATTCTCAAGGCGAAACAATTTATCATTTGCAATCAGACATGAACCAATATGAGAAATTACTAATTCATTACCATTACCAACAACAATGTTTTCCTTACCTCAATATTCAACATGATAGGTATGTTGGTGTGATCAGACGTCACATGATTGGAGGCCCCACTATCAACATACCATTTAGGATCAACAATAGTAGCTGGATTTGCTACCAGGAAAGGGTTGGAATTATTTTGAGTTGCAACAAAGGTTTGAGGCGGAAACTCAGATGCTGCATTATTGTTGTTATTTCCCTGTGCCTTATTACCTCGCTCATTAGGCCACTTGTTCTGATCCTGATTTGGTGGAGTTTTATCTGATAGTTCATAATACTTGTAAGCAGGATGTCCAAACTTACCACACCACTGACACACTACTCTGTTATTATTGTTGTTGTTCCAAAGACCACGACCACGTCGTGGAGGATTCGAAGAGCGATAGTAACTGTCATTCTGATTGCTATTTTCCTGTGACTGCATACTGTTAGTTCTTGTTAAACTTGACTGACCTCTCACATTGGTGAAGTTAACTGAGACAGATTGACTGAAGGATACATTATTTTTCTGAGTGTTTTGAAGTTCAAGTCGTTTCTCAAACACAAGTAGCTCCCCATGCATCTCAGACCACGAAATACTGATTCTCCCTTGAATCATTGCAACAATAGGATTATACTCATCATCTAATCCCAAAAGAACTTGGGACACCAGTGAGCGCATAGAGACTGGAGTTCTAGTTTGTCCCAACTTTTCTGCATATTGCATTTCATAATACACAAATAATCAACCATTTTAAGTGAATTCTTTCTAGTGGTTTGAAATACATGGCGCAGGAAATCTTCCTCTGCTTTAGGCTGAATTACAAACAACTCTTGTATTGTTGTTCATAGGTCATTTGCATTCTCATACCCCTAAAGTTGTGTAGCAACTTCAGGAGTCATGAAATTATATAGTCAACCATGAGCCATCGTTCATATTGCAATTAGCTCGCTACATTGTAGGATCGCTGACTGACTGCATCAAAAGAGTCGTTGCCCTAGCCAACCACTGTCACCGCCGCGCCACCGCTGGACCCGAGAGCTGCCGCCAACATCGAGGAGTCTTCGCCCGTGCTGACGACTTCGAAGTCGTCGATGGCCGCTGGAACCGAGGCCCGCTGTGCTGCCGGAGGCGTTTGTGAGGAGGTTGCCGCCACCGACCACTCCACAGGCGGCGTGCGCGCTGCTAGTGCGCCATAGTTGTTTGGCGTGCCCAATACATAGGGACACACACCTGCACTTGTAAGATGACCTTCAAGACGATAACTTCGAAGGATGGACATCTCAAAAGTTTTCCATAAAAGAAAATTTCCTCTAGAAAGCTTGATTTAGAAGTTGATTGAGAGGAGGACTGGAAAATGTAGGATTGACAGAAGGTTGGGCAATGATGAAGATTGAGGCGTTAGCCATTGTAAATGCTATAATACCATGTTTGATATCATATCATGGGGTTTCATCTTAAAACCAATTGACAATAAAAGAAGTAACTCATGTATCTTATATTGTGAGTGAGGTCCCATTCATCTTTCCAATGTGCGATTCTCAACATTTTTTAGTTAATCACTTCCTTTCTCTAATTTTACTAGTCAACAATACTAATCGAAACAACCAAATAGAGAATATCAATTCATGAACCATGTAAATGAACACACATGTCTGCCATTCGATATGGTAACAACTTGGTATCGATAGAAACAATTTGTAAACTTTGACCAAACATTAGAGATCAAAGCCAACGAGAGCATAACTCAACTGACATGATGTATCGACTCTAGACTAAGATGTCCTAAGTTCAAACCCCCACTCTCGTATGTTGTCAAAAAAAAAAAATCGAATTAAAAAATTTAAAACTACCATAAATTATTTAAAAAAAAATATGTACCAACATAATTATAGCTCAATTGGTTAAAAGGCTTATCTCTATATTTGTAATGTTATATGGGAATTCAAAAGAAAAACCCTCGTATACACGGTAAAAACAACTTATAGAGCAACTCTTGACAAACAAACAATTAACTTGAGGAGTGAGTAACTCGTTCTTGTTAAAGAGATTCAAATTATCTATGGTGTGTATTTTTTTTTTTTTTGAAAGATAGAATATGAGTGTTATATGAGGAGATATGAATCTTCAACCCAAGAAGGTAATGGACATATCTCCTCAGTTATATTTATATTTGATTTTTTTTTTTTTTTAAGTATAATATGAGTATGAAAATTAATTTCGGATAAAAAAAAAAAGGGAAATTGTAGTAAATGACAATTTAAGACTTATTGTTTGCAAATATAGCATGTTTTTAAAAATTTTGCGGATATAGCAATTTCTATCGCTGATATCTTATGACTGATAGAAGTCTATCGCTGATCACCTCAGCTTTTTATAGATTTTTGTCAGTGATAATAGTCTATCAGAGATAATAGTCTATCACTGATAGAAGTCTATCAGTGATATAATAAAGTCTATCAGTGATAGAAACGGGTTTTTTTGCCATATTTGCAAAACATTTTAAAGTTTGCTAAATTTGCAATTAGTTTGGGCCTGATTGCTATTTGTGCAACCAGCCCAAAAAAAAAAGTATGTATCTATTATCGTTTATTTATGCTCATTTTAATCTATATTTATATATTAATTTGTATGAAGAAGTTTTTACCGGTCGATTGATAACAACCGAACCCATATTATTTTTTTGCAAAGGTATTTTAATTAATGTAGAGATTGAACTTATAATCTCTTAGTAATAATACAATTTTATGTCAATTGAGTTATGCTCGATTTAACCACGTATATTATTTGACCTACGGATCTACGGATGTAATTACTCAAACCACAAAACAATATGATAAAAAAGAAAATGGGTATTCCATTATGGTATTAGTAATCGTATTTAATAATCAAATATGTTGTGGTTTTGTTTCCCACTTTCTTATAATAATAACAAAATTATATTGCTTGAGATTTGTGGATGGTTTACATCAAAGGTACAGACGGACACAAAAAAATTCAAAGTTTTATTCATTTAGTTTGCCAATTATATCAATATTATCATAATAAACTTGTCACTTTTTTATTCATTGCTTTTTTGGTTCGTGTTTTGTTTATCGCCTCTCGTTTATGAAACTTTCTCAAACCTTAAAATATTTATAATTTCAGTACTTTCAAGTGGTTCTTATTGTAATTTTGTCGTCAATGATTAAGATGGAATTATATGTGACTCAAAATATCTATATTATATTATTGATTTGGATATATATTGCACATATGAATTGGTTTTGATGAATATTGAGTGATGTCATTTAAAAAAAAAAAGTTTAAGAGAAATGTAATGATGTTATTTATGTTTTAAATGTTAGTTTTTTAAATCTTTCTCGTTGCATTCTTATTTTCTTATAGATCAATATGATCTATATATATGTAACTTTAGAAAGATATTTTTCTAATACAAAAGATAAATATCTTCCTGATATGATAGGTAGATAATATCTCAATAGTCATGGATAGGAAAAGGTTTAAACTTAACTTTACAAATGAATTCAATTGACAATATCAAAATTTAAAAGCATCATAATAAATAATAATTTTGTTTACGATGCAAGCAGATAAATCGTCAAGACCCAGAAGTTGCTATGAAATCACAAAAGTTTGGGATGTTTTTGAAGCCATCCTTGGATTTCAAAAGTTGGATGGAACTATTCTAATAGTGATGGGGATAATTAGGTAGTTGAAGAAGTATATATAAGAGATGAAGGGAAAGTCTAAGTTTGCAATTTAAAAAAAAAAACGTTTTTTTTTTTTAATTTGATTATTATGTTTTTATTTCATTTCATGGGTTCTATCCAAAAATCAATTGACAATAAGAGAAGTAACTATGTATTCTTGTGAATGAGGTCCCTCCATCTTTCTAATATGTGATCCTCAGCAGCTTTGACCCCATTTGACTTACTTTTTTTTTTTTTTTGTTTATCTTTATTTTATTTGAATTGCTAGAATAGATATGCATGTGAAAATAACTTGAAAATTACAAACTAACAATAATTAAGTTATAAAAATAGCCCCCACAAAGTGTGCTATCAATGAAAAAGAGAAAAAAAAAAAAATAATTATTTTATTTGCAATAAGAAATTGGGAAATTTTCATTTTTTACCAATGAATTTTATTAGATTAGTCGTTAATTTTTACCCTAAACTTCTATTTTTTTAAAAAAAAAATTGAACCTTAGACGTGAATAAATCTTGCAATTTTTACCTTTCTATTAAGCTTCTATATTTGAAGAATTGATTTAAAAAATAAATCCACTTGGATTTAATGAATCACTAGCATAAGCTTGATTACAAAATTCAAAAGGCTTTCTTTTTTAAAAAAAATAAAAAAAAATAAATAAATAAAATTAGAAGCCTTTAAAGAAGGACCATATTAGAGTTGATTTATTTATATTCATTCCATGATCAATTTTGTGCATTAATTTGTTAGGTCTTAATTTTGGGCTGGTTGCACAAATAGCAATCAGGTCCAAACTAATTGCAAATTTAGCAAACTTTAAAATGTTTTGCAAATATGACAAAAAAATCCGTTTCTATCACTGATAGACTTTATTATATCACTTATAGACTTCTATCAGTGATAGACTATTATCACTGACAAAAATCTATAAAAAGCTGAGGTGATCAGCGATAGACTTCTATCAGTCATAAGATATCAGCGATAGAAATTGCTATATCCGCAAAATTTTTAAAAACATGCTATATTTGCAAACAATAAGTCTTAAATTGTCATTTACTACAATTTCCCCTTAATTTTTGTATTGTTGGAAGCTTTTTTTCTTCTAAAACAAGGGATATTGGAAAAAAAAATTACACACTTTTTATTGAAATTAATTGAGGAATACAATGGAGACATAAAGTAAAAATAGACTAAATTATAATAATTCAAATTGAAAATTAGTTTTACAAACTCTCATAACAAATTATTTTTTCAAAAAAAGATTTATAAAAAACTTTGGAAAAGACAAAATCAGTGTACTTTCACTAATATTATGATTATCCTTGGCCGTTGATTAAATGAAATTATCTTTTAAAAAGTGGATCTTTAATGTATTTTAAAATACTAATAAATTTACAAACCACAATATTAAGCAAAAAATCTCATAATTTTCCCACTTAATCCTCATGGGTCCGTAATATGAATTATAATGGGGAGGCCATTATATTATATTTTGTTCCATGTCTAATCTTGTTACTTATTGGTTGTTTTTTTTATAATTTTTTTTTTATTGAAGCTTAAAAAACTAGGGAATATTTTGAGTGGGTGAAACAAGTTTAGATTCTCTAGAAATTCTAGTTGAACAATTAAAAAGGTCAAAAAAAAAAAAAAAAAACATTTTTTTTAATACTTTGAGCATCTTTGAATGTCACCACAATCGTACAAACATAATTATCTCCAATTCATTTGAATGTGGAACACAAAGAAAGTCTTAACCAATAAGTTTTTGACAAGTCACCATAATCCTACAACATTAAAATGATCGAGTTCATTTCATTGCAATCATTATTATTTAGTTTAATTACTATTATTAGTTAAAAAAAAAAATTAAACCAAAATGCAAATGGGCTGTGAGAGAGCACGAGGAGGAAAGTCGTCTCGAACAACATGCAAGTTGGCTCCTCGTGGACTAGGAATCGAGCCCACTCGACCAAGCCAACCTAATGGAGTAAAAGGGTCGAGGTCGACCAAGCCCTAGCGACCCAAAGGCCCCAAGTCGAGCCTTTAAGCCAACCTCTCATTGGGTCAAGCTAGCTAGTCTAGTTCAACATGGAAGTCCCGAGTCTCACACCAACACGAGGAAGAGAGACCCACGCACAAGGTATGCTACACAAACCTTGTTCTTGCTAGACAGGCACAAACCCTAATCTCACTTAGGCATCAAATTGTGTTTGGCCAACACCGCATCGGTGGACAATTCACTATTTTACAAGTGTTATTCTCAAGACTATTACCTAAATATATCATCAAAAGTCGTAGAATATTCAACACTTAGAAGCCTTTTGATAAGATGATATATCAAATGAATTGTAGAGAAGAAAAGATCTTCCTTTATAATTTGTGACCGCTTATACATTATATAAAATTACTAGTCTAAAATAATAGAGTAAAAAGTAGCTTAAATAGTAAAAATTTTACCTTTTATTTTTTTTTGTAAAGGTATTGAATTAATGCGAGGATTGAACTCACCATGACCTCTTAGTCAAGGCCACAAACTTATGTCAATTAAGCTATCTATGTTCAATTTGCCTACCTTTCCTTTCTAACTACGTGCGTTGCATAAAAATGTTTGGTTATATAGTAGTTGAAATACATCTTTAAGAATAATATATATAGGAGAATAAAAGGCTCATGGGAACATAAAATTTAGGGAGAAAATAAAATTATACCCTTAAACTTGGGAGATAACATCAATTAAAATCTCAAATAATTTATCATTTATACCACAAACTTATATTATTAATACTATTATATTATTTTTTATAACCTAAATCAAGTGAAATAAAATGTTTGGTCAATATTTAATATTGTGAAGGTTTTCTTTTTTTTTTTTCTTTTCTTCAGTACAACAAAGTGGGTACGGAAATTTGAACCTCCGACTTGAAGGGAAGAAGTATATTGAATGAGCATACATGTTAGTATATTGAAAGTTTTTTTTTTTTAGAAAACAAATGTAGAAAATGAGACTTTTTAAAAAATAGTTAACAAAAATGCTTGCTTGGAGACAATCTATGATTCTGACTGTCATAGCAAAGAAGGGAAGAATTTTTAGTACATCGGTGGTATGGAAATGCCTTTAAAAAAATGACAAAATGATTGTTTAACTGTCAAAATTCATGATTTAATTTCATGAAGATCGAGCCAGAAATTTCCCATTTATGATTTTTTTTTATAGAAAATTTCTATTTAAATTACTAATTCCCAATTAAAATTTTATATTTAGAGAGAAAATTCTTAAATATCCTTAAAAAACAAAATAATATTTCAAGAATTTAAATTTAATGTGATAGTGAAGTAGTACCGTGAGGGAAGAGTGAAAAGGGATGGGGACGGGAAATTGGATACCCTTACTCTTGGAGATTTTTTTTCCCACCACTCCCTCACACATTCCCAACCCTGTTAGGAGCGGTCCCGTTGGTGTCACATTGAGTGTGACAGTGGGGCTTCGTCCCGCGGGATAAATGAGCATCCCTAGCCATTGCTTCCTCTTAGGTTAAAAAACTACATAAAATATTTAAGCATTTAGGGGCGTTTGGCCTCGTATTGGGTTGGGGTGGTTTTGGATTCTAAATCCAAAACCATGTTTGGGGCAAGGAGTTGGGAACTCCGAGTTTGAGAAGCCAAATCCATGGGTTACTCCCCCAAACCTTCCCTCAACCCCTTTCAAACTCATGATTTTTTTTAAAATTACAATATATTAGTGAGGTCCACCATTTCTCTCTCCACATTTCTCATCATTATTATGGAAGGTCCCAACATTTTTCTATCAATTTTTTTCATTATTAGGGTAGGTCTCACTATTTTTCTTCCAATTTCACTCTCTTTAATTATAATTATATAGTTTTCTAATTTATTTAGAATAAAATTATTCTTTTAATTCATATATATTTAATCTAACTCAAAAATATGTTTAATTTTTTAGTTATAAGATAAAAAAAAATGTTTGAGGCGATAATGTTAATATTTTAAAAAATAATATATAATTTTTAAGTTAACAAATTAAAATTAAAAAATAATAATGATTAACAATATTCAATTTATTTTAAAATAGAATGTGATTTTTCTCTAATCACAAAATTAGAACTTTTTTTTTTCACTCCTAATTTTTTATTTTTGTTTTATAATTCAGGTGACTTTATGAAATATTTGAAATTATAAATTTTAGTTTGTATTTAGGGGGACACATACTTAGAAATATTATCCCAATATAATAGTAGGTTTGTTGTTTCATTCTTATTTTCTTCCCTTTGAGTTTTTCATTTCAGTTTTTTTTAATTCTTTATCTAAATATGTATTTTTTTAAAAAAAAAAAAAAAATCAAACCAATTAACATTACATGTTATGTTTTTTTAAGACGTTTGAATGAAACATTTAATTTTTTAATTCCTTATCCAAATTTATATTTGATTCTTGTAAGCAATGTTTTGATTGTTAAAAATAATTTTCTTATTCTTAGACTATAACATAAATTAAATGCTTCATTCGAACGTTTAGAAAAAAAGTCACACGTTGCATAAAAAATTCTACAATTCACAAAACATCCACTAAAAATAAGGAGAAGAAAAGAAAAAAAAAAGTAGCAAAAGGAAAAAAGAAAAAAAATAATTGTACAAACCCGGGTTTGAAAACACTGCACCTCAAACACTGACTTCTGATTCACAGGCTTCCCAACACTACACCCCAAACATTGTTTTCTAATTCTCATGCTTCTCAACATTGCACCCCAAACACCGTTTTCTGATTCCCAAGGTTCAGAACCCTCCCAAGCAAACCCCAGGGTTCTGATTCCCAGGATTCTGAATCCAAGACGGGGGGCCAAACCGTAAAGTTTTCTTTTTAATTTACATGTCAAAAGTTTTGTTTTTTCTAGTTCAACAATGCATGAGAATAGAGATTCAGACTTCTGACCTCTTAGTCGAGGAGATATGTCTTAACTAGTTGAACAATACTCAAGTTGACATGTATATCAAATGTTAGAAGGTAAAATTATGCCATTCAAAATCTAGACTCATATTCATTTGACAACAATATCAGATACTCAAGCATCTCAAGATGTCCGAGCATCTTAGGTATAAATAGAGAAAGAACCTGTGTAGAGAGATTGTGAATGAAGAAACTAAGAATAATGTATTGTCCTAATTCCAATCCTATTAATTTACCCAAAAATCGAAGTCTGAGAAGAAACATTACCCCATGTTTCCAACACGTTCCAAGTTAAAAGGGGATGTTTTGAATCTAATTTTGTAGTTGATGGGATAGCATATACCCAAAATTTAGGCCCTCTACTTAGCCTTAGAGGGTGCATGAATGTATAGTGGAAATACAGAAAAATGGTGTATTCAATTTTCTCATGGCACCCCACTGATCCACTCGAAAGAAAAGAAAAAACAAAATGATTCTTATTTTGGGTCAATATTAGGAATATCCCTTGACTTACACGTGTCCAAAGCCGCAACTTTTGGGGATGAACATTGCTGGAAAATCTATGTCAATTTCTCATAGATAAAGCAATTCCTTGATTTGATAGAGAGTCGGCTTTGTTTTCCATTTCCACAGAGCAAATTGCTTTTGCTTACAATCTTAAAAAACAAAACACATCCCTCTGCCAACAACCTCAGCAAGTCAGTGATAACAAAAATAAAGCAGCCTACAAGATAAGCTTCAAACACACAATTCACTGTCCTCTTCTGTTTGCCACCAGCTATCATTTCTTTCATGGGTCCTTTTCTTTTTTGTTACAAAAGTTAGCTCAATTTCCACTATTCTAAATCTTCCAAAACATGTTCTCATTAGTTAACAAATTTTCTAACTTTTTCGAACTTTGACCAACTTGAACATAACTCAATTAGTATAAAGTACCTTCAACTAAGAGGTTAACCAACTTGAACATAACTCAATTAGTATAAAGTATGTACCTTCAACTAAGAGGTTAACGGTTTAAATCTCCCACCCCACATATTGTCACAAAAACTCTCTAGAAAGTCAAACTTGTTTTGGCCGTTTAATGGTGAAATGACGAATCTTAATTGAGCATTCTCATGCCTCGTTTTTTTCGATACAAAACAAACTTCATTAACTGGTAAATAAAAGGCCACTAGGGTTACAATGGTGAAAAGAAGACTCTCCCAGCAAGGAGAGAAAGAATGCAACAAAATGGAGACGCCTTCATTAATTTAGGCTAAAAAAACTTCATTAATTCAGCATTCTCATGTCAACCGTATAACCCAACTGGTATAATGTACGAAAAGTGACCAAGAGGTCAGAGGTTCGAATCCCACACCCACACGTCATCAAAAGAAAAAAAACTTGAGTTGGATTAAGATTATTCTATTTGTGGGGCAAAGAATCAAATGGTGGTGTTTTGTTAATTTGGGTTTAATTTTCAAAGAGGCATCACGTCTCACTTATTACTAATTGTGCATCATTTATTACACTGTTTGAATCAATTAAGCAGGCACAACGGCCCCTCCCAAGAAGGTAAGTTAAATAGCTACTGTTTATAAAATTAAATACCATAAAAAGAGAACATGAGGCCAAAAAAAGAAAGAAAAAAAAGGGGAGGGGGGGACAAAAAAAACTTTCATACCTCATTCAAATTCTACCATTAAAAGGGCATCTGAACAACACAAAAACTCCTCCAAGTTTAGAACAAGAAAAAATCCCAAACTCCCAATCTTTACTCACATGGATATTGAGAAAATCTTCCACATGACTGGTGGAATTGGCAACAATAGCTATGCTAAAAACTCCCATCTTCAGGTAATCTAATCTATCTCACTATTTTTTTTTTCTTTTTTAATGTTATTTTTTGCCTTTTTACTTTTGTCCATACTCTGTTCTTCCTTTTTTCTTTTGTTTTCTAATGGCTAAAACACATGAATGCAACAGAAGAAAGCTTCAGATATGGTAAAGCACATAACAATGGAGGCGATAGAGCAAGTTTACCTTTCCACCGGCGCTCCCTCGAGCTTCGGCATCGCCGATCTGGGCTGTTCCTCTGGCCCAAATTCCCTATCCATCATCAAAGACATAATCCAAGCCGTCCAATCACTCAGCTCCGGCCATCTCCAGCCGCCGCCGGAGTTTCGAGTCTATTTGAACGATCTTCCAACCAACGATTTCAACTCCATCTTCAAAGCCCTCCCCGATTTCTGCAGAGAGCTTCAAAACGAAGGGCAAAATCAAAAAAATCCATCAGGATTTTTTATTGGAGCTTATCCAGGGTCCTTTTACGAGAGACTATTCCCCAATAATTGCTTGCACTTCGTCTATTCCTCTTATAGCCTCCATTGGCTCTCTAGGGTTTGCCGCCATTGCTCTTTCTTTCTCCGCCATTTCGATTTTTGGGGGGCTTTTTAGGGTTTGAAATTGGTTCGATTTTGTAGGTTCCTGAAGGGATTCGAGATGAATTGGGGGAATCGATGAACAGAGGGACGATTTATATATCGGAGAGGAGTCCGATCGCGATAGCGGAGGCTTATGAGAAGCAATTCCAGCGAGATTTTAGGGAGTTTCTGAGGAAGAGGGCGGAGGAGGTTGTTTCCGGCGGCCGGATGGTGCTGATTTTGCTCGGAAGAGAAGGTGTCGATCATGTCGATAGGGGAAATTCCTTCCTGTGGCATCTTCTTGCTCGAGCCCTCGCCATTTTGGTCTCTCAGGTACAAATTTTTGTTTTTCTTTCAAATGGGGGTTTTTGTTTTGTTTATTTTTTATTTAAAAAGGTTCCTATTAAAAATATCTATTTTTTAATTAAATTTTGATTAATTATATATTTTTAAGTGCATAAAAAATATATATAGATATTTAGGTTATTTTTATATTAGGTCGAGAATTGAATACATCACCTATTAATTATGGGCACAACCTTATGTCAATTGAGTTATGTTCGTTTGGAGTATACATATATTTTAAAGGTAGAGATTTAAACTTAGTTCATCTTAACTTAGCTTAGCCACTTGCATTTTTATTTTTAAATTATTATTATTATTATTATTAATTTTTTTTTTAAGTATTTGCAGGTTTGATAATTTGTTTTTTTGTTTTTTTTTTTTCTATATTTGTTGTCCTCAAAATTTTTGAGGTTTTAATTTTAGTCTTTGGATTTTCATTAAAATTTACTTAAATTGCATAACTTCATTAATTTAGAAATAATTCTTAAAAAAAAATAGTAAAGGGCCTAAAGGCCAAATCTGGACTTTTGCATGTGTGGAAGATAGTAATAAAAATTAGAAAGAAGAAAATAAAATATAGATAAAAGAAAAAGATCCTAGAAATCATTTTCTATACCAAACAAATTTAAATATTTAAATAATAATACGAAAAAACCTCGGACACTCGCTGCGAAAAGGACTTTTAAATATCTTACGCTTTATAATATATATATATATATATATATATATACATATATATATATATTTTTTGAGTTATTACAACTTATAAAATTAGACTTTTCAAAAAAAAAAAAAAAAAATTATAAAATTGGACAAATTACTCTAAGGATTCAGGTTTCGGTTTGGTAGCACTAGGTACCAATGTTTCAAATCCAACAATTATATTTGAATTTGGTCGATCTCTCTCTCAATTTTCTGTTAAGAAATATATTTTTTAAATAATTTTAATAATTAAAAAAAAAATAGACGTCGCGTCAGCATTCTCCTAAGACTTAACAGAAAATTTGACGGACGGACCAAAAACAAACCAAATTCAAACCTCGGGTACTCAAGTGCTCTACCAAACTCAAACTTGAGGGACCATTAGGATAATTTGTCCTATAAAATTTATTGGTGTAAACCTAGTTCAGAAATGTATCGACTAGTGACCAATAACCCTAAGTTTAATTTCCACATTTCTTCCACCCTACGTATAATTAGGGTGAGGGTTTGAACTTCAAACCTATGAAAAGATGTAGTTGATGTATGTTACCTATAAGATTTTTTTTTTTTTTTTTTTTTAACATGCTGGGGTGAGGGTTGAACCTATGATCTCGTGTTCACTAGGCGATATATCATGTCATTGAGCTATGCTCTTCTTGGCTCTAAGAAATTGAATTGAATTGGATTGACTTAAATGTTTGTTAGAGTAAATTAGAGATTTGTATACACGGTCTATTTTGAATCATATTCATGTTTATTTTTTTCGCCATTTTGGATTATTTTAGGGAGAAATAAAGCAAGAAAAGGTAGATAAGTATGATGTGAATTTCTATGCACCAAACAAAGAGGAGATGGAAGAAGAAGTGAAGAGAGAAGGGTCATTTGGAATGGAGAGAATAGAGATGTTTGAGTTAGAGAAGAAGAAGGTGAAAAATGGAGAGAGTTATGGTAAAGAAGTTGCCAAGACTGTTAGAGCCATCCAAGAGTCTATGATTTCTTACCACTTTGGTGATTCAATTTTGGACTCTTTGTTTGATATATATGGAACCATTTTGGATGATGAAATGGCCAAACAACAAATCAAACCCATCTCTTTTGTTATTGCTCTTACAAAGTTGTGAACCAAAAAAAATAGTTTCATTTTTAGCCCACATTTTTCATTTTTTATTATCATGCTTGTATTTTTATTTCTAATGTATGTATCAATGTTCCACCATTATCTCTCAAATCTTATTCAAAAAAAAAAAAAAAATTGAAATTCAAAAGGGTCAATTGATTTGGTTAAATTTTCTATCTTTTATACTTACAAATGTTTGAGGCACCAACTTGTATTTCGGTGGACAGAGTTATTATAACCTAGTCTATGTTTAATCCATCACTTATTTCAGTCGGATAAATACAGTTTAATAGTATTTACTCTTCACATATTATTATAATCTCCGACTATTTTAACTTATCTAGCGCCTCAGACAACCTGTTATGATTTGGTAAAATCTTATAGCTATATGTACATTTCTTATATTGAATACATGATTAAAAAAAACTTATTTATGTATAGCAATGAAATTAATATCTTTTTTTTCTTTTTTTTTTTTTTAAAAAAATAATATTTTTCAATAATTGTATTATTCCTTACAAAAAAAAAATTATCAATTTTAATCTTAAAGTTGGTAAAAATTTATTAATTTTCCCACTAAACTTTCAATTTTATCAAAGTGTACTTAAAACTTTGGTAAGTATTACAATTTTAACCTTAAATTTGAATAATTATTACAATTTTTACCTTCTAATGTTTTGAAAAATCATCCATGAAACTATTCTCAAGGCATTTAATATAAAACATATGTCTAGTACAAAATTAATGAAGTTTCAATCAAAATTGACACTAACTAAAGCTAGATATATATTTGTTAAAATTTATGAGCTTTAAAAGATCTATTCAATCAATCGATGATTTTGTTTACTATTCGTATTTTTTTTTTTTTTTCGAGATTAATGAGTTTTGAGAGATTTTTACTTTACTTTTAAAAATTTGAGGTGAATTTATATGCTAAAATTTAAAAACATATATGAAGTAGATCATATACTAAATTAGTAAGTTTTTATTATTTAAATGTTTAATTCGGAGTTGGTATAGTGGTAGGAAAAACACGAATTATTGAAGAGTGACTAAGTTTGGTACGAACTCAAAGCTGCAGAATAAAATAGATTATTAGAGTCAAAAGTCATAAATTCTAATCATATTTCTCACTAAAATGAAGTGCAAGCATGCATCATAAGAAAGGGATAGCTATAATTAATAATAGGTACAAAAGAAATGAGTAATTTGCAAAAGAAGAAAATATTTCAACCATTTGTTTGACAACCATCATCACATGCCCAAAACACTAGAGAGAAAGATGATAATTTAAGATGTATTAGGACATGTTTGGGAGTAATTTTGAAATGACCAAAATCACTTTTCCATGCCCAAAATCACTTCAACTTCAAAATTATTATGTTTGGCAATGATATCCAAGTGATTTTGGAATAATCTAAAATCACTTTTAGTGATTCCCGGTCAATCACATGGGAGGTGATTCCCAAGTGATTTTTGGTGAGTGATTATGAGAAATTAAGTATTTAAATTGATTATTATTTTAAAATTTAAAAAAACTTTGTTTTTACATATTTATATTCACGTAAACCAAATATTATATAGGTGTTTTGGATAGTTGGTCAATTGGAGGTCAATTTTTTACCCTCAATCCTGCACGCTTTAGGTTCGATTCCTGAGGAGAACTTCACGCTCCAGTATTTTATTTCCAATTTTGTAATATATATACTTTTAAATCTTTAATAAATTATTAAAAAAAACTTTGAAAAAAATTTCATTTAGGTAGTTTTTGTTAAAAAAAAAAAAAAAAAAAAAAAAATTGTTGTAAGAAAAAATATATTTAGGTAGTTAATTCTATTACAATTTTGTAAATCAATATAAATATTATATATATTAATAATTTTAAATTTTCATATGTCAAAATAATAATAATAATAATTTATCAAATGTAATGTAATTTTAAAATCACTTTTGAACCAAACCAAACATTAATTATTTAAAATCACTTCTAATTATATAAAAATCATTTCAATCCAAACATTAAAATGATTATATAAAAATCAATTCATATTAAATCTCTTCTTCTAAAATCAATAATTCAATCATCACTCCCAAACATGCCCTTAGAAGCTTAAACACTTCGCTAGTGAATTTAATTTAGAGTTATCTGATAAGATAAGTTAAAAATTGTCGACATAAACATAGCTCAAATGACATAAAGTATGAATTAATGACCAAGAGGTCAGAGGTTCGATCACCACACCTCACATTAATTACATACATTTGCAACAACAAAAAAAAAATGAAAATTGGTAGAAAAATAAAAGGTTGAATTGATGTGTTAATTTAGGCTCATTTGATATTAGTGAACATCGAATCATCGACGTTTAAGATGATAATTAGTGTCTTATTCACTAACCTATGTTCGGATTGAATATCATTTGAACTAAACATAAATTGTAGGCCTTAATGTTTTGATGTTTTTTCAATTTAGTTTCCATTGTTTAAAAACTTTCAATTTAATTTTTTATATTTGAATATTTTTCAATTTAGTCTCACAGCATTAGTGAATATTAAATTTGACTAATGATAGAGCTATATGACTTGGAGTCCGTTTGGTATTGTTGTGTGGGAGCATCAAAAATTTAAAATCTTAATTGTTTTTTTTTTTTTTTTTTTTTTTCGTTGTTTAGTAAAACATATTTTTTTAAAATTTATATAAAATCAGTTTCAATTTTGAGATTTTCTCAATCGTAGCTTTAACTTTTAGCTTTTCGATTAACCTATGGCATTTTCTATTATTTTTTTTTTTATGATCATTTATATTCTTCCACTTCCTTTTTTCCTCCAATCAATTTTTAGTGATTGAATTGTTGAGTTTTAAAGGAACCGAAGCAAATTAAATTATATAAGAACATCAAAATTATTTCACAGTATTTTTTTTTTTTTTTTTTTTTTTTGTTATTTAGTCATGATTTTTTTATTCTATTTCCACGTACATTTGGATGGAAAGGTAAAAACAAAATAATAAAAAAAAATTGTTGTAAATACTATTTGATGCAACAATTATTTTTCCTAGCATTTTATCATATAAATCTAAAAAAATATCAAAATATTATTTATAATTTAAACTATAAAAATTATAAATAATTAAGGGTAGGTTGCACAAATAGCAATCAGGTGCAAACTAATTGCAAATTTAGCAAACTTTAAAATATTTTGCAAATATGGCAAAAAAATCTGTTTTTATCTATGATAGACTTTATCATATTACTGATAGACTTCTATCAGTGATAGACTATTATCACCGACAAAAATCTATAAAAAGATGAGGTGATGAGCGATAGACTTCTATCAGTCATAAGATATCAGCGATAGAAATTGTCATATCCGCAAACTTTTTAAAAACATGCTATATTTTTAATTATCTTATTCTAAATTGATATTTGTTACAATTTCTCAATAATTAACTTATAATCCTACATGTATTGAATATTAACATATAACTAATTATTCTCCAACAAAAAAAAAACATATAAATAACTAAAAATAACATGTTTATTTTGGTCTTTACCGTCAAGCCACAACAATTTTGTTTAAATTTAACAAACGCTCTGATCTGTTTTTTTATGTTTAAAATTGAAATTTACCGAACACTAATCAGCTTCATATAACAGCTGGTTTTCCTATAAGCACATCTGAAGCAATTATTTTAAAAGCTACCGCAATCCTAAACATAGCCTTAATACTTTAATAATTGGTGAAAAATTAGATACGAACAAATATCAAGAAAATCCGATTTCTTAAAAAATTGGAAAATTAAAATATTTTCTTTCTTGATATTGAAATTTTTGTCCTCTAAATTTCAGCCAATTTAATCAGTATTTTTTCATGTAAACTTATTATTAATCAATTTTAATTTTTAATAAAGATGGAAGACTAAATTGAAAAAAAAAATCCAAATATTTTGGACAAAAGCATATACTGAAACTGAACATAATTACATACCATTATCTGTGCTTTCTTTATTTAGTTTATTTAGTTTGTATCTTTAAAAATAAAAAATACAAAAGTTATCAAATTGCCTTACATTTTCAACTATTCATTTCTCCTCCTTATTTTTTTTTTAAAGAAAACTTTAATTTCATCATTTTGGGCTAGCTTACAAAAATGCACCATGTCAGCCCTTTGAGCCTAAAATATGAAATGGGCTCTATTTTAGATGATTCTTGAAGACATTGCAATTCATATATGTAAGTTTTTTCTAAATAATAAGGATATATATATATATATATATATATATATATATATATATATATATATATTTAAGTACTATCAGGTTGTACTCAAAAAAAAAAAAAAAGTACTATCAAGTTGAGAATTCGAATCACAAATCGATTTTGGTCATTGATGTACTTTATGTTCGCTTTGACAAAATAATATTTTTATTAAGTCAGTTAATTAGTATATTTACAATTTTCTCTATTTTTGTTACACTAAACATGATCAAGTTTTAGATTTTTTGAAAAACAAGAAAATTTTGAATTGACTTTCAATTTTTTTAAAAAAAAATAATAAAAAATCTAATTAGTTCCTACCTTTTTAATTTTATTTCTAATAAACTTTTAATTTTATTTCGAATAATTTCCTAAATTTTTAATTTGAGGTCTCTAATAGGTCCTTGACTTATTTGAGAATTTTTACAATTCAAGAATCCGTGCATAAAATTGAAAGCTTAATATACTATTAGACATAAAATTTAATTAATTTAAATATTTAAAAAGTCTAAAAAAAAAAAAATTAAAGTTTCTCTTCTTCCTTTCACTTAAAAGTTTTTTTGTTAGTTTTTTTTTTTTTTTTTTTTTTTGAGAATTTAAAGGTGGGGTTTAGTTTTTATTTAAAAAGATGGGGTTTTAAGAGAATATAGAACTTTAATTCTCCTAGTGGGATATAAAAATGGCTTATAAAAACAAATTGCTTAATGTCATAAATATAAAATATTAACTAAAGGGGATTATTTAATTTAGGGAAAATGTAGTAAATGACAATTTAAGACTTATTGTTTGCAAATATAGCATGTTTTTAAAAATTTTGCGGATATAGCAATTTCTATCGCTGATATCTTATGACTGATAGAAGTCTATCGCTGATCACCTCAGCTTTTTATAGATTTTTGTCAGTGATAATAGTCTATCAGAGATAATAGTTTATCACTGATAGAAGTCTATCAGTGATAGAAACGGGTTTTTTTTGCCATATTTGCAAAACATTTTAAAGTTTGCTAAATTTGCAATTAGTTTGGGCCTGATTGCTATTTGTGCAACCAACCCTTTAATTTATGCTTTAATATGGTTTTACTTTTTACTACCACGGGAGAACAAAATAAAAAAGTGGTGGCAACCATAGATTTTATAAAATGACATACCTTTTGTATTTAATCTTTAGGATAAACTAGAATTCAATACTATTTATTGTTCATAATTATTATAATTTCGACTATAATAATTAATTTATTGTCTAGACCACCTATTCAATTTATTATTATTATTTTATTTTAAGAATAATCTTGTATTCATATACCGACAGCAAGAACAATTGATACACATTGTGTGCTGCTCTTTTTCAACATAATTTAAAACACAACATGCCACAATTTATAAATTTAATAGTATATGAAACACAATTAACGTTTTTTGTTTTATGTTTTCCAAAAATACGCTTGCTACCTTGCAATTTTATGTGTTTTTCACATTTTTCTTAAAGAATATATTTGAATTTAAAGCCAAATTTAAACTCTCTTTTTTTCGTTTTTAGATTTTGGCTTAAATTTTAAAAAGCACTTAAACAAAAGAGAAACATATAAGGTGAAAATAATCTTTATGAACTTATTTTCTAAAAAGAGGAAAGAAAAAACAAAACGATTCTCAAGCTTAATTAGAAAAATGTTTCGAAATTATATTTATATTTTTTTTTAATACCGGGAAACAATTTTTATTGTTATAGTATAGTGTTGGTTAATTTCGCAAGAGGTACTAATCGTTACAAGTAATATAGTAGTTTGAGTATTAATATATATATCCGCTTTTGTTAGGAGACTCATCTTTAATTTTATGAATTTTAAGCTTCAGTTTTTTTTTTTTTTTTTTAAGGTATATTTTACAAACTTCTTCAAAGAAAAAAAGAAAAAAAAAAAATAACATATAAATATAGTTTTATCTTGACCCATGTGTCAAACACATTTTTCTCCACCTCCACTCTTTTAAACTCATCATTCCAGATCCACTGCACTCGCAAACCAGCATATCAACCATGATCTTTATTTTAGCTATTTATTTTTACAATTTTTTCTATAATTTTCCATATTTTCATTGTTAAGGACTTCTTTCAATAAACTTTAAAAATGCGATTTTTGTTTTTTATTTTTTTGTACCCTTCACAAATTTCTTTGAAGATAACAAAAATAATTTTGACCACAATACTTCACATTCTTTTTTCAATATCACGAACATTAATTATTCATTTTATTTGGATAATTTTGAAATAAAAGAGATTAGTACAATAGTGTGTTAAATATTACATGTGAATTTAAAAAAATTTAATCTATTAATTTAAACGAATCCAAATAACCTAATGTTTTTATTTCTCTTTATTGTAAGAATACTACATTTTGAATTTGATTTAAGTATCAATTTTGATTGAACAACCTAATTTATATTTAAAGTAATAAAACTAGGTTGAATTCCATTTTTAGTCATTTACACATTTTGTTTAAATTACTATTTTTTATATAAATAATTAAAAATATTGTCGAAAAGAGAGAAAGAGAAAAAGATGTGTTGTCTTGAAAAATGAGACAGATTTGAATAGTAATTACTATAGAAGTCTGGGAAGTTGAATAGTAATAATTGTTGAAGTCTGGGGAGTTGATATTTTTATCCGAGTTCAACACGTTGGTGGGCCAAACGAGGAGTTAACTTATGTTTCAAACTCCTTCCACAACAACTCCTTAGGCCAAACATTCACTTAGTCTTTATTTCCCCAAAAATAGTCTTGGAGATTACATCACTATAGTCCCGAAAGAGAAATCACACAAATAATATCAAAAAATTGAACTTAAACACGAGAAGAGAACACAAACAATAATATGAAAAAGATAAGTCATTTTAAATCCAACAAACTCAGTCTCCAACCAACTTAGCAAGTGCCTAAAGTGAGCCAAACGGAGTATAATTCAATTAACATAAAGTCATTTTAAGAGGTCAGGGGTCTAATCCTCACACCCAACATTAATTAAATACATTTGCAAAAAAAAAAAAAAAAAAAAAAAAAAAAAAAAAAAAAAAAAAAAAAAATCCTAAACGAACTAAAAAGTTACAAAGTAGCAAAAAAAAAAAATGCATAGCCAAAAAAATATTTGTAAAATGTCTAAGTGTCATTTTCAGCCTCAAATTGATTTAGCAAGTGTATAAAATGAACCTAAAAGTCATAGAGTAGTTAAAAAATGCATAAAAAGTGTCCAAATGTCATTTTCAACCGCAAACTGACTCAACAAATGCCTAAATGACCCTAAAATTATAACATATTCAAAAAGTACCTAGAGATTGACTAAGTGTCATTTTCAACCGCAAACTGACTCAACAAATGTCTAAAGTGACCCTACAATTATAACATATTCAAAAAGTACCTAGATATTGACTAAGTGTCATTTTTCAGCCTCAACCTCACTTAGCAAGTGCATTAAGTGAACATATAAGTTACATAGTAGCCAAAAAGTGCCTAAAAAGTGTTCAAGTGTCATTTTCAACCTCAAATAAGCGTATCATGTGTCTAAAGTGAACCTAAAAGTACAAAATAGTCTAAAAGTGTAAGTGTCCAAATGACATTCTCAACCATAAAAAAACTTAACAGGTTACTAAAGTAAATCCAAAAGTATAAAGTAGTTTAAAAGTGCCTAAAAAGTGACTAATTGCTTAAAATGAACCAAAAAGTGCCTAGAAAGTGTTCAAGTGTCATTCTCAACCTCAAACGAACTTAACAAGTAACTATAGTGTACCTAAAAGTACAGATAAGTTAAAAGTGCCTAAAAGGTATTTATCAAGTAACTAAAGTGAACCTAAAAGTACCTAAAAAGTGACAAGTGTCATTCTCAATTTCAATCAAACTTAGCAAGTGCCTAAAGTAAACCAAAAAATGTCTACAAAGTGTCCAAGTGCCTAAGTGTACTTTAACGCTAAAAAAATAATCGACCGGACCTAAAACTATTGAAACTACACATGCATGAAGTAGCTATCATAACTGTAGGATAGCCACATATATAACGACACAATTAATTTTATAAATTCTGCCTACCATAACTGGAGGATATATATATATATAACATTATAATTAATTTTATAAATCTAGTATTTGTCTACCATAACTACATAATAGCTACATAAAAAAAACACAATTAATTATTTTAAAACATACATATGTGTTTGAACATCATCTTCCATCGAATAGTTTTTGCATCTCAGCTCATCTACCTTCCCACAAGGATAACATATTAGATAAGGCGAGATTTGTATCTTTAAGATCTGAACAAATTGTCTTCAGAACTACAATCTTACCTTTCATCGTCAAGAAACATTTCATTTTACATAGAAAGACATTTGTAAAAGAACGGAAATAGAAAGTAGGAAGATTATAATCTCACAACAAAAAAAACACATGAAGTCCAACCTAAAAAGAAAAGAAAAAAAAAACTATATTGTTTGAAGCTATCTAAACGGATAATTTGAGATCAATAACACAAATAGCAAAGAACTAAAAAAAAAAAAAAAGTGTCTAAAAGACATTTTCAAACCTTAAAGAAAGTTTAAAATATATTTAACTCACCTTAAACACAGCTTAAATCCCAAAAATCAACTGAAAACACACTCTAAAACTCACAAACTCACCAAAACTTTTTAATTTTTTATTTTTTTATCCGTTAAAAATTAGTGCAAACTATTTATTTATTTAATTTAATTTAAATCTTATAGTGATGTGTGGGGTTATAATTGAAAGAAAATGTGTTAGTGAGAATTAGTGACATGTGTGTGGTTATAACTGAGAGAAAATGTGTTAGTGGCCTAATGAGATTATGCCAGACAATTACAAGGTTAGTGGGTTAATTTACTAATTAATTTACTATATAATGTTTGTCACATTTTCAATTTAAGATATCGAATTATCAAACTCAATTGATATAATTCTTTCTTTCGTGCCATTTCTCTTCTGTTTCCACACTTCCCGTTATCTTCGTTTTGTTACATGGTATCAGAGCTTCAAGGTTCTTTGTTTTATGTTTGAGTTTAAATACTCGTTGAAGATGAACGGTGGAAACAGTGTTTTTGTAGACAAGCTTGCCGGTGATAATTATAACTATTGGAAGCTATGTATGGAAGTTTATCTACAAGGGCAAGATCTGTGGGATCTTGTTTCCGGTGATGATGCAGAAATTCCAGAAGATACTCTGGAGAATGCTGAGGCACGAAGAAAGTGGAAGGTCAAGTGTGACAAAGCTTTATTTGCTTTGCGGACTTCCATTGGCAAAGAGTACATTGAGCATGTTCGTGATGTAAGTTGTCCAAAGAAAGTGTGGGACACAGTTGAAAGGTTGTTCACTCAAAAGAACACGACGAGGTTGCAATATTTGGAGAACGAACTTGCTGGAAGGACTCAAGGTAATTTGTCGGTTTTAGAATATTTTCTGAAAAATTAAAACTTTATGTTCTGAAATTTCAGAATTAGACAAGGATGATCCGATTAGGGATGTTCGTGTGCGTCGCTATCTTATTCGTGGATTGCGAAAGGAGTTTATGTCATTTATTTCATCGATACAAGGTTGGGTAAATCAACCTTCTATCATGGAGTTGGAAAATTTGCTTTCAAATCAGGAAGCATTAATGAAACAAATGTTTAGCAACTACAAGCAAACTCACTCTGAGGTGGAAGCTGTTCTTTATGCAAAAGAAAAGGGAAGAGTTAATTCTTCTCCAAGGTTTTATTCAAATGACAGCAAGGATTCCAAGGTTGAAGGGCAGTCCAAAGGCAATTTAAAAGGATGTTTTAGGTGCGGCAAGCCGGTACACATCAAACGTGATTGTCGGGTAAAGGTGGTGTGTCAACGTTGTGGAAAATTCGACCATATTAGACAAAATTGTCGGGTGATTCTCAAAGAAGCAGAAGCAAATGTTGTCCAGGAAAGTAACAAACCTGAACAAGTTACTTGGGAACATTGTTTATCAATTGAAGCTATTGATCAACCAAATAATTTGCATGCTAATGCTTCTATAGATTATAATGAGGATTGGATTGTTGATTCTGGTTGTTCTCATCATTCAACTGAAAATGTTTCTCTTCTCTCTGATGTACGTGTTCATCAAGGAAGAAGAGTCATTGCGACGACTGATAATTTCATACATCATGTTGTTCAAGAAGGACAAGTTAACGTTAAGGATGATACATCAAATGTCGATGGTGTTCCTCTGGAAGATGTTTATCATATTCCGGGTTTAAAGAAGAATCTGGTTTCGGTCTCTCAGATTGCCGACTCTGGGAGGTATGTTCTCTTTGGTCCAGATGATGTGAAAATTGTTTCTAATATTAAACAATTTGATGTTGATGTTTTGTTTACGGGAAAGAGGAAAGATTTCCCCAATGTTTTGTCTGCAACTGATGCATATGTTGAAAAGACATGTGAGAATGATAGTGCAACACCTTGGCATGCTCGGTCGGGTCATGTTGGTTATCAATTGTTGCAAAGAATTTCTATGAAGAAACTTATTGGTGGTATTCCCATCTTTAAAGAAATTCGTGTCGTGATGTGGTTTGTCCTGGTTCTCAATTTGGGAAATCACATCTTCTTTCTTTCCCAAATTCAAATAATAGAGCTACGGTTGCATTGCAGTTAGTTCATTCAGATTTGATGGGCCCGACGAAAATACCCAATTATTCTGGTTGTCATTATGTTATGGTTATAGTGGACGATTTTACTCGATTCACTTGGGTGTATTTTTTGGAGGCTAAAAGTGAGGCCTTCTCCAAGTTTATCCAGTTCAAGGAGCTAGTGGAGAAAGTATTTATGTTGCCGATAAAGTGTTTTCGCACAGATAATGGGGGAGAATATATGTCTGATCAATTTCAGACATATTGCAAAGAGCATAGCATTCAACGCCTTACATCTATATGTTTGTCTTGGCTGCATGCAAAGAATCTTCCAAAGAAGCTTTGGGCAGCAACTATTCAGTCAGCTTGTCACGTCATAATTCGTAAACCCAATGTGAGTTATGTTCGAGTTTTTGGGTCAGTTTGTTATGTTCATGGATCCAAATAGAAGAGAAAATTTTATTTTTCGAGATGGTTTGTCTATTGGTTTTAAAATGAAGAGTTTCAGTGAAGCGAGACGTTTTCTTGGCTTGAAGGTTGAAAAGCCAGGTGGATACTTTGTCTCACAGAAAGGGTATGCAAATACTTTGTTAACTCGGTTTGACATGAAGAAGTCAAAATCAATTACTACTCCTATGAAGTTATCCTTGGAAGTTGCTGATATATTTAACGGCGCATGGTAAATCCAAGTGTGAAGAATTCAGCATTGGAGTTGGTGTTGTTGATTGTATGTTTGCACACTAAGGGGAGTGTTAAAAATTAGTGCAAACTATTTATTTATTTAATTTAATTTAAATCTTATAGTGACATGTGTATGGTTATAATTGAGAGAAAATGTGTTAGTGAGAATTAATGACATGTGTGTGGTTATAACTGAGAGAAAATGTGTTAGTGGGCTAATGAGATTATGCCAGAGAATTACAAGGTTAGTGGGTTAATTTACTAATTAATTTACTATATAATGTTTGTAACATTTTCAATTCAAGATATCGAATTATCAAACTCAATTGATATAATTCTTTCTTTCGTGTCATTTCTCTTCAGTTTTCACACTTTCCGTTATCTTCGTTTTGTTACACATTCCACATGCATGTCATAATAAACTCAACAAACTAATAATTGAAAGTCAAAACAAAGAAGCCTAACTTACCCAAATTAATTACAAACTAAAAAACATTTGAATCTAATAACCTCACCAAACCAACCTTTACAATCCATACCAAACGTGCATATAAATTTACCCAACTCCGAATCTCACAAAATCACTCGACACAATTCATAGTAAATTAGTCCTCATATCTATTCTCAAACCACAAACAAGTAACTCAAATTCATCAATATTTATCTCAAAAAACATAGACTAGTCAATGCCGAGACGTAAGCCATTTGGCGTTTTCATAACTTAGTCTATGTCGATGCAATTCAGTGCGTCGAGAAAAGTACCGTTAGCACAACCCAAAATTCTTGTAGTGTCTCTATGACAACACTAACTATTCAAATATGAAGAACGTAAAACCTAAAATATTGTCACAAAATCTACAACGATATGTTATCTCTTGTATAAATTAGGAAAAATAATTCACAATCACTAATAATTTTCATCTCTCAACCTCGAATTATAAAATAAAATCAATGCAAAGAGTGGTCAAATCTAAACTTCCATTGAGCTCATAAACGTTTTCACAACCAAATACGAAATGAAAATATCAACTTCGACTAACTAAGAATAATATGATTCTATAAAGATTACATCAAAACTCTAGAAAAAGAAAATTAGTTGCTAACAAAAATCACAATAATAATGCACTATAAACATTAAAATCAATACAAAGTATGAAAAAGAAGGAAAGAGGAAAAGAAAAAAAATCTCGTAGATTCCACGAGTTTCTCAAGCGTTGCACACTCGATTGCTCGGGTCCTCATAAACGACGCTTGAGTCGTTCTCCTAGATTTTTTTTCCAAAAATCTCCCACTAGAAGTTGTTTGCCATGAAGGATTATTTATGCTTAAGAATTTCGTCCCAGCGCCTAACTGTAAAAATGCTTGTTTTCGTCTGTCCAAGTAAAACAAAAAACTATTAAATTAGTCAATAAAATATCCAAAATAAAATAACTCAATTTTTTTTTTTTTTCAACGGTATTTTAATTAAATGCGAGAATTGAACTCATGACCTCTTAGTCAAGACACAATCTTATGTCAATTGAGTTATGCTCGGTTTCGTCAAAAATTTGGGCAGTAATAATGCATTTAAATTCATGTCCCGTGCGTGGTTTTTTACACAGATGCAAGTTTTAAACCATTCATGCCCCGTGCGTAGTTTGTTGCACAGGTGCAGGATCAATCAACCTCACTGGACTATCTAAGTGAACTCAAATACTTATTTTACTAAGTCTTATTAGTTTATCCCATAGAAAAATACTTAGGCTAATTCTTTTCCAATTTTCTATTTGAAACCTTTTGAATTTAAATTGTCATGTACTGATAAGTCATGGTTTTCATTGTTTAAAAGTAAAATAATGGAAATGACCAAAAGCGTATAATTAATTTTTCAAAAGTTTACACTTTAAATAAATATTTTAAAAGTTAAAAAAAAAACTAAAATAGAATAATTTTATTAATTTTTCAAAAGTTTAGGCTTTAAATAAATATTTTAAACATTTAAAAAACTAAAAATAGAAAATTTTAGGAAAATTGTACCGGATGTGAATTTAGAATAAAATAATTAAAAATATAGCATTTTTTTTTAAATAAATTGCAAATATGACAATTTCTATCCCTCGTAGTAGTCTATCACTTTAGTTTTTTTTATAGAATTTTGTCGGTGACTATCACTAATAGTAGTCTATCAGTGATAGTCATATATCAGCGATAGTAGTCTATTAGTGATTGTCATTGATTTGTTTGTTATATTTACAAAATGTTTTAAATTTTGCTATATTTTTCATTATTGAGTCTGGTTGTTGTTTATGCAACAAGCCCATAATTTTATTATTTTTTTAAAAAAATTAAGGTTTAAATAAATATTTTAAAAAGTTCAAAAAAAAAAAAAAAATAGAATAGTTTTAAAAATTTAGGGCTCGTTTGATAACGTTCTCGTTTCCTGTTTCCTGTTCCTGTTTCTCATTTTTTAAGAAACAGACTTGTTTGATAACTATTCTCGTTTCTTGTTTCTAAATTTTGAGAAACGTTTCTAAAAAAATGGTAAAATTTGAGAAACACCAAAAAATTGTTTCTGCTGTTCCGTTCCCATTTATACACTTCAGTTCCTTTTTAAACCAAGAAAATGTGTTTGGTTTGTTGGCAAGAGATGTTCTTAGTTAAGTCTTTTACATTCAAGATCTTGGCTTCAAATCCTAGATGTAGCATTTTTTTTTATCTTTTTTTCCTCTTAGTTTTGCAGTATTTTTTTTTATCTTTTTTTCCTCTTAGTTTTGCAGTATTTTTTTATATATTTTTTGAATTTTGTCACTTTTTATTTTTGTTTTAGAATATATTAATACTAATGTGAACCTAATATTAATAATAATTTTTTTATCCTATCTAGCTAAGTTAAAATGTTTATTTATTAATTTAAGTATATATTTTTAATAATAATTTTTTTATCCTATCTAGCTAAGTTAAAATGTTTATTTATTAATTTAAGTATATATTTTTTAAAAATATTTTTTTCTTCATAAATATCTATCAACATCGACATTTTATCGATATTTTTTATCAACATTTTCATAAAATTGAGACATTGATATTTCCATCAACATCCACATTTCAAACTTTGCAAATAAGCATTTCCAGATTTTTAAATAAGTTTAATTTTCTTAGTATTAAATATTAGATTCACAATAATTATATTTTAGTTATATAACGTCAATTGATCTAAAATATAATTGAAATGTCGATTCACCTCTCATGTCGATATTAAGTTCATTGACACATGAAAATGTTGATGAAGATGTATACACGTCGACGAAAATTTAAAACACGGCTCATAACAAATAATGACAAATTGGCAATGACTTCGAGATTTTAGAGAAAAGATACATCATCCATAAATCTTTAACTACCGACATTTCTCACTCCAAAATGTTATTGAATGTTGTTTTGGTGTGTAGAAGGCTCAATTCCCTATTCTTAAACAAACACACAAAAACATATACTAAATCAAATTGGGTAACATTTGAAGTATAAATACAATTTTATGGTTGTTTTTAATTTTGTATCGAGACTTATTTGTATTCGATTATGTAAATTTTGGATAGTTATATATATATATATATATATATATATATATATATATATATTTAATGCATGTTATATATTTTTTATATTATGTATACTAAATTATATTTAAACTATAAAAAAGAAAAAACATAAAGAAAATAAACAATTAACAAAATTAATTATCAATCTATTTTGTTTATTTTTCTTTTTCAAGAAACAAGAAACGTTATCAAACAAGTTTCTGTTTCTGTTTCTTTTTCTTTTTTTCAAAAAACAAGAAATAAGAGTAGTTATCAAACAGGTTTCTGTTTCTAGTTCTCAAAAAATAAAGAACAAGAAACAAGAAACAAGGAAACAAAAAACAGGGAACAAAAAACGGAAACGTTATCAAACGGGCCCTTAGGAACCAAAATTAAAATTTAAACCTGATTTTTAAGCGATACATATAAGTCAATGAGAAACCGGTCGTTGTAGTAGTAACATAGTCAAAGATAGATGTTATACTAAAGATGCCTTAATTTAGTTCTTGAGCTATCCACCATTCTTTTAATGCCACCAATGTGTTATATTCTTTTGATTAAATTCTACTTCAAACTTTAGATTTTTTTTTTTCTATATTTAATAATATGCTTTTTGACAGGGGAATAACTTAGTTTAATAAATCGACTTTTAAAGGACATTTAAATAAAATAAAAAAAACACTAAAAATATGTCTTACTTATAAATTAATTAATTCTAAATTGTCAAAGTGATGATTTATGTAAAAATTAATTCTCAACTATTTTTTATTTTATTTTATTTTATTGTTAAATTCCCTAGGACTAGGATATACATATTTATAATTAATGTGTGTATCAAAGTTAGGGGCATGTTTTAAGGGAAGTTTTAACTTTTTGTGCTTTTTGTATTAATTAATAATCTTTCAAACGTTTGTAAGTGAGGTCATATATATATATATATATATTTCTTGAGCTAGATATCCAAATGTGTCTAAGAATATTTATGTCTTTTTTTCATGAATTGTACATGGGAATTTAATATTAGTACTCGGGAATAAATGATTATAGTATATGTCTTGGTTGCATCGATTTTAATTTTAATATAATTATCGTACCATAACTTATTTTGAATTATTTTGTACATATCAATTTAAAATTTAAGGCTACATTCATCATTATAAGTCAACTTATACTATTAGTTAAATTAAAAATTTAACCCCTAAATTTTTAATAATATTACATCTATTAACTTTAAATTTAAGCCTGAGAAGCGGGTTGTTTATTTTTGATAAGTTTAAGATTAAATTTGACTATTAATTTAAGGGAGTAAAATATATTTTTGGTCGTTGAGGTTTAGACAACAGGTCACTTTAGTTTAAATCATGCAGTTTTATCATACTAAGAATTTAGGGGTTTTGAGATCCTCAGAAAATAACTTAATTATAAAAAAAAAATTCTATGAAAAAGTGGTGTGAATTTTGTGATATAACTCACATGGAAATGAATTTCCTGGACCTTCCTCTCAGCACTATACACATCTAAAATCTCTTTTCGCCACTTTTTTCATACCTGCCCCTTTGTAAATAAGTTTTGAGTCATCAGAAAAGAACTTTAATCATAAAAAAAAAAATTCTATAAAAAAATGGGCGTGAATTTTGTGATAACCCCTTTGGAAAGGAATTTTCTGGACCTTCGGGACTACTATACACATCTGAAATCTCTGTTAAAACTTTTCGCCACGTTTTTTATACCTCCACCTCTATCAATAAGTTTTGAGTCCCATAAAAGAACTGTCATCAAAAACTTCTATGAAATAGTGGTGTGAATTTTGTGATATAACCATTTTTCGAATGAATTTTCTGGACCTTTCGCGGAGTACTATACACATATGAAATCTTGTTACAACCATTCGCCACTTTTTTTCATACCTCCATATTTATAAATAAATTTTGAGCTCCTAAGAAAAGGATTGAAAAAAAAATAATAATAATAAAAAAAAGTGGTGTGAATTTTGTGATATAATCATTTCGAGAATGAATTTCAGGACCTTTCGCGGACCACTATACACATCTAAAATCTTTGTTAAAAAAATTCACCACTTTTTTCATGCCTTACCTTTATAAATAAGTTTTAAGATTCTCCAGAAAAGAACTGTAATCATAAAAAATAAAAAAATAAATAATAAATAATAATAATAATAATAATAAAATTATGAAAAAGTTGTGTGAATTTTGTGATATATAACCCTTTTGCGAAGAAATTTTGTAGACCTTCAGCGTAACACTATACACATCTAAAATTTCTGATAAAAATACTTTATTTTAGTCTATAGATTAATAAATGTGTTAGATAGTTAACAGAGGTTGACGTGTCACGGTTATAATTTTTAAAATAATAATAATAATAATAATAATAATGATAATTAAAAGAAAAGAAAAAACGGCTTTCTTTCCAACTCTTTCTCCTACGTTTTCTCCTGCCTATCCTTTCAACCATCCCTCCGGGGAAGCTGGCCACCCGCCGTCAAAGCTCATTACCCAACGTCTTTCTTCCTCCCTCATCTCTTTCTTTCTTCTAATTTTCTTTTTCATCTCTCTCACCCAACCACCCATTTCTCTTCCCTCTTCTTCTTACTCCGTCGGTGACCACCCACGCCCACCACACTTTGTTCTCTCTTCTTATTTCGTGCGAACACCACCATTGCCCCACTCTCGCTGGTTGCTCGCTCATCAATTTTTCAGATCTGAAAAGAATTGCAAATTTAAAAAGAATTCAGATATGAAAATCCAAATCTAGTAGGGAAAAAGGGGCAATGGGCTGTACATCCGAAGAAGGCGGGGCGACGGTGATGGTAGGAGACCACCGAGTAAGAAGAAGAGAGAAGAGAAAAGGGTGGTTGGACGAGAAAGATGAAAAAGAAAATTAGAAGAAAGAGAGAGACGAGGGAGGAAGAAATACGTTCGGCGAAGAGCTTTCACAGCAGGATGCGGCGTCAGCGAGCTTCGCCAGAAGGGTGGGTTGAAAGGGAGAGGTAGGAGAAAATAAAGGAAAATGGGTTGGAGAGAATGTGGAGTAAACTTACAAGATTTTGAAACCTATAGACTAAAGTGACATGTTGCCTAAACCTCAGGAACCAAAAATGTATTTACCTTAATTTTATTGTGTTACATTTTTTTTTAGCTTTTTTTTTAAAAAAAACCATAGTAACAACAAACTAAAAAACAAAGTCATTGGACTTCCAAAATACAAAAATGAAATAAAATTGGCGGGAACAAGATCCTCTCACCGACCAGAAACTTTTTCAGTCATAGCCTTCGAAGCAAAAAGATGGACCATGTGATTCCACCCTCTGTTCGTGTGTTGAAAAAAAACGGCCCCGTTGTTGATTTCAAGGCGAGCACCTCACCAAGTAATAGGGTAACTTTCATGAGATCCTCCCCTAATTCCTTCCAGAGAAGACAAACTTCAAGACATTTTTATTCAACCTCAATCGGGCTCCAACATTGGCATGGGCAGGTAGCAATCACCAGTTTCATCCCTAACCGTCATCGCTTCAAGCACTTTGACCTCTCGACTTCCCTCAAACGCCCTACAGTCAGTTAGCTTGACGCAACCTTAATGGTGCCGGAGATCCCACCCCATGTGAACTCTTCCTGGAAGCGCAGATTGAAGCATAATCATTCAACTTCAGTCGGTCTGCCGCTGGGGGGATCCAGACGTCACCACTGACGCCAATCGAAGTTGTCGAGTCAATCGGTAGTGTGTGTTTCCCTTAGGAATGGACATTATAGTCGGCATGTGAACATGAGATCTGGAGTAGTAGCGCGACCTAGCGTAGAACTGATGTAGTGATCTACCACCTGTAAAAAAAATTTAAGCTTATTTTATTCCTAATCTCTCATATCCCGCCCACCAAAGCCATGACCCTCTCAATGTCTTTTGTGGAGCCACGATCCAAAATATAGTCTCAATGCTCTTGAATTATCGGGTTATTCCTATTGTCACAAAACAACTTAAGTCAATATTAAAAAATTGACTTCAACAATCCTTTATTACCTCACAGTGCCACAAAATGTGCTGGGAAGATTCCTTATAAGTCCTGCACAAAAAAAAAACACTCAAAGCATCACAATTAACTCCTTTTTTTGAAAAGGTTTAACTTGTGGGGAATAATATCGTTGTAACTTTCCAACAAGAGATCTTGGTTTTAAGAGAAGCCTTGGATCCCCAAAAAAAAAATTCATCCCCTACTTTGAGTTTCAACGCTAGATGAGGAAGTCTCCCCCTATTCTCACAACTTAAACCAAGGTGATAAGCAGATTTAATAGAAAAAAACTTCATGTTTTGACGGATGTCAAATGACTTCATCTTCACCACCATTTAGATGGATAACAATCCGAAGGATAGCCTCTGCATCAATGGGTAGAAAGACCTCCCGAACTCGAACTTCATATCACTACTCAGGACCAGACATCAGAGATTCAACAGAGTGATGTTGGATTGAAGGGGGAAGAAAACAAATCTACCATTATCCGTGCCTTGAATCCAAAGATCATTATCAATCGAAATAGAACGATCGTTGTCAATCCCCCATCTATACCTCTTATCAAAAAGTTCATTGTCCCAGATTATGCTACACCAGACATATGGGGGGTTGGAGTCGAGCTATGCCCGAAGGAAGATTCCATGATGAAAATATCTTCCCTTTAAAACACGAGCAAATTTTGCCAACCTCCAACATTGTTTAGTCAACATTGTCTGATTAAAAAGACCAAGATCTCTGAAACACATCCCCTTAAAATTTGCTAACGCACATTTGTTTTCATCGTGTTAATTATGGTAGATTGTAAGACTTTTATTTGTAAATGATTGTATAAGTTGTAACCTTATCAAGGAGAGAACCACATTTTTCACTCGTAAATGTTTGTCAAATGCCAATTTAATCATATCATAAATGTTTGTCAAATGTCAATTTAAACATTTGCGTTTATGGTTTGTTTGGGGTGCTGAGTGGGTTAGTTACTTTATTGACGGTGGGTTATAATAGTTGGTGGGGGCCAAAAGTGGACTGAGTTATAATAACTCAGTCCACTCTTGGTGCCCCAAACACCCTCCTAATGATTAAGATATGTCCATCATTACCAACATGAACATAACTCAATCAGCATAATGTATGACTAGTGACTAAGGGCGGTATGTAACTTTCAATCTTAACCTCTATAATTGTGGTATAATATTATAAGAAAATGTTTATAGAAAAAATAATTTGAAACAAGAAACGAGGACGTTATGGCCCTAATATAATTACATGCGTGGTTGGATTCGTGAGAAAATATCTCATAAAAGATGCTAAAAGATCCTGTATTTTCGTACAAAAACAATCATATATTTTCCAAACATTTGAAGAAAGTTAAAACATCTACTTATAGATGAGAAAAGAAACCAAATCCCATGAAAGGGATGGAAAATGGAAATGGAAAATTTGCAATAGAGAAAGGCAAAGAAGAGGTGTTATCATCCAAATTTTCCTGAAAAAAAAAAAACCTTTTTTCTAAGTTATGGATAAAAACAAGTTGGAATGTTACTTAAAACAATATTAAAACGTCAACAAGAACATAACTCAGCATGATATATTGTCTAGTGACCATGAAATCTTAAGTTCAATCCCGCACTCCAAACATGTTGTAAAAAAAAAAAACAATATTAAAGCAAAACCCTAACCCTACAAAAACATTTCAAAATACTCAAAATCTCTCTTTTTCTTTCTCTCTCCCAATATATATATAGTTTTATTGAGACAAAAGGCATTGTCTCTTGGTACCCCACCACCAGAAACTCCATCAAATCATGCCCTATTAACTATATTTTTCTTTTCTCAATCCTCAAAGGCCTTCCAAAACAATTAGAAAAGAAGAGATAATATATAAATGATGAAGCCAAGAAAAAGAAGAGGGCAAAAGGGTTGGTGGGTTTGACAAGTAGTTCTTAATTGTGGTGTCATATTGTTAATTGAAATGTGTAATAAAAAGTTGTATGGGTATTACAAAGGAGTAAGAATCTTTTTTTTCTTCATTAGAATCCAATTGGACATCCATTTCAAAGCCCTACTCAAAATGTAATCATGGTGGGAACTAATGATTACTCTCTCCAATAAAGGATACAAAAAAAAAATGAAAAAAAAGTTAAAAGTTAAATTTGACAAAGTAAGCCAAATATTATAAAGTAGGGTTTTTGGTATGTCATCAAGCTAAGAATCCAATCTCTATATCTTGGAAAGAAACTTTGAGTGACTTTTTCTCACTTAAAGACACTATTAAAGGTAAAAATTAAAAAAAATAAAAGATCTTCATATATTTATAATATAAAAGTTTTTATACCTAAGATTAATAATACATTCTAATGAATCTAAAAGTTATGAATTTAACCCATGTATTTTCCTACTTTTAATGTTATTGTTATGTCTTTCATTCATTCTATTTTAGTTTATATTTGAATTTTAAAAATAATTGATAACATTTGATGTGGTGAACAAAATGGAAGAAAGGAAATAACAAAAAGAAAAAGTAGAAAACTTTGATGTACATATATTATGGAAGGAGACAATATGATGAAATAAATAATTTATTGATGATTGGTGCTCTCTCCCAATGCATTAATGCACTTGGCCCAAGAAAAAGAGAGGGAATGCATATGCATATGTTTGTTGATTTTATGAGGGTGTGAGAGAATTAGTGGTTTATCTAAAAATAAATAAATGGGTTAGTGGTGAAATTTGTTAGCTGGCAATCAATGGTGATTTGATAATCAAGTGATGGAAATATTGTGTTATTGCTTAATCATTGAAGTCTATTGGTTTTAAATATCCTATAAATTCTAGGTGAATAATATGATCAAACTATGTGATTGTATTTCTTGAGGTTGAGGTTGATGGTTCAACAATTGCTGTTTCTAAGTAGCATGTTTGATCATAGTCAAAATAGTATGATATAAGTATCAATAATTTTTATTTCTAAGGTAATCATATTGTTTGAAGATATTGATAAAATAGTTTGATATTTGTTTCTTTTCATTTTATGAATGGATTATAATGTCGGAATGAAGAGATACATGAATGAAATGAGACCACGCATCTGAATGGAAGAGATTTTGAGGATATGTAAATATGGTTGAAAAAGGCTTACAAGAATTGACAATATACACCTTACTTTTTGGTGGTTCAATCATAGAAAGTCGAAAGTTAAATGTGCTTCACCTAAGCATGTGAGTGACGACAAAACATGCTGAAAAAACATGTATTGGCCGTGTGGGATAGTCTTCACTCGCGCAAACAACTGAAGAATAGTATGGTGTCTAGGCCATCAGGTGTCGAATTCAAAATTTGAATCATGGGCTTGAGTGTTACACTATATTTATTGAGAAAATGAAAATCCTTCTAATTGTCCTTTTTGAGAGATTCGTTTTGAAAAAATACCAAAAAAAAAAATTATTGGAAAAATGGTCAAAACTGAAATCAAATTTTATTTTATTTGTAAGATTTAGAGTTTAAGGTTTAGAGTTTAGAGTTTGGAGGAGTATTTTAGTCCATGACATCGTTTTAGGTTCTAGTATTCACCATTTTTTAAATAAAAAACAAGTTTGAACAATTAAAAATAGACAATCCTCTAGTTATCCCTTGCAAAAAAAAAAACCATTCTTATTGTTGATGTAAAAATTCGGCAGATCTCAATCCACCTAAATTACACGTGATCAACTAATAATTTTACGAGTCGAATATATACGAAACAATAAAAATAACACACTGATGTGATTATTGTCTCACACGCTCCCATGCTTAAGTTCGACTAGAGAATTTAATTTTTGTGTGCAACAAGAGTTTAGGGGTGTTGAGAGCTTAGTTGAACTTGAATGAACTTAATTCAACTGCGACGAGATTATAATCGTATATTTATACTTAGTTGATCTAGGGCATTTAGGAAACTTGTATCCAACCAGACCGAATTTGAACCAGTTTGTTCGATCAGGTCGAGTTGGCCCAAACTGGTTGGACCAGGTCTGACTAGGTTTTGGGTTGTACAAGATCTGGTCGACTAGGACTCGGATCAGACTTGTGGCGTCAATATACTTCGGGTTTAATTTTACCGATAACATTTATGTCACCTCCAAAATATTAACTTCTACAAAAGATCACTTTTAAAGGTATGCAAAACTCACCCTTCATGAGTGGTTCTCTCTAGCTAGAGTGTGTTGCTTTGATCCATTCTACCTTCTACTTTTTGTTATAAGAGAAACTTTTATTTATTTTTTAAAAAATATTTAAGTATGGAAACCTTTTGAAAGCCTCCAACAAATATTGTTGAAAGAATTGTTCTGAATTGTTCTCTTGTTATTTCTTAGATTTATGAAATTGATTATGTGATATAATTATGACACATTTGAATATGTTTAGATATTCATATGACGATTTCATTTTTAAGAAAACGATGCATATTTGTTAATAATTTTTTTTCATGATATTTTAGTCACAACTTTATGTTGAGTCAGCATGGATTTGACACAACTTCTTTTGCAATTATAAATAATATAAATACATATTATATTTGGTAATTCAAATATAATACCAAATAAAAAAAATAAAAAAAAAATTAGATATATGCTAATTTTTTAATAAATAAATAAAAATTACAAAAATAAAAATTAGAATTCCATATTAAATTTATGTTTCAATGAAAGAAAAAAAAACAAAATTTAATAAAAAATTAAACGAAAAATATTTTCATGATTTTTTAGAAAAAAAAAATATATATATATATATATATATAATACAACTAAGTTAAATTATACCTTATAACAAAAGATTTAAATGTCGATGTCGACGGAAATATTGGAGTCTAAATTTGATAAAAATATCGATAAAATGTCGATATCGATGAATATTTCTAAAAGATTTTTAAAAACAAACTTTTTAAAAAATATAATTAATAAATAAGCATTTTACACTTTTATATGAATTAAAATACATTTAATATAATAGTATATTTACGTCAGGTTATCTTTTGTTGGTTTTTTAATATTTCATCGATTTTATACGGTATGATGGAAATGTCGATTCACCTCTTATGTTGATGTCGAACTTATGGATATGTGGAAATATCGATCTGTCGACGAAAATTTAATAACATGCTTATAACTCGAAACTTAAATTGTCATTCTAAATGATCTAAAATTAACGGCACAGATCAATTGTCAAATGCAAGTCCACCAAGCAACCATAGGTCGAGTCACAGACAAACAGAACCCCCTCCAAAGAAAAAAAAAGAAGAAGAACGAATCTCAAATACCAATTTTGCCCTTCTCTATGCAAAGGAAATTTTACTCTGTACATTGCACAGGTTCAAATAGTACAGCCTTTTTTTTTAATTTTTTTTTTGTCGTTTATTTTCAACCGGAGATTAACCGTCGCAGTGGAGTACAATGGCGGAAGATTCTTCCCGTCGAAACTTCTTCTCCTTCGCTATGAACGCCTCAATCTTCCTCTGAAATTCCTCGCTGCTCAAATCGTCCTGGTAGTACAAAATGTCATGCGAATGCTCCAGATTCCGGCACTTCTCCGCCGTCTCCGATCGCCGGAGCTTCTCACTCTGCGTCCTCACACATTCTCGCGTAAGCTTCTCCGATAGAGTCCTCAACATCACTTTCTGATGACCTAATCCAGATTCCGACTCCGGATCCGTGCTCTTCACTTCAATTTCGCGATCGATTGAACGAATCGCCTCCACGATGATCTGTTTGTCCTGATACACAATCTCCACATCCGAATCTGGTTCCGGTAGGTCGCCGGTTCCGGATTTTTGAATTAGGTCTTCGTAAATCCGATCGGTAGTTTCGGCGCTTCGGCCGGAGAATCTGGTAGGTTTGGCTACGAGTGCGACGATGATGGCGTTGCAGAGGAGGAATCCGAAGAGAGGACTGGCGATGAAGGCGAAGAGTTTTCCGAAGTACTCACCGGAGATTCTGACGGCGATGGGGAGGCGAGAGAGAGTCCAGGAGAGGAAAACGAGTACGAAACAGAGCTCTACGAATCGGAAGAACTTGGAGACGATTTGGAGGAGATTGCATCTCGGAATAGGGCTTGAAATCTTCTCTGCTTTGTCGAAGAAGATGAAATCCATTTGGATTTGAAAATGTTCGATTGATTTCAGAGAGAAAATTTCAGAGTGTAGAAGAAAATGAGAGAAGTGAAGCTCCGGCGCGGATAATTGGGGGATATTTATAGAGAGAATTCGAGAAAAGGAAAACAAAGAGTTGCTTTTACAAATTGATTTATTTTGCTATAATTTAAGAAAACTAATAATAATTAATAACCATAGCTTTTTCGACAATTTCAAAATCTTGCGATTTAAGCTAATTTTTTATTTTAAGATTTCAAATACATTTCATTTTCCATTAATATACTAAGGGGGCGTTTGGCCCAAGGAGTTGGGGGGAGTTGGAGTTGTTTTGTCTGGAGTTGTTTAGCTTGGGGAGTTGTTTAGTCTGGGGAGTTCTGAGGTATGTCTGTTTGGGGCAGCTTGGGGAGTTGTTTAGTCTGGGGAGTTCTGAGGTATGTCTGTTTGGGGCAGGGAGTTGTTTAGTCTGGAGTTCTGAAGTCTGAGTTTATTTTAGTTGTTTTCTTCGCACAATTTTTTTCTACAAACTTTCAAAATTTTCTTATTAAAGACTCTTTCAATTCCAATAAATTCTAAAAATGAAATATTTTATTTTTATTTTATCTATCTTGACAAATTTATTTGGAGACAACAAAAATAATTTTGAACACAATATTTGACATTATTTTTTCACATTGATTATCAAAATAATATATATATATATATATATATATATATATATATATATATATTTTGTTAGGACTCATCCTTAATTTTATGAATTATAAGATTGTCTACCCATAAGTATAGTCTATTCATGTGTCAAATACATCTTTCTCCGCCTCCCATTGACAGAGAGTTGTTGAACCTCAAGTTCTGAAATCTGAATTTATTTTACTAGTTTTTTCGATACAATTTTTTTTTTTCTACAAACTTTCTAATTTTCCTTATTAAGAACTTTTCCTAATAAATTCTAACAATGCAATTTTTTTTTTTTTTTTTTATCTACTTTCCAAATTTCTTTGGAGATAACAAAAAATAATTTTGAACACAATACCTCACATTAATTTTTTAATCTCTCTCACCTTGATTATCAATAATATATATTTATTATTATTTTTTAAAGACTCAATCTTTAATTTTATAAATTTTAGAAGTGAGATTTTGTTTTTGTTTTTTAGTGTAAGTATATTTTACAAATTTCTCTAAAGAAAAAAAAAACAACACATAAACATATCTATGTGTCAAACACGTTCTTCCTCGCTTCCACCCACTTAAACTCATAATTTCATATGCACTACACCTAGAACCTATTTTCTATAATTTTTCATATTTTTATTATCAAGAACTTCTTACAATAAATTTTAAGAATACGATTTTTGTGTTTTTTATTTTATGTGTCCTTTACAAATTTATTCGAAGATAACCAAAATAACTTTGACTACCATACTTCACCTTTTGTTTTTCAATATCACTCACATTAATTATTCATTTTATTTGGATCGTTTTGAAATAAAACAAATAGTCGTACAATAGTCGATTAACCGTGTGAATTTGAAAGATTTTAATCCATTAATCTAAGTGAATCCAAATAAGCTATATTTTTATATTTTTATTTCTTCTTGAATACTACATTTTAAATTTTGTTTGAGTACCAATTATAATTTTAATTCAACAACTTAATTTATATTTAAAATAAAAAATAGGTTGAATTTCATTTTTAGTCATTTTACATCTTTTGTCTAAATTGTGTTTTTTTTAAAATAATTAAAAAATATTGTAAAAGGAAGAGAGAGAAAGAGAAGAAAATGAAGGAGGGTTGAATAGTAATTACTGTAGAAGTCTGGGGAGTTGAATAGTAATTACTGTAGAAGTCTGGGGAGTTGATATTTTTTTGTCCGAGTTAAACAACTCCTTGGGCCAAACGGGGAGTAAGTTACTCCCCACAACTCCACTCCTCCCAACTCCGTGGGCCAAACGGCCCCTAACTTTGTATTATTATTATTCAAACAAACATCAATTATCCATTGAATACGGTCAGATCAGCACACCCAAACTAGAGAAATAGTGGAACAATGTTCCTCATTCTGAATCGACATACGTAAAGTATCAAATATATTTAACTCTAAAAGTCATTTAGGGATATCGTGCTTCCAAGAAACCGTCAGGGAATTCTAGTATGCATTATTAACAATATGATGTGCTAGCTTGTTGCAATCTTTGTGTTCATAAGAAAAGAAAATTTTTCCTTTTTGAGCAGCCAAATGTCGAGCTACCTAAATAAAATTGTCCAATTCTTTAAAATCTATATTCTGTCAATTTAGAAGCTTTACAATAGAAGCGTCACGTTCCAAGTCAGCTAATATAGGGTCAATGAGTTGTGAGACATTTGCATCGAGTGGTAACAATGATATCTTCCCAATTTTGAAGGGTTCATCTTACTCCTCCCTGTTGCAAGTGAGTGTTCCAAGTGGCATAACAATTAAGTTTCCACTTGAATATACCAAAAGGCCACCAACGATGTGCGCTGCAATGATATATATATATATATATATATCATATCCTGATTGTAATCCTTGAGGCGTTTCTTTGGATTCTTTTAATCTCCTCCAAACGAATTCTCTAGCAGCAAGCAAACATTGTGGTTATCGAAAGTGCTTCCGTTATGTAGAATTTGATTTCGATAATTCCAGATCCGCCATAATATACTATCCTTAGATCTAAAAAAAAAACTTCTACTTTCATTAATTTACTAATTGTGTTAAATGTATGAAGGAAATAAAAGTTTAAACGACAAATATTAAGGTTTAGATGTAAAATTTGTTTAATCTATTTTGTGTTAAAATGTTTGTATTAGTTACTTATTTTAGATTAGCTAACATCTTAGTATTCATATTTCTTTTTAATGATTTAGTCTTTGTACAATATAAAAATGGATGAAATCGAATTTTAGTGATGAGTGTTAAAATTCTTTTTGAAATAGAGTACCAAATTGAAAAATTGTAAGACCACACTTGACTTTCTTTCATTTTCGATCAAAAAGTTGTTGAACCATTATCTAACTTTAAAAATGAGACAATTATTGTTTTAAATTGATTTAGAGCTAAATTCATATTAATAAAAAAAAATCAAAAAGTAATTTACTTTTACTTTAGAGAGTTAAGAGCATTTTAAAATAAGATACAAAACAAAATAAAATTGAACTCAAACCGACGTATAAAAACTATTACTATTTTTTTTTAACTATTTTATTGAGTTATTTTCATGTTAACAATAAATTAATACTTCTAAATTATAAATTAAACTACATTTTACTTCTTAAAACCACAAAAAAAAATAATAATAATAATAATAATAATCAAACTATAAACCTTAACAAAATTCACACAATAATACAAAGGCAAGGCAACATTGAAAAACCAGAAGTCAAAACGACCATAATAGTTCATAAATTAAAGCTACAAAAAGCGCAACAAAGAAAATAATGTTTTTCCACGAAAAAAAAAAAAAAAAAAAATGCAGGTGACAGACAGAAATGACAGTCAAATTTTTTTATAGGTGTATATTTAATTTCAAGCATTGTTTGAAAATTTAAAAATAATTTTGAATATATTAATTATAAATTTATAATAAAGCAATTTGGAATTCAAACAGAGCTGTCTGTCGTCCAAGGTCTTAATCGCCAATAATCTGGATCACTGTCAGAAAGGCGTGAGTGAATAACCAACCTGGCCAACATGAGAATGCCACGTGGATTTTCCTTGGTAAATTTTTAAAATTACCCCCAAGTAATTTTCACTTTTTTTAAAAAAAAATTAATTAAAATTTGGGAGTTGTTATATTTATTGTAGTTTGTGGAAATTTGGAAAATGGAAAGAAAAAAAAAAAAACACAACTGTTTAAAAAGTTGTAAGGTACCGTTTTGTTAGATTCTTGACCATGTCAAGAACTGACCGACATGCAATTCTTCAAGTTTTCAAACAGTTCATTTCAATCCAATTTTCAAATTGTCTCAAAATAAATTCTTCAATTTATATTTTGTACTATATGCTATTTCTTTTTTTCTTATAAAAAAAAAAAGTTAAAAATTAAACTACTAAAATTGTGTCTACTTATTCTTTAAATTTTTACTATCATACACCATGACAGTTAAAGTATGTTTATCGAGAAATCTAATTTCAATCTAATATAGCAATGAAATGTAAGTTTTAAAATTCTTTAAACCAATATTATTCTTATTTTGTCCTCGTGTTAATATATTATCTAAAGTCATGTCATTCATCCCTAAGACAATAGAATAACATTAATAAAATAAAAAATAGTTATTTCTTATTTTAAGTTTAAGAACTAAAACAACAAATATTTTTTAAAAGTTAAAAAACTAAAATATGATATATTTTAGTTAAAAGAATTAAAATAAATTATAGTACAAAATTCTAAATCCCAAACCCTTAGGAGTTAGTAATATTAAAAATAATAATAATAATAATAAATAAATAAACAAGGCAAGGGTGGGATTCCAACACTAAACTTAATGTTTTAACCCTAAGTTTTTTTTTCAAAGGAAAAATATATTTTTTAAAACATTTTTTTTTGTCGGATTTAACCCTACGTACTATGTTTATACTTACATTAATACTATTTTTTTTAAAGAAAATTGTAACCGATGTCAATTTAGAATAAAATAATTAAAAATATAGCATGTTTTTAAAATTTTTACAGATATGACAATTTCTATCACTGATATCTTATGGCTAATAGAAGTCTATCGTTGATCACCTCAGCTTTTTATAGATTTTTGTCAGTGATAATAGTCTATCACTGATAGAAGTCTATTAGTGATATGATAAAGTCTATCAGTGATATAAACGAATTTTTTTGTCATATTTGTAAAACATTTTAAAATTTGTTAAATTTGCAATTAGTTTGGGCCTGATTGCTATTTGTGCAACCAACTTTTTTTTTTAACTAATTGAATTATACAAGTACAGTAAAACCTATATAAATTAATAATGCGGGACCACATAATTTTATTAATTTAAATAATTTTTTTCTGATTGAAGATTCAACGAACCTACATTATTCCTCGTGAATAAAACATATACATTGTATATTAACTAATTGAATGATGTTCGTGTACAATGTTATTAATTAAATATAATGTACATCCCATTAAAAATAAAATAAAGCTCGTTACTGTATATAACGCAACACCAAAACTTTTAGATGCACTAAGGAAAGTTAGAGATGAAATACAACTAAATTTAAATTTTAAGTAGAAACAAACAATAATAGAATTCTATTTTACTAAGTTGTCCTAGTTATATTTTGTACAAATTTTTTATAATATTGAAGGGACCATAAATTTATATACAGATGTTAGTAAAATAGACTATTTTAAAAAGATTATTAATTTATTTAGTATTAATGTATCGGGATTGTATTGTATTTTAGGCATGATATTAAATTTCTATCTACATGTCGACATTTTTACATATTCATAGGTTCGACATCGACATGAAAAGTGAATCGATATTTTTATGGTACCATACAAAATTGATGAAATAGAAATGAGAGAAGGGAAGTGAGTGGGAGTGGGAGAGGTTGGAAGAGGAAGGAAAGAAAACGTGTACTTATGAATGTCAGTACTGACAGTGAATCATAGCCGTACATCTTGGAACCTGTTGCCTTCGTGTGGGAGGTTCGGATCACGTGGTCTCAATTTTAGGACATGTCCTTTTTTTTCTTTTTCTTTTTTCATTTTAATAAAAATAGTGTGTGTCAGATATTAAAAAAATAATAAGAATAAATAAAAATAAATAGTGTTTGTCAGAGTGTGAGTGAGGAGGATGAGGAACACAGAGGAAGGAGTAATGTAATTTGTAATTTGTAATGCACGCAAAAAAAAAAATGGACATTAGTAATGTTAAAAAAAAAAAAATTAAAAAAAAAATGGACATTAGTAATGTTAAAAAAAAAAAATAAAAAAAAATGGACATTAGTAATGTTAAAAAAAAAAAAATTAAAAAAAAATGGACATTAGCAATGTTAAAAAAATAAAAAAATAAAAATGAACATTTTTTTACCTTAATACACACGCTATATGTTTTATTTTTATTTTTACAGCTTAATTTGTATACCATGTAGGTTTTTAATTGGTTACTAATAATAATATAAAAAACAAAATCGTTATATTATAAAATTTCGTCCTATGATTTGAGATTTGCTTTAATTTTATTTTTTAGTACAACAAATCTAGGGTACAAAAATTTGAATCACTAATTTCAAGAAAAAAATAGTATATGTCAATTACTACTGAATTATTCTCACTTTGATGATTTTGTTTTAACTTAGTTGGAAGATTCTAGAAGTTTCTATTTTGTTTTTGAGTGAAATTATAAAAAATACTCCAAAACTATGAAAAACGGTTTAAAAATATCTCTGGACTACGAAAAATGTTTCAAAAACGTCCTCAACGTTAAGAACATACACACATAATTTTGACACAGACGGTTAAATTATAACTTGTAATTGTGCGACATGGAATAAATCAGAATGTAAACATATGATCTTATTCTCCATCGATTTTCATATTACCAAACAACTCACTTATTCAGTTTTTCTTTTTTTTTTGAAATTTTTGAAATTTAACTAGACTATAGAGATTACTAAATTTTGAAGCTTCTCAAAAACTAAATTTATAAATTGAATCCTTTCTATTTATGGATGGATATGACTATTTTGTCAAATTAAAAATTTAGAACTAAAACTGACTCAACAACTACCACACTACTATTTTATATATATATTAGAAGACCAAGTCATTTAAGAGAAAAGAAGTTATAAGCAACTCAAACTGAAGTGACCACAGTTACCCATGTCAGAACCTCATGCAATCTTCCCTTCCTCTGTCTTCCAACTATTCTTTTAATTCATATTATACTCATTTAATTATTCCTAAACATTCAATTAAATTATAGATAATCAAATGTTTTTGTTTGACAATAAATCAAGCTAAAAAAAAAATTTGAATCTCTAACTCCAAAGTGGTAGATATTAATTATTGCTGAGCTAAATTTATATGTACAATATTATGCCTAATATTATATTTATTCACTTGAACTTTTAATTTAATAGTATTTTTATTTCTTTTTAATATGTTGGAGTGGTCACAATGCGATACATCATATCATTGAACTATGCTCTTGTTGACTAGTAATTTAATTTTATACATTAAAAAAAGTGCACTAAAGTATTCAATTAAATTATTGTCAGGCTGCCAAAGCGAGCATAGCTCAGCTGACATATGTATGACTTAATGACCAAGAGGTCTGTGGTTCGAATCCCCCCACCCCCAATGTACTCAAAAAAAAAAAATATATTATTGTCAGGCAAATGTTTGGACACTATGGTTAGTAGGGGCATCAAACAAAAGTTTTCAAACCTTAGTAAACTATTTTTATTTATTCTAAATACATGTTTGAAATGATTTTTTAAATTTAGAAAGTAATTCCAAACCAGTCATAGCAGTTCAAAATAAAATTCTAATTTCATCTTAAAAAAATTTAGATTGGACATTACGTATCAACTCTACAATCTTCATTTTCGACATTAATATTTTTATTTTTTTTTAAAGATCTTCCATTCAAATTGTCAACCTCCCATATATATATATATTATTTATTTTTTAAAAAAATAGAGTTTAAATATCATTTTGGTTTATAAATTTTGAGTCTTATTCTATTTTATGGGAAGTGTCTATGTCCAATTTTAATCTTTATAATTTTAATAAAGTTTAAATTATGTAATTAGTTTGAAGTTTTTTTTTTAAATCAAACTTAATAATAATAATAACAACAAAAAATTTTATTTTAAAAAGATACTATGTGAATATATGTTTTAAAATTTTATAAAGAAAAAATTAACAGAGACTACTTTTTTTTTTTTTTTTTTTTTTGAAAGTTTTAACCATAAACAAATAATATATACAAAATTTAAGATTTATCAAGAATTTATACAGAGTAGAGAAGTAAGTTTTTTTTTAAATTTAGACATGAAAGTATTATTCAACTAAAATAGAAAAGTCTCGAAATTGTATTTTAACCAAAAAAAAAAAAAATAATAATAATAATAATAATAATAATAAATAAATTGAAAATAGTGTTAATTATATTTGTGGTATTGTGTTAAAGTACACGAAAGCCACACCGAATTTTGATGCACCATATCCTCAAAACACGCCACGTAGCTAACCTGTAGAGAGAGAATAAAAAAAGAGTAGGCGTCTGTGAGCTGAGCTGAGCTGTACTTTGGAGATGGTCAGTAGTGGGACCCACACAGGTTTATCTAACCGTATACGTGTCATTCAGTCCACTTCTACAATATTGACCCCACCTGTTAAATTTATTTGTTCGCAGTCCGAATTGAAAAAATAGAAATGATCAAATTATTGGAATGTTTAGTAAATTCTGACATTTTTGGTCAAAGACTCAAACGAATACATTTCAACTTTAACTCGGTTGAGAGTCTAAAATATGTATGTTTTGATAATCGAGAGAGATTTGTGATTTACTCTACCACTCTCAATGTACTAAAATAAAAAATAAAATAAAAAATACTCCTACTCACTTACTTTAAATAAAAAAAATAACATTCGAGGTTGTATAATTTCATATATATATTTATTTATGAGTAAAACTTGCTTGCATGCTGCGCTATAAATCTTTTGCAGCCACGTATTGATTGACTAAAGATTTATATTATTTTTTTTAAAAAAAATCTACCTAATTTTCTAACTCTTTACTTCCATTTTTTTTTTTTTTTTTTGCCCATTTTTTATCTTTCCTCTCACCTTCTCCTCCCTCTATTATTCTCCTCTCTTTCGGGTCCATGAACTCTTCCTCTAGCGACCATGAAAATCGAAATGGGAATGAAATCGTCTTCTTGTTGTTCCTATTGTTTTTGTTGTTGTTTTCATTGTGTCATTGTAATTTTTCAATCTAAAAAATGAATTATGGAAAATTTTAAAATAGAGCTTTGTAATAGAGTTCAAAAAAGTAAAAAAAAAATAAATATATATATATATATATATATATATATATATATATATTATAAATTATAAATTTAGTCTCCAACGTGAGAGGAGAAGGTGAATAGAAAAGGTGAGAGGAGAGAAAAAAAGATTAAGTCTTGACGGTCGAAAAAAAGGAGAAGGTGAGGGAGGAAAAAAAAATAAAAATTAAACGACTTGAAAAAATTAAGTACGATTTGTTTTTTTAAAAAGTGATATAAATATTTAACCAATACGCTTACGTGGCTGGGCTGCAAAAATACTTGTAGCCCAACATGCAAGCAAGTTTTACTCTTTATTTATTTACCGTACAAGATTAAAATATTTATTTACCGTATATTATTAAAAAAAATTATTTGTCTATTTACCCACGATGGCTAAAGAATGAGCTTCCCTCTACTAGATTTTTTCTTTTTTTTTTCTTGTAGAATTTAGTATTACAAGTATAAGATAAGGTTTGAATTTAATTAATACGATAAATGATTAATATTTTAACTATTTGAGTTATGGAAAATAATTCATAACTATTAATATTTTAACTATTTGAGTTATTGAAAGTAATTCAACTAGTTATGAATTATTGACCAAAAGATTAGAGATTTGAATCTCTCCCTCTACACGTGGTTGAACTAAAAACAATTTATGAAAGCGAACAATTGTATGTGACACATTAAAAATTTCATTCATCCAAACTTTACTTATTAGGAATGAAAATAATAAAAAATCTCAATGAACTAATGAAAATATTAAATTATCAATTTAATCTTTATGAATAAGGTTCATTTCAATTTTATCCGTATGATTTTTAAAAGTTTATGTTTTTTAGTACCAAAAAAAATGGTAGGTTTTCAAATAGATAAAAATGGGTTTAGGGACAATTTGTGGAGTTCAACTCAATCATAGAAACTAATTTGAAAATTTTGGAATCATAAAGACTATATTGATTCATTGAAATTCAAATCATAAGATTATAAGGTGGTGTTTGGCTTTGTTGGAAAAGTTGAAGTTGTTTAATTTGAGTAGTTTTGAAGTATGTGTATTTAGGGTAAAGAGTAATTTAGTCTGTAGTTTTGACGTATGTGGTGTGTTTGGGGCAGAAAGTTGTTGAATCTGAAGTTGTGAAGTCGTATGAATTTATTTTAGCGGCTTTCTTTAAACAAACTTTCAAATTTTCATTATTAAGGATTTTTTTCAATTTCAATAAATTTTAAAAATAAAATTTTATATTTTTATTTTATTTATCCTTTATAAATTTCTTTGAAAACAACAAAAAAATAATTTTGAACACAATACCTCACATTATTTTATTACATGGATTATATATATATATATATATATATATATATATATATATATTCATTTTTGTTAGGACTCATTTTTTATTTTATGAATTCTAAAATTGATTTTTTTATATTATTATTAATGTAGGTATATTTTACAAACTTGTTTAAAGAAAAAAAAAAAAAAAAACACCACCCAAGTATGGTCTTATCCTCACTCATGTGTCAAACACATCTTTCTTCGCCTCCACCTTCTTAAACTCGTCATTCCATTTGAATCCACTACACCCGTAAACCAGCATAATGACGATTTATTTTAGTTGTTTTTTTTACAAATTTTTCTATAATTTTTCATATTTTTCATTATTAAGGACTTCTTCCAATAAGTTTTAAGAATGCGATTTTTGCTTTTTTATTTTATGTAACTTTCACAAATTTCTTTGAAGATAACAAACATAATTTTGACCACAATATTTCACATTCTTTTTTCAATATCACTCACATCAATTATTCATTTTATTTAAAAAAAATTGAAATAAAAGAGAGTCGTACAATAGTGTGTTAAATATTATAAGTGAATTTGAGAGATTTTAATTCATTAATTTAAACGGATCCAAATAAGCTAATGTTTTTATTTTTGTTCAGGGTAGAAATTCTACCTTTTGAATTTTGTTTAAGTACTAATTTTGATTGAACAACCTAATTTATATTTAAAATAATAAAAAAAAATGCATTTTTAGTACTTTCACACATTTTGTTTAAATTACGGTTTTTTTTTAAATAATTAAAAATGTCGTGGAAGGAGGGAGAGAAATGTGTTGCCTTGACAAATGAGACAAATTTCAATAGTAATTATTGTTGAAGTTTGGAGAATTGATATTTTGTACTCGAGTTCAACACCTTCATAGGCCAAACGGGGAGTAAACTTACTCCCCAAACTCTGTGGGTCAAACGACCCCTAAGGAGTTGTTTGGCCTGCGGGATGGAGTTGGGCGGAATGGGGTTCTTAAGCCCACTCTTCATCTAGCCCCCGGTTATTCAACTCGTGATTATTTCGCCCAACCCTGTGGAGTGCAACGATACTTTATTGTTGCACTCCACACGATTCTCTTTGTGCACCCTCTTCCTCTCCCTCCCTCCTTCCCTTGTTTCTCTTTTTTCTCTTCCATAGTCATGTCACTCTCTTCCAGGGGATTCTTCCTCTTCCGGATATACTTTTTTCTTCTCTATCACTTTTCTACTCGCGTTATCTGTCTTTCTTTTATGGTTGTGTTGCTTCCTTTTTTTTGGAGTTTTTTTCCCTCTTCTTTCATGTTGTTCTGACCTTCTCTGAATCCGTCACTATCGACTCGTCCTCTTCTTTCCAAAATCGTAACCTTATCGCTTCCCACCGCAATATATTTTCTGATTATCATAAATTTAAAATATTTTATTTATCTTAATCGAAATTGATACTTAAAGAAAATTGTAAAATATTCATAAAATAATATAACTTAAAATCTCACTATCGAATCGTCCTCTTCTTTCCAAAATCGTAACTTTATCGCTTCCCACCGTAATGTATTTTCTGATTATCATAAATTTAAAATATTTTGTTTATCTTAATCGAAATTGATACTTAAAGAAAATTGTAAAATATTCATAAAATAATATAACTTAAAATCTCAAATTTCAATTTTAAGATTCACAAGGACAGATTGAAATTTATCTAATTGTATGGTAATAATAAAAAAAATTAAAAAAAAGTTAGCAGAAATCGAGACTTCACAACTTTGCACTCAAACACAAACTCTTCATAACTCGAGGTTAAACAATTATAAGCACCAAAAACGAGGAGGAGGAAGAAGAGATGATTTTGTACTTTTTGCTTTTGGGTCAACATAGATAAAAGTCACCATCATCATTCAATCATAATATAAAAACTGAAGAGATGCTTCATTGTTAATCACCACCACCAAAAAAAAAAAAAAAAAAAAAAAAAAAAAAAAAAAAAAAAAAAAAAAAAAAGGTGATGCTTCATTTTTATTCATTATTTAGCCATTTTTAGACATATAAATCATCTTTTACTTTTCTTCTCTTTCCTAATCTTTATGTCATAATTAAATTAAGATGAAAATGGAATTGATTCCTTATCCTCAAGGTTCATATATATCTCTATTTCAACCATTAAACCTTTAATTTCATTTTCTTTGAGAGGGAAATAGAGAAGTTATAGTGTTAATGGTGGAAACCTGAGAAGAAGGAATATCTGCTGCAAAAGAAAGTGCTTTTGGTGGGGAAGACCCATTTTCCCAATGCAAAATGATTCCTATTGTTGAGTTTGATTCCAAGTAGAAAGTGTTCTTTCTTACCTGTAAAGTACTTTATGAAGAACTTATGTAAAGGTTTAGGAGATACTTAAAAAGGTCTTTTTAGTTAAACAACCAACACCCATTCTTCTTCTCTCTTATCCAACTTTAATTTTATCCTTTTATACCATGTTTTCTTTTTTGTTCAATGGAATTTGGACTTGGAAAATTTGATTGAAATGTTATCATTTTCTCTAGGGATTTTTAATTGGATATTTAAGTAATATTCCGTGCTAACGAGTTCACAATACACGAGCAATTTTTTCTTTTAACCTACCATGAATTGTCTTAATAGATAGTCAGTGAGACAAATGAAAAAGTAAAATCGAAGAAATCAGTTCAAAACTTATTGAACTCACCTAAGAAAATAAAGTATTTTTTTTTGTAAAGTATTTAATTAATACAAGACAATGGATGGACTTTAACTTCTTAGAGATTAGTTCAAATTTTATGTCAGTTGAATTATACTCGTGTTAACAAGAAAATAAAGTGTTACACAATATTTACAAATATGTATCATAATAAAAGAAAGATTAAAATTTTCCTCTATAAAACTTTATCTTGCCAAACCGAGCATAGCCCAATTGGCATATGGTTGTGCCTGTGACTATGAGGTCATGGATTCAATCTTTGTTTTAATTAAAATATTGTTGCAAAAAATAAAACTTTATCTTTCTCACTCTCTATTTGTCTCTCATATTTTATTCTCTTTAATATATCTAAACACTTTGATTACCCCAAAAAAAATTCGATCAATCAAACTCGTCTCTCATACGGTTTGGGTTAGGTTATAAATTATTTGGGCTAGGTTTTTTTTTTTTTTTTTTTTTTTTGAAAAAAGAGTGTCATAGCTCAACAAACAACAAAGCCCCTAAGCCTACTAGTCTCACAAAACAAGAAAACATTCGAGGGAACAAGATCCTCCCACTGAGCCGTTAGCAAAATCTAAGACGCTTTGAAGGCAACCTGATGGGCCAAAACATTATCCAGTCGATTCACATGAGCAAAAGAGATAACTCCAACGGCCTCTTTCAAGTCCAACACTTTTCTGATGAAGAAATTCACTGTGGTGAGATCATCTCCAATTCCATTGAGTACATTACTAACATCCAAACAATCGGTCTCCGCTTCAATCGGGCACTTGTTAGGGAACGAATATGAGGAGATCGCTTTAATCCCCTCAACCATTGTCATGGCCTCTAATGTTTTAATCTCGAACTAACCGTTGAGAGCACGACAGCCAGCCAATTTGACAGAACCTCGATGGTCCCGAATGACCATAAATTTATTTGGGCTAGGTTGAATTCAAATAAATGAAAATTTCAAATCGGAAGTAAATATAACTTAGGGTTCATAAATTTGTCAAATGTTGAGATGGCCGAGTTGGTCTAAGGCGCCAGATTAAGGTTCTGGTCCGAAAGGGCGTGGGTTCAAATCCCACTCTCAACAATTTCTTTTTCAAAATAATAATCAACAATGAAAAAAATAAAAAAATTATTGCTTTCATTGAGAGTTGAACTCAAGACCTCCCGCTTACTAAACGGGTGGTTAGCGGGTGCTCTAACCAACTGAGCTATGAAAGCCTTTTATTCAAATAATAAAACTATATAAACAAATATGTATTTTAATTTAATTTCATATTCAATTATTCCTTTTAGATTATTAGTTTTCCAACAACATTTGAATATAATTAGTTAAGGCTTTGGGTTGGGGTGTAATTTTTTTCATAATATAAATTGAAATTAAATAATTAATCTTAATTAAATGTTTGCAAACAAGTAAATAGATATTTTAAATATTAATATTCTTCTTTTGGAAAAAAATATTTGGGTTGGATGGATCTAAAAGACAGAATTCCATGAAGTATATCTGTGTGTAGAAATATTCCAATTTTATATCTTATCTCTATCTTCTTCTCTAACCCAAGAGATTACCAAAGTTGCTCTGTTTCAACTTTCAACAGAGGATTAATCATGGAAATTGAGACATTTACACTTCACAATTTGTCTTCTACATGCATACTACAAATATAACAAGCAGAGAGTCTAATATGTTAATTCACATCCAGTGAACAAAATTGCTGTCAAGTGTTAATGCATGAGTTAAAAGATTAAAATTGAAACATTACAACTTTTTTTCAAGTATAAAAGTAAAGAAGAGAGTTGCCTGTTATCTTCATTGTCAAGCTAACTTTTCCCTCTTCTCACCAAGTTACAACAAACAACTAGCTCACTCCCAAGAATCCAGAAATCTAGATTGGAAGCTCTGGAGGAATCCTCAGTTCGGCGCCATCGCAAATACGATGCAAGAGAAATGAACAGATGGCAAAATGCATTGGAAGCATGAGGAACGAGGTCGTCATTCTTAGGCTAGAGAATGCATTATAGTTGATATCACTACAAAAAGAGGGGAATTTCTTTAAGATGAAACCATATTTAAGGGGGGGAAATGGAAATAAAAGAAACCAAAAGGGTAGAAATTAAAATATAGTGTACTTATTTACATTACACCTACAATAACATCAAGCAAAGTTCAGAACCGAAGTTTGTTTACAAGCCCACCTGGTTTGATTTTGGTCATAACCTTTTCCCTCCAGTTCTTTATATATATATAAACCATATATTTGAGAAGATTATACAAGGCATACAGAAACATTCTAAAACAAAAGGAAACATTCATTTCAAGGTGATTTGCATACCTGAAAATTAGTAAAACCCAAAATTTGCTTATCTTCAGCCACACCACATGTTTGTTACCATCACAAAATAACTTGTGCATTCTTCAAGGAGAAACTGAGGTTCCCTGTATTAATGGGGGATAGTTTGAAATGATTAGCCATATAAATATGGTATATCGGCTTCAGATTTAGTGTCTCATATGCCTGATCGGATCTTAAATGAAAGCCACTAAATGCCATGTGAGGATTAATATAGGCAGTCTTGATCAACAATGAGTGACACTAAACCTGATACTTCAGCTCATAATAATGAGAGCTGTTTCTTCTTTTTGTGCATTAAAAAGTGCCGTTGGCTATCACATTATTGATGAACCAAGCTATTCCCAGCTTCCTTAGTCAGTCCTTTTTCCCTCATGGTTCTCCTCAATTCATCTACTGAATCCCACTTTCCAATCGATGCATAAAAATTTGATGTCAACACGTAATTTCCCGCCTTGTTGGGATCCAATTGAAGGAGTGCTTTGGCAGCAAACTCACCCCTTGAAACATCTTGACTATGACTACAAGCATTAAGCAATGCTGCCCATATTTTTGAAGTAACCTTAACACCACACATCTCCATATCATGGAACAGACTCCAAACTTCATCAATCTTACCAGCTCGGCCTAATATATCTATGAAGCAGGCATAGTGTTCCGGACCTAGATATGAACTATACTTCTCCTTTGCCAAATAAAAACATTCTTGTCCCTGTTCCACCAGCCCTGAATGCCCACAGGCAGATAATACAGAAAGAAATGTGACTGAATTTGGCAAGACGCCAGTTCTTCCCTCTACCATCATCTTGAACAGTTCAAAAGCTTTTAGCCCATCTCCATGACTTCCATATGCTTGTATCATGCTGCTCCACGACACTACATCCTTACGACACATTCCATCGAACACTGTTCGAGCATTCAAAATTTTCCCACATTTAGCATACATATCAAGCAAAATATTGCACAATTGGCTATTAGATGTTAAAGCACGACGGACCGAAACGCAGTGTATTTGCTTCCCTATCGATAAATCAGAATTCTCAGAGCAAGCAGCCAGGGCGCTTGTTAATGCAATTGCATTAGGTCTCATCTTGCTCATCAATGACAAAGCCTCTACATATTTTTTATTCCTAACACACCCAGAAATCAAAGAATTAAGCATGACATCATCCTTTCTACAATTTAAACAAGTGTAAACTTTCATGGCTTCACTAATACAGCCAACGCTAGAGTAGAAATCAACCAATGCAGTACCCAAAACAAGCATATCTCTATCCATCACAACAATTACCCCATGAACTTGCTTACCAAGCCGAAAGGCTTTCAAAGCCGCACAAGCTTTAAGCACTGAACACAAAGTAAACTCACTAAATTCCACTTTTGCACTCTTCATTTCTTCAAACACATTAAGCGCTTCTCTAGCAAGACCCTCCCTTAAAAAGCTTGATAACAAGGCATTCCACGCAACCACATCCTTCAACTCCATCTCATCAAAGACCTTAACAGAGTCATCAAGAAGCCCGCATTTGGAGTACATGTCCAAGATGGCAGTTTTAGTAACGACCCCCGAATAAGAACCGGATTTGATGATCAACCCATGAACTTGTTGGCCATAATCGGAGGTGGGTAATGCCGAGCAAGCGGCCAAGGCAGCGGTGAGAGTGTAGGCAGTGAGAGCAGAAAAGGAGCGGTGCATTCGACGGAAGAGAGACCATGCATCTGAGTGGCGGTAATCACGCACATAGGAGGTGAGAAGGGAATTAAGTGAGGGAAAATCTCTGTGAGGTAATTCGTCGAACAGTTGGTGGGTAAGGGAGCAGATGGGTTTGGAAGAACAGGGATTGAAGGAGCTGGTGGGGGAGTTCAAAGGAGAAAGAGAGGAAATCGAAATGGGCAGACATAAACGTGAAAAGGGATTAGCAACGTACAGAGATTTGATTGAGGAACGCATTGCTTACACATTTTGTACAGAATTGGCCTTCAGAGACATTGCAGTCCGACCATCATCTTAGTTCTTTTTTTTTAAGGAGAAATTTCGTAGCATTGAACCGCTCATTTAAAAGATTGACCCGAATTTTAAAAAGTAGTCAAATGGACCTTTGTTGATATCATTAACCAATTTTTTTAATATTATTTTGCTCACTCTCGTTCTTGTGCGTGTTCCACTTTAGAACTGAAATTTTCTACCCTCTCGTGAGCGTGAGCGAAAACGAGAAAAATAGATAGCGAGAGCTATTAAAAAAGTGGTTAATAATGCCAGTAGAAGGTCAATTTAACTCGTTATTAAAATTCGAGTCAATTCTTCGAAGTGCTAAGAATTTATGGTCATTCGTACAAATATCCTAATTAAGTTGGACTCAAAGTAAGTCAAATTTCCCCACCTAAAAATACTAAAATAGGAGACAAAATACGTCCTATGGTCTTTATTTAAAAAAAAAATGAAACTCTAAAAAATGAATATAAGTCAATTACAACAATCTTCGACTTTAGAATAGATGTCAATTAAAATGGAGAGATTTTACAAAACTTTAGAATCAATTAGTATTAGATTTTTTTTTTTTTCCAATGAGGGAGAATTTCGAACCTCTGACTTCAAAAGAAAGATTATATGTCAATTATCGATGAGCTATGATCACTTTGACAATTAGTATTATATTTCAATCTTTCATTGAAATAATATACTAATTATTAACAAAACCTTTATTTTTCCAATAAACATCCAACCAATTTGTCACATTCTTTTTAAATCTCTCTTTCAAAAAAGAATAAAAAGTTCAAACAAATATCTCTTTCAAAACAAGAATAAAAAGTTTAAATAGCCCACTCCATGTTTGGAGCTCCAACTATATAAGTTGGGGCTGGGTTATTATAACCCTCGGTTTGCTACAGTGTTCACTGTAGTAGCAGTGCTACCGTAACACTTTAGTTTTTTTTTTTCATTAAATTTTTCTTTTTTCTTTGTTTTTTTTTTCCTATTTTTTTCACCCAATTTATCGATTCTTTATCTTCCATTTCATCCCAAATTTCTCTCTCCACCGAGCCTCTTGTTGTCGATTATTTGTGATTTTCTAAATAATATTTATTTTTTTAACTTTTAAAAAATTAATATGTAATATACATTTAACTATACAAATACAACAAAAAGTTGTAGAAAAAAAATAAACTAACATAAACACATATGTCAAGCTTTATGTTAAAAGAAAACTGTATTTTAAACACACGTTAAACAACTCTGCACCCCAAACACAGACTTACTAAAACCCAGACTATACAACTCTGCACCCCAAACACAGACTATTATAACTCACCAACTATAATAACCCACCCTGCGCTCCAAACGCCCCCTTATAGTTTTCAATCATGTCATTTGAACTAAATTTTTAGTTGTAACTTCAATAGTTGTGCCTAAACTAAATCCATTAAACTTCTACTATTTTGAAGCATTAATCTTCTAATTTTGATTTTGATAGGTTTTATGTTTACATTAATCCTAGTACATTAACACGACATATTAACTAGACAAACAAACAATTATTTGACATAACAAATGGGACGAAAAAATATGCCATGTAGATAAAACAAAGGTCAATTAGGCAAAAAATTTTATGAACAAACGACCGTAACACATTTTGAATAAACAAAATTTTACTTATACGCTCATACTTTATGTATGTAGAATTGAAGTCTCACGCCAACATGAGCATAACTCAATTGGCATAATATGCGACTTAGTGACTACAATGTCACCGGTTCGATTCTCCCACTCTCACATGTTCTCAAAGAAAAAAAAAATTGAAGTCTCACTTCTTGCATTATGCTCATATCCCACCTCACTAATCTTCGAGAAGCTTTGCGTATACTCAACCATCTCCAAGAGACAACAAGTGTTTTAAATGATGAAGTTGAGACTTATGATTTTTGGGTACCCCTAGGGTGATTCCATGCCATTTATGACATCAAAAGTCCAAACACAAATCACAATAAATTGATAGAAAGAACATCTACAAACTACAAAAGTTACCCAATTGATATCACTAACCATCTTTACTACTTGCCAGCAGATACACCATACAAATAAATTCATCTCAACATTAGAACGCTTGAATTCGTCCTTCATAACCATAGTGCTTCAACAGCCCTTCATCTTGCCGCCAATTTTCTCTCACTTTAACTTCAACCTGTTCAAGCATCATTTTGTTACCACATACTTTCTGCAACAGGATAAACAGCTACTAAATGCATTCAAGTAGACAGGCTAGGAATGGCAACAAAGTTATTACATAAACATGGTACGATAAATAGTAAGCATCGATACCTCGAGGTAGACTTTCTTTTGTAAGAAATCTTCTATATCGAGGCGAGCGGCTGTTGCAAGGAGTTTCAGAGCCTTTCCTTCCTGTGAACAATCAGATTGCAGTGGTCGGTAAGGAGTTTCAGTGCTTGCATGTTATTAAACATTTTGTCGAGGTCCTTTAGAAAGCTGGATAATTTAGGCTTCATTTGATAACCATTTAGTTTTTGAAAATTGTGCTTGTTTTCTCACCATTTCTTTACAATAATTTTCATCTTTCTTAAGAAAACATTAGAATTCTTGACCAGATTTCAAAAACTACTTTTTTTTTTTATTTTCAAAACTTGACTTCGATTTTGAAAACATTTGTAAAAGGTAGATAACAAAACAAAGGAACCCATAAGTGGAAGTAGTGTTTCTAGGCATAATTTTCAAAAACCAAAAATTAAAAACAAAATGGTTAGTAAACGGGACCTTAGTTAATCAGGAGCATTGATATCTTGAAACAAATCATTGGATGCTTCAGACTCAGAAACCATTGATAATTTAGTTAACTAGGTTGATAAAATGATTATCTACATACCTTTCCGATGAGAATGACTTTCTGAGAATTTTTCTCAACAACAATTTCCGCTTGAATAAAATCTTTTGCACCCGGTCTACTCTTGTAGCTCATCACATTCACCTGGAAAGTTTAAGGACAAAATTCTAGCATTTAGAAATACTTTTCTAGACTACTAAGGAATTGGTAATGAAAAAGGAAAAAAATCAGTTATGCACCTGACATGCATAAGGAACTTCATTGCGATATTGCATGAATATCTTTTCTCTGACAATTTCAGAAACAAAAAATCTTTCTGGATGTTCACTTATTATGTCCTGAAAACTCATAAAAAAAGAGGTTAAGGTGTTCATCATAATCCATCTCTGAAATAAAAAGACTAAAGGAAAATGTAGATTATCTCCCCAAAAATTATAAAGAGGATAACTCGTTGTATAACGATGCTATAGGCGAAGAAGTTTAATATACATCCTGGAAGTATTAAACTGTTTTTAACTGTTTAATCAAATCAAAAAGATGTTCCTTGATGCTTGAGGAGCAACATAATATCAACAAACTTTCCAGCTTCAAAGCCATTCTCCATTCTAATATTTTACTTTCGTACTAAATCATACATGTTCCATCAATCTTAGACATCATAATCACCATCTTGACTAGCCTATTCCATTCTACCAGAATGAAGACATATAGATCATAAAAATGTAGACAAAGACTAAAATCCAAACTTATTGCTCATATCCTTTTAATAATAAACCAGAATTGCTACCAGAGAGTAACAAACAAGTTGACATAATTTTTAACTGAGATGAAAGTAATATCCATGATCCGAAATCAACTTCTGGTACATTTATAACTAACTGCTAAGAGGCTTATACTAATTTTTTAACAAGGTTGCATCAAATTGCTTAATAACAAGAATGGTTATATACCAATTCTTTAAACAAATTGAAATGCTTTTTAGTATGATGATGGTGCAATCTCATCAACAGGGTATCCAGACATTATCTACTAATGGAACTGACAAAATAGTATAAAATAAAAATTTTAAGTCTCGTGATCTAATTTACACTAGTTTCAAAGCTGCCTTCAAATTCTTCTAACTGTGGCTTTGTCGAGGGAGTTAAGAAATTTGGCTAACATAAGCATAGTTGTTAAGGCACCAACACCATTCTTTTAGATAGAAAGTTCGAATCTCCACCCCACATTTATTGATCTAAAAAAAACAACGAAAAAAAGGCTTCACTAGTTACATACCTTTGGATAATAAGCTGGGCCAACAGGGAGTTTGGATAGTATCCATTCCTTCACGTCTTCCACCCCATGGCCATACTTGGCGCTCACAGGTATAACCTCATCAACATTAGTAAATTTCTCATACCACTACAAAGACAAGAGGTTTCTTTGAGATGAAGCAAAATTTTAATTTTTAAACGAACAAAGAAAAGGAGTGAAAGAAAAAAGAAGAGTTTTTCTAAATGAGTCTACTCGAACACACCTACAAAAACATCAAGCAATGGGTTCTGACCTCGAGTTTCTTTGCAATTTCACCCGGTTTGATCAAATCTTTTTTATTTAAAACCAGCAAGGTGGGGGGCATTTGTTTGAGGTCTCCCACGCCTTCTTCCAACACCTCATCAATCTACAATCCCAAATAAGAAAAGGTAAATTTAGGAAAAGAAACCAATACATTCAAAAGCAATTCTGAACTGAACTCGAGAAAAAACATACTTTTTGAGGCGTTTTACATGCATCAACGACAACCAAAACACAGTCTGCATTAATGGCTGCGCTGCGCACATTCTTCATCATCATGGAATCCAACTTGTGCATTTTCTTCTCAATGACACCAGGTGTATCATAAAGTATCGCCTACAATTAAGCGATTAACCACATAAATCCCTTTTGGCTATGAAACCAAAACACTGAAAATTTAAATCCACTAACGGGATGTTTGAGAGTGATTTTCTCGGATGTCCCCGAAGGGACTTTGAGAGTGATTTTGAAATTGTTAAAATCACGTTTGCCACGTTCAAAATCACTCTGGGGCCTCTACATTCATTCAAAATCAACTTAATGTACTCTGAAACCTCTACATTAATTCAAAATCAACTTAATGAGACGTTCAAAATCACTCCGAAACCTCTACATTAATTCAAAATCAACTTAATGTGTGATGTTACACTTTTAAATGTGATTTCATACAATAAAAAATGATTTCGAATGATTAAAAGCATGTTTCGGGATGATTTTCAACATAACAAAAGTGATTTTAACCATTTAAAATCACTTCGAAACATGTACTAATTGCATTTTTCAGCCATTTCAAAGTCTAAGTGCTAGTAACTAAACGCTAATTGAGCTTTAAAGTAAGTATTCTAATCCATAATTGAGTAAAATCAAACCTGATACTCCGGCCCAGAACATATACCCAGAATCCGGTGCCTCGTCGTTTGAGGTTTATCCGTAACAATGGACAGCTTCTGTCCTATCAATTGGTTTACAAGAGTACTCTTCCCAACATTCGGCTTCCCTAGCAGAGCACAATATCCTGCAATTTCATCCATAAACCCCACTCACAATTCTATAACAAGAGGGAAAGCGACAAAGATAAAAGCATACAAACCGCTTCTATGGTTAGGGTCGGAGGCATATCCAAGCTCCTCCATCTCATAATCGTCAAGCAAATTCAAGTTCCTATCAGGCTTCACATTCAGCGACAAGAACGACAACTCATCATCGGAGTAGGAAGAGCTCGTTTCCTCACCATCTGTTTCTTCTTCGACAAATTCATCCTCGGTAACGCTAACCGATTGGTCCTTGAGCACAGAACTCCGCGTCCTGTATCTTGAATTCTTGGGCCGGACCTGGAATCGGGAGTGGGTTTCTCGGGAAAATTGAGGCAATGAGGTTTGCTTCTCGAAGCGGGAAATGGAGTTAGAAAAGGAGAAAGGAGGAGAGCGGAATTTGTTCCGGGGAAGAGTCGCCGGTGACTGTAAGGCGAGCTCCATCGTCGGAGCTCCAGCGAGGAAGTGGATTTCAGACTGTTACTTCACAGATAGCCAGTTCGTTCGCAATTTGGAATCAGAGAGTGGAGTAGATAGATAACCATCCATACGGTGCCGTTTTGATAGCCTGAATCTTCTCAAAAATGTATGCTTGCTTCCAAAATTGAAGAAACTAGTGTATTGATCAACATTTCGGAGGTGTGTTTGGTTCAAAGAGTTGTTTGACAAGGAGTTGGGAGGAGAAATTAACTTTACGTTTGGCCCACGGACTTGTTGGACTCCGATAAAAAATATCAACTCCCCAGACGTAATTACTGTTCAAGTCTGTCCAATTTTTCGAGGCAACACATTTTACTTTCTTCCTTTTGTCCTTCACTCCCACAATATTTTTAATTATTAAAAAAAACACAATTTAAATTAAATGTGTAAAATGACTAAAAATGTAATTCAACTTATTTTTATTATTTTAAATATAATTTAGGTTGTTCAATCAAAATTGGTATTCAAACCAAATTCAAAATGTAGTATTCTTACCATGAGATAACTAAAAATATCACCTTATTTGGACCCGTTTAAATTAATGAATTAAAATATTTCAAATTCACGTATAATATTTAACACAATATTGTAGGACTTTCTTTTATTTTAAAACTATCCAAATAAAATGAATAATTAGTGTGAGTGATATTGAAAAAAAGAATGTGAAATATTATGGTCAAAAATATTTGTGTTATCTTTAGAGAAATTTGTGAAAGATACATAAAATAAAAAACAAAAATCACATACTTAAAATTAATAAATTACTGGAAAAAAGCTTTAACAATGAAAATAGAAAAAATTATAGAAAAAAAAATGTAAAAAAAAAAAAAGCTAAAATAAACCATTTTTTTTTGTTGAGATACGATGTTCAGGTGGAGTGAATTTAGATGGAATGACAAGTTTAGGAGGGTGGAGAAAGATTTGACACATGAATAAATTATACTTATAGGTATAGGTAGACAATCTTATAATTTATAAAATTAAATATGAGTCATAACAAAAAAATATATATATATATATTTTTGATAAAACAAATAATGTGAAGTTTTGTGCTCAAAAAAAATTTTGTTGTCATCAAAGAAATTTGTTAAGATAGATAAAATAAAATAAAAATATTTCATTTTTAGAATTTATTAGAATTGGAAGAATTCTTTAATAAGAAATTTTGAAAGTTTGTAGAAAAAAATTGAGCGGAAGAAAGCAGCTAAAATAAACTTATACTAAACAACTCCCTGCTCAAAACACATCACAGACTTCAGAACTCCAGACTAAACAACTCTTTTCCCCAAACAGACATACCTCAGAACTCGCCAGACTAAACAATTCCAGACAAAACAAAACAACTTCAACTCCCCCTACTCCTTGTACCAAACGCCCCCTTCGTTTTTTGTTTTTTGTTTTTGAAATTTGAGTTTGTTTTCTCCTAATTTTTTTTACTATGAATTACACTTTTTTTTACACAAACATTTGAATTTTTAGTTAAATTCAAAAAAGCAAAAACTACGTTAAAATTAACTTGATTTTTGAAAATATTGGTAGAAAGTTGATAACAAAACAAAGAAAGTTAGAGATTAAAAGAGTGTTTATAGGCTTAATTTAAAAAAACAAAAAACTTAATACGAAATTGTTATCAAGCGGGACCTTAGTAATTTAAATATTTTTTAAGAGCATTTTTGTTTGGGCAAAGAGACAAATGACCCTTTCTAATTCTCAAAATCTATAGACCTCCATTTTTCTTAAAACTGTGATATATGTCACTTTTTAGTTTACTCTCTCTCTTCTCTAACTTTTTCATTTTTTATTTACCCTCCCTAATATCTCAAAACTAATTCTCTCCCAAGATTTTCTTTATTTCATCTCTCTCCTCTTACTCGTAATCTCTCGACCCGAATAAAATATCACTCCTCTCACTTAAAGTGTCATTGTTTAAGAAGGAGAATCAAAAATTAAAAATGACAAGAATCATATAAATATTTCGTGTAAAAAATTGAACTTAAAAAATAAAAAAGAATAAAGAGTAGAAAAAAAAAATCAAAACTTGAGACAAACTTCTCCTACTTCAATAAAAAAATGTAAATAAAATGTAATTGAGACAAACATTCATTATTGATACAAAATTGTAAATAAAATGTATTTGAGACAAACTTTATCTAGTTTTCATTTACACTGTATTTGCAATTACACAATACATTGCAATTTATAATTACACGTACATTCGAAGACAAAAAAGAACATATTGTTGGAGAAAAATATGCTAATATGCATATTACATTTAGAAAAACAAACATATGCATTCTAAGTTGCAAATTGAAGTTACAGAATATTTGCAATTTTGCAAATTGAAATTACACGATACTTACAAATTGTTATTACAGTCTATTTACAATTTGTAAAATTGGAATTAAGTACGTAGTACTTACAATTTTGCAAATTGTAATTACATGTGTATTTATAATTGTGCAAATTTCAATTACAAGATTGGAATGAAAGTGTTACACATACTAGCATATTTTTAATTTGCAAAATTGGAATTGCAATGGTCATAAAGAAGTTTTCGAAAAAAATTCAAACTCAATAACTAACAAAAAAGAGAAGTTTAAGAAAGCTTCAAGTAGCAGAAGAATCCTAAAAACAGTAACAGAGAACAATATCGGTAATTGATGAATTCTTTTTGAAAAAAAAAAATTGAAAAAAAAGCAAAATACAGTGTATTGAATTGCAAATACATTGTATTTAAAATTGACTAAATTACAAATACACTGTATTCAAACTTCACTAAATTGCAAATACACTGTATTCAAAATTCACCGAATTAAAAATACACTATATTTGAACTTCAGGGAATTGCAAATACATTGTATTCGAACTTCGCTAAATTGTAAATTGTAAATACACTATATTCGAACTTCGCACTGTATTCAAAATTTACTGAATTAAAAATACATTGTCTTCGCTTAAGTGAATTGCAAATACATTGTATTCGAAATTCATTGAATTATGGATTGCAAATATTTGAAAAAACATGCAATTAAAACTTGGGAAAAAAATAGTGTAGTTAAGGCAGAGGTCACCCTGCACTTTCAGCCAACTAAATTAAATATGGGGCTAATCAAATACCCAATGGATCACTCGGCACCAAATGTGGTCGAAATTCGACGTGTTCAATTTTTGGTATTGATGTTGGAGCTTCTAACCGAAAAATCTTCAAATCAAGCGTCCTTAAGCGAAGAAGGGATCGATCTTCCGCGGTGGGTCCATTCGGTGGTCGGTAGGAATGAACGACGAAGGGTTTTTACGTGGAGTTAATGAGGGAGACTTTCATTTAAACCGTATTCTTATTATTCTTTTTTTTTAAATTAGAATGAAATCAGGGAAAGAGGAAATATATTTAAAATAAATATCATTAATAAAAAGACAGTGAATCATTGGCTATTGGAGATTTAAACCATATTCTTATTTATTTTTTTATTTTATTTTTTTAAAATATATATCATTCATAAGAAGATTTGGGTGAGAGAATAGAGAATTAGTAAATGAGATTTGGGTGAGAGAATAGAGAATCAGTAAATGAAAGTAAATGAAGATTAAGGATGGGAGGAGAGAGAAAGATTTTGTTGGAGGAAATACGGAAGTAGGGATGATAAGTTTTTTTTAAAGATATGATTTTAAAATGAGAGGAGAAGTTGAAAGAGTAAAGAAAGAATGAAAAATTGAATGAGAGAGAAAATGAAATGAGAAAAGGGACATCAAACTTATTTTTTTAAAAAATGGACATTGTTTGAAAGGAAATCCTAAAAACGGCCAAATATAAGTTTATTGGGTCAATCCAAATATGATTCAAACGGTCTGACCTTCAAAACTTATTTTTTTAAAAAATGGACATTGTTTGAAAGGAAATCCTAAAAACGGCCCAATATAAGTTTATTGGGTCAATCCAAATATGATTCAAACGGTCTAACCTTCATCAGGATATCCATATCCACTCCAATAAATGATTGGACTGAGTCGAGTCAGGTCGGTCAAACTTAGATTGGGCTTGGGTCACGGGCCCAATGATGAGGCTCAGTACTAACAACTTGTAAAAGCATGACAATTCATAAAACCATAAGGAGTTGTTTGAGGTGGTCAGTGAGTTAAAAATGTGTGGTTAAAATATTCTGTGAATAATAAATACTATTTATGTTAGTGGAGTGACTTTATTTATCATTAACTTAATAAATTGGTGGCCCAAACACCCTCTAAAGATGAAATAAAAAAAATTAAAATGATAGTGAAGAAATTAAAATTAAACTCTAACAATAACCATTCATTTTCTTAAAAAAAAAAATTATTTTAGTTCAACAATGCGTGAGAATGAGAATTCGAATATTTGATCTTTTGATCAAAACTATAATACCTTAACTAGTTGAACCGATAATGATTTTTAGGTTACACACGTGGCTTTTTCAACTTCATTTTTCTCATCCGAAATCGGATCCTTCTACTTCACCTACTTGCTTTTCTCTTTTCTCACATATTGAAGCCATGTCGTCGACCTACGCACTGGTGTTGCGGACAAATATAGAGAGATAAAGAAATGTTTGCTAAGATTTGACAGTAGCAAATCATCGATAAAAAATAGATATTGGGGAGAATTGAAAAGGGAATGACAAAATCGGAAAATAGGGAGGAAAAAAAAAAGGGTTGAAGTGGCGTGAGACATTAAGGCCTCGTTTGGGGCTGGATTTGAAGGTGATTAGAGTGATTTTTAAATAATCTTAACCATTTTTTTGTTTGGTAAACCTGATTTTATATTAATTTAAATCAAATCACTTTTTTAATTCTTTGCTTTTCTAAAATCTATAGAGAAGCTTTTGAAATTGGATTTTCAAACAATGAGGTGCCTCTTCCAACTAACTTTCATAATTCTCATATTATCCCCTCATAACGTCCATCTTCTCCCACTATCAAGTTGTCCAAAAAAATTCATCCATTTTTTTTTCTACCTTCAACTCTATTTTTTTTTTTTTTTGCAAAGACAACTCTAAATTTTTTGTTCTATAATTTTATTGAAGTAATGTATCAAATAATTTAAAAGTGGATAAAATTAAAATTAAAATAAATTAACATTAATTTATTTAATTAAAATAGTAAAAATTGTTTCTCACACCATTTTATCAAAATAAATTAAATTAAAAAACATTATATTTTGTAATTTTAATTATTATATTAAATTTTGTTTTTAATTCATTAAAATTATAGGTCTATTTTGGTCATAGTTAAATCTCCAAAATTCGATATTAGTTTACCAAATATTAACACCTATTTTTTTAGGTTTAGAATTGAAATTTATCAAACACTTATTTACTTCTTAGTATAACTAATTTTTCTAAAAACACAGCTAAAAGTAATTATTTTCAAAGTCACTCCAATCTCATAGTGAGCTTAAGTACAACATAAAACTTGGCCAATCAAGACATGATACGTCACTAAACTCCAAAAATAGTTGTAGCCGTAGGTTTTACTCAACCAATAATCTTACCGCCATTTGTGCACTGCATGTTTTAATAAACTATACTAAAATTTTATATTAATTTTGATGAGAGGACTTTGGGTTGGGTGTAAATTTGGGTTGGGTGTAAAGACACATTTTATGACCCACCAATTAGTTTCAGTCCCGCGAGTCATTGTGAGGATTAAAAAAGCTTTAAAAAATGTCAACAAGAGCATAGCTCAACAGCACGATGTATCATCTAGTGACTATGAGGTCCTAGGTTCAATTCTTTTTTAGAAATTATTCGAGTAAACCACTATAATATGACAGACAATTTTATACGGGATGAAGAGAGAAAAATAACAAAAATAATTCTCTTGAATAATGTAGTCGACAACAGAACAAAAAAAAAAAAAAACTGTTACATCGGTGTGAATCGCGTCGTCAATCCCCTCAATGAGGTACAATACAGTTTTTAAGGTATTCTCCTATTTATACCCACTTCTCAATTGTAAATTTTTCAATGTGAAATTTTTTAGAAGAATTTTGTTATGAACTTGCAAAGGGCCAACCCCATGAGCTAGTAATACACAACAAATAATGTGTTCTCATTTTTCTCCCAAAGTCTTTTGTGGTATGAACTTAAAGTAGTCACAAGTTGGTCACACTTACATTATTACACAGTTTTGATTGTTTGTGAGATGCTTTCTGAATGCCTAAAAGAGGAAGGGAATCCTAGATTCATTGTATTAGTCTAGTTTCAAAACTCTTTCCTCTTTCTCCCTTTTTCTCATCAAATTTTGTTTTTTTTGGGTTGAAAAACCAAGTAGTTGGCCAATTGAAAAACAAGAAAAGTTAAAACAAATTACACCCAATGACCAAGTCATGAACAACACCAATATAAATTGGCAAGGTGTGTGTTATTGTGGGTATTTAGTATTAGAAATTATGGAATTTCATCTCAAAACTAATTCATGATAAAAGGAGTAGTTCATGTATGTTATATTGTGAGTGAGGTTTCTTCATTTTTCAGATGTGGGATACTCGTGCTTCTTTGGGTTCACCGTCTTGAGTCGAATTTCATTTTTTTTTTTATCGAATACCTGTTTGGGCTTCGTGGGCTCTGATACCACATTAGGCATCATTGAATTTCATCTCAAAACTAATTGGTGATAAGAGGAGTATACTACAAGAATTAATGTCTTTCCCGACGTTTCGTAACGTCGGGAAAAAGGTCAATATGCGTCGGCAAACCCATTTTTTGCCGACGCGTGATTAACGCGTCGACAAAGAAGACAAATGCCGACGCCAAGAGTACGCGTCGATAATAGCTACATTTAACGACGCGGTCCTTTAAATATCGATAATACGTATAATTACCGACGTAGTGTAAAGCGTCGGGAAGTCGGGAAGTTTTGGCGTCGGTAATGTCATTATTTGTTGTAGTAGTAGTCTATGTATGTCATATTGTAAGTGAGGTCTTTCATCTTTTCGGAGTGAGATGCTTAAGATTTAAAGTTAGAATATGACATTTTATAGCATTATCTCTCTAAAATTGAACTAAAATAGTAAGAGTGTGGGTGGCCATTGTGGGTTGGGAAGCACTTCTAATGAGAAGAAAAGCTGAAAAGAAAAGGAGGAATGACAATAAAGAAAGAGAAAGTGAGGGCCAACACCAAAACAAACTGCCCATAATTGGCTCTTCCTCTTTAAAGTAACTGTGCAGTCTGATGTCAATGTACATTAGGATTCCCACTTTCTTCATTTCTTCCCCTCCTCAACTTTATTTTTATTATCAACACTTCCATAAAGAGTATTTATTAATAACAAATCATTTAGATGTTGTTTTAAAGTGACCAAAAAACCACTCAACAAAATTTTATAAATTAAAGGTGTTATTCAATTGTAATATTATTGAGCTAAATTAAAATTTTAAAGAAAAAATGGAAGAAGAATGTCCCCTCACAATTGTTTTTAGGCTAAATTATATATAAAAAAAAGTATATCCATTGTTTAAAAAAATACTTTTTTTTAGTTACAATATTACCTTTAACCTTTTACCAATGTTTCAAAATTATTTTTGGAATAGAAATTTATTTTAGAATGTTGGACGAAAAATCGATATGATAGTGATTTGAAACAGTGTAATAATGATTGAGACGTTTGCTTGGATAAAATTTGAGAACAATGTTCCGCTCTCATCGACTTTTTGTTCAACATTCTAACGAATATATACTTCAAGAGAAGTTTTGAAACGTTTATAAAAGATGAAGGGTAATATTAGAACTTGTGAAAGAATAGAAATATTTTTTTAACAAACTTCAAAGTTGAGTATTTTTTTTTTCTCAATTTTTTTTTCATTTTTTTTAATATCATCTTTTTAACATTTTATTTTATTTTATTAGATTTCACAATTAAAATACATTCTAGTCATGGCAATCGAAATATTATGTTGTCCTATAAAAGTCAAATGTTCGAATTTTCACTTTCATATTGTTGAACTTAAAAAAAAATGGAACATTTTAACCTAACCTATCTAGAGTAGAAATCTCATATCAAAAAAAAAAAAAAAAAAAAAAAAATATATATTATATTAATGTCTTTGACAATAATACAAAAATTTAGAGCATAAGTTTCAACCATATGAAGTCTTTGAATAAAAGTACTCATAATTTTATTACATTTCCATGGACAAAACTAACATTATAAATTAAATAATTATATTCTAATTACTTCAAAATGACATTTAATAGTTTGAAGTCCACCCAATTCCAAGTTGGTACCTCCAAACACCCCCTTAAACATCATCTAAGGGGACGTTTGAGCCAAAGAATTACAAAGAGTTGAAGTTGTTTAGTCTTGAAAATTCTGGCGTATGTGTGTGTTTAGGGGCAGAGAGTTGTTTAGTCTGAATTTTTAAAATTTGTGGTGTGTTTGGAGCAGAGAATTGTTAAACTTGGAGTTTTGAAGTTTGAGTTTATTTTAGTTACTTTGCATGGGCAAATTACCCGAATGGTCCCTCAGATTTGAATTTGGTAGCACTTGGATCCCTAAGATTTCAAATCCAACAATTATACTCCCGAACTTTGAATTTAGCTCGTTTTTTGTCCCTCCGTCAAAACTTACGTTAAGTCTTAACAGAATGTTGACGTGGCACCTCTTTTTAATTAAAATATTTTTTTAATTATTATTTTTTTTTTCTTAAAAAAGAAAACAGAAAATAGGGAAAAAATAATAATAAAAAAATTATTTTTAATTAAAAATAGGTGTCACGTCAGCATTATGTTAGGACTCAACATAAATTTTGACCAACAAAAAACGAAACAAATTCAAACCTCAAGGTATAATTGTTGGATTTGAAACCTTAAGGACTCAAGTGCTACCAAACTCAAACCCTGAGGGACCATTAAGGTAATTTGTCCATTTTTTTCTACAAACTTTCAAAATTTCATTATTAAGGACTTATTTCAATTTCAATAAATTCTAAAAATGAATATTTTTATTTTTATTTTATCTATCATGTACAAATTTCTTTGAAGACAACAAAAATAATTTTGAGCACAATACACCATATATATATTTTCGTTATGACTCATTTTTAATTTTATGAAATCTAAAATTGAGATTTTTTTTTAATTGTTATTAATGTATGTTTATTATACAAACTTCTTCAAAGAAAAAAAAGATCAACACATAAGTCTAATTTTAGCGACTCATGTATCAAACACGTCTTTCTTCACTTTCACCATTTTAAACTCGTCATTCCATCTAAATCCACTGCACCCAAAACCAGCATCTACGATTTATTTTAGTTGTTTTTTGGTACATTTTTTTCTACAATTTTTCATATTTTTATTGTTAAGACTTCTTCCAATAAATTTTAAGAATGTTTTTTTTTTATTATTTTTTTTATTTTATGTATCCTTCACAAATTTCTTTGAAGATAACAAAATATTTTTTACCAGAATATTTCACATCCTTTTTTCAATATCACTCACATTAATTATTCATTTTATTTGAATAGTTTTGAAATAAAATAGAATCGTACAATAGTGTTAAATATTACATGTGAATTGGAAAGATTTTAATCCATTAATTTAAACGGGTCTAAATAAGTTGATATTTTTATTTCTTTTCATGGTAAGATTACTACATTTTTAATTTGGTTTAAATATCAATTTTGATTGAACAACCTAATTTATATTTAAAATAATAAAAATAAGTTGAATTGCAATTTTAGTTTTTTTACACCGTTTGTTTAAATTACATTTAAAAAAAATAATTAAAAATTTTGTGAAAGGGAGAGAGAAAGGAAGAGAGAGAGAGAAATGCATTGTCTTGTAAAATGGGATAAACTTGAATAGTAACTACGGTTGAAGTCTGAGGAGTTCAATAGTATTTACGATTGAAGTCTTGGGAGTTCAATAGTATTTACGGTTGAAGTCTGGGCGGGCGCAGTAGATATTTTTTTATACGAGTTCAACAAGTGCGTGGCCAAATAGGGAGTTAACTTCTCTCACAACTCCTTCACCAACAAATCATTGGGCCAAACACTCTTGACAAGTCAATCTAAACATAGCTAAATAAAAAATATATATATAATAAAAAGAAGACATCTATTACATTTTTGAGGATGACGCTTGGTATCTCACACATTTTGTCCTTACTAAACAAAAAAACATATCTCAACTAGTTAAAACACTGAATCCAAAATCAAAATGTTAGACTCCATTTGATAACCATTTGGTTTTTTTTTTCTTTTTTTTGAAAATTAAGCCTATAAATAATACATCTACATATGAATTCCTTGGTTGTATTATCTATCTTTATCCAAAATTCAAGCCAAAATTTAGAAGAAAAAAAAAAAAAAAGCTTTAAAAAATTTGCTTTTGTTTTTGGAATTTGGCTAAGAGTTGTAATGTTTTCTTAACAAAGTTGAAAGTCAGGGTAGGAATTCATATATGATTTATAGGCTTAATTTTCAAAAACCAAAAACTAAAAATCAAATGGTTATCAAACGACGCCTTAAAATTTGAATTTTCACCGACACAAGTTGCTTCTCTACTGAATTTGATTGATAGAATTATTTCTATCATTGATAATTTTGATTTTGCAAATTATAGTGATTGAAGAACTTGGTTTAATATTTACTTCCTCTTTCATAAGTAAGTAATTGAGACCGTTTTTTCGATAGTCGATTAAAGGTCATTTCAAAATAGGAGACTAAAAAATTGTTTGGGATACCAACTTGAATTGTGTGAACTGAGTTATTATAACTCAACGTCTAACCTACCAATTATTATAACTCACAGTTAATAAGTTAACGACAATAATTTCAATAATATTTAGTATTCACAAATTATTATAACCTACTACACTGTTATGATCACCGACTATTTTAATTTATTTAACGTCCCAAACAGTCTTTTAAAAGATGTATTTTTTGAAATCGAGACCAAATTGACACCAAGTTTATGAAAATATTATATTTTTTTAAAAAAGTTATTTTTTAGGCCATAGTCTTTATTTATAAGAAGTTAACAACACAATCACTTTTGAATTGATACAGCCAATTTTTTCCCGAAGCAAAACCCCCCTCCCCAAAAGTCCGATCAGACAACCGCCGCCGCCGCTGTGCAAAATGTTTTCAACGAAAGAGATGCCATCTCCACAGTCATTATTCTCAGCCTACGCCTCCATGGCCGGCTCCCTAATGCTGTTCCGATCAATGGCAACCGACCTCATCCCCGCCCCTCTCCGCTCCTACATGGCGGCCGGAATCCGCCGCCTGTTCCACTCACAGTCTCCTCTGTTGACCCTAATCATCGAAGAGTCCTCCGGCATGTCCCCAAACCAAATATTCGATGCCGCTGAAACATACCTCTCCACCAAAATCACCTCCGACACCGGCCGCCTCCGCATCACCAAAACCCCAAAAGAAAAACACCCAACTCTCCGCCTCGAAAAGGGCGAGAAATTAACCGATTCCTTCGACGGAATCTCCCTCCTCTGGACCTTCAATTCCCAAGACAATGACAAAAATTCCAACAATCCCAACAACAATTCCGCCACTCTGTTTCCACCAAAAACAGAGCGCCGCTACTTCGAGCTGAAATTCGACAAAACCCACCGCCACAAAATCCTCAATTCCTACATCCCCTTCGTCCTGAACCGCGCCATGGCAATGAAGAATCAAGAGAGGGCGCTGAAAATGTACACGATGAACAACTCCGGGTGCTACAGCGGGAAGTGGGAGTCGGTGAATTTGGAGCATCCGGCGACGTTCGAGACGGTGGCGATGGAAGCGGAGGCGAAGAGGGCGGTGATGGAGGATCTGGACAGGTTTCTGAAGAGGAAGGAGTTTTATAAGAGAGTTGGGAGAGCTTGGAAGAGAGGGTATTTGCTGTACGGACCACCGGGGACGGGGAAATCGAGCTTGGTGGCGGCGATGGCGAATTACTTGAAGTTTGATATATATGATCTGCAATTGGCGAATGTGATGCAGGATTCTGATTTGAGGAAGCTACTTTTGACGACGGGGAATCGATCCATTTTGGTTATTGAAGATATTGATTGTACTGTTGAGCTGCCTGATCGCCGCCTTGGTGATTGGCCTAAGCATCCTGCAGAAATTCAGGTCCGTTTCCGCTCCAACTCTTCCTCAATTTTTTTTTAGTTAACCAATTTTAATCCTTTTCAATTTTTCAACCGCCAGGGACTAAACTGAAAATTTTAATACATAAATAGACTAAATTGAAAAAAATTACTCAAATATTAGAAACCAAAACATAAAGTTTGATCGAAAATTTGAAACTCCAATCTTAAGGAATAGAGTAGATGTCAATTATCGCTTAAGTACGAGCATTTTGTTCACCATCTTAGTATAACTAAGAAATTTCTATGTTTTTTTTAGTTCAATAATAATAGAAGATGTTGATTCGAATCTCTTTCTTGTTTGGTCAAGATCTTAATGTATAGTTCACATTGATAGAAGTTAAGCCTAATTTTATATCGAGTTGGATTATCAAACTTTTTACATGTATTTATGAACCAAATATCAATAAATCTAAATTTTTATAACATTCTTTTGTACTATGAGAATGTAAATTATAGAAATATAGTGAAATCGAGCATAATACAATTGACATTGTCTTTTATTCCCAAATAACTTTGAAAATACAAATTATAAAAATCTAGGATTCCCACAACTTTGATCAACTTTATAATTAAAATCATGTCATGAGTCAAAATACCTCATTTTACCTATTTTAATTTTTTAACCTTTTTATTTTTGAAATTAGAATTCCAATTTCCCAACACTAAATTTGTAGCATGTAATCATTTTAAACTTTGAATATTTAAATCAAAACTTTATTTCTTCTCTTTTTGTTAGAGTGTGCTTTTAGCCCCTTTATAAAAATGTTATTTTTAGTTATGGATGTCATAGACTCATGACGTGACCTTCTACTCTTATACACTTCATTTTCATATTTTTCATTTTTATGATAGAGACGAATGAGGATTTTAGAAGTTAAAAAAAAAATTGAAATAGAAAATTGTAGGAATTTTTATATATCGCTTATCAGTTATATAAAATATACCCTTGTGAAAAGAAAATTAAATAAAAATGTGTTTATCAAAATATTTTCAAATGGTTGTCATATATTCCAAATATAATTTTATTCAGGCATATAAAATTTCAAAATTAATAATGTAAAACGGACTAATATTCAAGAATTCAAATCCCTTGATTATTATTTTTTTAAATAGTATACATTTTATGGACTATTCGTAAAATTTAAAATGATAAGAGTATATTGAAATAAATGCAAGACCTGAGTAGTTAATTAGTAAATTATGTTACTTGATTGCAAAAATATATAATAATAATAATAATAATAATAATAATAATAATAATAATGTTACTTGATACAAACATATGTAAAGGTCGGTTGCACAAACAACAATCATGCCCAAAATAATTGCAAATTTAGCAAAATTTAAAACATTTTGCAAATATGACAAAAAAATCAGTGGTTATTAGACTTTATCGTTGATATATGACTATCACTGATAGACTTCTATCACTGACAAAATTTTATAAGAAAAACTACTATAGCGATAAATTTCCATCAGTGATAGACTTCTATCACTGATAGACTATTATCACTTACAAAATTTTATAAAAAAACTACTATTAACGATAAATTTCTATCAGTGATAGACCATACTGTCAGTGATAGAAATTGTCATATCCGCAATTTTTTTAAAAAAATGCTATATTTTTAATTAATTTACTTGACATATGTAACAATTTTTATGTAATGTGTTTAATTATTTAGTTAAAAATAATAGTTAATTAATTTAGTTTGCAAATACTTAACTCAAATGAATTCAAATCAATTACCAAATGAGTAATACCTCCGTGTTAGTTGGGTTATAGCCCAACTCTCAGCTCATAAGTCACTTAACTATGGGTTGTCACGTGTTAAAGTAAGAATGTTTTTTATTTTTATTTTTTTTATTTTATATGAAGCTTTTTTTAACTTTTTTTTTTTTAAAAAAAAATCCTTCCTTTCTTTAATATATTTTATCCCTTACATTTAGGATTTTATATTCAGGATTTATTAACCTTCAATAAAAATTCTAAACTCTAAACCTTAAATTTATGGGAAGATTATATCTTAGAAAAAAAATGGAAGAAAAATTAGAAGCAATAAATAAATAATAATAAAAAAAAATATATATATATATATACTTTATGTTTGAATGATAAAAATTTATAACCTTAAACTTTGAATTTGAAATTTATGACTTGATTTTTTCTTTTGTTTTGGATTGGTCAAAATTAATATATAAATTGTGAGTTTTATAAATCTAGTTTTATATTGTTGATAGAATTAACAACTCTATAATCTAAGACTGTCAACACGGCATAAAAAATAGACTTAATTTTTAATCTCTGAATTATATAAATATAAGACTTCGCCTGAGATTGCGGTAGCTTTTAAATAATTAGCGATAACTTTGCTTTTTAAAAAAACAGTTGTTTTATGAAGTAAATTAGTGTTTGGTTAAAAAATTATAATTTTTTTTTTTTTGCAACCATATTTTAATTAATACGAGAATCAAACTCATACCTCTTAGTCAAAGTCACAATCTTACGAGGTATGTTCGATTTGACAAAATTACCTTACGAGCTATGTTCGATTTGGCAAAATTTGTAAAGAAGTTGATTGTTAGAGAATCTAAAAGTTAGGAGAGAACAAATTTTGAGAAGGGTGTAATTGTTATTCAGAAGACAGATTATAAAATAATTTGATTTACCCAACACAAAAATGATTAAGATTTTTTTTTAATCACTTTCAACCCTTTCAAACGCAAACTCAAACCGGAGCCTAACTCGTACAAGTCAATTTTGGGTTCTTTTTTCCTCTTCTCAAACAAGGAAACAAGTCACTTCTTCTCTTATGGGTCAAGTCTCCACTCTCCTTTTTCAACTTGCCAAACTTCCACATTATCTATTTTATACAGAAAAAAGTGCTCTCAAAAGTGAAGAAAAAGTGTAAGCATAAAAAGGGGCAGTCCACTTAGACTTAGTGGAGGGTAATCTTGATTAATTAGACAATATTAATCTATTTTTTTTTTCTATTCTTTTATTACTTTTTCCCTTTATTTTATTCAATATCACATATAATATATATATTGTTTCAATAATTGTGAATGTGTGTAATCCAACTTACTCATTATTACACTAATTTAATAGAACAGTCACGTGAAGCCTATAGAATTTGGACATCCTAAAACTCTTAAAATCGTGAATATATATTAAAGTAGATAAATTCAGGCGTGTCATTATTTATCAACAGGTTCAAGTACAAAATATATACTTATTTATTTATTCATCGTTACTTCTATTGCAATAGTAAATATTTGGACTAACTTTATGCCTATATATCAAATTATATTGGAGTCTATATGATTTTGGTAGAATAACACTTTCTAGTGTCAATTTATTTATTATTATTATTATTTATTATTTTTTTTTCTTCATTAAAGTACTTTTCAAATATTGTGTAACCGAACATTATAATATATTTTATGGGAAATTGTAGTAAATGACAAGGTAAGACTTATTGTTTGCAAATATAGCATGTTTTTAAAAATTTTGCGGATATAGCAATTTCTATCGCTGATATCTTATGACTGATAGAAGTCTATCGCTGATCACCTCAGCTTTTTATAGATTTTTGTCAGTGATAATAGTCTATCAGAAATAATAGTCTATCACTGATAGAAGTCTATCAGTGATATAATAAAGTCTATCAGTGATAGAAACGAGTTTTTTTGCCATATTTGCAAAACATTTTAAAGTTTGCTAAATTTGCAATTAGTTTGGGTCTGATTGCTATTTGTGCAACCAGCCCTTTTAAAAAATACTTTAGATTAGAATTTTTTTTTAGTGGTTAAAAAAAGTTAAAAAAAAAATATATATATCGCCATCCTAAATTGAATCTCCCATCCCAACATGTTGTTAAAAATATATATATATATATATATATATATATATATATATATAATAAATATGACTTAGGTTTCAAAACTTTTAAAAGGTTCATTTTAAATTCTAAATTTTTGTGTTATTTTATTTATTTGATAGATGATAGGACTTGAAATAAGTGTTTTAACATCCTAATGTTGACATGTATTTGAAAATTAGTCAACAAGAGTATAGTTCTTTCATCGATATGATTTATGATTAGTGACAAAAAGTCTTAGGTTCGATCTCCATCCCACATATTGTAAAAATATATATATATATATATATATATATATATATATATATATATATTTATTTGGGTATCTATTATCTAAATATACCACAATCAATTTAAATAGAGCTTTTATGATTTTTCTAGAAATATCTATTATCTATATCCATAAAATTGAAAAGTGTCGGACATCGACATTTTAAATTTTGGTGTGGTGGCAGTTGACACTATCGGGACTTTTGAACTTCATAGACGGGCTATGGTCAAGTTGCGGTGACGAGAGGATCATAATCTTCACGACGAACCACAAGGACCGACTGGACCCAGCGCTGCTGCGGCCGGGGCGGATGGACATGCACATCCACATGTCCTACTGTAGCTTCCATGGCTTCAAGCTTCTGGCCGGAAACTACTTGCAGCTCCAATCCTCCCCACACCCACACCGCCTCTTCCCGGAGATCGAAACGCTTCTCGGCGCCACTGAGGTAACGCCGGCTCAGATCGCGGAGGAGCTGATGAAGAGTGAGGACTCTGACGTATCCCTTCAGGGCCTGGTTAAGCTGCTCAAGAGGAAGAAGCTGGAGGCAGAGGCGGAGGAGGATAATAATGCTAATGAGTCTAAGAGATTGAAAGTAGAGACGAAGAAGAAAGTGGCAACTAGGGTTTCCAGAAGAAAGTTTCTCCTTAGAGGGAGAAAGATTAGTAGCTAGTTTACTTACTTTTATCATACAAATCAATAAACGTTTTCCACCTCCCATGTTTAAGGGTGTGTTTGGATTGACTACTTTTTAAATAATGCATTTTTTAAAAAATATTTTTTCTAGAAATGTTTATAATTAAAAACTCATCTGTTTGGTTACATTTTTTCAAAAGTGTTTTTATCTACAAGTGTGTTTGATTTGCTCTACACTAAAAGTGTTTCTCTTAATGTCAAATTACTATAAGAGACAATTATTAATAAACAATATGAATTAATAAGTTTAAATTTATATTTGTCGTTTAGGGTTTAGGGTTTACTATTGTTGATGGTCGGGGTCGGGGCCGAGGTTGGGGTCGGGGTCGGGGTCAGGGTCGGGGTCAGGTTCGGGCAGCCGGGGTCAGGGTCGGGGTCGGGTAGCCAGGGTTAGGGTCGGGGACGGGGCCAGGCGACTGGGTTCGGGGTCGGGTGGTCGGGGCCGAGGTTGGGCTCGGGGTCGGGGTTTGGGCTGGGGTCGGGGTCGGGCGGTCGGGCGGTCGAGGTCGGGGTCGGGGCTGGGGTAGGGGTCGGGGTCGGGGTCGAGATCGGTGTCGGGGTCAGGGTCGTTGTCAGGGTCAGTTTCGGGGTCGGGGTCGACTGGTCGGGGTCGGGCGGTCGGGGTCAGGGTCGGGCGGTTGGGATCGGTGTCGGGGCTGGGGTCGGGGTCGGGCGATTGGGGTCGGGGTCGGTGTCGGGGTCAGGTGGCCGAAGCCGAGGCGGCGGGGGTAGGGTGGTCGGGCTAGGGCTGCGGTGGTGGTTGGGGTCGGGTGGAGGCGGCGGTGGTCGGGGTCAGGTGGCGGCGATGGTGGTCGAAGGAGGTTGATTGTAATTTTATTTATGAGTTTGGAGGCGGTGATCGGAGATGGTCGGTGAGGGGCGGCGATGGTCGAAGGAGGTTGGTTGGTGGAGAAAATTTAAAGGAGGAGTGTGAGGGTATTTTGGTAATTTTAATACAATATGAGAATTTAGTAGGTTTTTCAATTAAACACCCAAAAACATTTTTTTCAAAAGTTAATATCAAGTGTTTCATCCAAAATGCATTATTTCAAAAATTTATTCTCCAAAAATTCATTTTGGATGGTTGCCAAACACTTCAATTTATTCCAAAATGACTTTTTACAAAAATTAAACACTTAGGGTGTGTTTGGTTTAGCTTCCTAAGTGTTTAATTTTTGCAAGAAGTCATTTTGGAATAAATTGAAGTGTTTGGCAACCATCCAAAATGAATTTTTGGAGAATGAGTTTTTGAAATAATGCATTTTGGATGAAACACTTGATATTAACTTTTGAAAAAAATGTTTTTGGGTGTTTATTTGAAAACCTCCTTAATTCTCATATTGTATTAAAATTACCAAAATACCCTCACACTCATCTTTTAAATTTATCCACCAACCAACTTCCTTCGACCACCGCCGTCCCTCACCAACCATATTCGATCGCCGCCGACCACCGCCTCCAAACTCCGACCACCACCGCCCAACTGCGGCCCGTTGCAGGCCACCACCTCCCCACCCGGGCCATCCGTCGCCTCGCTCCGACCATCCGACCCCGGCCACCGCCGCCGCCACCCGACCACCGCCGCCGCCACCCGACCCCGGCCACCGCCGCCGCCACCCGACCACCGTCGCCGCCACCCGACCCCGACCACTGCCTCCGCCACCCGACCCCGACCACCGCCGCCGCCACCCGAACCCGACCACCGCCGCCGCCACCCGACCCCGACCCTATCACCGTCGGTCCGGACCCGGCCACCCGACCCCGACACGGACCCGACCACCCGACCACCCGACCCGTACCCCGACCACCCGACCCTGAAACCGACCCTGACCCTGACCCCGACCCTGACCCCTGCCACCGCCGCCCCAGCCCGGCCACCCGACCCCGACCTCGACACTGACCGCTCGACCCCGACCCCAACCCCAGCCCCTACCTCGACCTCGACCGCCCGACCCTGACCCTGACCCCGACCCCAACCCCGACCACCCTCGGCCACCCGACCCCGACCCCGACCCCAGCCGCCCGACCCCAGCCGCCCGACCCCGACCTTGGCCCCGACACCGACCCAGACCCTAACCCTTGTTGCCCGACCCCGACCCTGACTCCGGCTGCCTGAACCTGACCTCGACCCCGACCATCAACAATAGTAAACCTTAAACTCTAAACGACAAATATAAATTTAAACTTATTAACTCATATTGTTTATTAATAATTGCCCTTATAGTAATTTGACATTAAGAGAAACACTTTTAGTGTAGAACAAACCAAACACACTTGTAGATAAAAACACTTTTGAGAAAATGTAACCAAACACATGAATGTTTTAATTATAAACATTTCTAGAAAAAATGTTTTTAAAAAAATGCATTCTTTAAAAAACATTTTTTTAGAAGTCAATCCAAACACACCCTTAGAAATCTAAACCAAACACACCGTAACTATTTTAATATAATTGTTTTTCACTCTCTTGCTAAATGTATGTTTTTTTTTTATTTAATCATTATTGTTTAAAAATTATGATTTTTTTTCACTTCAACAATGTAGCATGATGGTGGTTAAAAATTTGAACTTCTGATCTATTGATGGATAAAAAAATATACATTAATTAGTTAAATTCAGATAACTTTTTTAAAAATTTGAAAGAAGATGGATTTATGATATTTCAATTTCTCAATAAAAAAAAAAATGTTCCAAACATAATGAACTAAATTAAAACTTGTAACGAATATAATAATAATAGATTAAAGCTTTTGAGTAAAATTTATTTGCAGAAGACTCAAATACAATTTTAAAGTTTAATGAAATTGTCTACCTCTAGGATGGTAATTGATGGGGATGAGGAATCAAACTTCTAACATCTTGGTCATTAATTCATACTATTCATTTGAGTTAAGCTCGTGTTGTCTATTATATATGGCCGAAATTTGTGTCCCATCCACCGAAGAAAAAAAAATCGGTTTTTGGGATGAGTTCGGTTGGGTTAGGTTTTGGTCCAAATTGGTTTTTGGGCCTGTGTTACCGAGCCTCATTCACGTATTGAATTCAGAGCTGCCTCCAAGAATAAAAGAGAGTTGTTTGAAACAAACAGTTTTTCAAGTTTAACTTTCAATTTATTTTAAACTGGAAGTTAAATATCACTACAATTATGTAACTTATTATTTTATTGTGATTCACGATATAGATTTTTCAGATTTTTAAAGTAATAATAAAGTTTTTTTTTTTTTTTTTTTAACATATTTAAAACACTGACTTGGTGAGATGATGATACCTATATATTTTATGAAATATAAAAGCTAAAGACAAATTGTGAAGTGTAAAATGTCTGTGTTGAAAGTTGAAACAGAACAACTTTGGTAATCTATTGGGTTAGAGAAGAAGATAGAGATTAGTTATATAAAATTCGAATATTTCTACACACAGATATACTTCATCAATTCTGTCTTCTTTTAGATCCATTCAACCCAAATAAATTTCTTCAAAACAAAAATATTAATATTTACTTGTTTTCAAACTTTTAATTAAGATTAATAACTTAATTTCAATTTATATTATGATAAAATTACACCCCAAAGCCTTAACGAATTATATTAAAATGTTGTTGGAAAACTAATAATCTAAAAGGAATAATTGAATATGAAATAAAATAAAATTACATATTTTTTTATATAGTTTTAAT